>OY829543.1:33927024-34527024 GCA_963691705.1 Viola odorata | reverse complement strand
AAAAGTGTGATTTGGCCTCATGACTACTACCCCTTTGCAACCCTCAAAATACCCTTGCTAAGCGGATGAGCTTAGCCACTCATGCTAATAAATAAACAAATAAAGATAAATTTAATATAAAGCATAAAATAGGGAAGAATTCAATAATGGAAAATAAAAACTTGATAAATACCGGCCCAAGCTAAAAGCTTCGGTTTGAAGAGTTGATGGCCAGCTACGGCTACAGCAAAAGGGAAGAACAAATCCCAAGAAAACTGAAAAGGAAAGTAGGTGAGCGGCTGCCCCTAAGAAAATTTCTATGATGTGATAAGATGTCTTAAAAAACCCTAAAATAAAGGTTTAAATACTCTCTCAACTCACAAAAAGATAAAAGACAGCTAAGAGGGAGGTACAAGGGGAGTATGTCCTAGGGGAATATTCCTAAGGTAACCAAAGAGGAATCTGGAAGGAATACCGTGTGGATCTTTCTTCACGCATCCTTGGGAAAATATTTGCACGTGCGGGAATGTGGCTCCACATGGCTCTAGTGCGGGTTCAAGGCTAGATGGCACGGCTCGCATCCAGGGCTCGACGGCCGATAAATAGCTAAGCTTCGACGCTGGTCTTGATGCTTTGAGTTCCATAAAATTTCATCCAAATAGCACATATTTTTGTATTTTTCTCTCTTCTAGCCCAGAACGGCAAAAAAGATGGAAACAAGGGCAAATTAGCAGTATCATGCTAGAATAAAGAGCGAAAATGAAAAGGAAAACATATACAAAATACATGCTATCAAAGATCAACAACAATGCTTACAAGCTCGACTTGCTAGTGAGTATGGTTCCATGAGTGCCACATTCTATGTTTCTGACTTGACGTTGTTTGATGTAGGGGATGATCTTGTTGATGATGTCGTTGGAGGGAATTCAAGGGCGAATTCTTTCGAAGGGGGAGTGGATGATGCGGACCCGGACCTTAGCATCGCAACAAGCCCACACCGAGGAAACCCTAGTGCAGACGCACGCAAAAACCCTAATTTGTCGCAAAATCCTAATTTGGCGCCAGCCGTGCCTTTCCCGCCCGTCGGACCCATGACGCACTCAAGAGCCAAGAAGTTACAAGCAAAGTTGTCCTCGCTCATTCACAAGGAGCTTGAACATGAGAGTAACCTCGAGGAGGCTATCCTATGAGAGAAGACGCCAAGGATCGTAACTCTACTCATTGTCGCCCAAGGCGCACCCAACGACCCCATGAGAGTAACTTCCACGCCATCTTAGACGTGCGATGAATTCCATGAACCCTGACCTTAATACAAGACCGTTTGGGATGAGACAAGATTGCTGACCAAGTTTCAAGCCAAATGCTCGAGGGAATTGGAAGATATCTCTAGTCGACCTAGTGGTGCGCAAGCTAAACGCCTAGGCGTGCGACTTGGAGGATTCGAGCCCAAATGCAAGTTGACCATGCGTTTATTTATTTTATGACTTAGAAGACTTTTATTTTAATTACTTAATTAGTTTATTCCTTAATTAGAGTAATTATTCGGATAGAATTCCTATTCTAATCTGATTAGGGTTAGACCTTTTTATTTAAGGAGCCGCTTGGCTCATTGTAACGGGGACCCCAAATTTTGATAATTTAATGACTATTTAATGCGAGATTATTCTCCAAATCGTTCATGCGCGAACCTTGTCTTCAATTGAGTCCGAACACTCGGTTGATTCTCAAGTAAAACCCGAAAGTTCAAAACACTTGTGTCGTTTCCCCTAGGTTGATATTCATAAGTTGAATATAGGTTTAGAATTTGATCAAGGATCCTCACTTGAATCGATTAGGTTGCTTAGCACGGGTTGCTAAGAGGTCTAAGCTCGTCAAGTTGAGCTTATCATCATTCCGCCCTCGAAATCCAAGCTTGAACTAGATGAAACACTCAAAGGCATATTCTAGGCAACTAGGATCGTATCAGTGAGCGATGTTGTTGTCGAGAATAAATTTTCCCTTTTTGCATGGATGTCTCTCACACGAACACTCTTTTTTTTCTGAATTTCTTTGATCGACGGGACCACTAAGGTGAATCACTCTGTTGAGTATTGCAAGTAAGTTGTGTCTTGTCCATCCTCGAAGTATGCTTTGATACAGAAATAGTTGGAGCATGATAGGCTCATGCATTGTAGCGTACTGTGTGAGAGTTGTCCCTATTAAATAAGTCATCTTCTAGACGCCTCTTAAGTCTACTGTCGAGGGACCTTTCGTTGTGTCCAACTGTGGGAGCAAGTCATTGGGCTTAGAGCTGGGTGTTTCTAGGATATTTTGGGGTAGTTGGCGAGTGGTTTGCTGAGTGTGTTAGGGTTGTTTGAGGTTTAAGGTGGAGGGTGTGGTGGTGGTGACTGGTGGAAATTCGGTGGGAAGGAATAAAACTAAAACGGTTCATGTGGAGTCTGATAAGGCGTTGAGTGAAAATAGGGGGAGGCTTGAGAGGGACAACGAAGCTCATCATCCTTATTGTTTTCCCTATTTGCTATTGGAGAACACCTAAAGCTGGATCTGGTATGGTAGGGGGCGCGATTGAAGACGGTGGTCTATTTTCCCTAGGTTGACAAGGGTGTCGAGTGGCTGCAAGGGTATCGCTATAGAAGCGAATGTTGGATGGTCTTTGTTGAAGTTGAGTGGCATGCCATATTCAGGGATGAAAATCATCGCAAGGCCTAAGGAAGAAATAGATGAATATTGTGATAAGGAGTGGGATAGCCTTTGGTGCAAAGGAACTCATTTAAGACAGCCCAGCTGAGTGCAATTTCAAAATGGGGTGTAGTTTGGTCAAATTGGTGAACGTAAGGTTCAAATTGAACAAAATACAAACTAGGGGTGTGATTCGGATATTAAGTACAAACACGAGGTTGATTTATAGGTTTTTCTAAATGGACACTGATTGACTAACTCTAAGAGTTAGACCAATAGTGTATAACTTTGAGTGGCACAGATCTTGTATGGACATATTCATATAAGACTAGCTCTAGGATGAGGAAAAGACCAAAGGTACCCTTAACATATTTTCCAACCTTTTCCTTTTTTGTAAAAAAACATCTCTTCATCTTTGTCATCAGACTCTCCATCTCCTTGTAGGTTGTATCCATTGTCGTCGTATCTATTGTCACCGTCGATGAGTTGAGCAGCTTTGATGTTGTCACAGGTAGGGGTGTCAAACGGGTCGACCCGACCCGTTTTAGCGTGACCCGTTAGGTTGAGGGCCAAAAACTGACCCGACCCGTTTCTGACCCGCAGGGTAGCGGGTCGACCCGACCCGACCCATCTAACCCGTTAAGTAAAACGACGTCGTTTTGATTCGTCAAAACGACGCTGTTTTGACATGTTTTATCTTTATGAAGGCAAATTTCCAGAGGGTCAAACGGGTCAGCATGACCCGCACGCGACCCATTGACGACCCGCGCACATTATAATACGGGTCAACCCATTCAAATTCGGGCGGGTTGACCTTCAAATTCGGGCGGGTTGGCCCGACCCGAATTCTAAAAAAATTTTAATTTTTTTTTATATGGGTTTTTGTTTTTAAAAGTAATGGTGCATTTAAAATATCAATTTTCTTTACGAAAAATTTTAAAATAAATATTTTATAAAAACAAGTTGTTATTGACGTGATTCTTCGGTTAACAAGTTTCATACTATATATTTTATGTATTTAAATTTCTAAACAAATACTACAATGAAATAAACGGATTTAAAAATGAAATTCTAGCATAAACATTAAACAAATTACATTTGTACTAATCCTTACATTAAAATTGCATGTATTTAAACAAAAACTAGCAATCGGAAGTAAAATTAATTCTATACATGCAGTTTAGATTCTTAGAAGAAATAATATTTTCAGTGAACTCCATTCGTATACTATACATCACATCACAAATTAAATGCATGTAGTTTAGATTTTTAGAAGAAAATGACATGAAACTAATTCCAAAAAAAAAAGATGAAGAGGTTTTATGTCATCTTCCTTTGCCTTCTCTCAATGCCACTCTACATATATATGCTTTTAGTATGAAAGAAGAAAGGAAATGAAACAGAACAAGCAAACATCCAAACTTGATTGTTGTTCTAAGTCAATATGATGCGAGAACATGACGGAAACCAAACGGGAAGAGTCATCCGCTATTCTAAGTCAAGTCTTGTCTCTCTTTTACAAAAAAGCACTACAGATGAATGACAAGGCATATTAAACATGCTTCGTTCTTGGAAAAATACAAAAATCATTCTATAACAGGACACTAGGAATCTAACCTTACTTTAACGAAAACACATATTAAACATTGTCCAAAACAATCAATGAGAACCTTGTTTGCTTGAATATATATGCCCTGGAGGGAACGACATGAATTGTTCACAGTCGTCACTCAATGCTTTCATTTCTGAAGCAAACCATGTTGATCCTGAAAAGAAGAAGTAGTTAAATAGTATAGAAACAAACATTTCTTGATTCTTGTAAGTAAAGATGAAGAATACAGGGTTAAATGAAATCTTAACTACCAACTTAGTACTACTAAGGTGACCCTACTACTGTAGTGTGAGACAAACTGATCAATGCCTAGATTTTTAACGAACACGTGACATGGTAGCACATAAAAACTAAATTCTTATACCCATGTTAAGAGAAGCAACACCTCTGTAAAAATAGTATAGTGACTTTTAAGATATATGCCAAGGTTTAGGCATACCATCAAGACCCCAGCCCCAATAAAGTGGCGTAATGCCAATAGCATCACGAGCAGCAATGAAACTCTTGTCACGAGTGTCAAGAAGGACAAATGAGAACATGTCGTCCAGCATGTCCACGAAACTTTCTCCGTATTCCTCATACTGGAAACGTTGATAGAGGTTATAATAAATCTCAAAGTATAAATCTCCTGTTTTATTTTCAATGGACAACCATTCACTATTTAACCAAATGTCAAAACCCAAGACTTGCATGCCTTTTCATTTAGTAAGAGGGACTATAGATCCTCGTGAAAAGTTAGCTACAGCATGAAATCATAACATGGATAAGAATACACAATGCTGAGTTGCTTTTAGTAACTCTATAAAGTCCGATGCAATCGAAATTGCAAGTATCTCACTGAACTCACTGAGTATAATGAAGTGCAATCTAATATGTACTCTTGTGGTGTTACTATTCCCCAATGCATTCTTAGGAATGACACTCGTCAAACCCAACAGAAAAAGAAGAAGAAGATAAATACCGTAACAACAACTGTCTTGCCATCATTGTAAAGTGGCTGGTCTCCGGAAGCAGGGTCCACAATAGCCAATTGTTGATGAGCAAGATAAAAATCTTCAAAGCAATGCAAGCCGCTCCAGTCAGGACCTCTATGTTTCAGACTATGGTTCCAAATGAATAGAACAAAGTAAGTGCTTCAATTAAATGATTATAGAAAAACTCTTCAAATGATTCAATCATGCATTACAACTATTTGAGTGATGTTTTTAAGACATTTGTTTCATCAAGTCATAATATATTCAATCAACCGTTACATTTGAACCATCCATATTACTCCATAACCAAAACAAGGCAAGTAAGAATATAATACCGACACGGTTACACTATGTCTTGCCAAACATGACATGCTAAGATAAAACTATGAAAAGAAACGAACAAATACAGATCGACCAGACTCGACGCAGACAAAACAAGCACTTCTGCTATAACATAATCAATTGTAATGGCTAGTAAAATTAAATTGACAAAACAAACATTGAAGCAACCAAATCCTGCAAAAAGAAAATATCAGCAGAAAGGGAAATGCAAGAAGAATCGAAGGAAAAAAAGAAACAAAATAGATTATGCAATGTGAGAAGTGTATAAAGATGGTTACCGCCGGGATAGTTCGATGATACGGGAGCGTTTCGCTTGAGAGCATGATGTTTGAATGGGACTGGGACTCATACAACGAAGATTCGTCAATAATATATAGTACTCATTAAGCTCAAATGACTTCCTAATCTAAATCACTTCTATCAAGACATTTTCCAATTCACAATAACACTATTAGCAGAACAGAAGCCCAATCTTCGCAATCCACATTGCTCCAAGAGGAACTAGAATAAAACATTTCGAATTGCCCAATCCAAACAATAAAACGCAAGACCCAACACCCAGATTATGAAAATAATTCAAAAAATACAACGACCCATAACTTCAGATCTATATTCTAAATTGACCAAGAAGACGAGAATCAGATCAGCAGCACACAACTTCAACTAAATTATTCAGATCATACAGAACAAACCCATAAAAGCAACGAAATCAGATCAGATCGAGGAGAAAAGAAGCCATCAACAAACCAAAGCGCATAACATACTGGGATGAAAAAAATATCGCCAATACCAAAATTGAATGATAAAAGCACAAACCTTTGGTGAGTTGGGTAGAAGGGAGAGATTATACAGAAGATAGGGATGAGGAGAGATGGAGAGCTACAATTGGGTTTAGTTTGGATCTATGAGGAAGAGAGGACATGAAGAAGAAAAGAAGAAGCAGAAGGATCAGCAAACATAAAAATAAGGAAGTCATCGCGATCAAATTTAAACGGGTCAGACGTGTCGACCCGCGACCCATAGGGTCAACTCGTTATTAACCCGTTATTTAACGGGTCAAAAAATAATGACCTGTTGGGTCAAAATGAGGGTCGGGTACGGGTCGACCCATCGGGTCGAACCCGTTTTGACACCCCTAGTCACAGGTGCGATGATCGAGAGAGATGAACGACGGTTGTTTGGTGGTAGCTAGCAGCGATGATGGTGAGTGGATCGCGAAAACGGGTTGTAGATCAGAAAGAGTGAGGGGAGATATTCTTGTAGAGATCCGGTGGGAAGGAAAAAGAAAGAGGAGCAACGGTAGTGTCGTGGTGACGTTGTGGCCGGATTCTAGTGGATGTGGCTGCCGATTAGGTTGCTTCGGTGACGCGCTCGACTGCGGAGAGAAGATTGTCTACGTATGGGTTTTTCCTTTTTAGTATGAGTTCGGTTAAATAGGTGTAATTTTTCTTTTATCAAGTTACACAAATAAAACAATTTACATGTTTTGGTGTAATTATGCTTGAATTTTTAAAATGGCGAACTTTTCAACCACAATGATTCAAATTTCTTAATTAAACTTATATCCATCATGTTTGAGCAAATCTAATGTACTAACATCACTTCTCATACACGATTCATATCACACTCTTCGCTTAAATTAGTATAGTTTTTATTATTACAAATTACACAAAAATAAGTCTTTCCATTATTTTTGTGTACATTATATTTGACAGTTACCTGCTGCATTGTATTTGAAAGCCTCAAGCTTCAACATTTAATATCAAGGTTTCAATTTCATTTTTCCACTTTATTTCAAATTAAAAATTTATAAGGAAAATAAGAAAAGGTATTATAGGAAACAAAAATGAGACTAAGTTCTAATTTTTTAATCCAAATGAGTAATTCAATGAGAACCAACTCACTTAAGTTCAAATCACGCGTGGAGTTAGGAAGTAAAAGTCACGAAACTCAGCTAAACATTTTGCTTTCCAAATAATATCAGTGCAGACTACAAAGGAAGTAGGGAAGTTGATTTCTTGCTCAAAACGCAAGAGGAGCAGTAGATGGGAACCTGTGTTGGGATCAAATTTTACAATTGCTAGATTTGCAGATAAAGTGACAGCTTATCACAATCAGACCATGGATGTCATTATGATGATTAACTTATGGGGAACCAACGATTTTTTCCGTTAGATCTTCGACACTATCTAATTTAGTTCTTGATGTTTTCTATTTTCTTTTTGTTTTCGTCCTAATATCAAATTTTGAGTGGTTTTCTCTTAACTATTATGAAAAAAAAAAACAAAAAAAAAATGTATTTCCTCGTCAAAAGAAAAGAAGGTACTTCCTCACTCAATCTCTTGTTATCCTAAATAAAAATAATAAAAATTAAAGTTAAAAGAATTATTTTATTATTATTATTCAGAAATTTAATAGGAAAAATAGCACCGGGACTAAATTGGAAAGGATAACATATATATGAGACTATATCAGATACTTTCGTAGTTAAAGAAGCTAAGGAAAGAAAATATAAAATCTTATGGAAAACTGAAATTTCTATTAAGTTATCCTTCCAATAGTGTTTCGGAGGAGGCATAAATGCATTTCTTTTTCCACTCTACGCTAATCTACAGATTCAGCACTCAAATTAAAATCTTTTGTGAGCATTTTAAATGATATTTTATTTATTGTACTTAAATATTTAATTTTATTATTTATTTGTATTAATTATTTGTTTAATAATTTCTAATACTTATGTCTTTTTTTTAATTATTCTTTACCTTGATTGAATGATGATATCATACAATTTTTCATTTAAAAAAATATTATATCAGCATTAATGTCACAAGTGATATTTTACCATTCGGAGTCTTCTATCGGATGATTTAAAGCTAGCATCCTCCTTGTGAAAATGGTACTCTTGAATATCCTGTACTTATCTCCGGCAAAATGTTAATCTCATCAGCATTTTTTATTTATTTTGATAAGTAAATACGTGAAATTTTAAGATATATTAGCTTATTTCAGCACGTGCAAAGAGTTTATGTATGGAAATACCTACGTGTGTAGTTGTCGAGTGTGGCGGCCTTAACCATCCAAATACAGTGTAAAAGAAATTACCAAGCAACTGGTTCAAAGGCTTTTTATTAGAACAAGTGATGAGCCAGCTCGGACACAAGAACCACGTCACCAAAAAAACTGTATAAAGTAGCTCCAACTCTACTCTTCCAAATCAGTCAGCGTCGGGGTGAGCACATAGCAAACTATTCTTTCATCTTTTACTAAGTATGTGTTTGGTGTTTCGGTTCAGTGACCAAAAGACCTTTTCTAAACCCAAAATCAACCCCAAGGTGTTTGGTTACACCATTTCAAACTGGAAGTTTGCAAATCAGCAAAATTACTGGAAATGGCACTCGTGGGATTTGCTCCAGTAGCCAAAACTAAGATTTTGGTCAAAACACGCGACGGAGTTTTTATTGTTGAGAGCTTAATGAAACTCTCAAAAATCCAATTTTTTCCTCTTCATTGCAGTCGTTCCTTCTTCTTCTTCTCTTCTCATTCGTACCCTAGCCTCACGCATCCGTTCCTTCTTCGTTGCAGTCGTTCCTTCTTCTTCTTCTTGTTTTTTTGTTTGGTGATATGGGTTTGTATATTTATATGTATTGGATGCTTTTGATTTGTTGGATTGTTGTTGTATTGACGACGGAAGCTTTGGTGAGGGATTTGCTTGGCTGAGGATTTTTGGATCTGGAAATGGCTTTACAGGAAAGGGAAAAGAGATGAAGATGGCCAAATGAGGGGAAAAAATATGGTCGTTGGATCGGTCTTGCCAAAAAGGTAAGATGATCCAACGGTGAGGATGAGAGTGGGAAGGAAAAAATACTATAATTATTTAATTGGTTCGAGTTATTGGTATGAGAAGTCTCGCTAAAAATAAAGAAAAATCTGAACGAAAAATAACGAAAGGATTAATAAAATGAAATAAACGAAATGATACGCGTCAAAAATGTAAAATGTGACAATGGACGGAAATGTTCGATCTACGGTTCGAGAAATTTTGTTCGAAACCGAAAAAAATCGAATGAAAAAATACTTAAAATACGGGGAAAAAAGGGGTAAAAATTGAAGAGCTCGGATTCAAGCCCGGCTGCAAGCCAAATAGGCCAAAATAACATTTATTTATTCATTTAAAAAAACTTAAATTTTATTATATTAGATAAATATTTATTTATGGTATTAATAAGTTTAATTTATTTATGATATTAGATAAATATTAGGTGTTAGATGTTAGATTATAAATAAATTGATTAAAAATATATATAAAGATACTAAAAAAATTAATTCTAACACTTGAAATGAATTGTGCCCTTTATGGTCATTTTACATTCAAACCATAGTTTTAAAAAACTGTTTTACCAAACACCTCAGCTATCTCACAACACTTTTAAATTTTTTTACCAAACAGCACACTCCATTCCCTAGAAGTCGTTTTCCCACAGAACTTTTTCTCACAAAACCGGAACCCCAAATAGAGCCTAAAGAATATAACGTGCGCGCTGAAATTAGGAGTATATACGCCTCTTTTTTTAAATGGTGAAAAATCCTATAATTTTATTTTATTTTTTATATATAGACGAATATGAGATTTAAATTTGAATTCAAATCTATTATATTTATCAAAAAGTATCACACAAATAATTAACAACTTATTTTCTTCCTGTACCTTATGCTATAGAGCAAGCTTCTATATCTTTTTTTCTCCTTTTGTACATAATTAATTTTCAAACCTTCATTATACCAATATTATAAATGCAGGATAATATCCCTAATTTCCTATACAGGAAAAGATTGTTCAGGACAGCGTCCACATGAAAGTTGTCGACCACAAAGTGAGTGTCAGGGCTGCAACCAAATACGTCCATAGGAAAAGTACTGAGCATTCCTCTTGTCCAACATTGAACATCTATGTCATTGTCATCAAACCATGACCGTTAAAATACAGTTAAACTGTGATTCTTTATTGAAAAAATCGTTAGCTCCTTACCTATGTTCATCGCAGGTGGGAGGGTATATTGAATCATGAGTACAAAATGGAATAGAGGGTCTGCTGGAAGGAAACCAAGACTTCCTGCTACTTTCACAACCTAGATACCTATTACAGGATAGGGTTGTACAAAAAACCGACCCAACCCGCCTGACCCGTATAACTGACCTGACCCAACCCGTCAAAAGAACATAACCGCCATAACCGCGGGTAACGGTTATATAACCGACCCGTTATAGTTGGGTTAGGTCGGATAGCGGGTCAAGTTTTTAAAACTCGCTTATAACTATTGCTACCCTATTTTTGACACATTTTTGCACTTTTATTATGCATCGCATTATTAGTCCATTTAAATCGAAATTCAATCGAGTTTCGATCTTCGGCTATCTATTTTAATATTTCGTACCATTTCATGTCATTTCAATTTTTTCGTATTTTTACTATCTTTTCGTTCGAACTTCTATCGGTCCCGAACAAATTTCGTCGGACCGTGGATCGAATGCATTCTTTATTTAATTGATAATTATCTACTATTATTTTCGTTCGCGCCATCTCATTTTGTTTTATTCAATTTACTTCGCTATAGCATTTATTTTTTGTTCGAACTTTTAAGTATTTCGAGCGAGTAAATTCGAACCATAAATCAAACTTTTTCTTTATTTACTGATTACTATTTATTGTGTTCCATTTTTTTTGCATCTTTTAATATCTTTGGTTCGGGATTTTGTTCATTTCAAGTGAGATTCCTCGTATTGATAGTTCGAACCAATTAAATAAATATTAAACATTTTCTAAAAGTTAACCCATTTCAACCATTGATCATCTTGACTCTTTCTTTTCTCCTCATCCAACGACCCTCAAATTAAGCATGAGGATTCATGCTCTTCTCTGCCATTGTACTGCCCAGCCATTTAATGCATATTCCTTCTACGTTTTTACGCCACCTTACTCCGCTTTTACATTTTTTTGCTAATTTTTGAGGTGTTTGTATTTTTAAATAAATGGTTGAATTTGTTTTTTGCATAATATCCAGGGTACATGCACCATTAGACATGGGATAGTAGTAAAATGACATTGGACTTTGCTCTTTCTTCCATTTTTTTTTAATTTTTTTTTTCAATAAGGCAATGAGTAGTGCTTGACTGAGATGGCTAACCAGAGGTAGGGTACGCATCGAACTTGGCTCGCGCAAGAAGGGATGCGAAAACTCCAAGGATTGTTGATGGCCAGCGTTGGAAGAAGGCCGAACAAAAACAAGAGACGAAGGCCTCGACCTTAAACCAAAACTGAGAAAAGCCAGCATGAAAACTGTACTTGCTTTGCTTGCTTATGTGTTTGTGTTCGAATAGAAAAAAAGAAAAGAAGAAAAAGGAAAAAGAAAAAAGAGAAAAAGAAAGAAGAAAGAAGAAAAAGGAAAAAGGAAAAATAAAAAATAAAAAGAAAAAAGAAGAATCTTTTTAAAGGTATTCAAAGAATACAACCAATCAAAATCAGAAGCAAGTATGAAAAATAATCCAGTGCCCTCAAAGTAATCAAGAAGGGGCATCCTCAATGAATGTCAAAGAACTGGAGCGCATTGTCCTCGGAAAGATCAAGAAGAAAAGCATCTCCAGTAAAAATCCAAGAATCTAGGCGCTACACCCTCAAAGTGATCACGGGAAGAAGCATCCCCAACAAAGACTGAAGGACTTGTGCACTTTGTCCTCGCCATGGCCAATCAACACGCCCTGTTCATTGAGAAAAATATTCATTTCTCCTCCCAGTAAAGTCCTTTCGATTACATGAAGGCCCATGTATGTGCATCTTCATCTGAAGTTCATTCACTCGGATTGACATTGCAAATCTGACTTTGTGCTATGTTTGTTGCATTTCTATGAGTGTAAACACATAGCCGTATTTCTGAGTATGAGCGCAAACACCAATATCTAGTGTGGATTGCTTACGTCTACATGATGCGGGAAAGTCTTGTCCTTGAGGTCATTATCTCCTGAGCAAGATGCAGATGCTTTTTTAGGCTTGTATCAAGCATGCTTATATGATAGAAAACTGGATGACGTGTTCTCCAGAAATGCATAAATTTGTTGAACCTTCTCTTGATAGGGAAGTTATTTTTATCTTGAAAAATACTGGGGGCAAACCTTAGGGTAGTGTGGGAATACTTTTATATACAACATACATGATTTGATCTCATTGAATTTCCCATTTGATTTCTTTTTTTCCATCCATGTGGCTGCTTCGTGTTTGTTTCCTCCCTATTTGCAGGATACAGATATGCTCCAGTGGAATCTCCGCCAACAAACCGCCAACCATGATAACCGAATGAAGTATGTTACCACTCCTCAATCAATTTCGTGTGGAGGTCATTTTCCCCTACTTAATATTTGAATGAAGTGACTACAATTATGTAATTTACATTTCTAAAAAGCATCTCATTGATATCAGCATCAAGGTTAGTCATTTTTAAATGTCTTTTAAAATGTTGTAAGCAGTCACGTCCCCACAACATGTCTGTCTTTTAAAATGTTGTAAGCAGTCACGTCCCCACAACAAGTCTGTCTTTTAAAATGTTGTAAGCGGTCATGTCCCCGCAATATATCTTTAAATAACCCCAACATCATAGCAAAGGTATGCTACTATTAGCCAATATCTGATGGACAGCAGCATCCAGAAGGATTCCAGCAACATCCCACGGGTTGTAGCGTCCGGAAGGATTTCAGCATCAACATCCAACGGGCAGCAGCGTCCGAAAGGAACTCAGCATTTACGTCTTCAGCACCAACCTCTAACGGGCAGCAGCATCCGAGTGGAGTTACCAGTTCAATTTCCGCACCAATGTCTCAGGGGGCAACAACCCCCAAGTGAAGTCCCAGAGGGACTTTATTTACTTTCCTGCATGAAAATCCCCTTCTCCCAGAGCGACTTTTTTTACTTTACTGCATGAAATCCCCTCCTCCTAGAGCGACTTTACTTACTTTCCAGCATGAAATCCCCTCCTCCCAGAGCGACTTTATTTACTTTCCTACATGAAAATCCCCTCCTCCTAGAGCGACTTTATTTACTTTCCGGCATGAAATCCCCTCCTCCCAGAGCGACTTTATTTATTTTCCCGCATAAAAATCCCCTCCTCCTAGAGCGAATTTATTTACTTTCCTGTATGAAATCCCCCCCCCCCCCCCAGAGCGACTTTATTTACTTTCCTGCATGAAATCCCCTCCTCCCAGAGCGACTTTATTTACTTTCCTGCAAGAAATTCCCCTCCTCCCAGAGCGACTTCATTTACTTTCCTGCGTGAAATCCCCTCCTCCCAGAGCGACTTTATTTACTTTCCTGCATGAAAAACTCCTCCTCCCAGAGCGACTTTATTTACTTTCCTGCATTAAATTCCCCTCCTCCCAGAGCGACTTCATTTACTTTCCTGCATGAAAATCCCCTCCACCCAGAGCGATTTTATTTACTTTCCTGCATGAAATCCCCCTCCTCCTAGAGCGATTTTATTTACTTTCCTGCATGAAATTCCCCTCCTCCCAGAGCGACTTCATTTACTTTCCTGCATGAAAATCCCCTCCTCCCAGAGCTACTTTATTTACTTTCCTGCATGAAATGCCCTCCTCCCAGAGCGACTTTATTTACTTTCCAGCATGAAAATCCCCTCCACCCAGACCGATTTTATTTACTTTCCTGCATGAAATCCCCCTCCTCCCAGAGCGACTTTAGTTACTTTCCCGTATGAAATCGCCTCCTCTCGGAGCGACTTTATTTACTTTCCTGCATGAAATTCCCCTCCTCCTCGAGCGACTTTATTTACTTTCCTGCATGAAATCCCCTCCTCCCAGAGCGACTTTATTTACTTTCCCGCATGAAAATCCCCTCCTCCCAGAGCGAATTTATTTACTTTCCTGTATGAAATTCCCCTCCCCTAGTGCGACATTATTTACTTTCCTGCATGAAATCCCCTCCTCCAGAGCGACTTTATTTTCTTTCCTGCAAGAAATTCCCCTCCTCCCAGAGCGACTTTATTTACTTTCCTGCATGAAATCCCCTCCTCCCATAGCGACTTTTTTACTTTCCTACATGAAAATCTCCTCCTCCCAGAGCAACTTTATTTACTTTCGTGCATGAAATTCCCCTCCTCCCAGAGCGACTTCATTTACTTTCCTGCATGAAAATCCCCTCCTCCCAGAGCGACTTCATTTACTTTCCTGCATGAAAATCCTCTCCTCCCAGAGCGACTTTATTTACTTTCCTGCATGAAATCCCCTCCTCCCAGAGCGACTTATTTACTTTCCTGCATGAAAATCCCCTCCACCCAGAGCGATTTTATTTACTTTCCTGCATGAAATCCCCCTCCTCCTAGAGCGACTTTATTTACTTTCCTGCATGAAATCCCCTCCTCCTAGAGCGACTTTTTTACTTTCCTGCATGAAAATCGCCTCCTCCCAGAGCGACTTTATTTACTTTCCTGCATGAAATTCCCCTCCTCCCAGAGCAACTTCATTTACTTTCCTGTATGAAAATCCCCTCCTCCCAGAGCGAGTTCATTTACTTTCCTGCATGAAAATCCCCTCCTCTCAGAGCGACTTTATTTACTTTCCCGCATGAAACCCCCCTCCTCCTAGAGCGACTTTATTTACTTTCCCGCATGAAATCCCCTCCTCCCAGAGCGAATTTATTTACTTTCTGATAACAATTGATGAAATACCAAGGGTACATTTGTCTTTTGACCTCAAGTCAAGGCCGGATCACTATAGATCTGGATCAGTAGCAGCCTCCCGGTTACCGCCCCCGTTAGCCAGGAAATCCTGGGATGGTCGACATCAGCGGGGGGGACCCACGCGGTAGGCATTTCTGCACGCGGCATCTTCCCATCCCAGACAGCCTTGACATTATCTCACTGGCGATACCTCGTCGGCGATATCCTATCCAGCTGATGTCATCTTAGGCGTTATCTTCTCCCGATAACGCTCACCCCCGGGGGTAACATTCTTTCTTTTGCCTATAAATACCACTCATTTCTAGATCAAAGGTAAGACAAAAATCACTACCAAAATCTCTGCCAAATTTCACAGCCACACTAACTTAAGTATCGGAGTGTCTACGCCGGAGTCCCCCCTCCGGCGCTTCGCAGGTATGACAGACTGTCGCTACAGTGATTCCAGACGGCCATAATCTCTACCCCGCTTCCCCAGAAGTCCTAATCTTATCAAACTGGTGCTCTCGTTGAGAGCTTTGGCTTTAATTAAGTAAGCGTCCTTAATAGCCAAGCTCCGTTCTTCTGAAAATCGAAAGATTATGGCTTCTGATTCAGATCCGTCGTTGTCTCAGTCCTCTAGCCTTCCATTTGATACCCGTAGGTGACTTTTCCCTTTCGCCAATTCTGATGGTTCTACCACGGTACAAGAAATTCCTCTACGAATGTCGGATCTCTCCTTTGAACAAACGACGGGAACATTTGCACCCTAGGCGTATACTCCTTCATCCCAGATAGTGGGACCTAGCCATTCTACTCCCCATTCAAGAGGATCCGCGATAGACAGTGCGAATAACCCTTTTGCAAGTTCGATTTCAGTCCTTCGCGCCCAACTGGACCACTTAATGGAATTGGCTACCAGATTCACGCCTAGTGCTTCTGGATCAGGCGTTCCGTCTTAGTTCATTTTTACTCCACCTATCATCACAGAACGACCACTATCGTCCCCATTCCATGCGAATGTCTCTTTGACGCTGCCCGCGTTGAATGCACCAGTCAGTCTTGTACAATTTGCTCATAGGACAATGGAGCCGTACGTGCCACAGGCGCCTTTACTTCCTATTTCCCAAGAGGAACGACAATGGCGTGACGAGGACAGAGGCCGTTGGGATGGAAGGAGGGAGGAAAACGATAGAGATATGTCTCCTGGAGGGAGTGAAATATCCAGCAGTAGGAGACATCGAACTCGCTCGCTAAGAAGTCGCAGCCCGTCTCCAAGGCGGCATCATATTAGAGATCCGCGGAACCGTAGGCATCATTTGGAGGTATCCCCTCCTCGATATGCGCATGAAATTCTTGATGATACTTCTGGCCACCCCTTCAGCCCACGCATAAGGTGTCATAGAGTCAGCCGACATGTGAAACTCCCCTCAGAATCTTATGACGGTACCAGAGATCCCATTTCCCACCTTAACAAGGTGAAGGACTTTGTGCAATTTTAGACCCACAATGATGTCGCATTGTGTCAGATATTTGTAATGACCCTGTCGGGGGTTGCGCGTTTATGGTTCGAAGGTCTTCCGGGTGGGTCTATTGACAGCTTTTCACAGCTGGAATCTAAATTCAGGAGTCAATTCAGTACCGCAGTCCCCATTAGGAAGTCTGCTGCCACCTTGTTCGACCTACACAGAAAACCTCAGGAATCCTTGAGGAGTTTCCTCCATTATTTCGACACCGAGATGTCGCTAACGCCAGGTGTAACAGTTGATTTCGCCACAGAAGCCTTAAAGCGAAACTGTTGCTATAGAAAGCTCAGAGATGCTTTAATGGTGGACCCTCCTGCAACCTTAGATGCGTTAAGGTTGAAAGCCCACAACTACGCGAGGATGGAAGAGGAAGAGAATAGGGACATGATTTGAAACATGCCGCCAGCCATTCTTCCAGTCCATAATGCTCCCATTCCGACCACTTCTGAAGATCGGTTCATCGATGATTACGCTCAGCGAAAGGATTACATTCCCAAGACCTCTAATCGGAGAAGAGGCAACTCCTCAAAGGGAAAGTCTGGTGACTCCTCAGCGCAGCAACAGGGAGATCCCCCTAAGGGATGAGTTTATGACTCAGACCTCATCTTGCCCAGAGCAGAAATACTAGCGATTGCGGAACAGCGGAACCTACCCATCCGCTATCCATCCCTCATCTTGCCCAGAGCAGAAATACTAGCGATTGCGGAACAGCGAAACCTGCCCATCCGCTATTCATCCCCTGTGAGACTAGGGGTAACCTTGGGAAGAAGAGAAAACGCTTATTGCAAATTTCACAAAGCTAAGGGACACTCTACGGAAGTATGTAGAGAGCTCAAATTGGCAATAGAGCGCCTAGTTGAAGAAGGCTATCTGGGAGAATTCGCCGTCAAAACACAAGAAGAGGCTAAGAGTAACCCGACAAACAGAGTAGCCGATGACAGACCGGCACCTTCCCGCGCCCTAGGCAACGACGCTGGTCTTGCAGGAAGAGATAGGGAAATGCTCACGGTTGATGACAAAGACGTACCCATCATTAACATCATCGCTGGAGGCATACCTTATCTGGACGAGTCCGCACAGCTGACACCCGCGGCAGGGGATAAGCGGAAGCGAACGGATGTGTCAATCAAAAGTGAGGCGATAAGCGTCGTGGATCGCATGGTATTATCCTTTTCTAAAGAGGATGAGAAGGGCATGGTATATCCACACAATGATGCGTTAGTAGTTACGCCCATTATCGCGAGCCATGGAGTTAGAAGTACTCTTGTGGACAACGGAAGCGTCGTGAACCTATTATCACTGGAAGCTTACAATCTCATGAAGCGTCCTGATAACGAGCTTACGCCCTGCAAAAAAACCATTATCGGAGTAGACGGAGTCCCCATCCCAGTGATTGGAGTAACCACCTTGCCGGTATATTTTAAGGAAGATACCTCCAAGCGGTCAGAGGAGCTTCTATTTTTGGTGGTGGACCTAAGTCTGCCTTATAACGCCATATTGAGGCGGCCATTCCTCAACCATTTCGGAGCGGCGATATCGCAAAAGCATCTGAGGTTGAAGTATCCTTCCTAGGATGGTGTGGTCTCGATCCGGGTTAATTAGAAGTTAACGGCTGAATGCTACCTGCTTATGACTCAGAAGAGTTGCGATAGGTACGTGTGCATGACGGTGGATCCATATGAATAAAATGACGAGAAATGCACTCAACCCGTGGACAAGATGACTCATGTACCAGTTAACAGGGTGGATGGGGTCATATTCCTGGTTAGCGATAACCTCAGCCTGGAGGAAAATTTTCAGTTAGCCCAGTTATTGAACAAGTGCAAGGGAGAATTTGCATGGAAACCATCTGACAAGCCCGGTATCTCGTGGGAGGTAGCGGAACATTGGCTTAATGTCAACCCTGACGTAAAACCAGTTCAGCAGAAACGACGCACCTTCTCTACAGAAAAAGCGACTGATGTCGACAAAGAAGTAGCGAAGCTTCTCGACGCTGGCTTTATTCGAGAAGTACAATATCCTACATGGTTGGCTAACCCCGTCTTGGTTCCCAAGCCCAACGGAGAGTGGCGTATATGCATCGACTTCACAGATTTGAATGACGCCTGTCCTAAAGACTGTTACCCACTTCCTCGGATTGATCAGCTAGTCGATCAGGCTACCAGGTACGCCTATTTGAGCTCACTAGATGCCAACTCGGGGTACCACCAAATTCCCATGGCCAATGAGGATGAAGAGAAAACTGCTTTCATCACTCCCAAGGCCATTTATTGCTACACGGCGATGCCTTTTGGGTTAAAAAATGCTGGAGCCAACTTCCAGCGAATGGCGAATCAAGTCTTTAAAAATCAAATTGGGCGAAACGTAGAAGCGTATGTCGATGACATACTGGTCAAAAGCCAAAGCCTCAAAGACCACTTGTCTGATATGGCGGAAGTCTTCGAAGTAATGAAGCAATATCAAATGAAGCTGAACCCTCGGAAGTGCATGTTTGCCTTTCAAACGGGTAAATTTTTGGGTTACATGGTCAGTCAAAAGGGTATCCAACCCACCCGTCAAAAATCAAAGCAATCCAAGACATGATATCCCCTCGAACTGTAAAGGAGATACAGAAGCTAACAGTGCGTGTTATCGCTCTGGGATGATTTATTTCTAAGCAAGGCGAGAGGTGCCTCCCCTTTTTCAAACTTATACGCAAGAAAGCCGTCTTCGGATGGACAACAGAATTTGAAGAAGCGTTTGCGGGCCTGAAGGCCTATCTATCGTCTGACTTGGTGTTGACAAGACCAGAGCTTGGCGATATCCTGTATTTATACCTCGGGGTTGCTGACGAAGTGGTCAGTGCGGTCCTTGTGCGAGATGACAATCACACACACCGCCCTGTATACTTCATAAGTCACATCTTGAAAGACGCCGAGCTGAGATACGCCCGTATAGAGAAAATAGTGTTCGCATTGATACAAGCCACGCGGAAAATGAGTCGATATTTTCAAGGTCATACCTTCATCGTGCTTACGGACCAACCTTTAAAAAGGATATTTTGGAAGCCCGAATCCTCGGGGAGAATGCTGATTTGGGCTATCGAGCTTGAACAATATGGGTTACACTATAGATCCCGACCGTCTGTGAAGGCTTAAATTCTGGCAGACTTTATCGCGGAATGCACCTTCATGCCAGATCCACTGACGGAGTTGACTGAAAAAGAAAGAGAGGATTTGGACCTCCCCTTCCCTGAAACCTACACCGACCTGCGAGTCATCCACGTGGAAGGCGCCAAAAATCAAGAGCTTGCCGGGGCCGAAATCTTCATGAGTGGGCCTCATGGCATCCATGTGTGATATGC
This sequence comes from Viola odorata, assembly GCA_963691705.1. Classification (NCBI taxonomy): domain Eukaryota; kingdom Viridiplantae; phylum Streptophyta; class Magnoliopsida; order Malpighiales; family Violaceae; genus Viola; species Viola odorata. The sequence continues at coordinate 34,506,856 of OY829543.1, read as the reverse complement.
CATCCGTATCCTGCAGCCGTTGTCCAATAACGCCGCAGAATACGAAGCGCTATTAGTCGGGATCAGGATAGGGAAAAACTTCTCCATAAAAGGAATACATGACTCAGGGAGGTTGGGAGACTCCAAGCTGATAATAGACCAAGTTCTGGGACACTCTCAAGCTAGGGAGCCCATCATGGTGCAATACCTTGCCAAGGTGAAACGCGAGTTGATAGAAATAAAGAAAAGTGGCATACAAGTCAGCTTCGAGCACATTCCTCGAGAGGATAACACTGAGGCGGATAACCTCGCCAAACTCGCAGCAAACCTGGAAGCGTCCATACCTAAAGGGGTGTACTACCGAGAGATACCCGTACCTTACTTTATGGAAGAACAGGCGACGCTCTACGTAGAAGAAAGTGAAAACAACTAGAGAATCCCCGTCATAAAATACTTGAAACATGATGAGCTACCAGTGGATAACGCTAAGAAGAAGAAAGTGTTAAAGCAAGCGGCACGGTGCACGTACTTTAACGGAGAACTGATGCGGAGATGTCTCTCTCATCCAGCTACCAGGTGCATAACGGAACAAGAAGGCCTTCATACCCTCCGCGAAATCCACGAAAGAATTTACGGTATGCACGCGTCCGGCGGCACCCTGGCTGCGCAGGTCTTTAGATCGGGGTTCTACTGGCCTACTATCCGAAAAGACTACCATAATTACGTGCGAACTTGCCAAAAGTGACAGGAATTCTCCAAGATTCCTCGACAACCCGCCATACAAATTTATGACATCATCGCTCCTTGTCCTTTTGCGAAATGGGGAATTGATATCCTATGACCGTTTCCGAAGGCGAGGTCTCAGTTAAAGTTTGTGGTCGTGACGGTAAACTACTTTACCAAATGGTTAGAAGCTGAGGCTGTTGCCAACATCACGATAGAGAAAATCTGGCGTTTCTTCAAACATCAAGTCATCATGCGATTCGGCGTACCCCGTGTGCTAGTCAGCGATAACGGAACGCAATTCACCAGACAATTTTTCAGAGACCAATGCGTGGAGTTCAGAATCGAGCAAAGGTTCTCTTCCGTGGCTCATCCGCAGACCAATGGCCAGGCTGAGGTGACAAACCGAGCCATCCTTAACGGTGTTAAGAAGAACCTAGAGGGATACAAAAAGAAGTGGGCAGATGAACTACCGTATGTGATGTGGGTATACCGCATGACCACGAAAACCAACACAGGAGAGACACCATTCGCACTGGCTTTCGGTACTGAGGTCGTCACGCCCGTGGAGATTGGTACTATGAGCCTACGAGTGGCCTATTTTAGAGAAGAGCTGAATGAGGAAAGGTTGCGTGCAAATCTTGACGCGCTGCCAGAATTGCAAGAGGAAGCTCTTTTGAAAATGTTGCACTATAAGCAAAAGATGGCGCGTTATCACAATAGGCGCGTCAAAGAACGGCTGCTGAAAGAAGGTGACCTGGTACTCAGGGACCAGTGAGCAACCGGTCAACGACGGGGGAAGCTCAGCTCGAACTGGGAAGGGTCGTACCGCGTTACCCGTACTGTCGGGAGAGGAGCATATCATCTGGAGACACTTGACAGTTCCCCCTTACCTAACTCCTGCAATATTGCTCGTTTGAAATTATATCATGCTAGACTTTGATTTATCTTTGCACCTTTTACTAACGCTAGCCCTAACCCATGCTAACGCTCGAATAGTGAGCTTTCTTGTGTTTTGCGGCTATGTGTGTGTGTGCAGACGATGAAAGAAAAACAAAAAGGAGGTTGTCAGGAGTGAAAAGTCATATCCTTGTGATGGTCGGTCCTGATCAGACGGCTCACTAAGTGAGGGCACACCCTGGCACACATAATATTTAGCGTTGGGAGTGAAAAGTCCTATCCTTGTGGTAGCCACGTGTGGGCCATAAGACGAGGCACGTCCCGACGCCCCCGGGGGTGAAAAGTCCTTTCCTTTTGGTAAACCGCGCTAATATAGGCGGCCCACTAAGATGAGGCACGCCCAGTATCCCTGGAAGTGAAACCCAATCCTTATGTTGACCGTTCTCGTGGAGATGGCTCGTTAAGGAGAGGCACGCCCCAAGGAGATAGTAACTCCATCTTGGAAGTGAAAATCCTATCCTTATGACCGGGCTAATATAGACGGCTCACTAAGTGAGGGCACGATTCCGGGGTGCGAGGATAATGCCCGAAAGTGAAAAATCCTAACCTTGTGATGGCCTGTCCTGATTAGATAGCTCACTAAGAAGAGGCACTTTCTGGCCGATTGTAGTAGCGTGGAAACACGAAGAATCGCGAAATCCCAGCGAGTAACCAGATGCGGAATCCCTGGTGAAGTGAGCTGGTTGAGAAAGCGATAACAAGCAACACCTGCACCCTAGAATGGCAGCGGATGGGCTCCTATGGGTAACCCGTGTCTGTTATCGCATATCTCTTACTAACAAATATTAATCGAGAGTGTGCAGGATATCCCTGACTGACGGAGATGGTGATGCTCGAGGCGATAGTAGGGTTGCGCAACCCGTCAACAAAATTGATGCGAGGCCAACCGCGCTGATTTTTGCATGATTCGAGGAATAGGGCCTAAAGACCCTATTCGTCATCTCTTTTGATCGTGGGAAAGATACTTCTTTTTGGAGGAATATCATCTCTGATGAGGCCGAGCAGTGGTTAAGTTAAACCTGACAAAGCCCGTCAGCATAACCAGGATGATAACGGCGCGACGGCCGCGATAAAAAAAAAACAACAACAAAAGGAAACCAATACAATAGATGTGCTATTGTTTAAACACCCACGAAGGGTTGCAAAAATATACAAAAGATGAACAAAAAAAGGATAACGCTCAATCCTCACAAAAAGAAGGGGCGATAATACCCTGCCTACAAGGGGTTCCCTGAACTCTCCCTCCCTTGGTAGCCATTCGATCTGGCTAAGCGAAAGCCTCGTCATTAAGATCAGAAGGCGTTAGAAACGGCGTCACCTTTGTAAAATTCATCTCCATGAATCTCCACAAAGTAGTCAGCCATGATGGCAGCAGTCTTTTCAATATACCATTGACACTTGACCGATGTCTCTTTCTCAAGTGCCACCTTCTCTCTTGCCAAGGCTGCTCTCTCTTCCACCAGGGCTGCTTTCTCTCCCTCGAGAGCGATACTTTTTGACTGTTCAGCTGACAAAGCGGCGTTAGAAGCGGCCAACTGTTCCTTCGCCTCTCTTGCCTCCTCTTTGGCCGCTTCCAAGGCCCTTATTCATCTGTCTCGCTCTTCCAGCAATCTCTGCTTCTCCTCTTGCTCCTTTGAAAGTTTATCCGTGGAAGCGGCAAGGGCAGCCGTCCTTTACGACATGCGCTCTGTATAATGGTGAAACCGGAGGAGACCGGTAAAAAGGTTAGAGCGCAGCAAATAAACTTGCTCTCCATCTCCCTCAGTGGCAAAAGTGCTTCGTTCTTTGGGAGATGTTAGCATATGAGCGGCCAAGAATGAAGCAGTGATAGCGGAGTTATCGCCCCCAATGACCGCGATTCCTGAACTACGTAGCGTAGTCAGGTCCCCTTGATGAGTAATGGGCCTAGCAGTGTTAAATGAGCTTATATCGGCCAAGAGGTTGGACACTACCGTTCCCTCCCCAAAGCATTTAAGCATTGAAGCATCGGAAGGAACAAAGAACACGGCGGCAGGAGAGGGAGGCTGGTTAGTAGAGGAACCCCCTTGGGGCCCGAAAGTGTCATGGGGCTGATAGGAGGAGAAGCCTGACAGGTCATCATTGTAGACCACGTTAGAAGAGAAACGAGGAACCCCCGAACCAAACGAAGGCGGAGAAGTTTCAAAAGGCCCATGAGCGACCATATTCCCAAAAATGGTAGTAACCTGGTCCGGGGGAGGTACTGAAGAGTCAAGGACGATTTGAGGCCTCTCTCCGACGTCAACTTAACTCGATGTCAGGCTTGGGCCTCCTCCATCGGGCCTCTGCCTCTTCCTCAATTGGCCCAAGATATGCCTCAAATCCATATTGCCCGGCGGTAGCTTAGGGGTAGAGGCACCAGAAGTATCCTATGAAGAAAAACAATCACTAGATATGAAAAAATAAAAGAAAATGCAAAAAGGTATTGAAAAACAACGCAAGAGGTATCGCGAAGCATTTCCAGTTACCGTCTCAGCGATAGGTGCTTCCGAAGAGCCGGCCGTGTCCAAAGAAGGCGGGAGGGTGGCAATGCTCATTGTTTTCCTTTTCTTTTTTCCTTTAGCGGAAGCCCTAGGAGCGATTGACCGAACAGGAAGAGCAGCAACTGATATGATAGGAATACCAACAGGAATGGTGTCGGTTTCCCCGTCAACCGAAATAGAAGATGTTTGGGGAGGAATTGAAACGGTAACAGGTGGAACAACTAAAGTGGTGGCGATATCAACAGCCACGGCCATTTAATCAACCTCCTCTCTTTGTCGAAGCCTTTTCAAGCGCCTCCTGACACTCTCGGGAATGTACTTGGGATCAGTCGCTGCAAAAGCACAAGACAACGTTAGCGTTAGTACCAATACTGAAAATCAAAAAATGACGTGGTACTCACGTCTAACGCAGGCTCGGATATCGGCCCTGCAGGCTAGAAGACGAGTGTAAATGTTGATTTCCAGTTTGAGTAACTTATCAAACCAGCCTTGCTCTGCCTCGTTAAGAGCCTCCCGGCACCAAGCACTGTCCTTGACGCCTTGGTTGAAACTAGACCGCCACCATGGATCCGGAAGTTCGGGAGTCTCGACAACAAAAAATTGTTCTTTCCATTTGTCGATGGAGGACTCTAAATGAAGGAGTTTCCAGGTAAAATTCTTGAGCGAATCGTCATCATAACGGGGTGATATCGCTATCACACCCCGACAGTTATACATCCGAAATAAACACTTGAGTAACGCAAGGGAAGGAGAGGTAATTCCCTTGTACTTATAGAGTTCTAGAAATGCATAAACGCCGCAGTAGGCATTTGGAGCTAATTGAACTGGGCTCAGATCAAGAGAAGTGAGCAACTCTTGGATAAAAAAGTCAACCGAAAACTAGAAACCGTAGCGAAACATCTGGGCATACAAGATTCTGGGTTTGCCGGTCAGAATGTTGTTCAGGCGTAAAGACTTAGAGGCGACAGAAACCTCGAAGCCCTCAGGGATGTTAGCACTGTAATCGGTCAGATGTTTATGAAGGATAGTCAAAGAAGTAATAGTACTGGCTATATTATCTAACTTTTCCTCATCAATCAATTTAGACCCAGAAGCACGAGTTTTTCTTTTACCCATAGTGGAAAAAGAAAGCAAAAAGATGAAGAAGACAGCAAAGGGAATAAAGAAGTACCTTTTTGAGAAGAAAATTGAAGTACCCAAGAGATGAAAACCAGAAATGCAAGACGATTTGAGAAGATACAGAGAAAATAGATTATTGAAAGGGGAAAAAAAAATAAAGTGTTGGGTTTTATAACCCTAAGAGGCCAAGAGAAATGACTACTGGAACATTTGCAACGCGCGTGACAGGCGTGAGCAATGAGTACAACCCCTAGAAAAGTGAGAAGACGCTTTGATTCTATCAAATCACGCTAGCCCTAGCGTCCTGATGAGCAGACACGTGTCTCTGAACCATCCTGATCCTTCGCTCACATTAATGAGGGGATCCTGAGCATTAAATGCTCCGAAAAGTAGAATCACTTTATCAAAAAGAGGATAAGCATGATGACGTAACCATCAAGATAACGCCAAGAAGGAAATTAATTGTTATCCGGAGTGGAATGACAGTCGTTATTATGCAAGAGTTATCAATTATTACAAGCCAAATGAAACCAATGTTTGAAGAAAAATAAAACACTCTCAAGCGCTACCTTACGCAAATCATGGAAGAACTCCTTTATTGCCCCCGACATCTATATCCTTCAATTTTTCAAAGGCGTAATCAACTATCTTGGCAGGATTGAAAGCCTCGCTATGGTAATAGTCTGGAAATTCGATGGCAAAGGCTCGTATTGCCTTGTTTTTCCACCGTGATATCTCAGTGGGTACTTTCGCCAAATTCGTGTCGCTGCTGATATCTCTTCACGAAGGAGAGAGTTTCTTCTGTCGGCAGCCACCAATTCTGCCTCCAAGAGCTCTATCTTTGCCTTCCCTATCGACTTCTCTCTGGCCAATTCAGCACGACAGTCGTTAAGCTCTGCTTGGGTATCGCTCTGGAGTTGTGTCAACTCTGCCACCTTGGCAGGGGAACCTCGAATCTTGTCACCATGAATATCGAGAAAGTAATTCAGCATGCGGAAGCTAGCCAACATGTCATTCAGAGCGCGTTCGCGATGAACCTCCAGAGGAAGCCCTAACATCTCCTCCTTATCTTCAGGAGAGCCAAATATCGCACTTACGATTGAGCCTACCGGGTCGCTTCACGATAGCGGGTCCGATATTCCCAGTGCGCAAAGTCCACTGGTGCCAAAGGTGGACAGATCCAGGCGATAGGAAGTGGCTCTTTGGGGACCTTGTGAGGAAAGATTAGCGGTAAAAGGAGGAGAGCAATTTTCGGCGGAACCGCCAACTCCTGAGATAGAAGTACAGAATAACGGCAGAAGGCCAGTTGGCTGAGGATCAGAGATAGCGGCAGGCTCAAGGTTTGGTGCAGCGATATCAGGAATGAAAGAGGAAATAGGAGAATCGGGAGCGGCAGTTGAAGGAGAAAGGTTGACCGTTGGCGGAACCTCGGAAGTTTCAGGAGGTACGAAGGTTGACGCCTCAGTCGTTGTCGCCATTTTAGAAGTACTCGCACCACCAAGAGAATCAGCCCCAATAACAGGGGTTTCGTTAACCTTCTTCAAAGCAGCCTCAGCGACTGGGTTGCTATTTCCCATTCTTAGCTTCTTCCGCTGAGCCGCGGAAGTATGACGAAGCCCAGAGTCGGTATCCATGTCCTCGCTACCACTGTTGGTTACTTCAGCCTTGGGACGATTTGGAGTCGCTCCTCTGTTCCGAATAGGTAACCACCTCTCGAGGAAACGAGAGGTCTGGTGGGAGATATCGCGCCTGGCAACTGTCTTGAATCTTTTTCTCTTTGGTGGAGCGGCAGGATGACTGGAACTCTCAGGCGGAGGAGAGGGCGGCAGTGATTGAAGTGGCTTCACGTTCAAAGGAACGTCCTTATCACCCGACGATTAATTTCCAGTGTCACCTGTCAACAAGACATATCAGAACAGTGAATAAGCCGAAGCAATAACGGGGGAAAAGAAACTTACTTATAGTACACTCCTCTATAAGCTTGTACAAGGCAAACTCTCGAATGCGAAAGGACGAGCTCAGTTCCAGCAGCATGTTCGTTTGCCGATGTTCTTCCTTGGATATTACGGACGGGTTTGTCCAAATGGAATCATCAAGACACCGATTGAAACCCCTAGGCCAAGGGCGGAAAGGCAATTTCATGATGAAGAAACCGCTCTTCCAATCAGCCACAATCTCTTCAAAGCCCTGGAATTTCTACCAGAATGACTGCACTAACGCGTCATTCCACCTCGGGGTGATATCCACCACACAGTTGCGGCACTTGAAACTAAAGGACTTGCGGAATAAATTGATAGACGGGATGAAGATACCCCGCAACTCACAAGTACGAATGAAGGCATGAATCCTGCACCAGGAGGAAGGCGTAATCTGAGCTGGGTTAATGTCATAACGAACCAATAACCCTTTCACCGCTTCGTGAATGGGAAAGCGAAAACCGTAAAGGAACATATTAAAATATACCATCCTATCGCTCCCCGATAGAGGGTCATGAAGCCGATAACCGGCATCAGGAATTTTGACGGAGTAACCAGGAGGGAAAAAGATTCCATTTTCCTCCAACTCTGCCTCCAATACCGTTTCATCAACAAAAATACTGGGTGTTCTCTCAATTTCTTAATCTATGGGCCACTGGAGACCATTCGAAGACCTATGTGTGGCCATAGGCCACTGAGTACCCTTGGGCACCCTAGACGTGCTCATAATGAATCAGCAAGAAGAAAATTTGAAGAAGAAGAAGTAAAAGTACCTTGAACAGAAGGCGGTGGACAAAACCGTCGGCGCCGGCGAACGGTGGTCGTAACTTCCTTTGAAGCAAAAATTTAGAGAGAGAAAGAGAAAATTTCGAAGCGCGAGCAAAGAGTATTAAAAGAAAGCAGTTGCTCCCTTTTAAAGGTTGAGTTCAAAAATTGAACAGCCTGTAAAAATGGGACACGCCCCAAAGCAAAAGTGACACGTGTGAAAAACTTCAGAAGAATATTTATGTCTAAGCATTTATATCTTCTGAAGGGGGTAGTTACTGACAATCAGTTGCAAGCGGTTACATCAAAGCAACAGGTAGTCTCTCAAAGATAGCCATCTGTCAAAAGAGGGGCTAACGCCTGAGCATGCAAGACTGAAAAAGCAAAAGCATCATTTCATTTAGTAATAGCCATACGACATCTACACAGGATGGCCAGGGCGGAATCAATCATCGTCAGGCCAGTAAGAGGACCAATAGCAGTATTCATCATCTGAGGACGGAAGCTCCTCATCCGCAAGAGGAGGAGATTTGTCAGCCTTTCGCTCCGTACTCGGTATTAACGGTTTGGACTCCCCCTTCACAGCGGAAGATGCCACCTTTACGACGGTATTGCCTGGAGGAGCCTCCTCTTCAAACCAGTCAGCAGGAGGAAATAATTCTTTGCCCTTATAAGCCGGAGGGGCTGAAAAAGAAGAAAACCAGCCAGTGGTCTTAGAATTTGCTCTCTTCTTCGACCTCTTCCGACCTCCACGGCAAGGCAATCGCCTCTTCAGGCACGGCGGCGAAGGAGGATTGTCAGAATCTGGTATGGTCGGAGGGGTCGGACGAGATTCTCACTCATCGGAGACCTGATCATATGAGCCAGCCATGGGAAATGAAAATCAGTAGCAACAGGAAAGTATGAAGAAGAAGGTGAACAGGGAAAAGAAGAAGAACTCCCCATAAATAGTCAAAGTGGTGAGACCCTTCAAATTTTTCACAATTGAGAGGAGGATAATTTAATGCATCTCGAAAAGATCAACCATAATGGCAGAATCAAATCCTTTGATCACGCCTGTTGGGGTTTTTCGATAATCAAGAAACACTGAAAAACTGCCCAATCAGTTAATACTAAAGAAGCGGCGCATGATTAGTGCAGAACGGTTTGCCAGAACAACCATCGCCACCTAGCAGAAAAATAAGAATAAATGTTGCAGAAGTCTGACCAATGACAGACTCATTTTCAGTTGGGCTGGCACAACCCTCAACCGAAGAGAGGACTAACGCCCTAAAAAGGAAAGAAATCGCAAGCCCAATAACGGAAAAAAGTTTTTATTACGGCCTAACGGCCGCATACATAATACCTACAAAGAAAAAGTGAAAAAAAAGAGGAGCGGCAAGCACTCAAGCTCAAGACCCGGCATCGTTATCGTCATCCACCAGCAGAGTGGGGATATCTCTCAAGGCCTCCACCACAGAGGTCAGCTTAGAAGAGGTGCCTCTCATGCTCTTCAGGCAGCAGTTCAGAAGATCCTTCCTCTGCTGCAGCATGGCGATGGCTACCTCGATGCGGCAGGCAGCAATGGCCAACTTGGAGACATTCCCGATGGGATTGAAGTCCTCCATGGTAGCAGCCCCGATCCTGGACTAAATAGGGGTCATCATTCCCTGAAGCTCTAGCATATCTTCACTAGTCTTCGTCAGCATGTTCTCCAGGAAGCTGACGTCACCCTCACTGAGATTCTTAAGGGTTAAGGCTTTGGAAATCAGAAAGTTTCTAGTGAGATCATCCATGAAGAAATGATAAATGAGAAGCAGAGAGAGTGTGAAGAATCTGCACCAAAAAAAGGATTGCATTTATAGATTCAGAGTAGTAGCTGCTCACCCGGGCATGCCCCTCGAAAATTGGGTCGTCCCGTTACCCCAAGCAGCCAGGGGGAAAGGCTAATATGGAACCCTTGGTGGACGCCCGAGATACTCCAGGGGAGTACAGACCGAAATCCAGAAGAACGTAAGACCGTGTCGGTGTTGCAGGCGGCTCACAGCAAAAGATGGATCCAACGAACCTGGATAGGTAAAGCGACATCAACGACACCCTGATATGAAAAATAATGAAATATCGCCTTCAGAACGGCGTTCGGAGCTACGAGGAGATAACGCCTTAATGCCCTACCTTGCCGATATCGATCATATAGAGCGTGACGTGGATATATCGCTGATGTTATTGGTTCTAGTTTATAACCATCATTATCACTGCAACCTCATCACTGACAGCTTGGCCGACATCCTCTCTGTGGCCAATAGTTATCGCAGGCGATCGATTCACATTACCTGCTTCGCTATCATAAATCTAGTACATAGGTACTAACAAAAGAGTCAGAAAAACTTGGAGACCCTCACGAGTCTGCCGCGGTGCAAATAAAGTAACACTCCTCTAGAAGCCGAGAAATGAAGCCCTTAGTAAACACTCGGGCTCGTTTTCAGTTGGGCTTATGATAACAATTGATGAAACACCAATAGTACATTTGTCTTTTGACCTCAAGTCAAGGTCGAATCACTGTAGACCTGGATCAGCCCAGCCTCCCGGCTACCGCCCCCATTAGCCAGGAAATCCTGGGATGGTCGACATCAGGGGGGGACCCACGCGGCAAGCTTTTCCGCACGCAGCATCTTCCCATCCCAGACAACCTTGACATTATCTCACTGGCGATACCTCGTCAGCGATATCCTATCCAGCTGATGCCTGCTAACGTCATCTTAGGCGTTATCTTCTCCCGATAACGCTCACCCCCGGGCGTAACATTCTTTCTTTTGCCTATAAATACCACTCATTTCCAGATCAAAGGTAAGACCAAAATCACTACCAAAATCTCTGCCAAATTTCACAGCCATACTAACTTAAGCATCGGAGTGTCTACGCCGGAGGCCCCCCTCCGGCGCTTCACAGGTACGACGGACTGCCGCTACAGTGATTCCAGACGGCCATAATCTCTACCCCGCTTCCCCAGAAGTCCTAATCTTATCAATTTCCTGTATGAAATTCCCCTCCCCCCAGTGCGACTTTATTTACTTTCCTGCATGAAATCCCCTCCTCCTAGAGCGACTTTATTTACTTTCCTGCAAGAAATTCCCCTCCCCCAGAGCGACTTTATTTACTTTCCTGCATGAAATCCCCTCCTCCCAGAGCGACTTTATTTACTTTCCTGCATGAAATTCCCCTCCTCCCAGAGCGACTTCATTTACTTTCCTGCATGAAATCCCCTCCTCCCTTAGCGACTTTATTTACTTTCCTGCATGAAAATCTCCTCCTCCCAGAGCGACTTTATTTACTTTCCTGCATGAAATTCCCCTCCTCCTAGAGCGACTTCATTTACTTTCCTCTATGAAAATCCCCTCCTCCAGAGGGACTTTATTTACTTTCCTGCATGAAATCCCCTCCTCCTAGAGCGACTTTATTTACTTTCCTGCATGAAATCCCCTCCTCCCAGAGCGACTTTATTTACTTTTGAGCGATTTTATTTACTTTCCTGCATGAAATCCCCCTCTTCCCAGAGCGACTTCATTTACTTTCCTGCATGAAATCCCCTCCTCCCAGAGCGACTTTATTTACTTTCCTGCATGAAAATCTCCTCCTCCCAGAGCGACTTTATTTACTTTCCTGCAAGAAATTCCCCTCCTCGCAAAGCGACTTCATTTACTTTCCTGCATGAAAATCTCCTCCTCCCAGAGTGACTTATTTACTTTTCTGCATCAACGCCCATGACTACGATAGCCTCGCCCAGATATATTTACATTTCTGCATCAGCATCCGTGATTGCGATAACCTCGCCCGGATCTTTACTTTCCTGTATCGACAACTGATAATTGAGTTGTCCCTGTTCCGATGTCAAGTTTCGTTTCCTGCACGGAGGTCCGACGATTACGGTGTCCCCGCTCGGATCTCAAGTTATATTTCTACAATCTACTTCCAGCATCAACCTAGGGACTACGAGTACTACCCTCGCCCAGGTAAAAATTCTCCAATCGCCCACTCTAAGGTAAGTATGCATTTTCATTTTCAAAACTATTGCTAAATTCGGGAGCAACCATCTTTACTACTAATCAAAAATCTCGCTTACACCAAATTTTTGATGAGACAGTAAAGAGGGGGCAACTGTTGCTACCCGATTTTTGACACATTTTTGCACTTTTATTTTGCATCACATTAGTATTCCATTTAAATTGAAATTCAATCGAGTTTCGATCTTCGACTATCTATTTTAATATTTCGTACCATTTTGTGTCATTTCAATTTTTTCGTATTTTTACTGTCTTTTCGTTCGAACTTCTATCGGTCCCGAATAAATTTCGTCGGACCGTGGATCGAACGCATTCTTTATTTAATTGATAATTATCTACTATTATTTTCTCTCGCGCCATCTCATTTTGTTTTATTCAATTTACTTCGCTATAGCATTTATTTTTCGTTCGAACTTTTAAGTATTTGGAGCGAGTAAATTCGAACCATAAATCAAACTTTTTCTTTATTTACTGATTACTATTTATTTTGTTCCATTTTATTGCATATTTTAATATCTTTTGTTCGGGATTTTGTTCATTTCAAGTGAGATTCCTCGTGTTGATAGTTCGAACCAATTAAATAAATATTAAATATTTTCTAAAAGTTAACCCATTTCAACCATTGATCATCTTGACTCTTTCTTTTCTCCTCATCCAACGACACTCAAATTAAGCATGAGGATTCATGCTCTTCTCTGCCATTGCACTGTCCAGCCATTTAATGCATATTCCTTCTACGTTTTTACGCCACCTTACTCCGTTTTTACATTTTTTTGCTAACCTTTACCAACATCCTGTAGCCATTTGTCCTTTCCTACAACTCTTCCTTCCCTTTGTCCCTATAAATACCATGTCCTCAAACCCACGCAAGGGGGCAAGAAAAATAAGAGGAAAAAGCTTACTTTCTCACTAGTGCTTAGTAGTTTAGTAGCAATCAAGAAGCAGCTCCAGCAAGCAAGCAAGTAGTGCCAACAAGCAAGCAAGTAATTTTGGCAGCAAGCAAGTAAAAGCAAGGTGAAATGGGTCTCTTCCATTAATTTTCGTTTTTATTCTCGAGTAGCCAAATAACTACTTAAACTAGGTCTAATCACTCTATTTTTTAGTTAATTTCATGGTCCTTACCTCAATTTAAATGTTTATGGTCCTAGTTATTTGTTATCCTAATTTTAGTTTAAGTAGCTTATTCTTCATTTGTTAAAATTAATCTCAGTTTCTTGTCCAAATATTATTGTTAGTAGCTTGTTTAAATTGCTGCTGTGAAGAGGGTTTAATTTGGACTGTTGTTGGCCGGTTCTGGTGGGTGGCCTCCTCCTTGGTCGCCGGCCATTACGCCGGCTACGCAAGGAGGAAGATGGTGAATAATGCTAAGGGAGTAAAAATAAAAGAGAAGAAAGGAAGGGCGATGTGGGCCGTACAGGCCCATGCGGAGGAAAAGAAGGCTTGGCGTTGTGCGCCAAGCGTGAGGAGCTGGGTCGCGCAGGCCCAGCGCGAAGGAAGCAGCAATGCTGCTTCAGTCCACCAGCCTATGGGCTGGGCTGGGCTGGGCTAGGCCCAGCTGGTGCGGCCCACTCACGGCCTAGTGGGCCGGGCTCAAAATTTTTGCCCAGTCATTTTTTCGATCTGCCGTCACACTCGTACTGTTTATTTTTCACACTTTTATTGTTTATTTATTTTCACACGTACTATTTATTTATTTTTTGTATGTCTGTATTATTTATTTTCGTACATTTCTGCATGTTTATTATTCCGCTCGTGTTTGATCATCAAAATTAATTATGTCACTTGTGTATAATAATTTTAATGACGATTGTTTGTATGCTTGTACCATTTAACTAATTATTTTTGCATGCTTAAATAACTGTTCTACTTACATTTTAATACTAAAATTAGTTATTTTGTTTGCTTGTGATAAATCATTAAATATTTAGTTGTTTATCGATTATTATTTACTCGCACTAATAATCTCGACTTTGTAGGATAAATCAACCAATGCTCTTCACAAGTAAACGTTTCTCGCCCTTTTATTTTTATGCTTCTTACACAAATATTCTCATATACGTGAATATTTAAAATTGTTAGAATTTTATTAATCCATTGGGCATAATCACATAATTTAGGACCTTTTTTTATTTTTCAAACACAATTTTAAACACCTCTTTTATCCGGTAACCTTTTTAGGATGTGACTCGGGTGCCTAACACCTTCCCGAGTCCATAAATCGACCCCGAACCGTTGTTCTTGGGTTTAGACCCTTTTTGCCTTAGCTTTTTTATTTTGTTTTCTGCCATGTTATCATGACTTTAGGTTCCCTAAACCTAGAAACAAAATAGGGTGGCGACTTCATATGCATTATGTGAGATGAGTCCGATTTTGTCTCACATCTCGTCCCAAACCCGCGCCGCATTAGGAAAAATCCAAAAAAGGGTGTGCGACAATAACCGACCCAACCCACCTATTAACCCTAACTATATAAGCATAAGTTTATAAGTTTATAACCCTAAGCCGCCGACAACAAACACCCTCTCCCTCTCCCTCTCCCTCTCCCTCTCTCTCTCCCTCTCCCTCTCCCTCTCGGCTCCCTCGCAACCCAACCTGCAACCACCGAAGCCGCCCATCTTTCCCTCCCATCCTACAGACTCACGACCTGTCGTCACCTCTCATCCCTCCTCTCTGACCACACCGCCACCCCGCTGCTCATCTCTCCCTCACATCCTGTCGTCGCCTCCCATCCCTCCTCTCTTACCACACCGCCACACAAAAGCTGACCACACCGCACTACAACTTTTCCTCTCCTCTCCAAACGACGCCGCAACTTTTCTTCCGACTGCTTTCCTTCCTTTTCTCTCCTCCATTCTTTTTTGTTTATTTCTTCTGCAGCACCGACACCGGAGATGGGTTTGGTTGGTGTCCAGTGACAATTTTTATGGGGATTAATGGATTTTTTTTTTGTTTGGCAGCGGGGGATGAGGAATTAAATTAGGAAAGATGAGAAATTAATGGTTTTTCTTTATTTTTGTTGTTTTGCAATGGGAATGGAGATGGGCTTGGTTGATTTGCAGTGGTAATGGAGATGGTTGATTAGTGATGTGGAGGTAGGTTGGTGTGGGTATGGGTGTGGGTATGGATGGTGGATGTGGTTTTGGTGGTTGGGTTTGGTGGTGTGGCTGAGCCGAGGGTTTGGTTGGGGGTTGGTGGATCGTGGCGGTGAGGAGATGATGATGGTGTAGGTGTGGATGGGTTTAGTTGGCGGTTGATGACGATGTTTGGATTTTGGATTCTTTGGTATGCCATGGGCGCTGTGCAATTTGATGCACGGCCCAAACTAAGTAATTGTATTTAAAAATTTCCCCATTCCTGTAACCGCCTGAAAACGCCAACCCGCGGTTAACTGCATATAACCGCTAGTTGACGGGTTGAGTGGTTATAGGTGGATAACCTACCCAACCCGGCTCGCAAAATATTTGGCGGGTTGATGCTGGTTATGAACCATAACTAGCCCAACCCGACCCATGTACAACCCTACTGCAGGAAGTATCATGTACCGAACACAAATCACATCGATAATGGTCCAAAGTTTTAGTCTTGATTTACGCATCCCTTTTTCGATCAAACACAAGATGATAAAATAGGATATCGTCAGAATTGGCATTTCGATATCTTATATTGGGCAAAAGGTTGGATCTTTTTGGTACCTTGAGTGAGGTTGCCTCCTAGTATGAGAGTGAAGCAAGGAATTGTTCCATCTCCGCACATACGAAATTTCTACTTTCACATTGCCTAAGAGTAATGGATTTAAAGGGAAAGATTGTGTGCGGAAGGTAGGCGTACAAACCTAAGTAATTTGACCGAGTCTTGGATCACCAGAAATGGAGCATTGTTACCAATTATAAGGTTTCTCAAGAATACAGTTGCTCCAAAGATGAATCCAAGAATCTGATAGAGAATGGACAAGAGCAAAGTCATCCGCAACTTTCAGGTTTTCCCTATTGAAGAATGAATATTAAGTGTTTGAGTAAACTCACTGCAGGCACTGTTGGGGGTGCCAAGACCTCCTCCACAACCTGGTGAAGAATTCGAAGCGCGTTCCTATCCCCATGTTCATGTTGTGATGCCTTGCGAGCGATTTGCAATCAGAGAGATTTAGTTTCAGAATAGACTCGTTATCTGTTGATAATGTAGACGACGAACTCACTAGCCAAGCACCATAAACTGTAAAAGGACACTTACATTTTGGCTTTCTGAGTCTTCAACTACAACAGATTCGGTTGATGCCACAACTATATCGACATATTCTTTTGCCTCTAGAAGATGGGTTTCCTGAGTAGCGTCCAAATCCTTGTTGGGCTCTTTCGAAACCTCGTGAGTAGCTGCTTCAAGTTCTCTGAATTTCACTCTTGAAGATCTTATCAGATGGTAGGTGTAAGTCCAAATGTAGAAACCCCCAAGCTACAGTAGCAAAAGTAAACAGGTTGAGACCATATATGCTTTGGTCTTCCGGTATTTTCGAGTTGAAATCTTTAAGAAATGATTACCGCCATGGAGAGAGAAGCGTATGAGAGTCTAATGGTCTTGCAACTTTCACGATCACCAAACGGACTTCCATCCTCATTACAGATTGTAGGGACAACTATTAGAAGAAGATTTCCTAATTTTCCTGGTAGAACAAGCAAAAAAGTACACACAGTAAAGATTCGTTTGTAGAAACAAAAAATGGATCTTCTCTTTAGGTTCACCTAGGTGATCCAACTTAGGAGATTGAATTGTTTAGGTTCATCTTCTCTTTTTTAACTTCAATTGTTGAGTTATTCTAGATTAACTCTGGAAGGGTTCAATTTTGTAGTTGAGATCCTTGTAAGCTTTCAACTAGGTTGTCTTAGATTAGCTCTATGAGGGTCTAGATTGGGGTTTGTGAGTCATCTTCTTGTTCTTCCTTTATTTTTCTTGTATTCAACCTTGCAAGAACTAGATCCTATTTATTAATGCAAGTTTAGGCTAAATACGATTTGAATGTTTAATGTATTCTTGAGATAATCTTTATATCTTGGAATTCTTAAGCTTTCAATCTATGATTCCTTGGTTGAAGCGTATCACGAAGGGTCAAAGTTAGGGTAAAACTAACATCATCATCGTCGACTCTTTATCATGTGCAAATCTCATTGTTTAAGAGCGAAATAGATATTTTCACGAAGGATAAGTGATTGCATTGCATTTAATCATATTTTTACTGTCCATTTACATGTTGTTTGGGCAGTAAATCTATTGATATCCCTTTTATTCCTCATGCTTTGACAGTTCTGGTTCTGGAGCGGAGCATTTTGGTGGAGCGCTGGAGTCGATTTCTAGATCGTCTTGGCCTAGAGCTTGGCCAAGACCCCTTCACGCAGCTGAAAATGATTACCAGTTCGTCTTGGCCGCAAGCTTGGCCAAGACTCATATCGCGAAAGGCCATCCCAAGCGACAGCGTCAGCAAGCCTTTTGGGCCGCGTTTCATCTGGGCCTTGTGAGCAGACAAGTCGTAGCTATCTAGCAACTTTAAAGGGATCTGACGCCAATCTGTTGAAGAATCCTATTTAGGATCTCCCTCTTTGTTGCGATTTATTTCCTAATAGAAAACATTACTATCTTTATCTTTTTAGATTTGTTTGAAGAGTTAGAGTTAGAGAAGGACAAGGGGGCTTTAGCTTGTATTTAGCCAGATTTTGTCTTGCCTCTCAACTCTCTCTTATTTTCCCCTTTTCGACATTAAATTACTTTCCTGCTCCGGAATTTTCCTAGTGTGGAATTCTCGGATTTAATTTTATTATGCAATTAAATATTTTCATTCTTCCATCTATGAGTACGTCTAGCTAAACATCTATTCTTGGTAAAGGTTGATGAGCTTCGTTCTTATATTTTTGTGAGATCAAATCGCCCTTAGCATTCTCTTCGATTCGTATTCACTTATTTCTGGAGCTTAATCCAACGCTAACTCACTAGAGACAAGACCTGATCATTCTTGTACCCTAGTAGAGAAGAGTTGCAACCAGCCTAGAAGGAAAGGGAGCACCCGCCGGCTAGGCAAAGTAGGTGACTAGTCTCGCGCCAGACTAGAAGAAATAAGTGATCTAGACCAAGACCAGATTGACAACCTAGGGTCTCCATGGGAGACAACTTGGCTAGGTACTGTCTTCCCCTATACCATTGAGGAAGCGAACAACCATTCAAGACAGCAGTCAAACGGATAAACCCTTTAACTAGCAAGGTGTCCCTTGGCTAGGATTATCAGGAAAGGGAGCACCCGCCAGATAATTTGAAGAGGAGGGAAGTCAGGAGTGAACAGGAGCACCTCCACTCTATAGCAGGACTACGAATCAAGAGATGAATACCCTTGCATCAGTGATTGAATTATAAGAACAGAAGCTCTCATATCGCCCTTACCTGGAATCCCCTTTTTATTCAACTTTACAAATCTTGACCCCCTATCTTGGCCAAGCCTTTGACCAAGACTACTTTGAACTGTTTATTTCCTTTGTTTTCGTTTTTAATTTCAGATTCACCCAACCAAAATCAGTGACGAGGAAGTCAACCAGGAACTACATTTCCCTAGAGGTCTCTGTGGACCGATCCTCTTACCGCAATCTACAAGTCTTTGTAGACAGTGATAAGTTGTATTTCTACCCCCATTTCCATATCTATTATACACTTATATTTGACGTGTTCGACACGCGATCAATAAGTCATGCCTTAGTGGTCATCTTCTCATCTATTTGTCAACTCATAAGGACCTACAAAAAGGACCAATTGGTCTGATAATTGTCGGAATTTTTTTTCCTTTTTTTGAAGTTTTATTTTTTATTTTTAGTTAAACGACATCGTTTTTATGTCAAGTGGGAGGGAAAAGGTGTTAAATGACATTTTTTTAAGACGTTAATGGAGATGGTTGGAAAGGTAAGACTACGGAAATATGGTTGACTAACGACAACTAAGTTAGGGGTAAATGTGCGCGATGAAATATAAAGTTAAAGGCATATTCAGTGAATGATCAAAGTTAGGGTCTGATTTAGGAATAAAGTAAAAAGTTAGAGTTTGATATAATTTTTTCCCTAAAAACTAACTTCTTTTCAATCTCTCTCTACTTCCTCCTCCTCCTTTGACCTCCATCTCCCATACCTTCTTCTTCACTTGTTTGAAACTCAGGTCGACTACCCATATTTATACTTAGGGTTTGTTTGGCGTTCCGGTTCTATAGGAAAAAGTTTTGTGGGAAAACGACTTCTGGGAAACGGAGTGTGTTGTTTGGTAAAAAAATTTAAAAGTGTTGTGAGATAGCTGAAGTGTTTGGTAAAACAGTTGAAATGAAAACGTTGGAGTATAAAACCCATTTTTAAAAAATTAATAAAAATAGGAAAAGTGGATCTAGAATTATTTATTTTGAGATAGAGATTATATTGTGATAGTTTTTAATTTATTTTGTTCATTATATAGAGTAAGAAAATTAAATTAAAATGGAAAAAAAATGATGAGAGAGAGAGCCAAACCAGATGCTAGTTTGGCGGTTTTCCTTGGATTTGAAACTGGGCTTCTCAAGAAGGCTAGTTTGAGTAGGTGTTACTAAACACCTACTCATTGGTTTTGGGTTGGGGAAAGCTGGTTTGGCCACCAACCTTGAACCCCAAACACATACTTAGTAATTGCATGCGTTGTTAAAAACTAAAATTCTAACAACGACGAGGAATCGCAGGCGTGAAAACCCGCCGCTAAACTGACATGTTCCCTAATTTGATGTCAAAGAGCATTTTGCAGTCGTAAAAACTGCGGCAAATGAGGTACACCCTCCGTCACACAAATAATGACTTAAAAATTAAAGAAGAGATTAATTATTGAAAATAAATCAATAAATCTCTTTTTATTAATTAAAATCTCAAATAAGTCAATAAACATAAAGTATTATGTGTTATTAATTTCAGTTTTCCCTTGAAAATACAAAAGCGATATTTTATATGTGAACTCAAATATATTAGAGAGTTATTTTTTATCTGACAGTAAGAACTTGTCGCGAATATTTCATGGGAAATAATTTGGTTTGCAACGTATACATAGAATAAACCACCAATATTACATGATTTAAATTGCCGCTGTATTATTGGTAAGTACTCGAATGTCGGTTGGAATCTCACACTCATCTATAAAAAAATTACCACAGTGACCACGTCACGTGTATTTTAAAATTAAGAATTCGCGTAATTAATTAGCTTCATGTTGTGTTAATCACTATATGTACAAACCATTAGAGCAAAAAAAAAAAAATACAGAAAGAAGGACAAGTGAAGGTAAGCAACCATTAGAGTCATGCTTGACTTAATTGCAAATACGTACGTGCAATGAATGTATGTCACTGATTTTTGTTCTTATTCTGTGTTGCTATTTGCTGATCAATAAAAAATAATTGCGAGTTGAGAATACTTTCGTAATTAGATAAATATAAAAATGAAAATTTGTCACCAACTGGATGTATTTCAAAGATCCAATTTATTGGTGTTTGATCTCTCCTCTGTTTTTTAGTTTGTTTTCCAAAAAAAAAAACAAATCTGTAAATTTATAGAGAAAAGAAAGATGAGGATCCAGTCATTTGAACACAAGTAAATGTTCTTATGATATCAAAAGGAGATGATTGGCACTTTAAAACCATTTTCCCCTTTTTTCTGGTTTATTTCTTCATTTCTTCTATTCAGAATTGACAAATCTTTCTGGTGGATTTCCAATTAACCATATCACTGTTGTTAAGATTCACTTCTCTTTCTGGTGGATTTCCAATTAACCATATCACTGTTGTTAAGATTCACTTCTCTTGATTTGCGGAAGAGGCGGAAGAGAAATATAAGACACCTGTCAAAATTTAACTGGAAGTTTTGCCTAGAACAACTAATAAACGTGAAAAAGGACGAGTTGGAAAAAATAATGTGCACAAAGTTCAAAGACTTGAATGTGAATGATGCTAAAATGAGTGGTCCATCCTATTCAATTCCCATCCATTCCATGCCTATAAAATTATTGGAATTGCTGATAGCGAGTCCGTTTTCTGGGTTTAAATAAAAAAATCTTTGCTTAGTTATTGTACTTATCCTTTTCATACAATTAGTTGGTAATTTTTACATACTTACCCTTGATTATCTTTAATTATAGTAATTTATTTATGTTTAATTGATTTGAATGAGTAATTAATATTGAAGTATTACTGTCAAATCTATCCAAAATTAATAATATGTACAACTATAATTAAAATTACTGCCGAGTGTTATCCACACGTTCTAATTTAAAGTTTGAATATAAATCACAAAATTTTATTTTAAGATCTAAATCATACGCAATTTCTCCATCTTTAAAGATCGAGAAAATAATTTTTTACTTAACAAATTAGAATGTCAACTATACGCATTAATCACATTTACCAAGATAATACGTACCAAAATTTACTTGAGATGAACATGTATAGTACTCTCTCTATTATGCAAAGGCTGACATTTTAATTAATAATACACATACTAATACAATCATTAATTTCACTTAGTTAAGTAGTTTAATTTTAATCACGTTTGTAACATCTCCCTTTAATGTGCACGGAAGAAAGTGCTGTAATAAAATACTCAATTGGGTTGCCGTTTGCAGTTGGCTACCGAAAACATGCATTTTTAACTCAACAATTAAGGGGTTTTAAAAATTACAACTACTCTCCCCATTCCTCAAAAAATATCATTTTAATAAAAAATGATACATACTTAAAATATGGTTAGAAACGACGTCTCTTCCGAGTCATTACTTTTCAACCCGTTACATAACAGGTCGGACATAAATCGACCCGACGGGTCGACTCGTTGACCCATTTAAATTTTATAAAAAAAATCGTTGTCATCGTTTTCCTCTCCTCTCCTCTACTTTCCTCGCTTCCTCCTCCTCCTCCTCGTGCTGCCGTTGCTTTCCTCCTCCTCATGTTGCTGCTGCTTTTCTCGCTGCCACCACAAAACTCCATCTCTCCCAGCTTTTTGGGTCTTCTCCTCCTCCTGCTCTATCATGTGCCTCTCACGTGTCGACAACGATCTCACTCTTCAAGCTTCCCTTCTCAGGTATTCCAATCCCTAATTTTAACCCATGTTTGGTTTTCTGGAAACATGTCTTTTAAATTTTAGAAACCCTAGTTTTCCTATAGAGCATTATGTGTTTGTGCCATTTATACTACTTCAAGTGAATGTTTGATAGTTAAGTATGTTTATATGGCTTTACAGTGGTATTGATCATGGGTAGGTCACAT
This sequence comes from Viola odorata, assembly GCA_963691705.1. Lineage (NCBI taxonomy): Eukaryota > Viridiplantae > Streptophyta > Magnoliopsida > Malpighiales > Violaceae > Viola > Viola odorata. Next base: position 34,484,508 of record OY829543.1, on the reverse strand, counting down.
GGAATGAGCTTTACAAGTAATTAACCCTTAGTGTTGCTCCTTTCTCAAGTTTCGTTTCTGTTGGGATTTTAATGACCTTATTGAATGCTATAGTGGAAACCCATTTTGTGTTACACCAAAACATTTTGGATGATAAGAAAAAAAATTGCCGTTTTTTAGTAGCTTTTGGATGCTATGGAGAAAATTCATTTGATTTTTTTGGGGTTTTAGGTTTTCCCTTTTTTTTCATAGATAACTGATTGGTACGCTAGAGGAAGCTGAGTTGTTAGTGTTTTAGTTGGTCTCTGTTGGGATTTTATAAGCCAATTTGATTTTTTTTTCAGCATAGAATTTGAACTCAGGCAGATTTTATTTGTGGAAATATCTGTAATCTTTTCATGTCCTTTGGTTCATTGATTAATTTGATTGGACTGTTACTGCATGAAATCTTAACAACAATGTGTTGGAAGTGGTTCATTGTGGGATCTTGAATATGATGAGGGTTTTCTCTTCAACGCAACTCCTACTCTCTTGATATAGCTAAATTGGTTGGTTGTAGATTCAGCTGCAGATAAGCTATATTTTACTGTATTTTATCTCTCTATATCTGGATGTTGGGCTTCTATTGAGATGAACTTGCATGAGTGCCAAAGTATTTCATTTCTTATGAATGCACATGGCATTAACTGTTTCACCTTTTAAGAGAAACAGTAACGAATCTGCAAGCTACGCGTCATGCCCATTTCTTTTCTGGGAGTTTCTTACTTTTATCTTCATATTTGTGTAATTTGGTTTACAATCCATGCTTATCTAAGATCTATTTGTTGTGTGCTTAGTGTAAAAGTGTATACTGCTATGTTTATTGACGGGGTTTCTTTTTGTTATAGGCAATGTTTAATGAGCTCTGCCAAATGTTGGATCCTGGGAAGCCCTCTTTTACTCCGAAGAAAGGGAAAGCGAGTGTTATAATGTTTGTGGGCTTGCAAGGTGTGTTTAATTTAACATAATATTATTTCTTACTGGTTTGAATTATTTATTGTCATTGAACGGCAAATAAGATTTTTTTGGCTCGACTCTGCGCATTGTTGGATTCATTTACCAACTGCCAGGGAATTAGTGGTCATTTTATACATAATATTTTAATATTATGGGTCCATATGAAAGTCTCCATTGTATATTATATGTGTTCTATTTAGCTCCATTTTCTGTGGTTTATTTGTCACACTCTTTTTGCAAAAAATTTAGGGTATGGGAAAACCACAACATGTACAAAATACGCATATTATCATAAGAAAGGTTGGAAATTTTCTTTAGTTTGTGCAGATACATTTAGAGTTGGTGCTTTTGATCAGCTGAAGCAAAATGCTACCAAAGCTAAGATTCCATTTTATGGAAGGTACTTCTTTACATTCTATATAGAGTCAGATCCTATGAAAATTGCAGAAGGTGTGGAGAGATTCAAGAAGGAAAATTGTTATCTTATAATTGTTGACACAAGTGGGCGTCATAAGCAGGAAGCTGCTCTTTTTGAGGAAATGCGTTAAGTTTTTGTAGCAGCGATATGTCCTATTTTTAGTTGCTTTTATGATATTGATCATTGTTGATAGTAGGCACTTAAATCTCAACATTTAGTCATAAGCTCATTTATAGAAAATATTATTGTTTATTTCTTTATAGGAATTTGATTCTTTTGATATGCAAGAAGCTTTTCCCCAAAAGAAACAGCTTGAATAATATTTGGAGGAGGCAAGGTTAGATAGACGATAAAATTTAGACATCATGGCATATTGGAAAACTAATGAATGTAGATTTTCTGAAGTTGTCGCAATGGCTCATGATGTTCTAAGTATATCACTTTTTACAGTTGCTTCCGAAAGTGCTTTTAGTGTTAGTGGTAGAGTGCTTGATCAATATAGGAGCGCACTCAAACCGGAAATAGTAGAGGCTTTGATTTGTACAAGAGATTGATTGTATGGGACACAAGGTATTATCAATTTAATTCATAAATTTTAAATTGAGTACATATGTAATTTGTTTAATATTTTTTAATTTATTTTTATTGTAGAGGTTGCAAAGTCAGCTTCAGAGGAGCTCACTGATTGCGTGTCGAGGGCATCAAATTTAGTTGTATAAAATATACGAATTTAGGGGTAGGAATACAACTTATCACTCGTCCACAAGGAACTCGTAGATCGTGGTAAGAGGATCATTCACAGAGATCTTTCGAGAAATTGTAGTTTTGACTAGACTTCCTCGTCACTGGAGTTGAGGGGTTTTGTTTCTGCAATTAAGATAAGCAAAGCAATAAAAAGGAACAAAGCAAAAATTAAATAAAGAAACAATCTCAGGCAGAAGAGAATCTTAGCTAAGATTGGTGATTGAGATTGGTTGTGAACTGATGTGAGGTAAACTCCTAGTAAGGGCAAATTCGTGAGTGCTTTCCTTGTTTAATCGATCATCGACCTTTAGATTTTCTCCTTCTCTCTCTGCTATAGATTGGGAGGAACTCCTTTCCAATCCTACTTTCCTCCTCTTGAAACCACTTGGCGGGAACTCCCTTTCCTAGTGATCCTGGCCAGTGGACACCTTGCTGGTTAAAGGGTTTATCCAATTGGCTGCTGGCTTGAGGTACATGCGTTTTCTCAATGGCGTAGGGAAAGACAGAGTCTAGGCCAAGCTACTCCCAACTCGGAGGCCTAAATTGTCAGTCTGGTTAGGCCTATATCAATCCAAGTCCACTAACCTCCGCGAGGCTAGCTGCCTACTTGCGTCACTCCGATTTTGCTCATCCCCTTTGTGACTGGTTACAAATTCGCCGTCTTGTCTAAGATTGATCAAGTCTTAGCCTAGACGGGGACCGATTTGTTAAAACAGAACTCGAATCAATTACGAATGAGCGGATAATAAGAACAGATCGGTCTCACGAATCACAAGTACGCTCACTCAACCCCTACCAAGAATTAGGTGTTTAGCTACTAGACATAATAATCAAAGAAGCAAAGAAATAATTGAAGAACATGAAAATAGAATTAAAATGCGATATTCCAAAGAATTCGCAGCAAAGTGTTTAGAAAAACAGAAGTTGGAAGGAGGAAGATCCCGTAATTGACAGCCTTCCCTAACCTTTAACAAGGTTAGAGTCCCCATCAATCACGTTCTTTTCCAAATTCCAAACTCCAAAAATATAGGAGATAACACTAAATCTCTAAATGTTCAAATTCGAAAATAAAATAAAATAATAAATACTAAACAGATTGTTTTTGTTCAAATCGGATTACATCCAAGAGTCATTCCAGTGGTCGCAACAGCCAGCTGGTTTCTCAAAAATGCGTCTTCCTTGAGTCCATAATCAGCACGCCTCTATCTTTGCAATCTTGGCCAAGCCTGCGGCCAAGATTGAGCCTCCATTTCCCCAACGGTTGGTCAAATCGAAAAAGGAGAAGGATGACCGAGAGATATTTGATATGTTCAGTAAGGTTCTTGTCAATATCCCTTTGATTCAAGCAATCAAAAATGTGCCCCGTTATGCCAAGTTCCTCAAAACTCTTTGCACCAACAAATGTCACTTGGCTGGCATCAACAAGATAAGTGTGGGAGCAAATGCTACTGCCCATATCCAATAGAAATTGCTTCCGAAATGTAAAGATCAGGGTATGTTTGTTATCCCATGTAAGATTGGATCGATCGAACTTGGAAAAGCTATGTGCGATCTAGGCGCCGACATAAACGTTATGCCTTTGACAGTTTATAACAATCTAGGCCTGGGTCCATTGAAGGAAACCTGCCTTGTCATCCAGTTGGCCGACCGATCCATTGTCTACCCTGAAGGTATTCTAGAAGATGTCCTCGTGCAAGTAGGAGATTTTCTATACCCTGCTGATTTTTATGTTATTGCCATGGCTGAAGGAGAATCAACCAAGCCTTCGGATATTCTCCTTGGACGCCCGTTTCTTGCCACAGCTGATAACTATTGATACCACAAAAGTGACATCTCGACTACCCCGCCGGGTGACCCAGACAACCTACTGTACCTTCCGAGGGAGACGGGACGCTGTTCTTGCCGCCCCTAGCCTGGCGGTCAGCCCTGGGATGGTCGACATCAGCGGGGGGGGCTCTTATGCGACATCTGCACGACGGCATCCCATCCCAGGTCATCCATGACGTCACTCCGCATGACGTCATTCCACGTGACGTCACTCTATGGCACTCCCGCGACACATATCACCCCAGCGACATCTGCCAGGGACTATTCCCACCCCTTGTCGGTACACTCCTTCCTTTGTCTATAAATACCCTCACCTTTTCAGACAAGAGGGTAAGCTTAAGATAGCGTACTGATCCCCTGTCATTTTTACTACTCACACTGACTTTGACATCGGAGTGTTTACGCCGGAGACCCCCTCTGGTGCATTGCAGGTGACGAAGGCCCCTAGTACAGTGTTCCCGACCGCCCCAGATCAAGCCGATCCTGCTTAGTATCCCCCGGACTCTTATCAAATGGTGCTTTCATTGAGATCTTTGGTTGATTAAGTGAGTTTTCCTTAGTAACCAAGCTCTGTTCTTTCTGAGAGTCGAAGGATCATGGCTTCAGATTCAGAATCCATGCCCCCTCATACTCGTGGCGGTCACGCGCGTAGGGAACTTTTTTCCACGTCTTCGTCCAGTACGTATGTCACATCACGTGAAATTTCCTCTGCGCAGACAGACTTTCTTTTCGGATTGACAGCTGGCACATCGTTTTCTCAACCGGGTACCCCGTTTTCTCAAACGAGTACTCCGTTTTTGCAAATGGGTTCCCCTGCTTCCTCAATGGGCGCCCCATTTTCTCACGTGGGCGGCTCCAGTCACTCCGTCCCTCCGCTTGTAAGTCCTGGGTCGGATAGCCTCGCTACTCCCTCGGTAAGCTCGATGTTAGCTCTTCGTGCCCACTTGGATTATTTGATCAGGATGGCCGCAGGTCCCACTTCCAGCACCGCGACGTCAAGTGTGCCTCCTCGAGTTATTTTCACTCCGTCTATTATCGCTGATCGACCAGTGTCGCCTCGACGCCAGACGAGTGTCCCTCTGACCTCACCTGTGATAAGCATGCCATTCAGCTTTGCGCAACTGGTAGGCGGACAGGAGGAGCACTACATACCGCGGATTCCTGTCTCTCAAGTAGAGCGGCCGCTAGATGAATACGGAGAGCATTGGGATGGCAGGAGAGAGGGAGTCGGTAGAGAGATATCTATGGAGCGGAGTGAGAGATCAGGCAGTAGGAGGCGTCGATCCCGTTCGCTCAGGAGTCGCAGCCGGTCTCCCCGGCGGCATCCCACCCCAGAACCTCGAGGGCACAGGTGACACCTGGACGTGTCTCCTCCTTGTCATGATCGTGAGATCTTGGATGACACCGCTGGTCATCCTTTCACCCACCGTATAAGGCACCACAGGGTCAGCCGACATGTCAAGCTCCCCACGGAGTCGTACGACGGCACCAGAGACCCCATTTCCCATCTCAACAAGGTGAAGGACTTCGTCCAGTTTCAGAGGCACAGTGACGCGGCGTTGTGTCAGATATTCGTTATGACATTGTCAGGAGTGGCTCGCCTCTGGTTTGAAGGGCTTCCCGCTCGATCAATTGACAATTTCCAGCAACTAAAGGCCAAGTTTAAGAGCCGCTTCAGCACAACTATCCCTATTCGGAAATCCGCGGCAGCCTTGTTTGATATATGTAGAAAGCCAGAGGAGTCTTTGAATAGTTATCTTGATGGCTTTGATATGGAAATGTCATTAACCCCCGGTATCACTATTGATTTTGCTATAGAAGCTTTGAAGCGGAATTGTGGATATGGGAAGCTGAGGGATACGTTGATGGTGGACCCCCCAATGACCTTGGATGCGTTAAGATTGAAGGCCCACAATTATGTGAGAATGGAAGAGGAGGAGTATAGAAGCAGGATGCGGGATACCCCTCAGGGTGCCCCTCCTGCTCCTGCGGCTCAAGCCAGTATGACCCACGATACCCGTCCAGGTGATGAATACACCCAGCGGAAAGATTACATTCCCAAGGCGTCGAGCCGCCAGAAGGGTAACTTCTCTAGAGGAAGGGGCAGCGGTCTGAATATTCAGCGGCAGGCGGATCCCCCTAAGGGTCGAATATACGATCCCGACCTCCCTCCCCTTACACTCCCACGAGCGGAAATATTAGCCATCATTCAGCAGCGGAACCTGCCGATTTGCTATCCCGCCCCTGTGAAGCCAGGGGTGGTCATGGGAGGAAGGGAAAACGCTTTTTGTAAATTCCATAAGGTTAAAGGGCATTCTACAGAGGCATGCAGGGAGTTAAAGTTGGCAATAAAGTGACTGCTGGAAGAAGGCTACCTTGGAGAGTTCGCCACTCATATGAGAGAAGAAACCAGGAGCAACCCTCCACACGGGGCATTGGGTGACCATCAATTGCCTCCTCCCCTCGGGAACAACGAAACTTCTAAGGCAAAGGGGACAGAAACGTTAATGATGTATGACGAGGACATTCCTATTATTAACATTATCGCTGGGGGCGCGTCGTTCCTGGATGAGATTACCCCAGCAACGCTCTTGACTGGAGAGAAGAAAAAACGGGAAGGCCAGCCGACAAAAAAGGGAGCGATTGATACGCTTGACAGGATGGTAATATCTTTCTCGGAAGAAGATGAGAAGGGCGTCGTCTTCCCTCATAATGATGCGTTAGTAGTTACACCGATTATTGGGAGCCATGGGGTGCGAAGGACCCTCATTGATAACGGCAGTGCGGTAAACCTATTCTCGTTGGAAGCATATAATCTCATGAAACGCCCTGCCAGCGAACTGGCCCCCTGCAAGAAACCAATTATCGGAGTGGACGGCATCCCTATACCTGTAATTGGAATCACAGCGCTGCCTGTGTATTTCAGAGAAGACGCGTCGAAACGATCAGAAGAATTGATGTTCATGGTCGTGGATCTCATCCTACCATACAATGCCATTCTAGGGTGGTCATTCCTCAATCGTTTTGGGGCGGCGGTATCTCAGAAACATCTCAGGATGAAATACCCCTCGTGGGAAGGGGTAGTATCGATCAAGGGCGACCAAAAGCTAGCCGTCGAGTGTTATTCGCTCATGATTCAAAAAAGTTGTGATCAATATGTGTGTGTGGCAGCGGACCCCTATGAGCAAAGGGATGAAAGGCGAACCCAGCCAGTAGATGCGATGGTACCCATCCACGTTCAGGGCAACGAGGAAGTGAGCTTCCAGGCCAGTGAAAGGTTGACCCCTGAGGAGAGAGCTCAATTAGCTCGGCTGTTGAACAAGTGCAAAGGAGAGTTCGCGTGGAAACCGGCGGACATGCCTGGCGTGTCTAGGGAAGTGGCTGAGCACCGACTCAACGTCGATCCACACGCCACGCCAGTTCAACAGAAGCGGCGAGCATTCTCCGTGGAAAAAGCAGTGGTGATTGATAAGGAGGTAGCGAAATTGTCAGATGCGGGATTCATCCGAGAAGTTCAATATCCCACTTGGCTGGCCAACCCCGTGTTAGTCGCAAGCCCAACGGAGACTGGCGCATGTGCATTGATTTCACCAACTTTAATGATGCTTGCCCTAAGGATTGCTATCCGCTTCCTCGGATTGATCAACTAGTCGATCAAGCGGCAGGATATGCGTATTTGAGTTCCTTGGACGCCAACTCCGGATACCATCAAATTCCTATGGCCAAGGAGGATGAGGAAAAGACGGCATTTATAACCTCGAAGGCCACCTATTTTTACACGACAATGCCGTTCGGCTTAAAGAACGCAGGGGCGACCTTCCAGCGTATGGCCAACAAAGTGTTTGAAAAGCAAATCGGGAGAAATGTAGAAGCGTACGTAGATGATGTACTGGTCAAGAGCGGAAGTTTCAGTGACCATCTGGCCGATTTGCAGGAAGTGTTTGATACGTTAAGGAAGTACCAGATAAAGTTGAACCCCAGCAAGTGCGCGTTCGCATTCCAAACAGGAAAATTCTTGGGGTATGTGGTAAGCCGAAAGGGCATCCAGCCGAACCCATCAAAGATTAAGGCTATCCATGATATGGTATCGCCGCGAACCCTTCAGGAGGTTCAGAGATTGACAGGACGTGTCATTGCTCTGGGGCGATTCATCTCTAAGCAGGGCGAGAAGTGCTTGCCGTTCTTCAAAGTCATACGCAAGAAAGCTCCCTTCGGATGGACACAAGAATACGAAGAGGCGTTCATGGGTTTGAAAGCTTACTTGTCGTCCGACTTGGTGCTAGCACGACCAGAGTCGGGAGACACTTTATTCTTGTAACTTGGCGTCGCGAACGAAGTGGTCAGTGCTGTTCTAGTCCGGGAGGATAATTACGCCCACCGACCCGTCTTCTTCGTCAGTCATGTGTTAAAAGATGTCGAGGTGCGGTACACCCACCTTGAGAAGGTAGCGTTTGCCCTGATACAGTCCACACGAAAGATGGACAGATATTTTCAGGCCCATCCGGTCACCGTGCTCACGGACCAGCCTTTGAGAAGGATTTTCAGGAAACCAAAATCCTTGGGGAGGATGTTGATCTGGTCAATTGAGCTAGAACAATATGGACTACAATACAAAGCTCGGTCGTCCGTAAAAGCTCAGGTTTTGGCGGATTTCATAGCCGAGTGCACATTTGCTAGGGACAAGGCGGCGGAGCCGCTCGAAAAGAAAGAAAGCAATACAAAGATCTTACCCTCAGAAGCCCCCGCGGACACATGGGTCATCTATGTGGATGGCGCCAAAAAATAGGAGCTGGCGGGAGCTGGAATATACATGGTCGAGCCGCACGATGTGCAGGTGCGTAACGCCATCAGAATCCTACAACTGCTGTCTAACAACGCAGCAGAGTATGAAGCGTTATTGGCGGGGCTTAGAGTAGGAAGGAATCTCTTCGCCAAAACTGAGAACAACCTGGTAGTAGGAGCCCCACGGTTGAAGATGCGAGGGGATTCCAAGTTGATAATTGATTAAGTCTTGGGACATTCCCAAGCTAGAGAACCGATCATGGCTCAATACCTCTCGAAAGTGAAAAGGGAGTTGGCAGAAATGGAACAAAGCGGTGTGTGTGTCACTTTCGAACACATCCCGCGGGAAGATAATATCGAGGCGGATAGTCTTGCCAAGACGGTAGCCAACCAGGAGGCCGCCATTCCAGAGGGCGTGTACTATGAAGAAAGGTCATTGTCGTCCTTCATGGAGGAGTAGCTGTCGCTATATGTAGAGGAGATCGAAAAGGATTGGAGGATCCCTGTGATAAATTTTTTGAAACACGACGAGTTACCCAGCGACAGTGCAGAGAAGAAAAAAGTATTGAAGAAAGCGGCGAGGTGCACTTATTATGATGGGGCGCTAATTCGGAGATGTTTCTCGCACGCATAACGGAACAAGAAGGCCTCCATACCCTGCGAGAGATTCACGAAGGCATCTGTAGCATGCATGTGTCGAGTGGTACCATGGCCGCGCAGGTGTTTCGGTTAGGATTCTATTGGCCCACTATTCGCAGGGATTGTAACAACTTTGTGCAGTCATGCCATAAATGTCAAGAATTTGCCAAAATCCCTCAACGACCTGCCACTGAAATATCTCAGATCGTGGCACCTTGTCCTTTTGCTAAGTGGGGAATCGATATTTTAGGCCATTTTCCTAAGGCGAGGTCCCAACTAAAATTTGTAATTGTGGCAGTGGACTACTTTACTAAATGGGTAGAAGCAGAAGCAGAAGCGGTAGCCACTATTACGACGGAAAAGGTATGGCACTTCTTTAAGCACCAAGTGATCATGCGCTTCGGGGTGCCTCGCGTGCTAGTTAGTGACAACGGGGCGCAATTTACCAGCCGCTTCTTCAAGGAGCAATGCGAAGAATTTCAGATCGAACAGAGGTTCTCCTCTGTGGCGCATCCCCAGACTAATGGCCAGGCGGAGGTGACCAACCGAAGCATTCTGAGTGGTATCAAGAAAAATCTGGAGGGGTCAAAAAAGAAGTGGCCAGATGAGTTACCCTATGTAATGTGGGCTTACCGCATGACCGTCAAAACTAGTACGGGGGAAACGCCTTTTGCGATGGCTTTTGGCACCGAAGCGGTAACGCCTGTCGAAATTGGCACCCTAAGCTTGAGGGTGGAATATTTCAAGGAGGAATTAAATGAGGAGAGGTTACGAGCTAACCTTGACATGCTACCTAAGGCACGCGAGGAAGCTCTCTTGAAAATAATGCACTACAAAAGAAGAATGGCGCGGTATCACAACAGACACGTTAAGGAGCGGCTGCTCAAAGCGGGAGACCTCGTTCTCAAGGACAAGCGAGCGCTGGGCCAACGAATGTGGAAGCTCAGCTCAAACTGGGAAGGCCCGTACCGCGTCACTCGTGTTATCGGAAAGGGGGCGTATCACCTCGAAACGATTGACGGTACTCCCTTACCTAACTCTTGGAATATTGCTAGATTAAAATTGTATCATGCTAGAATTTGACATGTCGTTGGACATGGTTTTTGAAAATTAAAATTTTGTGAAATGAAATATTGACATGCCGGTGGGCATGGTTTTAAAATTGAAATTTGTAAAATGTGACATGCCGGTGGGCGTGGTTTTGAAATTGAGAAATTTTGAAATTTTGACATGCCGTGGGCATGGTCTTGAAATTCTTAAATGTGACATGCCGGTGGGCATGGTTTTAAAATTGAAATTTGTAAAATGTGACATGCCGGTGGGCATGGTTTTGAAATTGAGAAATTTTGAAATTTCGACATGCCGTGGGCATGGTCTTGAAAATTCTGAAATGTGACATGCCGGTGGGCATGGTTTTAAAATTGAAATTTGTAAAATGTGACATGCCGGTGGGCATGGTTTTGAAATTGAGAAATTTTGAAATTTCGACATGTCGTGGGCATGGTCTTGAAAATTCTGAAATGTGACATGCCGTGGGCATGGTTTTTGAAATTGAAATATCGACATGTCGTGGGCATGGTCTTTGAAATTGAAATATTGACATGCTGTGGGCATGGTCTTTGAAATTGAAATATCGACATGTCGTGGGCATGGTCTTTGAAATTTTGAAATATCGACATGCCGTGGGCATGGTCTTTGAAATTTTAAAATATCGACATGCCGTGGGCATGGTCTTTGAAATTGAAATATCGACATGTCGTGGGCATGGTCTTTGAAATTTTGAAATATCGACATGCCGTGGGCATGGTCTTTGAAATTGAAATTTCGACATGTCGTGGGCATGGTCTAACAATTGTTGTGGAAATATTTCTTGTTCCTTGTTGGTTGTCTATGTAATGTGCAGATAACAAGGAAAGGAGGATGCCGGGGGTGAAAAGTCCTAGCCTTGGGGCAGAATGGGCTAATACAGATGGATCGTCAAGACGAGGCACGCCCCGGCGATCCTAATATATGGTGCTGGAAGTGAAAAATTCTGGCGTTGCGAGGCCGACCTTGATCAGGCGGCTCGCCAAGACGAGACACGCTTCAGCACTGTCGGGAGTGAAAAATCCTATCCTGGGGAAACCCAGAGAGGGCACGCCCCGACTCCCCTGGGGGTGTAAAGTCCTATCCTTGTGACAGCACGTGCTCACATAGGCGGATGATCATTAAGTGAGGCACGACCCCAGGGAAGATAAAAACTCCACCTCGCAAGTGAAAATCCTATCCTTACGATGGTAGCGCTAACATAGGCACCTCGTTAAGAGAGGGCACGTTCCGAGGTGTGAGGGCAACGTTGAGGAAGTGAAAAGTCCTATCCTCGTGATGGCCGGCCCTGATCAGGTGGCGCACTGAGAGAGGGCACTTCCCGACCGATTAAAGAAATAAGAAAGGTCACGGTACCCCAGCTAGTAGCCGGAAGGGACAAACCCGATGAAGTTTGGCTGGAAGAGTACGTGACACGAGCGACATCGGGGGAGATCGCGGCACACCCCGAGGTAATTAAGATATTTTAGTAGATGTCGCTGATAATATAAGTGATAAGTGAAAATGTGCAGAAAATTCAGCACAAGCGACATCTCTGGGGGATCGTGCTAAGTAAGAGAGGAGCACGCGCGGCAATGCCCCAAGGTAATTAAGATTTTTCGAGAATATGTCGCTACTAACAAAGTGATAAGTAAAAATGTGCAGAAAATTCGGCACAAGCGACATCTCTGGGGGATCGTGCTAAGTAAGAGAGGAGCACGCGCGGCAATGCCCCAAGGTAATTAAGATTTTTCGAGAATATGTCGCTACTAACAAAGTGATAAGTAAAAATGTGCAGAAAATTGTGCGAACTGTTTACACACGAGAGGGGATACTTGCCCAAACAAAAGGCCCTAAAAAACACAAAAAGGGGCAAAGAAGTCAGAGCACCCGATGGACAAAAAGAGAAGTGACATTCACGGCCCGGGCATGTTGTTGTCCCCCTCGTCAGGCCGTGGCCTTTTCGCCTGGCGGTAGCCCTCTTCTGTGAGGAACCCGGACTTTTGCTTGAAGAGGCGGAGGATGGCGTCAGCGTCGAGGAAATGGCGGCCGTGACGCTCAATGAAGCAGTCGGCCATGAGGCCTGCTATTTGCTCCATAAACCACTTGCATTTGTCTGCCGTTTCCTCCATAAGTGTGGTATTCTTGCCTTGCTCCGCTTGAAGGGCGGCATCCCTGGTGGCCTGCTGTTATCTGGCCTCTTCCAACTCTTTCCTCGCAACTCCTAAACTGTTTTCCACACATTGTCGCTCCTCAACACTCTTCCGCAGCTCCTCTTGAGTTTCATGAAGTTCCCTTTGGTACTTGCTAATTTCTTCCAAGAGCTAGTGGTTAGTGATGCGCCATTCCTGGGAGGAAGACTGGAGAGAGCTCATTCGTCTCGTCACATTCCTAGACCAGTAATGGAAACCCTGAAAGCTAGAGAACATATGAGTCCTTATCTGCTGCAATTGTTCACCCTCGGCAACGGAGAGGAAGCCTTGCTCTTCCTCCTCAACTGACAACAGATGTCCTGCCAGTAAGGCGGATGTCGCTAGGGAGCTGTCGCCTCCTAACGATGGGAACCCGCGCTGGCGAATGTTGCTTAAATCAATCTGATGGGTGGTGGCTCCGCTAGAGAGTATAGTGCTTAAGTCAGCCACCATGCGTGGGGTTTCTATTGGGGGAAGAGAGGGAAAGATTGTTTGAGCAGCAGTGGGAATGAAGAAGACATCAGGAGGGGACGGAGGGGAACAATTGGACGGCCCAACGTCAATATTGAAGCCGCTGGTCGGTAAGTTTGGAAAATGCCCCTCTGCAAGCTCCTCCAGAAAGTCCAAGGGATTGCCCGGAGGAGGAGATGATGCGGCAAAAGAGGAATGAAGCGGCGCAGAGGTAGCCCCGCTCCCTGCCGGGCCAGAGCCTTGGTCGTCTGCCAAGGGACCGGTATTGGCAATGCCGCCCTACCTACCCTGATCAGCGACAGAGTTGTCCGCTAAAGGAACGTCTTCATTAAGACGGGGACGCTTGGGGTCAAGAACGTTCGACAAATCCATACCATCGCGCGAAGGAGTAGCGGAAGAGGCAACAGCAGCGGTATCCTACGTGCAAAAGACAAAGGGGAATTAAGAAACAAATAAAAATACATGGACGGGGAAAAATTTATAAAAACCACCTGAGCAGGAGGACGTGTAGGAGCGATAACGCGAAGGCGGAGAGTCCTTTTCTTTTTTCTAGCAAGAGGAGGATGAGAAGGCGACGCTTGTATAGGAGCAACGTCGGGGGAAGAAGTTGGAACAGTAGTCGACGTGGCAGTAGCCTCCGTTCGGGGAAGAGAAGAAGACTCAGGCGCAGAAGCGGACACGTGCGTGGTGTCAGTCGCGACGCCAACCGAGGTGGCGAAAAGAGCCCTTTTTTCTCTCTTCTGCTGAGCTCTCTTCTCTCTTTTCTTGATACAATCAGGCTTCCACCCGGCGGGAGGATCTGTAGAAATAAGAAAAGGATGTTAGAGTTAGTATTGATATGGAACAACGAACAGAGGTGTGAGGCTCACTTTGAATGCAATCCTAGATGTTGCCTCGGCACGCGAGTTCGCGAGTGCGAACACCAGGGATCTCAGACAGATTGAGTAGCTTGTTCAGCCAGTCTTGGTCAGTTGGTCCTAACTCTAGCCTGCCACCCCAGGCAGCATCTCTGATGGCAAGGTTAAAACCGGTCCGCCACAAAGGCTGGGGCAGATTGATGATGAAGAATCCCTTCTTCCAAGCATCAATAGAAGATTCAAGGAATAACAGCTTCCAGGTGTTGATACCCGAATTTTGACGCCATTTTTATTTAATTTTAGCATTTCTGTTATTTAGTTAATTTACAGTCATTTTCAGTTGATTTAATGTCGCTAGCATTCTTAGGTGTTTCGTTGCATTTTAGCATCATCGTTAGCATCGTCAGCTTTCGAAATCGCATTTTTAATTTTTCAGCATGTATTTTCATTATTATCATCATTAATATTTTTAGCCTTAAAAGTCACATTTTTTACTATCCGGCAGTCGTTTGCTAGTTTTTTCTTCGTTTTAGGTCATCTCATGATTTTTACGATTTTTTTATGTTTTAGCACATTTTTTAGTATTTTTATTATTTTATTATTATTTTCATTCGAGCTTTTATTGGACCCGAGTAAGTCTGCTCGGACAATAGCTCGACTTTAAAATGTTTTCCATCAACTAGTTGCTAGATTTTTTTCTGCTCGCAACGGTCTACAGCGTTTCGTGTAATTTTCGGCGTAACGTCTTTATTTTTCCGTTCAAACGTTTCACATTTTTGAACGCAAAAATAAACACGTTAAACGAAAAATTCTCGTCATTCGCTGTAGACGGTTAAACCCGTCGTATTTTTCTCTACGCGACGGTACCTTCGGCTCGGAAAGTCAGAACGTTTGGTCGCGGGAACCGGCTCGAGGCCATTTAAATCAGATGAAAGTCCATTTGATCATGGCCATTGATCTGGTCAACCAATGAAAGTCAACCAGATCAATGGCCCTTGATTTAATGTGCATAATGCACATGCACAGTGCCGGAGAACCCACAGCCATGTCTTCGCCCGAGCCACCTGCTCCCATCACAGCCACGTCTTAGCCCGTAGCTCCCTAGCTCCGCCATCATCACGTCCAGCCCCTCCTCCACGCGCAGCCCCTCCGTCCGGCCACCACGCGATCCTTTTGGCTATAAATAGCCGTGCTCCCTTCGTTCAAAAGGGTCCGAAATTTTGCATAAAAACCACACTGCTCTCTCCCCATTTTTCGATCCAATTCCTGCACTCTTGCACCCCACTCAGGCACTCTCATTCCCACTCCTCGCCGTCGTCCGCCGGAGCACCACCACTGTAAGCGTTTTTACTCTTGTTTTTTTATTTATTTCGTTTAATACTTCGTCAATTAAATGAGCATCAAAACTTGCTGCAATCACTTGTTTAAATTATCGTGGCTTATTTTAATTGTTTCGTCAATTACCGTATATGTGCATTGTTTCTTTTTCTTCAAAAATCCTACTGTTTTTGTCTCCTTTTCTTGCTGTGATTGTTTACTTGCACTGAGGGAAAGGAGAGGTTTCGTTTGAACCAAGAACCAGGCGAATTGATCGCCTGGTTCGCCACCTCCGTCGCCGGCAGTGGCGCCGGCGATGGGAGGTTGAAGATGAGTGATTCGGGCCGCATGGCCCTTCGTGTGAAATGAAGGAAAGGTGATGGGCTTGGCCCATCACCATTTAAATTAATTTTCTTGGGCCAGGAACTGTTCCTGGCCCATTTATCCAATTTTAAGTTGGGCCCACCCCATTCACGTTTTTCCATGCCTCCGATTCGTTATTTTTTCCGTAAAATGCTCGCATGCTTCATATAATTATTTTTCATGATACGTGCTATTTTTCGTATGTTTTAAACATGAATTTTTTAATTCACTTTTTCGTAAAATACTCGTAGGCTTCATATGATTATTTGTCGTACTAACACTTTTAATTTTCTATAATATCAACTGTTTATTTTCTGTAAATATCAACCGTTTAATTTTCCGCACTTTAATTTTTCGCAATTTACTTTCAGCAATTTAAATTCAATACCGCCTACATGGTCGGTCGCATTTTAATTTTCGTAAATATTCAACTGCTTTAATTTTTCGCACACTGCTGGAAATCCTTCCGCAAATTATCAACTGTTTAATTTTTCGCACTTTAATTTTCCGCAATTTACTTTCGGCAATTTAAATTCAATACCGCCTACATGGTCGGTCGCACTTATCAACTGTTTAATTTTCCGCACTTTAAATTCTAGCAATTTACTTTCAGCAATTTAAATTCAATACCGCCTACATGGTCGGTCGCATTTTAATTTTCGTAAATATTCAACTGCTTTAATTTTTCGCACACTGCTGGAAATCCTTCTGCAAATTATCAACTGTTTACTTTTCCGCACTTTACTTTTCCGCACTTTACTTTTCCACACTTTAAATTTCAGCAATTTACTTTCAGCAATTTAAATTCAATACCGCCTACATGGTCGGTCGCAATATCAACTGTTTATTTTCTGCAATATCAACTGCTTTAATTTTTCGCAAAACTGCTGGAAATACTTCCGCAAATTATCAACTGTTTACTTTTCCGCACTTTACTTTCCCGCACTTTAAATTTCAGCAATTTACTTTCAGCAATTTAAATTCAATACCGCCTACATGGTCGGTCGCAATATCAACTGTTTATTTTCCGCAAATATCCAACTGTTTATTCCCTGCATTATCAACCTGTTTTATTTTCTGCAAATCATTAAACTTTTTTTCTTCCCTGTAAATCGCCAATAGCATTTAATTTTTCTGCACTTATCAAAACTGCATTTCATTTTCGTATGCGTAAAATCCATCATTTTTCGCATGCAATCAACCCAGCATTTAAATTCTCGTATGCGTAAAATCAATCATTTTTCGCATGCAATTAACCCAGCATTTAAATTCTCGTATGCGTAAAATCAATCATTTTTCGTATGCAATCAACCCAGCATTTAAATTCTCGTATGCATAAAATCACTCATTTTTCGCATACAATCAACCTAGCATTTAAATTCTCGTATGCGTAAAATCAATCATTTTTCGCATGCAATCAACACAGCATTTAAATTCTCGTGTGCTTAAAATCAATCATTTTTCGCATGCAATCAACTCAGCATTTAAATCTCGTATGCGTAAAATCCATCATTTTTCGCATACAATCAACTGTCATCATTTTATCAAACTCAGCATCTCACTTTCGTATGCGTAGAATCCATCATTTTACGTGTGCAATCAACTGTCATTTAGATTTTCGCACTCATAGAATTGCCTAGTTATTTCTCACGCTATCACTAACACTCTCGTTTTGTAGGTTAATTTCAAGCTTCACTCGAAAGTACGCCTCACAAGTCCTTTTTATTTATTCGATGCTTTCTGCGAATATCAACTGCATGCATGATATATAGAACTGCTAGAATTAAAATCAACCCACATGAACAACGTGTTTAAAGACTTGCTTAAAACGCCATGTTCATCTGATTTCAAATTCTCGCTTACATTGACTGCATGTACATGGGGATTTTCGATCCCACATCAGTTTTCCACTTTAAAATCAATCATTTAAATCTGTACTCTGTTAGCAATCCATGTTAGGATCACGTAGTAAGTAATCTAATCATGCATGGCCCGATGATGAAATAAGAGGGCGCTCATTCAGTCTTACGGAAAATTCAGTCCCATCACGATCATAAAAAAGACTAAAGTGACGATTCCTCTGAGGGCCCCCTTTTTCAAAACGCATTTCTCAAACACCTTTTTAAACACCTCTCTCATCAACCGGTAACCGTTTTCGGATGTGTCTCGGGTGCCTAACACCTTCCCGAGACCATAATACGACCCCGAACCTTTGTCTGGGGTCCAGACCCTTTTTTTTTTGTGCCTTTAGTTTTTTACTTATTATATTTCCTATGCCATGACGATTAGGGTTCCCTAAGCCTAGCAACCAAATTAGGGTGGCGACTTCATTGCATGCTGCGAGGTGTCCTTTTACGCCGAGCATCTGAAGGTCTCAAATTTCGTTGCACACTCGCGAATTTTTAATTTTCGGGGCGCGACACCAGGTAAAGGGGTTTAGAGCTTCAACATCATAGCGAGGTGATATCGCTATGATGCCGCTATTATGATGGTATAATTGAAAGAGGGAGCGGAGCAACAACAAGGAAGGAGATTCATTCCCTACATATCTACAGAGGGCTATAAAAGCATAAATGCCACAATAGGCGTTCGGACTCAATTGGGCAGCATTCAGATCAAATTCAGAGAATAACTCGGCAATTAAAGGATCTAGAGGCAGCCGAAAACCATAATGGAACATTTTGGCATAAAGAATCCTACTGTTGCCAGGTAATTCGCTATTAAGGCGAAGGGACTTTGGGGCAACTTCAGTAGAATACCCCTCCAACTGGTCGACAGTGGCATTATAGCTCCGCAGGCGCCGTCGACGGTGGTGGAAGTAATGGTGGAAACAGTGGTATTAACATCCCCTTCCCCGGCAGGGCGGGAATAACGGCGATTAGGAGCCATGAGCAAGGTTAAGAGAAGAATAGAAAGGAAGGTACCTGTGGTGAGAAGAAGATCGAAGCACCCGGGCGGCGGCGGATTATAGGAAGAGGAAGAGGAATTGTTTTCCTTCTTTTTCGTTTCTTTAAAAGAGAAAGGCAATAAAAGATAAGAAGAAAGCACGCGGGGTTTTTATATATAAACCCTAGGGACAAAAGAGACGACGGGTCAAGCGATCGTGGCGCATGACGTGTCAGGGGAAGAGAAGCGCGGGAAGCGGGTACAACCCTTGAGGAGCGAAAAGACATGTTCAGTCCGCCAGTCCCATTAGCGCTCCCCTTTGATGACACGTGGGCTTAGAACATCATGACTGTCTTCTCCGTATCAAGCAAAAGGAGTCAGAGCATTAAATGATCTGAAAAGGGCGCAGTCAAACCCGGCGGAAAGGAGCGGCAAGCCGTAATGGCACGGCATGCAAAAGGCAAAAGCGCGAGAAAAAGTGGTGAAGCGGCATATTATAAAGAGCGACATCGTCAAAGAACACACATTATTTGGTCAAGATTGTAAGGTTTGGTAATTATTACAAGCAAAGAGGCAACGACAAAGTCCAAATGGAAAAATAATACAACAAGGGCGTAAGTAGAGAAGCGATGCCCCTAATCAAGCGGCATCAAATAGGCTCCCCAGGCGCGGACTTGTCACTCCTCTTCGGAGGAGAGGAAACCCTCTTGGCTCTCATCAATCTCTTTCATCCTCGCGGAGGCATACCTGGCGACCTCAGCAGGATCAGCGGCCCTACTGCGGTGCTGATCTGTCACCCCGGCGATAAAGGTCTGTTCAGTCTTCTTCTTCCACCATGCTACTTTCTTGAAAACTTTCGACAGGTCGGCATCGCGGGATAATACCTCCTCAAGAAGGAATGAGTTCTTCTTTCTCTCAGCCACCAGCTCAGCCTCCAAAGCTTCGACCTGGGCTTTTCCTTTGGATTTTTCCCGAGTAAGGTCAGCACGGCACTCGCGCAGTTTGGCCTGAGCGCGTTTGTGGAGTCGCGACAACTCCTCTACCTTTGCTAGCGCACCAGAGTTTTGAGATTGTGTACCGCGAGCCTTGATGAAGTAATGAAGTTGTCAAAAGGCAGCAAGGCAGTTGTTCATGATGCGCATATACTGAACTTCGGGAGGAAGTTGCAGCAGCCTACTCTCCTCCTCGGAGGCGTGAAACATTTCACAGGCCAAGATAGTAATCGTTGTGGGCTGATCTTGCGATAAGGGGTCTGATATACCCAGGGCACGAAACCCGTCAATCCCAAATTTTGACAGATTGAGTCGGTGAGAAGGGGCCCCTTGAGGCCCGTCACGGGAAAGATCAGCAACAAAGGAAGGGGCGGAGATACCGCTAGAGCCCCCAACGTCTCGAATTGAAGTAATGAACAACGGACAAGGGGGGGACTTGGGAGGAGAATGAGAAAAGCCAGGTCCCCTGGGGACGGAGGGATGCACATCAGGAATGCAGCGGCCAATGGGCGAGTGTGGAGGCTCCATGACAGGAGTGGAATCTGCAGCGGATGATGGCATCATCGCAGCAGCAGCAAAGGTCTTGTTGGGAGCGACCAATCCCAGATGCGAGGAAGCGCCACCCAGCGAAGCCGCGCTCTCCTTTGTCGCGTAAGGAGAAATGGTAGTCTGGGAAGCGACGGCATTTGCAGTGTTGGCAGGAGGAGGTTGAGCTGCCACCCTCGCCACTTGAGCTTCGCTTGCTTCCCTTAGCTTCTTCCGCTGAGCTGAGGAAGCCGGGCGGAGGCTCAACTCTGTGTCTATGTCCTCCATCTCCTCAACTCCGTAGGAGAAAATCTTTGTCTCAGTCACTGGCAAACCAGACCCGGACCTCTTCTTCCGACTGGGTAACCAGTTCTCTACGAAGCGGGAAGTGCAGAGAGAGGAACCGCTTTCCCTGGAAAGAATTTCGTCTAAAGCTCTTTTCTTTATGGGCATACGGTGATCAGTTCGAGCCCCAGTGGAAGTAGAGGGAGCAGTTATTGAAGGGGCGACAACCTTGTGAAGAGCGTCACCCTCAGAGAGCGGACGAGCGATAGTTTCCCCTATGAAAAAGTTATGTTAGTAAGCAAGGGGGAAGCAAGGCAGCGGCGAAGCTCAAAAGCTCACCTATGGTACACTCAGTTAAAGGCATGTACAAGGCAAAGTTTCATATCTGGAAAGAGGACTCCATCTCCAGCAAGGCGTTGGCCTGATCCAACTCTTCCCTAGACAGAGGCGCTGGCCTCACCCAATCAACTACCTCCAGGTTGAAGTCAGGACACCATAAGCGGGAGGGTAATTCGACAACGAAGAAACCGCTCTTCCAGTCTTCAATGCTCTCCTCAAATCCTCGAAATTTCTCCCAAAAAGGCCTCACTAGAGCGTCATCCCGTCTGGGAATAATATTAATGAAGCCGTCGCGAAAAACTAGAGTCAGGAACTTGCGGAATAAAGCGACAGAGGGAGCAAGAATATCTTTTAATTCGCAGGCGCGAAGGAAGGCGTAGATGCAGCTCCATGAGGGAGGGGTAATCTGCGCAGGGTTAAGCCCGTGCTCACGCAACACACGCTCTAGCGTGTCATGAACTGGGAGGCGGAGCCCATATTGAAACATTTTAAAATAAAGAATTCTATGAGTTTTCCAGAGCCGGCTATGAAGCCTCATAGTGTCAGAAGGAATAGTGGGGCGATAGCCGCAGGGGAAGGTAATATTATTACTTTCCAGTTCGAGGCGTAAGACAGTAGGGCAAGTAAAGATGCTAGGAGTATTTTCAAGCTCGGGATATCGAGAAATTGGCCTAGGGGTAGCTAAAGAGCTAGATTGAGATCTCGTGCGAGGCATGACAGATAAAGCAGCAAATGAAAATCAAAAGAAAGATCGAGCAGAATAATGGGCGAGTCGTCTGGATGCGAACGAGAGAATTTCCTCGGAGCGAGCGAAAAACGAAGAGAGTTCTGGAGTATAAAATGAGCAAAAAGGTACGAAGAAGGAGCGTTTTTCCTTTTAAAAGAGACGGTGGAAAAGCCAGCCAGCGACATCTACAATAAGTGCGACATCTTCAGTCTTCGTCCATCTAGTGCATGTCGTAGACGTAATCGTAATCTTCCGGAGATGATGGCGACCCGCTGTTATAGAAAGGAAAGGGCTCGCCAATCTCGAAAGGTCTTTTACCAAGCCTAGTCGCGGAACTTGTCGTAGGGGCAGTGTCTTCCTTTGAAGCGGCATGGGAGTTTTCCTCCAGGGTCGAGGTAACCAATCCTGTGGCGGCATCTAGCGTAGAAGTCTTGTCCTTGGGAAAAAGACAAGGGACGGATGGTGACGCTTCATCCTTTTGCCGCAACGAAAGGTAGTGAGGTTCAAAGCCGGCAAAGAAGGATTCAAAAGATTGTTTCTTTGTTTTCTTCAATCTCTTGTGACCCCGGAACTTCACGGAATGTCTGGCAGGCCTCCAGGGGGGTGTGAGTGGAGGATTGTCGGAGTCGGGAGAAGTCGGAGGGGTCGGAGGAGAATCGTGAGCGGCAGTACGCAAAAAATGGGAGTCAGCCATGGAAATGTCAGTAAGAGTGAGAAGCAAGAAGGAAAAAGATGAACAAAAAGGAAAGAAAAAGCCCCCTTATATAGCCAAGAGGAGGAAGCGTGTCCGCCTTTTCGTGTATTATCGAGGACATTTAATGCTATCAGAGGTAGCGTCTGTTGGGAGGAAAGATCTGACTCCGCAACTGTTAAAAATCTGCACCAACCAGGGGAAGAAACCTCTGAAGGGGCAGGACCGGAGACGCTGTGATAGCCCTTGGTAAACACTCGGGCTAGTTTTCGTTTAGGCATATGATAACTATCGATACCACAGAAGCGGCATCTCGACTACCCCGCCGGGTGACCCAGACAGCCTACTGTACCTTCCGGGGGAGACGGGACATTGTTCTTGCCGCCCCTAGCCTGGCGGTCAGCCCTGGGATGGTCGACATCAGCGGGGGGGGGCTCTTATGCGACATCCGCATGGCGGCATCCCATCCCAGGTCATCCATGACGTCACTCCGCATGACGTCATCCCACGTGACGTCACTCTATGGCACTCCAGCGACACATATCACCCCAGCGACATCTGCCAGGGACTATTCCCACCCCTTGTCGGTACACTCCTTCCTTTGTCTATAAATACCCTCACCTTTTCAGACAAGAGGGTAAGCTTAAGATAGCGTACTGAACCCCTGCCATTTTTACTACTCACACTAACTTTGGCATCAGAGTGTTTACGCCGGAGACCCCCTCCGGCGCATTGCAGGTGACGAAAGCCCCCAGATCAAGCAGATCCTACTCAGTATCCCCCGGACTCTTATCAACAGCGCATACCAAGATTGATGTTCATGATACATCGATTACTCTTGAATTTGATGGTGAGATCATCAAATTTAATATGATTGAAGCTATGCGACATCCTACTGATTTTGCCAGTGTTAACTTCGTCGATGTTATTGACTCCTGTGTTGAGGATGTTTCCGATACGGCCCTGGACAACCCCCTCCAACTTACCCTCGAGAAAAGTATTACTTCGGAAGCACTCGAAGGGATTGTCGTCGCGCAAGTTACCACTCCAGAACTTCATTCTGTGGTCGCATCCCTTGATGCTCTACCTATTGATCATTCGACATCTCCAGCCCTCGCTCCCTATAGTGCTGAGCATGTCAAGCTTCCTTCTTCTATCATTCAAGCTCCCGCCCTGGACCTGAAAGAACTACCTTCACACCTGAAGTATGCCTATCTTGGCGACAACAAGACCCTTCCAATGATTGTCTCGAACAAATTAAGTGAGAAGGAAGAAACATAATTGATCGATCTATTGAAAGAATACAAGCAAGCTATCGGCCGGACTATTGCCGATATCAAGGGCATGTCTCCAGCCCTGTGCACCCACCGAATCTATCTTGATGATACCAATAAAATAGTTCGTCAGCCTCAACGTCGGTTGAACCCTCCCATGATGGAAGTAGTGAAGAAAGAAGTGCTGAAATTATTAGATGCTGGTGTCATCTACCCCATATCTGATAGCCCCTGGGTCAGCCCTATCCAGGTCGTGCCAAAGAAATCCAGCATTACCATCACTCCAGGCCAAGATGGTGAATCTATCCCAATCCGAATCCAAAATAGCTGGAGAGTGTGTATTGACTATCGACGTCTCAACGCCGCTACAAGAAAGGATCATTTCCCACTTCTATTCATCGACCAGATATTGGAACGTCTCGTGGGCAAGACACACTACTGCTGTCTAGACGGCTATTCTGGATTCCATCAGATTCCAGTTGCTCTGGAGGACCAGGAAAAGACCACCTTTACCTGCCCTTTTGGAACCTTCGCGTATCGTCGGATGCCTTTCGGTCTTTGTAACGCCCCCGCTACTTTCCAGCGCTGTATGATGAGTATCTTCTCAGAAGTTATCGAGGACGGTATCGAGGTCTTTATGGATGACTTCACGGTATATGGGAATTCTTTCCACGAATGCATCTCCAATTTGAGAAAAGTCTTGCGCCGATGTGTTGAGACCAGCCTAGTCCTGAACTTTGAAAAATGCCACTTCATGGTCGATCGAGGTTTCATCCTTGGTCACATTGTATCCAGCAAGGGAATTGAAGTTGATAAGGCCAAAGTTGAGGTGATTGAATCCCTTCCATACCCATCCAGTGTGCGGGATATTCGCTCCTTCCTCCAACATGCTGGGTTCTATCGACGCTTCATTAAGGACTTCTCGAAAATCTCCAGTCCCGTGTGCCGACTGCTGCAAAAAGACGTGGAGTTTCTATTCGATGAAGAATGCAAGGCTGCGTTTGATTTGCTGAAAAGCAAACTCACTTCTGCTCCTATCATTCGAGCCCCCGAGTGGACCCTTCCATTTGAAATTATGTGTGATGCAAGTAACCAAGCCCTGGGCGCCGTTTTGGGTCAGAAGAAAGACAAAGAAACCTATGTTATCTATTACACGTCTAAACTTCTGGAACCAGCCCAACAGAATTACACCACTACCGAAAAAGAGCTCCTGGTAATTGTCTATGCCTTGGACAAGTTCCGCCAATATCTCCTTGGGACTCATGTTATAGTGTATTCTGATCATTCTGCTCTCCGATGCTTGTTGACTAAGGCTGATGCCAAGCCACGTCTCATAAGATGGATCCTCTTGCTCCAAGAATTTGATATTTTAATCAAGGACAAGAAAGGATGCGAGAATCTTGTGGCCGACCATCTCAGCAGGCTTCCAGCCCAAGACGACAATTCCAAGGAACCCATCCGAGACACCTTCCCGGATGAGTACCTTTGTCTAGCCCAAGTTGTTCAGTATCCATGGTTCTCAGATATAGCTAACTTTTGTGCCACTGGATCTTTTCCAGCAGATGCTTCAGCTTCAGAGCGAACTCGCATTCAGAAACAGTCCAAGTATTACATATGGGATAACCCATATCTTTGGAAGCATTGTTCAGACCTGATTGTTAAGCGGTGTGTTACACTTGATGAAGTGCCCTCGATCCTCAAATTATGTCATTCCTCAACGGAAGGAGGCCACTTTGCAGCAAAGAAGACGACCCTCAAGGTGTTGGAGGCTGGATTCTATTGGCCATCAATCTTTAAGGATAGCTACATGTATTGTGCGTCCTGCCCTAGATGCCAGGCCACGGGTAATATAGGTGCACGGAACCAGATGCCCTTGACGAGCATTATCTCTTGCGAAATCTTTGATCTTTGGGGCATCGACTTCATGGGCCCGTTCCCGAACTCCCATGGTAACACGTATATCCTCCTTGCTGTGGACTATGTCTCGAAATGGATTAAGGCCAAGCCCACTAGGACTGATGATTCCAAAGTGGCAGGCGAGTTCTTGCGCACCAATATCTTTAGCCGGTTCGGAGTCCCTAGAGCACTCATTAGCGACCGCGGCACTCATTTCTGTAACCGTGTTGTAGCATCTCTATTGACCAGGTATGGAGTCACCCATCGGGTTTCTACAGCTTACCACCCCCAGACAAATGGTCAGGCAAAGGTGTCTAACCGGGAGATTAAAGCAATCTTGGAAAAGACAGTCAACCAGTCCCGAAAGGATTAGAGTCTGAAGCTAGACGATGCTCTTTGGGCATACCGTACTGCCTACAAGACCCCGATTGGGATGACCCCTTATCGCCTTGTCTATGGCAAGCCATGCCACTTGCCCGTCGAGATTGAACACAAAGCTTTTTGGGCAATTCGCAAGGTTAACATGGATCTAGGCCAGGCCGGGCAGCAACGCCGCTTACAAATTCAAGAGCTCGAGGAGCTCAGAAGCGATGCCTATGAGAATGCCCTGATTTACAAGAGTAAGACCAAGGACTACCATGATAAGATGCTGACACCAAAGTTTTTCGAAATTGGCCAGAAAGTTCTGCTCTACAACTCCCGTTTGAGGCTCTTCGCGGGCAAGCTGAAATCCAAATGGACTGGTCCCTACCTAGTCACTACTGTTTTTGATCATGGTGCTGTCGAGATCCAGAGCATGGATACAGGAGTTCTATTCAAGGTCAATGGCCACAGGCTCAAGCCCTACTACGAAGGATTTCGTCCCTTCACCATCGACAAGATGGGGTTGGAGGATCCTCCCATCTCGCCCTAGACTCCATTGAGAATGTCTAGGCCTGGACGTCAATGCCAAGGCCAACTAAACGGGCATTCCGCATGCCGTTCCCCTCTCTCTCCCTTCTCTTTATTCTCTTGCCTTGAACATGCATTTAATTCCTTGCCTGATTGTTTATTTTATGTCCACGCACGCGCTCTCTTTTAATTAATGAGGATTTGATTTGTTTCTCTTTTTACCACGCATGTAATTACTTTCCTTGTTCCTTTCCCATGTTTATCCCTTTGTTTCCCTCTTTTTTGTCTTCTTGCGCATTTGAAATTTGAACCCACTTACCTTTTTGCAGGAGGACGCTGA
This sequence comes from Viola odorata, assembly GCA_963691705.1. NCBI lineage: Eukaryota > Viridiplantae > Streptophyta > Magnoliopsida > Malpighiales > Violaceae > Viola > Viola odorata. The sequence goes on along the minus strand of OY829543.1, from coordinate 34,458,012 downwards.
CAAAGGGAACGCTACGCCAAACCCCAGCGCGCCACGTCCACGCCATGTCAGACGCGTCAGTGTGATTCTCTCCATCCGTCTCTATCTCTTCCCATCTCTTTCCCCTTTCCAACACCTTGTCAGCCTCACTTTTCTCACATTTACCTTTCACCCAAAACGACTCACCATCCCTACCATCCCCTTCTTCTCCTCTTTCACCTCACCACCAACCTTTCACCATGGTAAGAGTGAAGAAGATGGCCCACAGAAACACCTCGGGCTCAAGCCCCAACGCTCCACCTCATAGCCCCGTGGCTTCTTCTTCCTCCACTACCCATAGTGAAAACCCATCTCATCCACTTTCTCCCACTTTACCTCCACCTACTGTTTCCACTTCACCACCTCTGGCCACCGGTTTCGCTGCCGACGATTCCTCTGAAAATGAGCCCGACACCACCACTGTCGTTCCTCAACTTTCACCCATGACCAGATCTGGAAAATCCAGGGCTCTAGTGCGTAGCCCCGCCGCCAAAAGCTCTCGTCTAAAGAAAGCCAAGGCCTCTCCCGCGGCCAAGCGTGAACTGACAGTGTCGGAGGTTCTGAAAGAGGTTCTCATCTCTGGATCCGATGGAGAAGCTGAATCCCCTGGTTCTGAGGTTGCCCCAGAACTTGGAGAAGAGGAAAAGGACGCCATGGATGTCAGTGGCGAAGGACGAGAAGAAGGAGATGATGCCGAGGGCGCCAACGAAGAGGCAACCGAGTTTGGACCAGCTGAGCCAGCCCCTGAGCCCAAATCCACGGCGAAAGCTCCACCAGCGCCGGAAGATGAATCCACTCCGACCACCCAGAAGCGCAAGGCACCACCATCCAGCAAAGGGAGAACCAAAGTCTCGACCGCCAAGAAGGCCAAGCCCTCTGTCGAGGTCTCGACCCCATCTTCAGCGTCCACCCCTCGACCCTCTCAGGTGACTTCTTCCCCTTCTGCTGGTTGGGTTATATTTAATGACAAGCCGTCTTTAGACAGGCTGGCTGTGTTGCTTTCGAAAGGCGTGCGCCCCTGTGCACGCCTGGATATGGGTTTTCTTGAAAAGATGCATGTAGGGTCGAAAATTAAGGAGTATGTTGCCAATATAGGGTGGGAAGCACTGTTCTTCCTCGAGCACCCGAATTTTGTTGAGCTCTCCCTAGAGTTCTTTACTTCATTTTGGACTGCCTCTGAGCATTTTAAGCCCAGGGGCAAGTCTGCCCCAAACGCTATTAGTTTTAGGTTGATGGATAAATGGCTCCCCATGTCTATTGATGCATTCAACTGTGCTTTGGGTTTTGTTACTGCTTCTGATTTAAGATCTGATACATATACATCTGCTTTAACAAATTATCCTGATTACTTTGATGGTAATTCGGCGTTTCGAGAGCTAACTGGCAATTCCCATGCCAATTTTAGCCCGAAATCGGCCAAAGCTCATGAAATCAGTGATCCTTGCCTGCGCATCTTGCACCGATATCTGGCCCTTACCTTCGCAGGTAAGCATACTTCTTCAGACCAGCTGTCGTTGCAAGAATTGTTCTTTTTATGGTGCATGTATAAAAAATGTAGAGTTAACTTAGGCTTTTGGGTTGCCACCACTGTCACTGGCATTCAAAACAATATTCGAGGCCCCGCCTTTGGTTCTCTTATCACTCTGCTTGTCATTACATTGCGTGGTCTCGATCTTGATAAGCATAACTCTTTAACCCCTGTCCCGGCCACGCTTCTGGACCTCAGAACTCTTGACCGGATGGGGCACCTTTGTCTCTCACGCAAAGTTTTGACTTTCAGTACAGTTTGCACCAGCTAGAGAGAACAGGTTTATGGAGCAAAGCACGGTGGCAAGTTTATTTGGCCTTCAGAAGCGCAATCTTCCACTCAGCCCCCTCCAGACCCAGCTAGTAGCTCCCGCCCGGCAGAGACTCCAACCCCCGATGTCACTCCTATGACCATCAATGCTCCAACCCTTGAGCGGCTCCTCCACGCAATCCTTTCTGAACTCCACGGTCTGACTACTGAAGTCGCGCGCCGCAATCTCCCACCCCATTAATCCCCCCCTGAACAATCGTTTCACCCTAGTGGAGGGTTTTAAATTTCTGTCTTGTACTTTTCTTTAAATTTGAACTTCTGTGTTTGTGTGCCCCTCATATTGAGGACAATGTGAAGCTTAAGTGTGGGGAGGGACTTTATCTTTGCTTGCTTTTTAATTTTTGTGTGTGAACGCATGTTTATTTTCATGTTTGTTGCATGACTGCATGATGCGGATTTTCTCGGATTTTTTCTCGGGTTTTTTTTCAGCTATCTTTTTGCACTGCCAATTTTGTTTTAAACCCACCCCCCAAGGCATGGACACACACTTCTAGCTTGCGCACATGAAAAAGGTCTTTTTTATCAGTCTAGGCCTAGTCACGCAGTATTTGCCTATTGCCTCTTATGTCCACATATAGGTCTGGATAGTTGCAATCAAAATTAAACCTTGTGAGCATGATTGAGCCTCAACGATATATTTTTGTTCATGTGTGAATAGTTGCATGGCTTAGCAAAGCACTAAATTTGCATGATATCCCTGGGTGCGGACACCATTATTCGTAGGAAAGCGTCGAAAGGACAAAAGACTTTGTAAAAATTTCTTTTTGCTTCTCCTCTCCTTTATTTTTCACCTCTACTCTCCATCTCTAGACCCCGACATCCCCTTCTCACCCTATCTTCTTAACCATTTGAGCTGATTCATTCATCTTTTCCTTGGCAGGTGAGGTAGAGTTCGAAGAGGGCGATGTCGAGGGATAGACAACACAGCAAAGCCGAAGTGTGGGGAAGATACATCATAGTTGCGGTGCTGAAAGCAGGAAAAAGGGCCAGCGGCAACAGAATGAAGAAATGAAAGCAATAGCAGAAATGTCTCGCCCTAGCCATGAGAAATCCGAGCATCCAAGGTTCGTAGCCTCGATATAAAAAAATAAATAAATAAATAAAATAATAAATAAATTAAAAAAATTTAATATGATGAGCAATAAAGAATCGAGGCACAAACATAAGTGAGCAAAGAACCTGCCAGCACATTATCAAAGAAAAGAGCTTCCCTCTCTAGAAGAAGTACCAGTTGTCTAGCCCTCATCCCCCGTCCAGCCCTTGACGAGCGCTACCTCACCATTTCGCTTCTTTCAGCCAAGGAAACATTCCGGGTTTCATTTCATCTCTCATCTCTTCCTTAGCCACCTCTTTCACTGTTCTTTCTTTCCCCCTATTGCAAAGTCTTTTATATCGAATGATTGCCTATGCATGTGGATCACTACTCGGATTGATGTGCAAATTGTGTGTTCTGTTGTGTCATTGCATTAGTTTGAGTGATTTAAACACATGACCCCTGCTTATGAGAGCGAGTGTAAACACGACCAGTGAGGATTGCTTCTGTTTGGGCCTGGATGTGGAAAAGTTTAATCTCTAGGGTCGTTATCCTTTTGGTTTAACGCAGGTGTACATCTAGGCAAGGTTTGTTGTGTCGCAGCTTGGTCTGATCCTCAGGATCCTTGCTCTTATGTCTCGTTGGATGCGTGCCGTGTGTGTCTTGGGGTGGTTTTAAGTTTTGATTGATGCTCGAGGGCGAGCATTGGGCAGTGTGGGGATGTTTGATATGCGTGTGTTTTCTAGATATTTTCTCTCTAAATTTGCATGTTTCCCCTCCTTGATGCTACTAACTTGCTCTGTTTTCAATACTTTTTGCCATATCCAGCCCTAGAGGAGAAAAAGGCAGAAAGCACACGTTTTGGGATGGAATTGAGCAGCTTTGGAAGTCTCCCAGTCTTCGTCGCGGCCTAGACGTATTTCCTCAGTCGAGCCCTAGATGCGCGCATTCGTGTCCAGCCCTGGACTATTTGTGAAGCCGAAAAGTGCTGCGTCTTGCCCTCGAATTGAGTCGCACGTGATTGTAATCCATCTTGGAGCTCACGAAGAGAGACGCCAGCAAGATTCCTCTCTGATCCCTTTTGAGCGTCCTAGGAATATTCTTCCCGGGACACGCTCCAGCCCAACTGTCCCTTTCCTCCCATTTTGTCTTCTTCCCTTAGCTGGATTTGTCCTCTAGTTAGCTTAGGGTTGTATATAAACAGTAACTTTAGGATTTTTAGGGGAAGCAACATTGGTAGGAGGCAGAAATCAGCATACTTTCTATTTTTCAGTCTTCTTGGGATTTGTTCCTCCATCTTCAAGCTGTAGCCGCCGGCCAGCCTTACTCTTTCACCGGAGCTTTTTAGCTCCGGCTGGTATTTAATAGTTTCTTCCCATTTTCTTGTTTTCCTTTTATGCTTGCTATCAAATCTATTTATATTTATGTTATTTTCAGTATGAGTAGCTAGATCTTCTTGTCTTAGCAAAGGTTTTTCCAAGGGTTGCAAGGGTAGTTGTGAAGCCTTAATGTTCTTCATAAACTCTTATGCGTGTATTTAATCTCTTGCCACTTTACTATCATATTGCACTGGATCTATAGAAGCCTGATCAACAGCTGTATTTTCCTTTGTAATTACTGCCATTTCTTTAGAATCAGTAGGCACCTAGCCCGGAGTCATCAGGTTGCTGGTCCAATCCGGCTAGGGCTGGAGGTTAACTAGGGTGGATCTGACAACGTTTTGCCCTAGACGTGTCTTCCTCCACTTCATGGGCCTCTGGATCTCCCCATAAACGAACCTTGGGGAAGGACGGAGTGTCAAGGTCTCTCTCATAAGCGTACCTTGGGCGAGACTTCTCTTACGAAGGTAGATAGGAGGCCTAAGCGTACCTGGCCTCTATAGCACGTCTGCACCGTGAGAGTGGAATATCCTTGAGCTGATGACCAACTAGGCCTAGACGCAACCCGCGGAATCACTTTGCTAAGACTCTTTCCTATTACCTGATTTACCCCTCTTGTGATACTGTTTTATTGCCTTTAGATAATTTTTACTTTATTTAGTTCACTTGTTAGCTTTAGTATCCAAATCTCGCTGGTTAATTTCATTAGCCAGCCCAACCCCCCCCCCCCCCCCCCCCCAGTGTTAATTGTTACTGTTTAGACCTGGACATACACTATGAACAGAATATTACCATTAATCCTTGTGGTTCGACTCTGATTTGCCCTATACACATTTATTGTGCATTTGGCTAGCAGAAAATATTACTTTTGAGTGACGATCACTTTTGCACCCTTTTATTTAGGCAGAACGCTTCCACTCCTTAGATGAACAACACTCACATTATGCTTAGGGTTATTTTCAGTAGTGGAAGGTAATTTTCCACCTGTTTCTGGTTGCTAGATTTGTTGAGTGAGTTGGCCGATCTGCTTCTGCATCTCAACAAGACTAGACTGGGTCGCTTGCATGAATTTTTGCAATGTGTCTTCTATTGGAACCCCGGTAATCTTAGGCGGTTGAGGTGCTGGTGGTAACAGTGGGACAATGGCCTGGTTTGACTGAGGTGGTCTGGGTACCAAGTGTTGAAAGTTGATGGGGGATTGTTGTGGTTGTTGGCTAGGCTGAGGCGGATCTTGTCTCCACCTTAGATTGGGATATTGTCTCCAAAGGTATTGGTTACTTTCATGTGAAAATCTAGGTTGTCCTTGATTGTAACCATATGCAACATTAACTGGGATTGGGGTTAGATCACCCGGCTGTTGCACAATGTAACAACTATGGGTTGGATGATCTAATTGTTGGCAAATCCCACAAATCGAAGGCATGGGATTAGCTGCTGCTACTGTAGTTTGTACTTGAGATGTGGCACCTGTAGAAAGATTCATCAATATATTAGTTATCTTATTAAGCTTATGTTCAACATTTAAAGCATTCAAAGAAGAACGTGCAGAATTTCTCTCGGATGAGGCATTATTTTGGCAATTATCGGCCATTGTTTGGAGAAGCAATTTCGCTCTTGTTGGTGTAAGGTCTTGAAGTGCCCCTCCAGCGGCTGCATCCACTCTCTCCTTATCCTTTACACACATTCCGTCATAGAAATATTGGATCAGAAGATTGTCGGCCACGCCATGTGTAGGGCAAATGTCTTGAAGGTCCCTATACCTCTTATGTCCCTTCTACTGGATGGAGACTATATTCTTTCTAGCTGTCCCTGCCTTAGTTGAGTTCCAATACTTGTTCAGGAAAGCAGTGGACATATCTCCCCATGTTGTGATAGTGTTATGGGGTAAGCTATAGAACCAATTCTTTGTCGAATCTTCAAGAAACCAGGGAAATGCTTTCAGTTTGGCCCTCTCTATCGATACTCCCACTAGTTTCAGAGTGTCACATTGGAGGTGAAGGTTCCTCAAATGGTTATACAGATTCTCGTTTGAGTGGCCATGGAACTTGGTTAAGTTGGCTATGATATTTGTCTTGATAGACCAGTCGTTAGCCATTGGGGATAGATTAATACAGGAGTAGGTCACTCGTTCTAGCCCCCTGTTTTGTTCCCTCATCATCTGTTCTTGTTGGTTTTCCTCCATGATTGGTATTGGGTTTTCAGCTGGGCCTGGATCTTGGCCTAGATTGCTGCTAGGACTAGATTCTGTTTGTGTCCCTGAAAATTCACCATCAAATTTCCTCTTGGCTTTCTTTCTATTTTGTGCTTCAGTCCTCGTAAGTTCTGGATTCAAAGGTAGTAAATCTTCCTTTGAGGACCTGGTCATCAACTGCAAAAGATAAAAATAAAAACAAAACTACAAAAACACCGTCAAAAGATCCCCGACAACGGCGCCAAAATTTGATTGCGTGTCGATGGCATCAAATTTAGTTGTATAAAATATACGAATTTAAGGGTAGGAATACAACTTATCACTCGTCCACAAGGAACTCGTAGATCGTGGTAAGAGGATCGTCCACAGAGATCTTTTGGGAAATTGTAGTTTTGACTCGACTTCCTCGTCACTGGAGTTGAGGGGTTTTGTTTCTGCAATTAAGATAAGCAAAGTAATAAAAAGGAACAAAGCAAAAATTAAATAAAGAAATAATCTTAGGCAGAAGAGAATCTTAGCTAAGATTGGTGATTGAGATTGGTTGTGAACTGATGTGAGGTAAACTCCTGGTAAGGGCGAATTCGTGAGCGCTTTCCTTGTTTAATCGATCATCGACCTTTAGATTTTCTCCTTCTCTCTCATAACTCTGCTATAGATTAGGAGGAACTCCTTTCCAATCCTACTTTCCTCCTCTTGAAAACCACTTGGCGGGAACTCCCTTTCCTAGTGATCCTGGCCAGTGGACACCTTGCTAGTTAAAGGGTTTATCCAATTGGCTCCTGGCTTGAGGCATATGCGTCTAGGCCAAGCTACTCCCAACTCGGAGCCCTAGATTGTCAGTCTGGTTAGGGCTATATCAATCCAAGTCCACTAACCTCCGCGAGGCTAGCTGCCTACTTGCGTCACTCCAGTTTCCCTCGTCCCCTTCTTGACTGGCTACAAATTCATAGTCTTGTCTAAGATTGATCAAGTCTTAGCCTAAACGGGAACCGGTTTGTTAAAACAGAACTCGAATCAATTATGAATGAGAGGATAATAAGAACAGATCGGTCTCACGAATCACAAGTACGCTCACTTAACCCCTACCAAGAATTAGGTGTTTAGCAACTAGACATAATAATCAAAGAAGCAAAGAAATAATTGAAGAACATGAAAATAGAATTAAAATGCGATATTCCAAAGAATTCGTAGCAAAGTGTTTACAAAAACAGAAGTTGGAAGGAGGAAGATCCCGTAATTGACAGCCTTCCCTAACCTATAACAAGGTTAGAGTCCCCATCAATCACGTTCTTTTCCAAATTCCAAACTCCAAAAATATAGGAGATAACACTAAATCTCCAAATGTTCAAATTCAAAAATAAGATAAAATAATAAATACTAAACAGATTGTTTTTGTTCAAATCGGATTACATCCAAGAGTCATTCTAGTTGACGCAACAGCCAGCTGGTTTCTCAAAAACGTGTTTTCCTTGAGTCCATGATTAGCACGCCTCTATATCTACAATCTTAGCCAAGCCTGCGGCCAAGATTGCTACTCTGTCGCTCAAGGCATACGTTCCCTTCATTTCTTCCCTTGCCCAAGACTTCCTTCAAAAGATAGCAAATTGACGTGAAAGAGATTGTTTTTACCATAAACAAGGTAGTTTAAGATGGTAAAAATACATAGAAATAAACGTCAATCACTCACTTAAGATATTATTTCTCTCGACATGAATGACATTGAAAGTTCGAGTTTTGTTAGATAAATGTCTTGTAAATTTTATGTTATGAAACTTATTTATGTAAGAATTTCATTTTTAAATTCGTTTATTTCAATGTTGTATTTATTTAGAGATTTAAATGCGTAAAATATATAGTATGAAACTTATTAGATGAAGAATTATATCAATATCAACTTGCTTCAATGATGTATTTATTTTTTTTTAAATCGTAAAAAATTTGGCATTATAAATTGATCAACATTTGAAAACCAAAACAAAAAACACAAACAAAAAATTAATAATCGGGTCAAAATTCGGGTTGGTTCCACCCGACCCGAATTTAAACGGGTCAACCCGGCTCGAATTTAAATAGGTCGGTTGGGCTGACTAACTAGGCGGGTTGGGCTTACCCATTTAGACCCTAAAATGCTTCCTCCATAAGACCGAAACGACGTCATTTTGGTTAATTATATCAAAAAGACATCATTTTGGTTAATTGGAACACAACAACGTCATGTGTATTCAACCAAAACGGCGTTGTGTTGATTAACGGGTCGGATCGGGTCAAGTCGACCCGTCAACTGACGGGTTAAAAACGAATCGGGTCAATTTTGACCCATTTTTAATCGGGTCGGGTTGACCCGTTTTGACACACCTAACGGGTACTAACCGATACAAGTGGCAGTCCATTCTGTTCAACCTGAGGGATCCAAGGAATCCAGAAAATCCTTCTTGGACAAGTGAAGCTAGAGAGCCTTATTTTTATGACACATGAAGAGATGTCGAGCCGTAAAAAGCAACAGGAGAACGAGAAAATCAGACAAAGGTACTTGTCATACTAACACGTCTGCCACACAAATGATCTAATTAATTTAGACCTTATACACAAAGGATCTAATTAAGTTAGACTCTATACTTATTTTCGCCTTCATTGAAGCCTTCTAGTCAATTTAGACCTCTAGCAACTTACCACGATAGGTCGGAGTGCCATGTCATAAAAAATCCAAACCCCAAAAACTCTACCCGTCTTTCACCTTATTCTTTAATTTTTTTTACCAAATCTTTATCTTTTCCATCTGTTTCCTGCTTCGTCTTCTTCTTCTTTTGTTTTTTTACCAAATTCTTTACCTTTGCATCTACTGTCCATTACAATCTGATCCAATGGCTTCAACTACCGCATAGTTAAAATACCAAAGTTTCTTTCTTCATATTTATCCATCTTCCTCGACTCATTTACAAATCATTTACAATTTTCTTCCTCTTCTTTCTTTAATTTTGCAATTTCTTAGTTTGTTTTCAAAGAAAGGAAGAAAGAAACTACAATACTACTTTTGAATATGTTCTGATTTTTTCGAGCCATGAAGACTGGAGCGAAGGTGAAGAAAGGAGCAGGAGGGAGGAAAGGAGGCGGTCCAAAGAAGAATGCGGTATCTCGGTCTGTGAAAACCGGTTTGCAGTTCTCGGCCGATACTTGAAGAAGGGAAGGTACTCTCAGCGTGTCGGGAGTGAAGCTCCGGTCTACTTTTCTGCGGTGCTTGAGTATCTTGTAACTGAGGTAAATAAAAGTCAGCTTCTCTTGTCATAGATAATAACAGGAACCGGAGATGGAGAGGAAAGGACTTGGTAAAAAAAACAAAAGAAGAAGAAGATGAAGCAGGAAACAGAGATGGAAAAGATGAATATTTGGTAAAAAAACAAATAAGAAGGTGAAAAATGGGTCGGGATTTTACGGGTCAGGTTTTTTTTTCACGTGACACGTGTCATGCCACGCTGACCCATCGGGGTGGGTAGTTTGGTTGCTGGGCAAGGTCCAAATCGATACGATTTTTCAAATAAAGGGTTTAAATAAAGACAAAAATGAGTATAAGATCTAAATTAATTAGATCATTTGTGTATATGGTTCATTCCTATAAAAAAAAAAACCTCAAATTATTTACTTTCTTGTTATTATGTTGCAAAATTATTCGGCAATACCAACTTAATTATAAGTAGAGGTGTCAATTGAACCCGAGTCTCGTAGACCCAACCAGAATCCGAGATTTCAGGTCGGGACCGGGTCCAATTTTTGGACCCGTTTTTAGTCTGGACCGGGTCTGATCCCGACCCAAAGATTGTCGTGTCTCACCGGGTCAGACCTTAGACCCGTCGAGTCTGACCCGAGACCCGACCAAACCCTAAAAATCCCTTAAACGCTGCCAAAAATTAAAATCCCTAAAACATAAAACAGATCTCGCCCACCACCTAACCACCGCCATCCACTTGACCACAACCGCCCTCAGCGCATACCCTCCTCCCTCTCCCTCACCATCCTAATCCACTCTCTCACCTCCCAGCCTAACATGACCAAACCCATGTCTTTCCTCACCATTTTCAGGCACACCCCACAATCCCACCACCACACTCATCGCCTCCTACGTCAAGAAGAAGAGGATCAAGGAAGCATTGAAAGTGTACCAATGGATGCTTCGTCTTGGGTCCCGCTGCACGGTGGGGAAGAGTGTGTATGGGGTTTTGATTAATGGATTTTGTGAGTCTGGATTGGTTGCTGAAGGTTTAAGGGTTTTGAAGGCCATGGTAAGTGTAGGGTTTTATGCCTATGGGTGGATTGAGGAATAGGGTTTATCGGAGTTTGCTGAGAGAGGCGAGGCTTAAGGAGGCAGTAGAGCTGAATAAGGCCTTGTGTGGTTGTTCTGAGGATGGTAATGGTGAGGATGTTGAAAAAAAAATGAAGTGAAGCCGGGTCAATTTTCCCGAGTCTGGACCGGGACCCGACTTCTTAGCAGGGCCAGGACCGGGACCGGGATTTTGGTTTCGTTTTTGGTCTGGATGGGGTCTGATTCCGACCCGATTGTCTTCGGGTCTAGTCGGGTCGGGTGCGAACCCATAGATCCGAATTGACACCCCTAATTACAAGGCTGTTATGTATTTAATGACTCCTCTTCCCTACTACTTATACTCAAAGTACTCATTCAAGTAAACAACATCAGTGATGTTATGGAGTGAGGGATAGGAAAAGAGATGAAAGGCAACCCACGTATAGGCTTTCTGGTGGGCACTAAACCAAAATACAGGTTCGCTTGACAGAAGACCTGAAAATTCATAATCGAAGGAGGGATCATACCCGCAAGTTTCAACGCTACAAGGATGCCAACCGCAATCAAGCTTGCATTCCCGGAATCGTAAGGAAAGCTGGAATTTGAGCAACAAATACCCTAGACAAAACGCAGAAGTGGAGTTCAACCATCTTAAAAGAGAACAAGACTTGGATCCTGGGCTAAACCCCAGGTCAATTTGATGACTAGCCCTAACGAGCTGAGAAATTTATGAGAATGATTTAAATTCTTTGCCAAGGTCATCTGATCATTTGGCCTCTTTTAGGGACTTGAGTTTGTAAAGAATTAGACTGCCATTGTCTTCTGCCATTGGAAATTACATAACCTATCAGACAATCACCTCAAAAACTAAGATACATCAAGAAAACAATATTCATACAAAAATTACAAGCAAAAAGTAAAACCGATCTAGTTAAGACAACATATTAGATCTCCTACACCTTCTCCCAAGACCAGCTTGCATTGCAACTGCTTCCAATTTCTCTAATAGCGGTTGGCGGGATGTACTACATCATTTAGAGTAGAGTAAGCTGGAGCTTTGGCCGATTGGGCTGAGGTTCGACAACTTCCAAGTGAACTTTCACTGCCTGGAGTATACCGTATGAAACACTGCCATCCATCTTCTTAATCTTCTGTTGATGCTCATCAACGAACCATTGTCCACCTCCTTTCTCGCCCTTAGATGTCAGGTATACAGGGCCCTCAAAACCATACCTGCGAAAAACATAATGGTTAAAAGTGACTTCTCGCTGAAGACTAGAATCAGTTCTTTTTTCCCCCCTTTCCAAATTAGTACTGGTTTGATGTTCATGTACAGTTCTTTTATTGAAGGCGAGTAATCCTGTAATTATTAGGCATACCACAAAGAAAAGAAAATCTGATAAACAAGGCCTTACTTGGGTAAAAATACAATAAAGCCATTGGCTCTTATCTTTACTATTCTTGCCTCTGTGTCCACCAGCCTGAAATAACAAAAGATACAGAGAAAAAGATGAGCACCACCAGAGACCGTGTGTGTACATACCACATACCCACACCTGCAAGCTGTGTTTCAGAGAGAGACCGTTTTCTGAAATATATGAGAGTATGGAGCTCCACTGAACCTCTGCTTGCCATTTGAGCATTCCTATGCCGATAATTTAAATCTGTACATGATGAAATCATTTAGTGACCGCAATATGGCATGATTTTCCACTGAGAATATTAAACAGAATTATGAGGAATCATTCGGTCAACCCACATGGTTTTGGAAAGGTTTATGAGTTGGTCTCCATTCAAATTAACGCGAACATTTTTAAAAAAAGCATGGTCTCCATGGGGATTAAAAAAAACAGAACTTACAACTAAAGCATACAAAGAAATTGCAGCATTGATCAACACTAAAAATTTAACGACAAAGCATAAAAGGAACGAAGTATGCTGCTTACTGTCGGCAATGCTAGTTAGCTGTGATCTGTCTCGGAATATTGTTGGCAATTTGGATATCCCTAAAGATGCAGCAAGCAATCTGTGTACCACAACATCTGCAAGAGAAGAAAGCTTCAAACTCAAACTCTCTCACTTCCTTCTCTAGATAAACATTATAAGAGGAATTCTCACTAACCAGCATATCTCCTGATAGGTGATGTGAAGTGAGTATATAGAGGTGAGGCAAGCCCATAATGATGAAATTCTGGAGGGCTGAGCTCGCCGCTACAGAAATACACTGCCTAATTGAAGTCCAAAACAAGATAATACAAATCAGAAATCACATATGGGAGGTACTTTTGTCTTCAAAGTTTATTTAGTAACAAAAATTACCTGAGTCATGCATCTCGTAGTCATTATACGAAGCAGCTTGTTAAAGTACGGATCATCACTCTGGAAAACAATAATGCAACAGAGAATCAATAGATGGGACAAGTGGCATAGCAATTATTATGTAAATCGACAATGCAGACATTGTTCTAAAACAAAATAAGAATCTTAACCAACCCATGTTACAAACCAAATGCATAGCATCTCCAGCACTCAACACCAATTGACAGATATCCATGAAGAAAACATGGAAACATGGCAAGAATCTAAAGAGCAGTAGATTCCAAGTTGGAACTACTTACAGATTCCATCTTTCAAATTGTAGATAGTATTTATCTATAACATAAATGAAGCAAAAACATACAGGGCACTAGCATCTATTGTGCAAGTTAAAGGGGGGAAAAGAAAACTCACCACAGCGTTATCAAGTGAATCAGCTAGTGCTTTTGATGATGAAACATCTAAGTTCACACCAACAGCAGCAGCCGTACGCAGCAAAGGTTCAAGCATTTCTTTGGTAGGGGAAGGGTGACGTCTGCACATAGGATACATCTATTGAATGAAGCAAGTAGTTTAGACAGTTCAGCCATGGGAAGCTTAGTTGGTTGCATCTATATACATATATATATATATTTGATAGTTCAACACAACTTACGATGACTAAAGAGCACCAACTAAAACCGAACCCTAACATGAACCAAAAGAGCTATTACTTTATTCCATAGCATTTATCGTTGTAGTTAACATACCATTGTCGACTAATATAATCTTACACTGTGAACGCATTTTCTAGATAAATAATACTAGCTCTCAAGTGGCATGGCAACATAAATGCTACCAGGTAGACAGATGAAAAACTCTCTGACTGGGTACCCCCAAAATGTACACCATTAGAAAAGGTAAAGAAAAAAGGCAAAGAAAAGGAAAAACGAGAAGAGCAAGAAAGTCGATGCTTTACCTTAACAGCGAACACTCTGGAAAATGCTTAAGAATTTGTTCAGCTACTGAAACATTTGCAGCAAGCATAAACTCCTCCACCATTTGGTTAGCTTCTCGAATCTGGTACATACCTACAGAAGCAACAAATATATTAGACTATGCATGCCATGAAGTCAAATTTGAAGACTTTGAATCACCTTATATAAATTTTGTAGCAGTTATTTGAAAAGAATAATTTGATGTATGGCAGTATGGTCAGCATACCAATATCAAGAGGGTCATGAGTCTCAGTGTCAATTTGGAATTTGACTTCAGGAGAAGCAAGCGTTATTGCTCCTCTCTGAATACGCCTCTGCCTCATTATCTGCGGAATCATACATAAAAACATTTCTTAAAACGCATTTAAGCTTCAACCGGCAAAACTGACTCCATCTCTGTAGTTCCTACTGAGTATCGATCAAAATCAAGTAATAAAGAAGCACTCCAAACTGAGCATACCTTTGCCAAAGTATTCATATTTCTCAAGTCTTTAGTTACCGGATCCATCAATCGACTGCAAGTAAAATAACCAAGCAGATCAGGTAAAGTGAGGTACTTTCACTGGAACCATCAAATATTAAAAAATAAAAATTTCAAACACCAATAAAAGAATGCTATCTGCTATCCCTACGCAACAAAGTTGATGATAGGCTAGACGTCGTCAGCCCACAGAGTCTAACACTTAAAAGGGGAACCACAAATGTGCGGAAAAAAAACTCAAGTCAAACATAAATCCTGCTGCTACTAAGAACAAAGTGGAAGACTAGACCTACACAGGCTGCAGCCACAATTTTAACAAATTACAATTCGCATTTTCAGAGCTAGTAATGACAAACAGTACCTGTCATCCATTTTAGCCTGAGCTTCAACATAAGACAACGCTGCACATGACTTAATAACACTCTTTGTATATTTTGTAGAAATAGTATCTGCTTGAGGGGTCATTTCCTGTAACAGAAGCCAAAAATTGATGTAAGAAATGAAATACATCTGCACACATGATGGATAAAAGATTTTGTTTGCATAGATATGTCTACCAATGTCTGCAACTAGACACTGATACAAGTAGTCCAAACAATCATAAATTACATAGGAAATTTGGAGAGAACCCTTTCATAAGAAAGATTGCCAATATAAAGTTGAACTTAAATCAGAAATTTTAATTTAGAAAGGTTGAAAATTGTGTTATTTATTTATTTATTAAATTAATGGCTGGTATGATAAAAGAAAAGGGGAGAGCTTCAGCATATTTTGTATAGCATGCAAGTAATGAACCACGTACCCAAATAACAGAGAAAGCTAGTCTCTCCACATCAGCTCGAAGGGAACATATATCTACAAAATAAGTGAGAATCAGTTCCACAAGATAAAACAAAGAATCTGCAATCATGAAGTTGGAAAATTTAGTCTCGCTTAACAAACACACAACTGAAAGGTTACCTTCTGTCAGAGGTTTTGGGAGCATGTCAATCCGACGTTCAACAAGGTAGACAGATGTGCCCCTTTGTGTAGCCTCATCATCAAGAGGTGTACCAGGTTGGACAAAATTGGTCACGTCAGCAATATCTAATTTAATACCAATAAAGGAGAACATTTTGAGGGCTGCCATAACTAAATAGTCCCTTTGGGTCTGAGAGATTGAGTAAACCAAACAGACCTCCAGGATTAGTCAACAGCAATGGTAAACTTTGACACATTGAAGGAAGACTTAATATTCGAGAGCGTTGCATATATAGACAGCTCATGACCTCCTATACCATGCTGGTATTTTTTAATTATTTCTTTCACTTCAAAATATTGAGTTTATTGTTAGTTATACCTATATTTATATACAAAAAAAAACTGTTAGTTATACTTGAATTTTTAGCTAAAACCAAAATCCTCTTATCATAGGATACGGACTCCAACTTCAAAATTTCCATTTGGAAGCGGTGTACAGTGCAATGCGTCATCAATATCCCTGCATCCTGCATGCCAAATTAATTCATCAAGATGAATAAAAGCTAGCCACATGGAAAGAGAAGAAGCGTAAAGTGCTCAAGAACCTGGAGGGTCAACGCTAAAGACGCGCAAATCCCGCAAGTCTGTCCTAATAGGGTTGGCCAAATCGTCAGAGGAAACCAACCATGGCAACGGCGGCAAGCATGCCAAAACTTGGGCAGAAAATGGCCTTGCATCTATATCATTCTCTATCAAGACCACCTGCACCATCCAAAGAATTGAGTTACATCATTTTGTGTACCATATAATTCTTTCGATGTCGCAAAAGCTCACAGGAAAATGAAATAATTTTTACAACCTCAGTTTCAGTATCTCTATCACCCATCTGCCCTATACTTCGAACATAATGGCCAGAAGGATAACGTGATTGAGGTTCCCAAGTATCAACAGCCACAATAATTCTCTTATCCAGAAGATTCTCTAGCTGTCGGGTTTGAATTCGAATCTTAGGAAATCTGCGGTCTTTGGAAACAAATAAGGCATAGACAAGACCGCCACTTCCAGCAGGCATTGGCGTCGGCTCCAAAGACCCACAATAACTGCACAAGATAAGTCCAATAAAATCCCCAATTTACCACCATTACCAAAAAGTGTGCAATGAATGTATCAGACTGAATTCTATACATCACATCAGCTAAAAATGGGAATGATTATTAGGCTACATTGATGCACAAGCAGAGCATGGATAGAAATTAGATCATAAGTGCAAGATTACATAAGCATCTTGCCTCAAACATCTCATCAAGCAGATACAGCAGCAACCCTAATTTTACTATGAAAGGGAAGGGCTTATCCAACCAAGTTATTAGAGGGTTCAATGCTGCTTTTCTTGTATGTGGATGCAATATTCAGGCAGAGAATATAGACATGATAACTTACGAATGCCAATTCCGTTTTATAATACCAACAACACAGCCAGATGGACGAGAAGATGCAGAATCTGTTTCAGTATTAGAACCTGATCCTGGGTTTACAGTTCTTGGAGCATCATCTGCACTACTTGGAACTAGATGAATTCCATCTTCATCATCGTCTGCAAGAGAGAGAGAGAGAGCCTTATAAGGAAAACAACAACCACATCAGAATGGAATGCAATGCACCTTCCCACCTCTCACCCAGCACCGAATATCACCCCAAAATAATATTCAAAATGTTCTTTCTTTTTCTTCGTAGAAAATACAAGTACATGCAAAGGTTTCAAAATCTCAACTTAAGAGCTAACTAAAAGTAGGCTGTCCATAGAAAAATGGAGAGGGATTCACAACTTAATCATCTTACAACAGCAACAAACCTTTCTGTCTAACTATAAGCACTTAGAATCCTCACACTTCAAAGTGCATGAGAAACAATGCATATGAAATGCATGCACTCGAAAGCATGAGACCGACAAACCTTCATCTGCAATGGATATAGATCTCTCCTCCTGCCATTGATCTTTCGGAAGAAGTTCCACAGCCACTATATCGCCATCAAAAGCCCTATTCATATTTCCGCGCCCATAAATGATTATCTCATCCCCAATGCTTTCACTCCCAACATATGCTTCAAAAGGATTATAACGGTTAACACGAAGCTTTCCTTGATGGTATATTCCTTTCATCAAACCAGAAGTGATCTCTGCGATACCTTTGTGCTGAACAAAGAAAAAAAATTAATTGATCAGTTTCTACACCATTTTTTTCAAGCCAACCAACACGTCCAACGCACATCCATAGCAATACCTCTCGATAAACAACTTTCCTCTTTGAAGGTCTCAAGTCTTCAGCTTCTTCCATCATTACATCCTGAGATTCTGGCTGAGCAAGAAGGTCAAGCAACTCTGGTTGACCCAATGATTTGACATATGATTCAACTGAAAGAACCCAATAATTTATAAGTAAGATATCAAACCAAGGCCCAGGACCAATCAGTATCTGCGTAAGCTACATAAAGTATAGTATTGTGCATACTTGTCTCTGCAGAAACACCTTCGTCAATTGCTTTCCTCTTATTTTCCCTATCATTAGTAATAAGTAAAACCGTCGCTGCATCTCCAAGATGACTCTGATACCATCTAGTAGCCACCCTAATAGCTGAATCACAATTCTCAAATCACATAACAGTAACACATAAATTTGTCCAATAAACATCAACAATAAAAATTCAAACCTCTGTCATTCCGATCGTTCGGACCTTCCCCACTCATGCTTTGAACAAATGTATCCCTAACAGCAGATGTAACAACACAGTAAAAACAACAAGCACAAAAACTACCAATAACATAAAACAGTGAACACATTAATATCATAAATAATTACCTGTGGAATTCATTGGAGAAAACATAGAATTTCTTGGAAGGATTACTGCAAAGTGCACGGATTCTGTTATAAACAGCATTGTTCTTGTTTTTAACCTCTTGCAACACGACTGCCAGCACAACCACATCATCAATAGCAGCATTCTCAAGCAAATCAATCTGTAATCATTGAATTCATTTCCAATTCCATTATTATATTTCTCCAACAAGTAACTACGACAAAACTAAATTGGATGCCAGTTGAAAGGAAAAGTGAAAAAGAAATACAGAAAATAAATTCCTCCTTAACTTACCTGACGAAGAACGACATTGGTGTCAACTACGAGAATTGCAGAAGTGGAGGTGGAGGCGGTTAAACGAGCAGCTGAGGTGTCGCATGTTTTGCAAAATAAAGCACCGCAGTATATATCGTCACGAAGATAAACTTCTCTAAGAAGCTGCAGTAGACAGAAGAAGAAAAAGAAAAAGATTACCCCAGAAAAGAAAATATGAACAGTAAGCTTGTAACTTCACGATAGCAAGTGACGAGACCTTTTGGACTTTGCCGCCTCTGGTTTTTTTAGCGAATGTTTTCCTGTGCAGCATCTTAATCAGCCAATACTTTCAGCAGCTGTTTCCGGTGGCGGTAGTAGGTTTCAATGGACTAGCTACGCTTGATTGTGCGGGAGCGGAGAAGTATCTGGCCGAAGAGGTTTCAGAAGAAGAGGGAGAGAGCTTGAAGAAGGAAAATGGGAAAAGATAACGGCGAGTTAATATTATTAGGGGAAATAGCTTGAAGCACCCTGTACTATCCGCGAAAACCAACATCCTCCCATATCCTTCAAAAATGCCTATACACCTCCCTTGTACTACGTTGACCGAGCAAAACGTGGTCTCCGTCCACTTTGACTCACAGAACCGTCTATGCCATTTAGTATAACCGGTTGCCTTCCTTTTCCATAACAGGTCACCCTTAAAACCCTATATTAGTTTTCCCTGCTATTTTCCGTTGTCAAAAGAGGAATTCAAATAGAAAGAGTGGCCGACTGAGAGGGAGGAAGAGATTGTGAACCGAAGACGAAGCACCAAAGAGGAAGAATAGAAGACGAAGACGAAGACGAAGACGAAGACGAAGACGAAGACGAAGACGAAGACGAAGACGAAGACGAAGAGCAGAAGACGACGAAGACGAAGAACAGAAGAAGAAGACAAAGAACGGTAGGTTGGATCTGTTAGGAACGAGTCATTTTCCATCTCCACCGCCATGGCTTCATCAAGCAATCAGTCATTCACGGCTTCAAGAGGGACTGGCGAAGGAAATGGTGCAGCATCGTACATACGATTAAAGAACAGATTGTGCAACTGTGGGTCAAGAACAGATTGTGCAACTGTGGGGTCAGGGTTGTGGTTAAGATATCCGAATCCACAAGTAACCCAGGTAGGTTGTAGTATAAATGTGCTAATGGTGAGTTTGGGTTCTGGGCATGGTCCAATGTGGAACGGGGTTATGTGCCGAAAGTTCGTGGGGATGAAAATAATGACTGGGTTGCGATTAAGGATGATTTTAGGGAGAGTCTGAAGGAAGAATGCGAGGTGATTCACAGGGAGTTGAAGGAGATTATTGCTGCAATCCATGAAAAGCCAGAAGCAGTGGTTAATAATGGGAGTATTTTATCGTCTGTTGTTCTATATCTTGCAATCCTTCTCCATTTAGTGTTGATTAGTATTGTAATATTTCGGGTTTGAATTTGTTGAGCTTTGAGGGTTTGTGTCTGTTGTTCTATATCTTGCAATCCTTCTCCATTTAGTGTTGATTAGTATTGTAATATTTCGGGTTTGAATTTGTTGAGCTTTGAGGGTTTGTATTTGGGTAATTTATAGGGTTTGTATTTGGTGGATTTTGGGTATTTTGAAGGGTTCGAATTATATGAACTATGAGGGGTTGAATTTGGGTAATTTGTAGGGATTATATTAGGGTAATTTTTAGGGTTTGTATTTGGTGAATTCTGGGCAATATGAAGGGTTTTTCATTTGTTGAATTTTGTGATTAATTTGGTTTGCTTGAAATTTGGGTAATATTTCGGGTTTGACTTTGTTGAATTTTGTGATTTATGAAGAGTGTTTTGCTTGAATTTGGCAATTTACAACAAATGCAACACAAACCCGAAAATTAGGATTCTAACATGTTTGGTTTCTGGTTGTTTATGTTGTAAAAAATGAGCAACAAAGGGCATTTTGAACTGAGACAATGACAACAATATACAAAATTTACGCAATAAGAATTTCCATTACGATATCCACAAAATACACATTAGTAATATCCTTACTGTTGACATCAATAACATGCCTGCATCAAACTACACAAAAGCAGCTGACATGTATGCACTAACATGCCTGCATCAAACTACTCAAAACCAGCAGACATGTATGCACTAACATGCCTGCATCAAACTACTCAAAACCAGCAGACATGTATGCACTAACATGCCTAAACCAAACTACACAAAAGCAGCAGACATGTATGTACTAACATGCCTGCATCAAACTACTCAAAACCATTCACAAAAGTCCCACATCAATTTCTTAAGGTATCCACCTCTTGGAATGCACTTCATTCCCAGAGTTGCTCCTTGTATCTCGTGTGGTTCGGCCTCGCTGTACTGGTTGAGATGCAGTGGAGCTTGTCTGTGGCCTTGCTGGGAGGTTTGTGCCACTAACTCCAGCGGGCCTCTTTGACTGCTTCTTCTTCTTAGGCTGTTGTCTTGATGTCTCAGCAGATTTCCTAGATGGCCATGGTGACGGCAGTGGTACAGGTGATGGCATTGGCATTGATGCAGGAGATGAAGATGGCATTGGTAGAGGTGATGGAGATGGCATTGGTAGAGGTGATGACATTGGCATTGGTGCAGGAGATGAAGATGGCATTGGTAGAGGTGATGGAGATGGCATGCCTGCAGGTGATGGAGATGGCATGCCTGTAGGGGTTGGAGGGGTTGGAGAAGTGTCTGCGGCTGGTGTGGAAGTCCTTGAAAACGTACCTTGACTTGCATTTTCCTACAACGCAAATTAGAGTAGATAATTACATTGAACTATTCCAAACATTAAATTTACAAGATCAAATTTAGGGGTAACATGTACCTGCACTTCAGGCTCACAGTCACCATCATTGGCTGCTTCAGGGGTTCTTCTCTTTTTCTTCCTCAAAGGTGGTATATCTGACCTCATAGGCAATGGACAAGTCCTCGTGTTATGGTTCTTGCCTCTACAATTCCTGCATGTCATCACCAGCCTAGTCCTAGTAGATCTGGTTGAAAAGGATGGACCAGTCTCTCCAGCTTCCCTCCTTCTCTTAATCTTTGGTCTACCACTTTGTAGCATACATGATGGAGGCTGAATGTCATGATGCCCTCGAACCTCTGACCACTCACTCTGATCTGGAACAGGCAGTATACCATCCTTGTATGTCTCAAGGAATGTGGTCTTTCGGTAAGCCATATGTACAAAGTCATGAGGACTTTTCTTCAAAAACAAGTAGGCAGCTGCTGCATGCCTACAAGGTACTCCTGTTAGGTCCCACTTTCTGCATGAACAAGTCTTCAATTGTAGGTCACAACTACATTTTTCTCCAGAAATGTGCTCTATTTCAAACTTCTGCAGCTAAGAATGAGGATAGACAATGAAGGACTGACATTCTTGAATGCACTTCTCTACCCTGTTGAACCATCTTGGACAGATTGCCCCCTCAAACAACAACATTCCCTGGTACTTCATATAGAAATGTTTCATGAGTAATCTTCTAATTGCCTCCAGATAGGTCAATATTGGTTTAGTCCTAGCTTGCCTGACATGTACACATTAATAAACTCAGCTACATGCTCTCTCACACAAAATAAATAACCAAAAAAGATTTGTAAAACATTAGAAAGTAACACATTACCTAATGTAGGAATTGAAACTCTCTGACAGATTGTTCAGTAGCAGGTCACACATCACCCATGGGTGGAAAGCATGCTTTGACCACCTCTGGGGTGGTATCCTCTTCAACTATGCAAATGCAGCTGGACTTTCACACCTGATTTTCTCTATATGGATGTTGAATTTGGTCTCTTTGTATGCTCTTGCCACCTCCCATAATTGGTCTTTCAAATATTGACTACCCCCAAACTCAGTCTTGAAATTACTCCAAATGTGTCTCACACAATACCTATGATCCACATCCTTAAGCACCGTATCAAATATATTTTGCAGACCCTGCATCAACAAGCATGTGTTAGACATAGTTCTGGAAAATAAGAGAAGCACAAGACCAGTGGTGAAGAATACCTTCTGCCTGTCAGACATGAAGCACCATTGGTTGAGTGTCCCAATGTCCTCTTCTAACCTCTGAAGAAACCATAACCAATTGTCCTTGTTTTCAGAATCTACCACTGACCATGCAATGGGAAATATATTACCATTACCATCCTTTCCTATTGCTGACAGTAAATGACCCTTATACCTCCCTTTCAAATGACAACCATCAATACCGATGAATGGCCGACATCCTCTCAGAAATCCTCGCTTACAAGCTGCAAGACACATATACAACCTTTTGAAAACACCACGTGGAGCAGATATTTTCACTGTGCTCCCAGGATTGGACTTTCTAATTGCCTCTGCATAATTCCACAACAATCTATATTGCTCACTGTGCTCCCCCTCAATCATTATTTGTGCAAATTTCTTCGCCCTCCGCATCTTGAATATTGATACTGTCAAAAATTTCTCTCTACCCACCCTACTTGCAAGGCTATTCAAATCAGTGTCTATGTTATCCTTGAAGTCTGCCAAATACGTCTCCGCAATCCATTTAGCAGATGCTTTACTATGATCTACATCCTTTCCACAGTAGTGAGTGCTTCGAAAGGTCTTGATCTGGAATGAGGTCCTGTCCCCTGATGGTGAGGCATGGATTCTCCATCCACAGTTTTTCTTGCAAATGACAGTGACCCTACTCTTCTCATTCTTCTGAAACTTGTAATCATGTCCTGTCTGCAGTGAGTAAAGCTTCAAAGCCTTCTTGAAGACATCAGGACTGGCAAACAACATTCCACATTTCAAATTGACTCTTCCACCCATATCCCTACTCTCATTGAATACTGGGAATTTAGTCTTCAGCCTTACTATTTCATCATCACTGTCAGAACAAGGGGGAGTCTGTGAATCTTCACTATCCTCTTCATCTGTCTCCACATCAGGCACACCTGGACCAAAATTAGTACATGGTGGCCTATTAACTCTGTTACTTCTGCCTTGCTCAAGTCCCTCAGTAAATTGTTCAGCAAATTGTTCAGCCAATTCTTCTGTCTCCATATCAAACTCTCCATGCCCTTCATCCTCATTATCTGAGTCTACAAAGTCACTCAAATCTTCAGAATCACTACTGCCTTCACCTTCACCTTCCCATGTGTAAGTTCTATCAGCATGGCTGTCGTAACTGTGCTCTTCAGAATCTCCATTACCTTCAATTTCAGGCCCACAATCCAGACCACCTTCAATTTCAGGCCCAGCTTTCTCTCCATTTCCTATTGCACTAGGCCCAGGCCCATCTTTCTCTCCATTGGGCCTTGCACTAGACCCAGGCCCATCTTCATTCCTATCTACATTCTCTGTAGCATTGTCATCACTACAATTCTCAACCACAACATCATCATAATTAACAGGACCGTCACCACAACCATTATCACTCTCCCCATCAACACCACAACTCTCATCCACACCAACATCAAAATGATGCACTTGATTATCACTCTCCCCATATGCTCCCCCATCAACACCAAAACCATCACTCTCCCCATATGCACCTACATCAACATCAACATTACCTACTAGACCATTGCTCTCTCCATCTATACCCCCATCATCAACCACAAGATCATCCACCCATGGTAGGAGAAGAGTAGCACCCCCTACTCCATCTTCAGCACCACCACTTGCACACATATCACCAACATTCTCATCTTCAGCACCACCACTTGCACACATATCACCAACATTCTCATCTTCACCACCATAATCATATTCTTCCACTTCTTCATCACTGCTGTCATGATTCACAACAAACGTGGGGGTGTTGACACCATGCTCCACATACACTTCTAGTGTATCCTCACCATTGGCTAACATTTCTGCAGTGATTCTCTTTAAATGTTTCTCCTTCCTCAAACCCTTGCACCCTTCCTCGTAATCTTGCCATGGATACTTTGCCTCATAAACTAGAGCAGTAGCATGGTATCCCCTCCCTTGTACTCTCTCGTATATATCATCACGTGTCAGCCTGTCATGCTCAATAAAGAAACATTCTTCCACTGCATCTACATAATGCACTTTTGGAAGTAAAATCCATGTTCCACCCATGAAGATTTTCACATGGATAAGCATCCTGTAATGGGTTAGCACTTAAATATTAGGAAATAATCAAACATTATTTAAGCAATATTACAACCACTAGTTCCCTGTCCCTTTTGAGCCAAAAAGGAATCTCATAGATGGTCCACCACAAAGTGCAAAAACTATACTACAAAGTACAGATATCAACAGATAAAGAAGCAAATATAAAAGACAAAAATATGGAGTGAATAAAGAAAACCAACTAGCAATTGATTTATTCAACATCCAAATCGTATTGAATATGCATACACAAATATCAAGGCCACAGTTGTGTCATTAAGCCGTGAAAAAGACCCATCACTAACCTCGCAAATGCAGTTGAAGACAAGGTATAAAGGGAGTCGATTTTTCCTTTTCTCTGTCCTTCATTTGCTTCTTTCGGCCGGAAATGAAAAACGAGTCGGTCGATAAAAGAGCCAACCTTCCGTTCTTCGTCTACTGTTCTTCCTCTTCGTCTCTTCGTCTTCGTCTTCGCCTCTTCGTCCTCTACAAACGGTCTCAAACCCTAACGCAGTCGCCTCTCTCTCTTCACTCTCTATTTCTCTTTTTCAGATAATGCCTCTGTTCTTGCCTCTTTTTTTTTTTTATATTTCTCCTCTTTTCCGACGAGGGAAACAAAACGGATATTTTTTTGGTTTTTGGTTGTTTAAGTTTTTCAATTTTCAAAAATTAATTTCTGTTTCAAACCATTTAATTTAATTAAAACAGTACCGGTGACATGTTAAAGGAAAAGGAAGGCAACCGGTTATACTAAGTGGCATAGACGGTTCTGTGAGTCAAAGTGGACGGAGACCACACTTTGCTCGGTCAACGTAGTACAGGGGAGGTGTATAGGCATTTTTGAAGGATAGGGGAGGATGTTGGTTTTCGCGGATAGTACATGGGTGCTTCAAGCTATTTCCCCATATTATTATGAAGCGACTTTTAAATAAAAACCTACGACGTATCATTGAGTATCAAGAACGACGTGCTGTTAACCAAAAAACAATGAACGACATGCCACCGGACTCTGCTACAGATAACAGACGACGTGTTTCGTGACAGCCGCAAAAGCAAGTTAAAAAGGAGGTCGAAAAAGTCCAAACCCGGAGGCAAGCGGGTAACGTCCGTGGTCGGAAATAGCTTCGAATCTTCAATTCTTCTCTTAATTCCCGTTTTATTCCCCATATCCAAATCCTGATCATCGCCCATCAATCCAACAATTTCACTGTTTCAACAAATCTACCTCACATGAAACTCCTTCTGCCTCTTGTTTTTCTCTTTGTTGTTGCTGTTTAGCTGTGTAATTTTTAGTTCAACCGGCGATGAGTTGAGCTCCGGGATTGTCTCTTCGTATCATCAGCTGACTCGGGTCGGAGCCCGATCGCTCAAATCAGTCTCGTAAGTCCTTGTTACTTTTACTTCGTTGTTAGTGTTCTTTTTGTGGTTAATGTTGTTACAATTTTCATATTTATCAAATGGCAGAGTGTCGGAGGACTCTTCGGAGCTGGTGGCGCTCTTGAATGGGACTGTTTATTTTGAGGATAAAACATCTGGGAAGGTGATTTGGTCATTTTCATCAGGAGGGCCGATATAGTCTTCGTATCAAGCTGATTTATATGAAGATGAGGAGAATCTGTGGGCTGGGGGCGGGACCGAGCGGTGGGTTTTATGTGGATTATGGAGATGATTGGCAGTTATATGCGCATGGAAAGCACTCCAGTGGAATGGTAGGAGAAATCATTTATCATTTGTGTACATGTTATGTTCCACAATCCACATTGTTAGTCTTTATTTTCTCTTTATTTTCTTTTGTTCTGGTGAGTATTGGGATGACGTATGCCAATTGTTGATTTTCTATCTAGAATGTGACAATTAGTTGAACAAGGTAACAGAAACATTAACTAGGAATTAGGGCCTAAATGGACCATGAGTATGTGTTAAATATTCTTTTGTTGTTTTAGTGGATGGTAGTGCGAATATGTGGATGAAATCGACGAGAAAAGTATGTACAAATTAGGTTGATCATAATGGAGAAGGGAATGAATGGAAGATGTTTATAGGTTGTGGTTTTTTAATTTCCATTTTTGTGTTTTATGCATTTCTATTTTTCTGTGAGCAGAAGCTCTCTATGAGTATTGAAGAATTCATTAAAATTACACCGCATATATCGGAGGATGGAGCAGTTATACTTGGATCTAAGAAAACTACAGTATTTGTGGTGGATGCTATCACAGGACGATTAGTGAGAACTTACAAGTCACGTGATTCATCATTTGCGTCACAGAGTGATGATGAAGGGAGTAATAATAATAAGGAAATTTTAAAGTCTGCCGATAAGAGTAGTGTTACGCAGGTGATATATGTTACAAGGACAGACTACTCTCTACAAACTTTTGGTGCAATTTCAGATCAGATTTTATTGAATATGAATGTGGGTATGATTGAGGCTGCCTTTCTTTGTAAAGAAGTTGAGAATCCAATGGAAGGGCTTAACTTGAGTAATGAGCTTGGATCTGAGAGTGACCAATATTTTTATTTGCCATCTCCCTGTCAATCTAGAAGGATGGTGGTACGGAGGCAGGATAAACCAGAATTTTCATCTGGGGCTATTGATGGTGAAGATAAACTCCCATTGCCTGCTCCAAAGCCTATGCGACCTTCAAAATCTGAGGATGGTGTCTCATTGGATAGTCATCGTGAAAGAATGATGCTTCCGGATTCTTCACCAAACACTGCACTACATGTGCAAACTGAAGCTGATACCCTATCCAATGTTCGTCCCAACAGCCATGGTGAAAATACTTTTCCTTTACCCGAGATTTCTACAGTAGCTGATGCGCATGATACCAGACTGCCTCACAAGGAAGTGTTTGACTTGTTTTTCAACTGGTCTACAGCATTGCCCTTGATTTTGTGTATTGTGGTCTTTCGTTTGGGCATTGGCTGCTACCACCAGGTTCTAGCAGTTAAAGAGGATTTCGCTTCAAATAGACAGTACAGTAGTTTTAAAGCTTCACCTTCCAAAAGGAAGAAGAGTAAGAAATCCGGGAAGAATAACAGTAGTGTTGAGACGAAGGAGAGGTATTTCTCATCTCAAAATCAAGATGGATCTGCACCCACTGAGAGTGATAACCAAGCATTATTGGACCTTAATAAACTTGCTGATGGAGATGCCCATGGGTGTAGGATTGGTAAGTTATTTGTATCATCAAATAAGGAAATTGCTAAGGGAGGCAACGGCACCATCGTCCTTGAGGGTATATATGAAGGTCGACAAGTTGCTGTAAAACGCCTTGTCCAAGCTCATCATGACGTGGCTTTCAAAGAAATTCAGAACCTTATTGCATCAGACAGACATCCAAATATTGTGCGGTGGTATGGCGTGGAGTATGACAAAGATTTTGTCTACCTTTCTCTGGAACGTTGTACATGCAGCTTAGATGATATGATTCAAGTATACTCTGGTTCCTATGTAAACCCAGTCCTATACAGTGACCAAGCTTCCAGAGCTGCAATTGAGTATAAACATCATCTGGATTCAGTGAAGGGAATAATGAAAGACCTTACTTTGTGGAAGACCAATGGGCATCCTTCACCGCTATTGCTAATGTTGATGAGGTAAGTCATAAGATCTTATTGCTGGAATAGCACTGCTGTTACCATCTTATACTGTATATTAACAGGTGACATTAAGCACTTTCCTGATCTCTCTTTTTCAACTTGTCATACAGGAATGTGGTTTCTGGTCTGGTCCATTTGCATGAATTGGGAATAATTCACCGAGACTTGAAGCCTCAAAATGTGTTAATAATCAAAGAAAAGTATTTATGTGCAAAGCTTTCTGACATGGGCATCAGTAGGCACCTT
This sequence comes from Viola odorata, assembly GCA_963691705.1. Classification (NCBI taxonomy): domain Eukaryota; kingdom Viridiplantae; phylum Streptophyta; class Magnoliopsida; order Malpighiales; family Violaceae; genus Viola; species Viola odorata. Next base: position 34,429,391 of record OY829543.1, on the reverse strand, counting down.
CTTGGGGATATGTCTTCATTGGGTCGACATGCTACTGGTAAGTGATGAAGACTCAGTAACTTATATTTTCATTGTATGTGCACTTCTTTAAGAGTCTTGATCCAACGCATTTCATTTTTCTAATAGAATTGGCTTATTCATGTTTATTTATTTTATTCTTGGGAAATGGGCAATTCTGAAGGAAGTTAATATTTAGTTAGTGCAAGTTGACTAAATTTGAATCATTACCCTGATTTTGGCTTAATTGCAGGATGTGGAAGTTCTGGCTGGCAATCACCTGAACAGCTTCATCATGGACGGCAAACTCGTGCAGTAGATTTGTTTAGCTTAGGCTGTGTCCTATTTTTCTGCATCACTGGTGGTAGGCATCCATTTGGTGATCCTCTTGAACGTGACATCAATATTGTGAAAAATCGAATGGACCTCTTGTTGGAATTTATTCCAGAAGCTGAGGATCTTATTTCCCGTTTACTAAGACCGGACCCTGAACAACGGTAGGATTGGTAGTTTTAGTCGATGGCTATTTGTTTTGTATTTGTTGCATGTTGCAGTCTGCAGAAAAAATAACCCATGATTTCTTGCACCTCTGATATGTTCTCAGGCCAAAGGCATTGGAAGTGCTGCACCATCCTCTGTTTTGGAATTCTGAGATGAGGCTGTCATTTCTTCGTGACACTAGTGACAGTAGAATTAGAAGATAGGGAGCCTTGTTCTGATCTATTGAATGAGCTAGAGAGAATAGGCCCAACAGCACTGGGTGGAAAATGGAATGAAAAGATGGAGGCTGCATTCATCTCTAACATTGGCCATTACCGCCGTTATAAGTTTGATAGTGTCAGAGATCTGTTGCGGGTCATGCGAAACAAGTTGAATCATTATAGAGAACTTCCCAAAGAAATTCAGGTTCCTTTCTCAAACAAACAGTTAGAAATTTCTCTCTTGGTTAAGTTTAGGGTGGAATTAAATGTTTCACTAGTATGATGTGCTAATGAATCGGTGCATAGTTGCCTCCCATCCCCCGTCCATACACAGGCACAATAGGAAAGGTATATTGAGTTAATTCACTTGTTTACAACCAAGAGGGAAATGGCCTGATCCCTAAGACACCTATAAGCCATCATCAAACACCTTCACATTCATCAACAATTGTTGTGGTCAAGTCGTAAGGGACTTGTCCACCCTTAACCAAGGTCTCGAGTTCGAAACTTAAGAATGGAGAAAACTATGCTAGGAGAGTCACGTACCAAAAAAATCCGTTCTACTGTTGGGTATTTGATGAATACCCTCATTGCTTAATATGGTTCCTAATCACTGATTTGTGTAGTGGTCAATGGCCATGTGATACATTCTAGTATGATTTCCGTTTTAACACCTTTCGGCCCTTTTTCGTCTTGTAACGTGGTATACCTTACAAAGCAGTATGTGCGAATATCTAATGTCAATCTGATTTTTTATAATTCGTCAGGAACTCGTTGGACCAGTTCCGGAGGGGTATGATGGCTATTTCGCAAGTCGATTCCCGAAACTCTTGATGGAAGTATACATGGTTGTGTGCAGATATTGTAGGGAAGAGGAATGCTTTTTAAAGTATTTTGAAGGTTGAAGATTTTTAGAAGAGGATTTTATTGAGTCTCTTAATCTTAAAATGATACAAGTAATTACATAGAGTATATATACACAATTTGGCTGCACTATTGTGAGTTCAGTCACCATGTATGAATGCAGTCCATGCATTCAACATGGATGAGCTGCTGTAAATCTATGACTGGAAATTGTCAACTAAATCAGCCACCATGTATGAATGCAATCCATGCATTCAACATGGGTAGGCTGCTGTAAATCTATGACTGGAAATGTTGTCCAGTTTGGCTGCTGTCCAAGTTGGCTGCTGTCCAACTTGGTAGCTGTCCATCTTTACTGCTATGATATTCAACACTCCCCCTCAAGTTGGTGCATAGATATCACACATGCCCAACTTGCAAATCAACGTGTGATAGGTCTTCTTGTTGAGTCCCTTAGTGAACACATCAGCGAGTTGTTTTTCAGACCTTACATGAGATAAGCTCAAGACACCATCAACCAATTTCTCCTTGATGAAGTGTCGATCAATCTCAATGTGTTTTGTCCGATCATGTTGAACTGGATTCTGGGCTATACTGATGGCAGCTTTGTTGTCACAAAACAAGGATAATTTGTCTGCTGACAAGTTTAATTCCTTCAATAATTTTTGTAACCATAGCAGCTCACACACACCTTGTGCCATTGCCCTGTATTCTGCTTCAGCACTTGATCGAGCAACTACACTTTGCTTCTTGCTTCTCCAAGTGACTAGGTTTCCTCCAACAAAGGTGCAGTAACCAGAGGTGGACCTCCTATCATCTAGAGATCCAGCCCAATCTGCATCTGTAAAGGCTTCAATTCGAAGATGACCATGTTTGGAGAAGAGTAGGCCTTTGCCAGGGGCTGACTTGAGATATTGCAGAATGCGAAAGACTGCCTGTAGGTGAGGCTCCCGTGGATCGTGCATAAATTTGCACACTAGGCTAACTGCATACGCTATATCTGGTCTAGTATGCGATAGATAAATCAATCTACCCACTAATCTCTGATATCTTTCCATATCAACTGAATCACCAGTCTTTGCTTGCAGCTTATGGTTGCTCTCAATAGGAGATTCTATGGGTTTACATCCCAACATACCAGTTTCTGCCAATAGATCTAGAATATACTTTCTTTGAGAAATGAATATGCCTTTATTAGATCTGGCAACTTCAATTCCCAAAAAATATTGTAGTTTTCCTAGATCCTTGATCTCAAACTCCTTGGAAAGAAGCTTCTTCAAATGAGTCATTTCTTCCCTGTCATCTCCTGTCATCACTATATCATCAACATAAACTATGAGGAGAGTGATCTTACCCTTATTATGTTTGAAAAATAAGGTATGATCTGCATTGCTTTGTTGATAATTGAATGAGAACATTGCTTTGCTGAATCTATCGAACCAAGCTCTGGGAGATTGCTTTAGCCCATAGAGTGCTTTCTTTAGTCTGCAAACCTTTCCTTGCGCTCTTTCATCATCAAATCCAGGAGGAATCTCCATATACACTTCTTCCTCTAGGTCACCATGGAGGAATGCATTTTTTACATCAAACTGCAGTAAATCCCAGTCGAGGTTGGCAGCACAAGAAAGTAAGATCCTGATTGTGTTCATCTTTGCTACAGGGGCAAACGTCTCCTGGTAGTCCACTCCATAGGTTTGAGTGAATCCCTTGGCTACTAGTCTAGCTTTAAACCTTTCGACGGAACCATCAGCCTTGTGTTTCACAGTGAATACCCATCTACAGCCAACCAGTTTCTTTCCATGTGGAGGAGTGATAAGTTCCCAAGTCTCATTTTTTGCCAAAGCTTTCATTTCCTCCACCATTGCTTCTTTCCATTGGGAGTCTTTGAAAGCTTCCTTCCAATCCTGTGGAATAGACACAGAAGACAGGGACAAGGCAAAAACTCTATAGCTGGGTGACAAGGAATCATAAGAGATAAAATTAGAGATGGGATGTTTAGTACAAGCTCTGACACCTTTTCTTTGGGAAATAGGTTTATCTAAATCATCAAAAGGTAACTCACCAACAGAGATTGATTCATGATCAGAAGTAGGTTGCATGATGGCTTCTGTTGTCTTGTCTCTCCTCGAGTATCTCAACAAATCAGGCTTGTCCAATCTACTAATTTTCTCCCCCTGTCTACTTGTTTCTCCTTCAACTCTCTCTTCAGAATTAGAATTATCCATTGGGGTAAGATCCTGAAGCGTTACAGAACTAGGTATCACCTCTTCTTCATCATTACTCTCCTCCTGAAGAGGTGATTGGGATGGGTTGAAGTAGGGTTCAGTTTCTCTAAAAGTGACATCCATACTAACAAAGTATTTTCGAGAAGGAGGATGATAACATTTATAACCTTTTTGGGTTGAAGAATACCCAAGGAATACACATTTTTTTGCTCTTTGGTCTAGTTTCGTAGTTGTCCTGCAATGAACAAAACAGACACACCCAAAAACTTTTGGAGGAATGGTGTAGCTATTTTTTCCTAGTAAGATTTCCAAGGGACTTTTAAAGTTGAGTGCTTTTAGAGGCATTCTATTGATAAGATAAACAGCTACTAGAATTGCATCCCCCCAATACATTTTTGGCAAATTCATAGTAAACATAAGTGATCTAGCAACTTCCAACAGATGCCTATTTTTTCGTTCAGCCACCCCATTCTGAGCACTAGTGTAAGGACAACTAGTTTGATGAATTATACCATTGAGGTCCAAGTACTGCCCAAATTTACTATCCATGTATTCTGTGCCATTATCAGTCCTTAAAATTTTTATCTTTGTATCAAATTGATTACAAACCATTTTATGGAAGGACTGAAAACACGAAAAAACATCACTTTTGGCTTTTATTAAATATACCCAAGTCATCCTCGTGCAACAATCAATAAAGGTGACAAACCATCGACTGCCAGACAAGGAGACAGTCTGAGTGGGTCCCCAAACATCAGAGTGGATAGTCATAAAGGGAACAGTGCTTTTGTTGTTACTTAAGGGATAAGAGTTTCTAGTATGCTTGGCAAATTCACACGCATCACAAAATAGAGAATCAAACTGAGTCTTTAAAAACAAATCAGGATATAATTTTGCTAAGACAAAAAAGGAGGGATGCCCTAACCGTCTATGCCACTGTATTATTTCCTGGTTAACATCCTTATTTCCCCCAAAATAGGCCAGAACTGAATTTGTACCGTCCTCCAACATGTATAAACCATCATGCAATCTACCACTACCAATCATCTTCCCTGTTTGAAGATCCTGAAAGAGACAATAATCAGGAAAAAATTCAATTTTACAGTTTAGAGCTTTGGTAATGGAACTGACAGATAAGAGATTAACAGGGGATTTAGGAACATGGAGTACAGAAGATAGCTTTATGTTGGGAGTACAAAGAATGGAACCTGTTCCAGAAATAGGAATCACTGAGCCATCGGCTATTCGGACATTGTCATTTTGATTGGAAGGAGTATAGTTAAGGAGTTTCTTAGAGCAGCCTGTCATGTGTCTATTCGCACCAGAATCAACAATCCAAGGATTAGTTTTAAGGTTGGAAGCATTACCTGACTTCACAAGATTAGATTTTGCGTCAGAGGAAGATTCAACTTGCGACAACAAACGCTTGAGATGTTGGATTTCATCAGATGAAAAAATCTCATTAGGAGTAGTGTCTGTAGATAACTCGACGTTTTCTGACAGATTTGCACGTGCCCTTGTTGTAGTGACTCGTTTTCCTCCTCGACCGTTGTTGGGTCGCCCATGTAATTTCCAACACATCTCCTTTGTGTGTCTTGGTTTTCCACAGTAATCACAACGAAGATTATCCCTTTCAGAAGGATTCACCTTAGGTTGCTCATAATGACCAGTAGCAGTCAAACCCGCCTTTTCAACTGGTGTTGTATAGAGCATTACGCTTCTTCTGCTTTCTTCTTGCTGAATCTGGGAATATGCTGCCTCAATAGAAGGAAACGGGATTTTACCAAGGACATTAGCTCGGGTTTGATCATACTCATTGTTCAACCCAGCTAGGAAATCATAGACCCGTTCCTTCTCAATCATCTTCTGAAATTTGGCTGCGTCTCCAGAACAATCAGCTTGGAAGTCTTGATAATAATCCAGCTCCTGCCATAAGCCACGGAGTTCAGAATAATACTGAGAAATTGTCATCTCACCTTGCTTCGTGCCATGGACTTTGCTCCGAATCTCAAAGATTTGGGCATCATTCCCTACTTGCGAGTAGGTAATAGCAGCGGCATCCCATATTTTTTCTGCTGAGTCGAGCAACAAATATGTTTTGGAAATAGGCGGCTGCATTGAGTTGAGAAGCCATGCCATCACAAGTGAGTTTTCCGAATCCCAACGATTAAAGATGGGATCTGTTTCTGCTGGTTTCTTTTTAGTACCAGTAATGTAGCTTTGCAATCCTCTAGCTTTGATGAACAATAAGCAAGACCTTGACCATGCAAGGTAGTTGATGGTGCCATCAAGCTTTACTTGACTGATTTGCAAGGAGGGGTTGTCAGAACTAGTGACTGAAGTTTTCTTATCATCTGCCATCTTTCAATAATGAGCAGAAAAAGAACAAAAGAAAAATTTGAATCGATAGTGCTTGGAGAGAAAAGGAACTCAATCTCCAAAAAATAGCACTTGCTCCGCTACCATGAAGATTTTTAGAAGAGGATTTTATTGAGTCTCTTAATCTTAAAATGATACAAGTAATTACATAGAGTATATATACACAATTTGGCTGCACTATTGTGAGTTCAGTCACCATGTATGAATGCAGTCCATGCATTCAACATGGATGAGCTGCTGTAAATCTATGACTGGAAATTGTCAACTAAATCAGCCACCATGTATGAATGCAATCCATGCATTCAACATGGGTAGGCTGCTGTAAATCTATGACTGGAAATGTTGTCCAGTTTGGCTGCTGTCCAAGTTGGCTGCTGTCCAACTTGGTAGCTGTCCATCTTTACTGCTATGATATTCAACAAAGGTATTCCTTAAAATCGTAGACTCGCTGTGCCATTTCCAATTCTAATTCAGTTGAGTGTATGTGTATGTGTATGTGTATGTGTATGTGTTTGAAATCCATATGTATTCCTCATTCCTACCGTGTACAAAATATGTTTATTAATCTAACTTATAATTCTATTCCATCAGTATCTGTAATGATCACCTTTTCCCCGTCTGATAACATATTTACAATTCACTTAGTACTAAAAACGTGTTTCGCGTAAAGGAGAAGTTGGCTTGCTAAGCGAAGGTGAAAAGCACACACTTAACCTTTAAAGCGGACATGAGTACTCTCGCTCTCATTCTCCCAAAGCTCAAGAGAAGCAAAGCGTGAGTAACCTTGCTCTCCAACAATACACAAAGAAAGCGAGCTCGATCACTTAACGCAAACCAAGCAGCGAGTTAAGTCGCTTGACTACAAGAATAGGAGGCAAGCTCAAGCGACGCGTCTAAACCTTGAAAGCGAATAACAAACTAAAAAATAAGCCTAGAATGAGTGAACGCCATAAGTCGCATCGCCTCCACCTAACAATTCAAAGTCAACCTAATTTGCGCAAAGTGTTAGATTTTACACTGACCCGTTGACCGCTCTTGCAGGCCAATTAAAAGGCCATTTAAGACCCCTGCAAAAAAGAATGGACTCTCATTAAATGCACTGAACATGTTATAGTTGAGTGTATATATGAGAAAAGAACTATCAGACCATTTTCATTTTGAACATACCCGACAATAAAATTGATGCATGTTGGCCTGTATCGATTGAACAATTCATATAGTGATTGTTCAATCTAACCATTAACTCGAGAACTCAAACGGTTCAATGTATAATGTGACTGCTTAGAAGTTAAAGTATTAGATTGGCCTTTAAGGCTATAACAATGGAATGCAAAGAGATACAATTTTTCCTGTGAGGTAAAAAATTGTTCAAGGATGTCTTTTAAAGCATCCAAGTATAAATGCAGTACATCTACAACAAAGCTGCCATCTATTGAAATTCCTACTATAAGAATCAAAAACTGCAGCCCAAGAGTTAGGTTACGAAAACTGAAGTGACTTAGACTCCGCCATTTCCGTTCGAACATAATTCAACACTTCCTCTTTTCGAACTGGAACCGTCCGTGGATTCAGTTTCACCTCTCCTGGAAGCCCTTTCAAGTTGCCGTCTCTTGGAACGGATTCTTGCATCCTCTTCTTTTCCATCAGCAAATGAAAGAAATGTCTGCACACGTGAAGATAATGAGGTTCGTCCAGAGGATGCCAACTCCTCAGGTTGATGCCGGCAGTACTTCCACAACACTTTACAAAAGTGCAAAACAAGGGCAACCAAACAAGCTAGTCCGCAGATCAAAAAGAGGCCCTTGAAACTGCTGAGGCGAAGCCGGTCAATATCGAGCGTTGCGCCTTGCGAACTGCATGCACTTCTCATAAGCCATTTATCATGTATCCTTTGAAGGTCTCCGTTCTCTGACAATTTCAAAATGGCAGTTGATATGTCGACTGACAATGGCGAGTCCCTTGCAAATGCCTGAAAAAACAAACCACTTATTTACCAAAAGCTGACAGGATTACCGTGCGAACAAGATCAAACTTTGGTACATTTTCCAAGACCATGACCATGATTGATGCTTGATGTATAGAAGCAAATGAAAAAACCAAGAGATGAAGACTTTGCAGCAGCAGTGACCATACAACCACTGGCTTACATGTCCGTTGGCAACATATAATAAGAGCGAATGAACAAATAAATCGAATATTGTAGAGCAAAGGGTATTATTAATATTGCTGTATGAAAGCACATCTGCAACACTAGCTGAGCACATATAACGAGAGAAATTTTGTTATGATCGAGATGTACTTACGAATCCCCACCCATTCTTAGTGAACTCTTGGCCTACAATACTGAATTCACATCGGGTTGAGAGGAAGAGCTCGATATATGCACGCTCATCAACCACAGCAGCAACACCACCCTTGTGGGGGCCATCTTTCAAGGCTTGGGCATAGTCCTCTGCCAACCTGAGTGGTTTAAGTCTGGACTCATGAATGCCTAGTTCATTAACTAGATAATCTCGGGCGAATGAACCCTGCTGGTAGCCAATCGGATCGTTGCTTGATAATAAAGTTTCAATTCCTTTAATAGGAGACGAAAGCTGCTGGACTGTAAGGATCGATGTCAAGCTAGCTACGTAGCTTGAGTTGATTATAAGAACCACAAATAACCATATAAGAAGCACCAAGCGACCGAGAGCGCTGACAGTATTTTCTCCTACAGAAAACAGGAAAAGCAACTTGCTGGATTAGAAGATAGCTACTTTTCTATGAAAGCTGTGAGAAATGACTACTTGCTTTTGTTTCAACTTACTATGGGCAGTGAACCAAGTAGAAAAGCTAAACCTGCGAAAAGAAAATACAAGTGTAAGTGTTTTGAACAACTAACAACCATTTCAAAAAGTTGAAACAAGGTAACGAACAAAATTTAAAACATACAATTTCTCAAATACAAATGAATGCTCTACCAACCAAACTCCGTCACAAGTAAGAAGGAAAAGATAGACTACTTTCAAGCAATCATGTCAAGCATTAAGGAACATCTGCTAACACTACCTCAACCTTCCTTACAAACAACAAATTTACATCTTCAGCTTATTTGGATGTCTAAGAGTAATTGACCTTTTCAGAATTAAGAGGTTTATAGTCATCTACTTGTTTTCTTCCAGGAAAATGTACTACGCAAATCAAGGAGTAAGAACAGATGTCTTTCACCAACACGAAATTGACATCATCTTAGCCCAGAAAACTAATTGAAATATTTGTAAGCTACTCACCATAGAATAGTTATTACTTGTCTTCTAGGCGGGCCTCTGAAATCGTCATTCAACCTGTGCTCCAAAATCCAAACAACTACTCCCACAATGAGAAAGAAGGCAACTGTGACACCCCACATCTGTTTATTAAATGGCCGAAGAAAGGCCCACGGATTGGAATTCTTCTTCTTAACCGGAGCCACAACAACAAGTCCAGATTCAATATATGGTTGTGTGAAGTCCGCTATCCTTGTTCTTTCAGTGATGATGGCAATGTCACCAATAGCTGCATCATACACCTATACAAAACATAACAGTCAAAAAATAACTAAGGGAACAACCATTGAAACTTCAAAAATCTTCAAGTTCATGTATACTCACACCAGCTGTGATCAAACGCACAAGCTCAGTGCAACTTGGATTATTGATACCATCGCCATATGGAATTAACTTATATGGGACAGCATATGGCAACAGGTTGACAGCAGCAGTAAAAACATCAATGCAGTACCCAGAAAACATGTCAGTGCCTGGTACTTGAGAGACAAAGTCACGATAACTGATACGAAGTGGAACTCCAATCCTCAAGTGCCTTCCATTGTTCGGGAAAACCCACCCACGAGGCTTTTGTACTGTCTGTCCTGGCCAAATGGCCTCGTACATTTTTTGACTTGAAGTAGAACGATTGGGAGGCTTTGAATAAAGTGTTTCAGGGAGCACAATTGATAAACCAGAATAATTAGACCAATAACCAATATTCCTGTAGCCGGTGCCAATCACATTGATGATTTCATAGGCAGGATGAATGAGGGTCTTGTCAGAATTAAACTGGAATGGGCCTGTTACACCAGTCATATTCACCTGGAAGATATTTTGAAGCAGCAAAGGTCCTTCATTGAAGATGCTCATAGCTTCAAGATTCAGATTCCCTCTTCGCAAAGCAGTCAACCTTGAATCATTTGAAAAGGAAATACTTCCTCCTTGATTAAAAAATGCATCTATTGCATGAGCGAGTAGCCAAACTGTGTCATAGGCATAAAGACCATAAGTACTAAGTCCAATGGTACCATAAGCTGTCACTCCAGCGGTCAAGTTACTCCACCTAGAAACAAATTTCCTTTTGAGTTCTGAATCTGATGTGTGCATACGCAATGTAAGTACTCCTTGTATAAGATCCATTTTGTCTGAAGGGAGAGGAGAAGTATCCAACATCGTAGAGAGCCAACTACTAGCTATCCACACATATCCTGGAGCCATCATTCCAAGATATTGAGCCACCTGGAATACAATTAGACCCCAAATGGGAGTAACATGAAGAACAATAATACGTGACTCGGTTAAAGCCACATTAACCAACACGTCAGTGATTTGTTCCCGCGTTGCTAAAGGGGGCAAAGGTGCTTTATACGAAATTTTACATCCTCTCTCAGCAAGCTTATCACCTAGAGCAGCTATTCCATTTCTGCCATGATCATCATCGATATAGATTGCGATCACTTCTCTCCATTCATTATAGTTGACAACTTCTGCTATGGCAGCCATCTGATATAGGTCACTCTGGGCAGTCATAACAAAAAATGGAAATTGAAGTGAAGAAAGCGTAGGATCTGTTGATGAAAAAGACAACAGCGGGACTTGGAGCTCATTAGCAATAAATGCTATCACATGAGCAGTGACCGAGGATTGGGGGCCAATTATGGCCACAGTATCATCCTCCATAAACTTTAAAGCTGCAATCCAGAATGGCATTAAAGAATGAAGCATCATTATCCATCTGACATGTAACTCAAGCAATGTATTTCAAAAGAAGAAATGACAAGTTGTGGATGAAAAAACAAGAGATGAAAGGGGACGTACATTCAATGATGCCCAAAAATCCACTAAAATTGCTGTCATGAAATGTAAGTTTTAGCTTTGTTCCACGAAGAACAGATGGGTCTGAATTCACATCCTTGGTGGCAGCTTCAATTGCAATTTTCGCAACTTTACCAATGGTAGAATTGAATGACAGAATAACTCCTATGCTCACTGTGGCAGGCCTTGTAGAAACATTTGTAGCGACCCCATCTATATAAACTCCATTGTAGAAAACCACCAAAGCTAGAATCCAGACTACCTTCATGGCAGCTTTTTCCATGTTAACACCCCCCCTAATTCAACTTACTCGGTCAAAATTAGAGAATCTTTAAAACCAATGCACCATTTTCACATACTATAGAAAATTCCACACAATATAGTATCTGGATTGATTTTTTATGACTCAAGAACATACAACTATACAAGCAAGGCACATACAGCAAATAGCAATCATCATTCACCTAAGACAAAAAAGGCAGACTAACCCTCAAAAAGGCATAATCTCCACGAAAAGGAACAGTAAAAGTAATTCTGGAGGATTTAGATCTGTTATCTTCACTAGATACCCAGGCGAAACATAGAAAACCCATGGCAGCATTAGCTCAAAGGTAGAAACTTTGTTATCAGCAAGTAGAACCCAACAAGACCCTACAAGAGAAAGTGGGAGAGAACACTATAAATACATGAAGCACGAATAAAAAACAGCAAATAACTGTTAATGGTCATGTAAAGAACATAGCTTTTGTATATAGAAATGAGAAAGGGGAGAAAAGCAGCATAAAAGAACAAGATTGTGAAATCTAAAAAGAAGATAGAAGCTTAATAGAGACAGGAGGAACCTTTGAAATGGAAAAGGTGCGTCTTGGCATCGCAGCTGTAGCTGAGTTTACCTTAGCAGAAGGGAAAATGGCCCAAAGGAAAAAAGTGGTAAGCAAACCATGTTGAGAGATGGGTTTCTGCTGTGTGTTTTGCTTTTGGATTGTGGGAATGGAGGGAATGGAATTTATGAAGCACTCGAAAACACACACCACCTGGACTGGACTACAAAGATTTAGATTCCGTACGAGAAGTACGGCTGTCTAGTGTTTCGTATTTGGTTGTAAAAACTGTTCCAATAAAACTGTAATTGCATATCATTACCAATTGTTGGTAAGAAATCTATGTACACTTAATTTAAATTTTAAATTCAAGTTCGAACAACCAACAACGTTAGGAAAGTCATTCATTCAAAGTTCAGACAAACCATATTCGGTTAGACTTAGTTTTCCACCGGTTAATGTAAGACAACTCCGACGTAATTATTAAAAAAAAATGAAGGCAATAAGATGAATGGTAGCCATTGGTGACTGAGGAGGGAGTGATGTGGTCCTTCCTCTTTTAGAGTATCTTTTTAGTAGGATTTGTCACACCATAAAGCATAAGTATCACGAGTCATGAGATGAGAGTTGTGCAATTGAAAAAGACGAATAGGAAAAAGTACAAAATGGGTGTGGCGAAGTTGTATTTTTTATTTTATTTTTTCTCCAAGTTTTTTGAGAATCCCTTGACCCCATTAATTAGAACGTGTGAATTATCTTTCTATGATAGCATTTGATGATAGAGATGGCAAAAACAATTGAGTTAAATATGGATCTCCCCTCTCATTAGAATCGAAAATTCTCCTATTTTTAAATATCATAATTATTAAAGTAAGGTATGGGCGTGAATATTTAATTACCTTATTTATTAGGGTAGAGTATGGACTTCAACCATCAATTCTATTTATTTTTATATATTTAATTAATATTTTTTATGCTTATTAAAATTTTAAATAAAAAATCCAAAGCTATATAAAAATTAAAACTTAAAACCCACAATAGGTGAACCATTAATTTTCAATTAATAATTTAACTCATTTACCAATCAACTATAAATATTTTATAAAATTTTAGTACCTAAAATATAAATCAATTAAATCAATTAATTAATTTAAATTAAAAAATAAAATAGAAATTAAATATCGAACTTGGGCTCCTCTAAGTAAGAAGACAATATTTTTTAACATTGAAAGAGTATTTATTAATTGATTTGACGAATTTATTTTAGTGGGTTTTATTATTACTACTATAGTTAGAAATTTTTATTTTTTAAAGTCATAAAGTCTGTAAGCTCAAATAATAAGAGTATCCCGTTAGTACCCTAATGGAAGGGTAATAAAAAAGTAGGATATCAACATGAAATATTATAAAAAATAGGGTAAGGATAAGGTATGAACTTCAATTTAAATAAACAAAATAGGGTATGAGTATGCGATTTTATAAGGTTATCCTACCCTTTGTCATCCATAATTAATAGAACCATTATGATTTTTTAAAAGCAAGAGGGGTGTTTTTGTTTTTGTAAATTTGTTGGTTCTGAACCACAAAATGAGAAATTTTCGTTTGTTTTCATTAGGCATGATAAGATGTGTCTCAACCAATCAAAATAAAAATGTCAATATCTTATTGAATAATCCAAACAAACATTGTATCCTACTATGTTGAAAATATCGGTTAATTACCTCCCAAAATAAAAACATCCTCTTGTGACAAGAAAAAAAAAATGTAAATAACACCAAAAACTGTAAAATCAAATTGGAAACAAGCATACTCCAAAATCAAATGGTAAAAGAAAAAAAATACGTCGTATACCCGATTGGCAACTGGACTGTAATTTTTGTTAACAATACTTGAAGTGTGAATTCTCATATATTTATTGTAGGTTGACCTTTATAAAGCAAGTGATTATTAAAAAAAGGAGATGAATTTGTGCACGTTTGACATGAGGTCAATGTCACAAATGAATAATGATGAAAGTTCAAAGTTAAGTAGGATCTAAAAGCAGTTAAATTGTCATAAATTTAAAATATCTAGTTTATATTTTTTATTTTTTAGAGGTAGTTAAGCTAAGCTAGAGCAACCTCTTACTAAATTTTTTTATAATCTATAAATATTAAAGTTGAAATTGAGAAAGTGTCTCATTATAGTAATACCATATCAGTAGTTGGAGAGAGCTACATGGTGATACCACGTCATATAGCAACTTAACTAATAGGATGATATCAAGTCAGGATTTCTTTTGTTTAATTTTCATTTTGTTGAAAATATACATTTTCATCTATAATGATTTTCTTTTTTAATATCCAAAATTGAATAAACCTAATAACCTTCTATGGAACAGTCAAGACACGTATCGACAGTTCCACTCTTATGGTGTAAAATCTCATCAAGCTAAGATCCTAATAAAGAGAGCGGCCTTGAGTGGAACGCACATCACATCACGAGACAGTTCACTTGTTGAACGGTTTACTCCTTTATTAAGGAAAATATAATTATCTCTCTGTTATTATATGAAACGATATTTAAGGTAGTTATACTCCTATTAGTACATGACTTATTATTCTCCTACTTACATGCGACTTCTATATTATAGCAAGAAGTATCTTTTCCTAATTAAAAGACTTGATCTCTACTATAAATACAATACACTTCCATTCAAGGTATGCAAGAAATACTAAACCCTAGCCACCCTTATACACATATTTTTATCTCAACTAACTTGATCGTCAGAGCTTCTACACCGGGACAACACTCGACGCTTTGTATGTACCTTTGGTGTCAAGATCAACCTTACATTGATCCTTTGTTAATCAATCTCTTAGGTAAACAAGTTATTATTTGGTGCTTTTATTGAGAGCAATTCAAAGAAAATAGTGAGTACTTATTCCTAAATAGCTCTTGTCCCTTGTTAACTCTAGCGAGATAAGTACCGATCCTCCACCCCCACTCCCTCAACAAAACAACAGTCACCAAACAACTTCTCAATTCTCCACACTCGGTTTACCAAATTTCCCCCCAAATAGCTATCATATAGTCACTGTGAGTCAGCCCCAACCTACTGTAATCGATGTTACTCGAGGTCTGCAGATCAACGATGCTAGTCCTTCCACCCCCATTGAACAATTCATCAACGACATAAACTTTACTCTACCACCTGCCCTACCACTTCATCCAAGAGTGACATTAGTTAGACAAAAACTACAAGAGTTGATGAATGTTATAAACATCATGTTCTCTACCCAGGGAGCATCTGCCATGATCGTTCCCATTTCAGCCAACCTACCTCAAACGCCACAAAACCAGCGCACCAATTCTAGGAATGTTTACAATCGTTCAGATCTAGAAGATCACAGGAATATCCTTAACATGAAAAGAGGTTCTAGAATCGCCTAAAACATGAATGATTTAGAGGGCGTTAGCAGTTCTGACCATTGTGGATACCCTCACAGCCTGATACGAGCACGGATGCTCTAGGCGCACCTTCTCATGAGTTGGTCGAGCAAGGCATGACAACTCCCGCACCAACCCTCGCAAGCCATGAAATTATCCGTCTAGCCCGCGCCATCCTTGAAGAAAGGCCTCGGCCCTGGCCAAACAATAAGACGTTCTCAAGGTCAAGCAATGAGCGTGCGGCCCATGAGCAGCACACGCTCGCCCTTGCCTCCAAGTCTTGCGCTCACTAAGAGGCCAGCCCCAAGGCCCATCTTCCAAGCCTTGCGCCCACCTCTTTGTCCAAGGGTAATTTAGGGTGTTTTTATTGTAATAAGCTACAAGCTATAAATAAAAGGACATAACCTCTTTTATAGCTTGTCATTGAATTAAGTGAATCTTCATCTAAGGCCAATTAGTTTAAGTTAATTAGGGTTAATCTTAGGGTTCCTAGAACCACACTATCTCTTCTTTAACAAACTAGCTGGGTTGCTCACACATGTTAGTGAGAGGGTCGGCCTTGCCTAAAGAGAACCTTGTAGTTCTATAGAAAGGTTGCTTTGCCTTTGTTGCAAAGAGGGTTTTCTTTACTTCAAGTTAATATATGCACTCCTTCAAATACATCTCTATCCATCCCTCCATATTATCCGCTGCCTAAAATACTCCATTTAAACACTAAACTCACCTTCATCCGTTTATCCGACCAAGTTGTCAATCCCTCACAAGAGGACTAGATCCGGCTCCAACATCAATCCGGCCTTCTTCTCCCAACACAGAAGCGAGACCTTATCACAGCCTGAACCCATGATCTGGTCGCTACCACCCTTATGATAGTAGCAGGAATGTTACAGTCGACATGACACCTATCACGATTCCTGAGATCATTCATACCCCCACAAACTCACAGTTTCAATGTAGTGCCTATTCCAAATCAAAATCAAGTTCCTCCTTTGCTGATTAATTCTCTCTCTACACCATAAAACTGCCTCACGATACTTATAATGGTAGCACCAACCCAGAAGACCACATCCACAGAGTGCGAGATAACCTGTGATATCAATGCAGACGAGATGAGGCTCTCTACTAATTATTCTCATTAACCTTAACGGGTCCAGCAAGAAAGTGGTATTATGAAGAACTGACTAATGGATGTATTAGAAACTTGAGGAACTATGTCACGCTTTCCGTTCATGATTTGTTACCTCCGCCTATAGCTAAGAACTCTACTTCACTATTCACTATGGCTAGAAAACCAAATGAGACTTTGAGACAGTATGTTGATCGTTTAAATACTGAGGTCTCTTAGATCCCAAACCTTAATCTAGAGACGGTTATCCAAGCCATGAAGTAGAACTGCAAACATGAGCAACTTCCCTCGCAGGGAAACTCACTCCCACCATGGGTAAATTTTGCATGAGGCTGAACAAATATGCGACCATGGAGGACGAAAAAGACAATCTTTGTGGTCCCAAAACTCCTATTTTACAAGGAAATAAAGATGTTGAGCCAAAATACACCGAAGAACCTCTCCGGGCCACTTAACGGAAAGTAGTGAACGATCCACTGTTAGCCAAAGGAATTCATCTCCTCATGCCTAGAGAAGAAGTACTGGCATTTGTCGAACGGAAAGAAATACCCATCACCTATCCTCCCAAACTACAAACCAACGGTTCTGCTCCATAGTACTATTGTAAATTTCACAAAGGTCACGGTCACAGTACAGGCCGTTGCAGGAATTTAGCATAGACTCTAGTCAAGCTATTTCAAGAAGGTCATTTGGGAGAAGTGGCAGAAAAAAAAGGTAGAACAAGAGTCTAATAATCGCGAGTATAAGTCATACAAGTGAGGTGATTCTGATGAGAACGGACAGGGACGACGCAATCACAATAAAGGAAACAACCGCAACACCACTCAATACAATAACAATGACACCAACAATAATTGTTCTGATTACCACAAGAACAATCAAAGCTACAGGCAGAACAGGCAAGGAGAGAATGACAACAACCAAGAACCAACCGTCTCCCTGGCAGAAATGGGTACTAGTTTGGATGTTCTCCTGATTGCGGGAGGCTTGATCTCTCTATCCTTGAAATACTTTGGAGCCAAAAGACAACATCAAGAGATTGGCATCATGTTTGTTGTTATGCAACCCATTGAAGATGATATACTAATCATTTTTCTACATAAGATAATATTGGGGTGTTATACTCATATGATGATGTCATTGATATCTCAGCCATCATTGACAATTTCAGAATAGGCAGAACTTTGATTGACAATGATAGTTCGGTGAACATCCTCTCCCTCAGTACGTTCCACAAAATGGGTATAAGCGAAGAATGACTCGAGTCAGTTTCTTTCCCAATAAATGGCGTGGATGGAATCCCTGTGTTAGACCATGGTTGTTTGATACTCCTCGTTCACTTTCATGAAGATATCTCAAGAAAACTCATTGAACTACTATTCATGGTGATTGATCTCAACATTCCCTATAAACGCAGTATTAGGAACATCGTTCCTCGATCTATTTGGCACAGTAATTTCATAACGACATATGAAGATCAAGTTTATCTCAAACGATGGAGTCGTCACACTCTATGACAATTAGACTATGGCTAGAGAATGTTATGCCAGTATGATTGATAGCATGTTCCATACTCTCTGTTTTGCCCCCCTTTCTAGCCCTTTCGGGGGCTCGATGCTACTATTTGACCTTCATTTCAGCTTTATCTGCAGAATAGCATCAAAAGAGGGAAAAGGCCGAAAAGAAGCGATTTGGGAGCATTTATGAGGATTTCCAGTTTCGAGGCCTAGAAGATCGAGCGATGTGAAGACCTCGGCGCGAACCAGACCAGTGCGCAGTCGCAAGGCCTCGGCAGCCCTGAGCCTTCTTCAAGAAAAAGCATCTTCAAAGATCCGCGCAGATTCCCAAGCGGTTCCAGAAGACAGCAGGCGTGTCAGGAATCCCAGAATATTCCTTTTGCAAGGACGCGTGCTGTCATCTCCTCATTGCCCTTAGCGGTTTTGTCTCCTAGCTAGCATTAGGCTATATAAGCATAGTTTTAGGGTTTTTGTAAGGACGGCTGTCCAAGGGATATTTTCACACATTAGTTTCAGCATTTTAATTTCTGGGAATCAGCTCCTTCTTCCCATCAAGAACAACCTTTGTCTTTCCTCTTCGATTATTATTAATCTACCGGTTTATTCTAATCCTCTTCTTACTTTTCTTGTTTATTTGTTGTATGATCTCATACACCTACTGTTTATATTATAGTATGAGTAGCTAAGCACCCCTTTCTTGGTGAAGGGTGTTTCTAAGGGTTGTAGGGTGCGGCTAAGAGGTCTAATGCATGCTTAATATATTCTCTTGTAGTACATGACTGTTTACCGATTTAATGCCATGCTTGTCTAGAAATGTTAAGAGCTTGATCATCTATTAGTATTTCTGCATGAGTAACGTCATACTCCAGTGTTATAACTAACGCGAAGCCTTGGAGTTTGAGCAGACACCTAGGGGAGGCAGCGCGAGAGGCCTCACCTAGGGGTAAACAGGAATCTAGGGAGTGATACGGGTCTGACAAACCGAGCTATCACGCCCTAGATCTGTCTTACCTCTCCTTCATGGGCGTTCAGAATTTAGCCTCCCTACTTCGAGCCCGGATAGGCCGGACGGTCAAGGCTACCTTTTGATGACAAAGGAGGTAGCTGGGAGGATGGCTGGACGTCAAGGTCACCTCATATGTGGAAACGGGGGGTGACTTTTATCTAAGAAGGTAAGTAGGGGATGCGGTGTGGAAACGCGGTCCTTATAGCAGATCTGCACGTGAGTCTAGAAAACTTCTGCCCCAATGACTGGCCGCCCTAGAAAACAACCCGAAAGAACACCTTTCGCTAAGATCTTCTCTCTCTCTGATTTATATCTCTTTTACTTTCCTACGCTTGATTTTCCGTTCACTTGATCTTTTACGTTTCGTGCCCTGGATTGCATTTTACTTTCGTGCCCTAGATAAATACTTTACAATTCTGTTTTGTTAGCTCCCATACTCTGCGTTGATTAATTTATTAATCAACATAACCCCCCCCCCCCCCCCCCCCCCCCCCCCCCAGTATTGTTACCTGGATTAGATCTGCGCTTATTACCTTGTCATACATTTCCATTAACAAGTTATTCCTTCAATCTCTGTGGTTCGACCCTGTCTTGCTCTGTACGCATTAATTTGTGCATCTAGGCACCAGGAAAATATTAGTATATTTGAGTGACGATCAAATTTTGGCGCCGTTGCCGGGGATTGAACGGTACTAATTCTGTTTTTGTTTTCTTGTATGACCAGGAGATTTGCGCCCGATCTACTACCTCTAGACCTAGAACTGACCAGAACAGAAAGAGGACTTCGTAGACAAGCACAAGGAACCTCTGCTCAGCGTAGAGTGATCCCGCATCCTGCCCTCGAAATCTCCCCTTCTAGTCTGGCTGCACAGGAACACCAACTTTTCATAGACCTGACCTTTCTCCATCGTAACCCCGCGAACCCCATACCGGATCCTTTTATTTTTCCAGCAATGGCAGATTTGGCCCACAATGACAACCGTAACAACCATAACAACCGAGAAGACCAACCACCACCCCCAGAACAACAAACCATAGACAATTTCCATGCAACCCCTGATATGGCCAGTAGCTGCATTGACTGGCCCAACGTCCCTCATGACTGGACTTTGAAGTCAGCCGTACTTCACCATCTGCCTACTTTTCGGGGGGTAGCTAAGGAAAATGCTCTTCGCCATCTGCAACAACTCCATTCCATTTGCGAGGCCATGAAACCTGCTAATGTCAGTATTGAATAAGCTAAGCTTCGCGCATTCCAGTAGTCTCTCAAAGATGATGCCCTTGATTGGTATTATGACCTGCCAGCGAGATCCATTCGTTCTTGGGCAGATTTATCAAAGATCTTCACTGAGAAGTATTATCCAACCTCCATCTCCAACACCACGCGCAAGCAACTAGTCTCCATATTTCAAAAGAAGGAAGAGACTCTAGACCAATACTATGAATGATTCCAGAAAATGCAGTCTAGCTGTCCAACCCATAACCTGACCGAACATGCCCTGGTTTAATATTTCGGTGAAGGCCTTAAAAGCCATGATAAAGCGTTACTTAACAGCCCTAACAGCCCTAACACCAACTGCAACTCGAGCAACAATCGAACTCATGGCCAAGAATATCTCTGATGACCTTGCCAGCAATCCAGGCCAGGATGTCCAAGTAGCAGCCCTTCAGAACCAGATCTCATCCCTCACAGGAATGTTCCAGAATTTCATGACAGCACAGCCCTCACCCGTCAAAGCCTGCCAGATATGTAATTTCGTGGATCACCCTACTGATGCGTGTCCCCACATCCCGGAGGAAATCCAAGTAAATGCTGCAGGCCAATTTATCCCAGTCTCTTACGCTCAAAACTATAACCAGGGGTGGAAACAACCAAATCCAGGATGGGTCCCAAACAATCCACTTTCGGGACCTAGCCACCAACCACATCAAAACCCATATGGAAACCCCCCTCCAAACATGCCAAATTTCAGACCCCGTCCCACATACCATCAAAATCAATATCAACGCCAACCTCCCCAGGATCAGACTTTTGTCCATCCTCCAGACCAGACTTGTGTCCAGCCCCCGACTGTTGAAATGCAAAAAAATCCCGAGCAACAGAAGGAAATAGATGAGCTTAAGAAGCAAATGAGCGCGGTAACTGCCAGATTACAAGAGCTAACCAACCATGGCAGATTACCACCCCAAACAGAAGCGAATCCAAAGCACAATGTCTGTGCAGCGACCCTGCGTAGTGGAGCGACCTTGAACCTACCTGAGCCTCTAGCCCAGGATGTTGAAAATCTACCAGAAGCCGAAATCCGGCCTAAACCCAGAACCAAGCTCCCCAAGGTCCCTAGAATCGTGGAAGTCACAGAAGACAGGATCCGTTCCCCTAGAGGTTCACCACGGAATGACCCCAACCCACCGGAATTCACTCAAGTGTACATTCATAAGATCCTCGAGCCTCCGTTCCCTCACAGATTGGTCAAGACCAAGAAAGATAAGGAGGATCGTGACATCTTTGAAATGTTCAGTAAAGTGGTTGTAAACATTCCTCTTCTCCAGGCCGTGAAGAATGTCCCTCGATATGCCAAATTCTTGAAGCAATTGTGCACAAACAAGAACAAGTTCGTCGAAGTTAACAAGATCAGCGTAGGAGCCAATGCTTCAGCGCATATCCAACGACGAATTCCCCCGAAATGCAAAGACCAAGGCATGTTCATAATCCCTTGTCGAATCGGCACAGTGGATATTGGCAAGGCCATGTGTGACCTCGGAGCAGGAATCAATGTCATGCCCTTGATAATCTACAACAGTCTAGGCCTCGAACCTCTCGTGTCTACAGACCTCGCAATCCAACTTGCTGACAGGTCTATCATTCACCCCGAGGGTATAATCAAGGATGTCTTGGTCCAAGTGGGAGAATTCTTGTTCCCTGCTGATTTCTATGTAATTGCGATGGAGAACGAGGACGCCACCAAATCCACAGATGTTCTGCTAGGCCGTCCCTTTCTAGCCACAGCCCGAGCAAAGATAGATGTCCATGATGCTACCATCTCCCTCGAATTTGATGGAGAGATCATCAAATTCAATATGCTAGAAGCCATGCGCTACCCCTCTGAATTTTCTAGTGTCAATTATATTGATATTGTGGATCCCCTTGTCGGGGAAATTGATGATATATATTCTACTGACCCCTTGCAATTTGCTCTTGACAGGAGTCTGACACCAGCCCTTCTAGATGCCGCGGCCTCGACACTTCCTATCCCACCTGAGTTACATTCTGTCGTCGCTGCCCTAGAAGAGTGTCCTGTTGCTCAGCCCGAACCCCCAAGGCAGTCCCCTCAGCATCCAGGCCATGTCAAGTTATCTCCTTCTATTGATCAGGCTCCAGCCCTAGATCTTAAGCCACTGCCTACCCACCTGAAATATGCCTATCTAGGCCCTGACAACTCTCTACCTGTCATTATCTCCAACAAGCTTGAAGACCCCGAGGAGTCTAAGCTCGTTTCTTTACTGAAGAACTTCAGGCAGGCCATAGGATGGACCATTGCGGACATTAAGGGTTTGTCCCCAGCGTTATGCACTCATCATATCCACCTGGAAGACGCGAGTAAGACCATTCGCCAGCCCCAGAGACGACTTAATCCACCTATGATGGACGTGGTGAAGAAAGAAATTCTCAAGTTGCTAGACGCGGGAGTTATCTACCCCATCTCAGATAGCCCTTGGGTCAGCCCTATCCAGGTCGTGCCCAAGAAAACAGGGATAACCATCACCATCGGATAGGATGGCGAATCCATTCCTACACGGATCCAGAATGGGTGGCGGGTGTGTATTGACTACCGCCGCCTGAACTCCGCTACACGAAAAGATCATTTTCCTCTGCCCTTCATCGACTAGATGCTGGAGCGCCTAGCCGGTAAAACTCATTACTGCTGCCTTGACGGATACTCAGGGTTCCATCAGATTCCAGTTGCTCCTGAAGATCAGGAAAAGACTACCTTTACATGTCCTTTCGGGACCTTCGCATATAGGCGCATGCCCTTCGGTCTATGTAACGCTCCTGCTACTTTTCAGCGCTGCATGGTCAGCATCTTTTCTGAACTGGTTGAAGATGGAATCGAGGTCTTCATGGACGATTTCACCGTCTATGGGAACTCTTTCGACGAATGCATGAGCAACCTGCAAAAGTGCCTAGAGCGATGTATCGAGACAAATCTTGTCCTGAACTTTGAGAAATGCCATTTTATGGTGGATAGAGCCCTGGTGCTCGGCCATGTTATCTCGGCCAAAGGGATTGAGGTCAACAAGGCTAAGATAGAAGTCATAGAATCCCTGCCCTACCCCTCCTGTGTCCGCGACGTGAGATCTTTTCTAGGCCACACTGGTTTTTACCGAAGGTTCATTAAGGATTTTTCCAAGATTGCCCAGCCCATGTGTCACCTACTCCAAAAGGATGTGTCCTTTGAGTTTAGCGAAGCTTGCAAGGTTGCTTTTGAGATTCTCAAAGCCAGGCTTATATCAGCACCGATTATCCGTGCCCCTGACTGGAAGCTACCTTTCGAGGTCATGTGTGATGCCAGCAATCAAGCCCTAGGCGCTGTGTTGGGCCAGAAAAAGAATAACGAGACTCATGTCATCTATTACGCCTCCAAGCTCCTAGATCCAACCCAGCAGAACTACACCACCACGGAGAAAGAACTTCTGGCAGTTGTCTATGCCCTAGATAAGTTCAGACAATATCTGCTCGGCACTCATGTCCTTGTCTACTCAGATCATTCGGCCCTTCGGTGTTTGCTGACCAAGGCTGACGCCAAACCAAGGCTTATCCGATGGATCTTGCTTCTACAAGAGTTTGACATCGCTATCAAGGACAAGGCAGGGAGAGAGAACCTGGTGGCAGATCACTTAAGTAGACTCCCAACCCAAAAATATAATTCGCGAGAGCCAATACGGGACACCTTTCCAGACGAGCAAGTGTGCCTAGCGCAAGCTGTTTACTCCCCATGGTTTTCCGACATTGCTAACCTCTGTGCTACAGGCACTTATCCAGCTGATGCCACTCCCTCCGAATGCACTCGAATAAGAAGACAAGCTAAGTACTATATATGGGACAACCCCTATCTATGGAGACACTGTGCGGACCAGATCATCCGTCGGTGTGTGACTATGGATGAAGTGCCCTCGATCCTTAAATTCTGCCATTCGGATGGAGGTCATTTCGCAGCCAAGAAAACTGCCCTGAAGGTCTTGGAAGCAGGTCTGTACTGGCCAACCCTTTTCAAGGACAGTTACATGTTTTGCGCTTCATGCCCCCGATGTCAGGCCACTGGAAATATTGGGGCCAGAAATCAGATGCCCTTGACGAACATAATTGCTTGCGAGATCTTCGACATCTGGGGAATAGATTTTATGGGCCCCTTTCCCAATTCCTTTGGCAACATCTACATCCTGTTGGCCGTTGATTATGTCTCCAAGTGGGTTGAGGCAAAGGCCACCCGAACAGATGACTCTAAAGTAGTTGTGAACTTCCTCCGCACCAACATCTTCAACAGATTTGGTACCCCTAGAGCGCTGATCAGTGATCGAGGTACCCACTTTTGCAACCGGGCTGTGACCTCTCTCTTGGCAAAATACGGAGTCCACCATCGAACATCCACTGCTTACCACCCTCAGACCAACGGTCAGGCCGAGGTCTCGAATCGTGAGATCAAATCCATCCTAGAGAAGACCGTTAACCAGTCTAGGAAGGATTGGAGTTTGAAACTGGGTGATGCTCTCTGGGCCTACCGTACAGCTTTCAAGACCCCGATAGGGATGACCCCATACAAACTTGTTTATGGAAAACCGTGCCATCTCCCAGTAGAAATAGAGCACAAAGCTTTTTGGGCCATCAGAAAAGTGAACATGGATCTAGGCCTTGCTGACCAACACAGACGCCTGCAAATTCAAGAGCTCGAGGAGTTAAGGGATGATGCTTACGAGAATGCCCTGCTCTACAAGGGCAAGACCAAAGCCTATCACGATCGGCATCTTCGCCCCAAGACGTTCTCAGTCGGACAACAGGTGTTGTTATACAACTCACGCTTGCGACTCTTTGCTGGGAAGCTGAAATCCAAGTGGTCAGGACCTTTCGTGGTCACGAAAATCTACACCCACGGGGCAGTTGAAATTCAGGCCCCCAACACTAGAATTGTTTTCAAAGTCAGTGGCTAGAGATTGAAACCCTTTTATGAAGGTTTCCAGCCCTCGATTGTTGAGGAAGCTATGGTGGATGTCCCACCTGTCCAGACCTAGAGAATCAGAGCACGTCGAGGTCCCGACGAGTAAATGGGCCACACTAGAGGCATTTGATATGCCGTCTGAATCCTTTCTCTCTCCCTTATCTTCTCTGCACCTTTTAGGATTCTCTGATTTTTATTTAATTTTATTCCGTAATATTCTTAACTGTGTATATCCCTTTCATCTATGATTTTATTCCTTTTTATTAGCATTAACTCCCCTTTATTCTCTCTTTTTGTCCATATCTTATTCCAACCGACTCCCTTTTTGAAATTTAAAAAGATGTTTTCCTTTTCAGGCGGTTGGGATACGCACGGACATCGTGCGCCACGCCCAGGGCGCCACGTGGTCTGACAATCGCAGCTGCAGCAGACCCCATCAATGCAAAAGCTGCGCAATTTATTGCCAGCTGTGATTTCCACTCTCTCTCCCACGCTCCCATTTAATTTTCACTCATATCACTTTCAACCCTATCACTTTCACCTCACTAAACACGCAACCCTAACCTCCCACTTCCACCACCATCTCCAGTACTATCCTCTCTTCAACCACCATCAATGGCACCTAAAACGAAGAAGCCAATCCGCAAAAATGCTACTGGACCAAAGCCAGTAGGCACTCCCAGCCCCGTTCCTTCCCGATCCAGATCACATTCAACCACACCCAACTCGGCTTCGTTCAAAACAGCCTCCCCACCGTCCTTAAACCCCCTCCCCGTTCCCTCTCCAACGGCTACCTCACCAGCAACCGTGGAGCAGCCCAGGGAGTTTACTCCGGTGGAAGACGACATCGAGGTCACGGGCTCCATTCCTCCAACCACCACGACCACTAGAGGCGGCCGAGTGGTGAAGCTCCCCCCCGGATCATCCAAGGACAAAGCCCAATCTAAGCCACCCTCGGCATCAGCCAAGCAGTCACCTCTTGACGCGGCTGTAGATCGATTCGTAGCTCCTCACCAATCCTTAACCGTCGAGGAGGTCCTTAAGGACATCCAAATCTCCGACGAGAAGCAAGAGGTTGTGGAGGAGCAAGGAGAGCCGGGTGGAGGCCAAGACAACGAAGTTCTCGAAGGAGTGGAAGAAGGAACAGGGGAAAGCGGGGAGGCAGAAGGCAGCGAAGAGGAAGAGGCTCTCGAGGCCCAGAGAATGGCAGAGGAGGAGGAGAAGAAGCTCAAAGCAGCCGCGGCAAGATCAGCGGCTAAAAAGGGAAAATCCAGAGCCCCCTCATCGGAGAAGCCAGCCACAGTGGTCACGCCAGTGGGTGCCAAGAGGAAGCTTCCTACCTCCAGTGCCGGCAAGCCCTCGACATCGAAGAAGTCTCGAGCCCCCGAAGTGGAAGAAGAGGTCGAGGCCGAGATACCAGAACCTTCATCCCTCGCCAGATCCAGCATCCAACAGATAACTTCCGACCTTTCTTCACCCCATGAGTGGATTATCTTTAATGACAAGCACTCTATTGACAAGTTAACTATGCTGAATTCCAAGGGCGTTAGCTCATGTGCGCGCCTGGATTTTGATTTTCTAGCAAGGATGGGTATTGAGTCGAGAGTTAGGGAATATGTTGCCAACATTGGTTGGGAATCTTTGTTTTATTTGGAGTATCCGACATATGTTGAGCTTTCCCTAGAGTTTTTCACAACTTTTTGGGTAGATGGGACTTTTAAGCCAAAGGGCAAAGTCGGTCCGAATTCTTCTACCCCGGGTTTGATTAACTTTAGGCTAGCCAACAAATGGGAGCACTTGACTCTTGGGGAATTTAACTGTTGGTTAGGTTTTGTGACTAAAAATGAATTAAACAGCCCTTTATACAAAAATGCCTTGACTGTTATTCCTCCTGTTTTTGATGCCACTGCTGCTTTTTGTGAGTTAACCAATAAGTCTGATGCTAAATATGATACTAAGGGTAGTAAAGCCCATGAAATAGCTGATCCTGCTTTGCGTATCTTGCACCGATATCTGGCCCTCACCTTTTCCGCAAGATTTGGTTCCTCGGGGCAGATATCTGTGCAGGAACTCTTCTTTTTATGGTGCATGAAACACAAACGTAGGGTCAACCTAGGCTTTTGGATAGCTTCTGGTGTACTGCATGTTTTGAATGGTGGCCGTGGGCCTATTTTTGGTTCCCTTATCTCTCTATTTGCTGCGAAGATGCGAAAAATTGACTTGCCTGCTAGTAGCCTTTCCGAGCCCTTGGCATTCAAGGATTTGGATATCAGAACCTTGGATGTCATGGGCCATTTGTGTCTCTCACGTGGTGTGGTGAGTTTTTATCCAGGTTGTGCCCCGGCATCAGAGAAAGTTTTCGGGACCAAGAATGGCGGCATCTTCGATTATCCAGATCTCTCGGATCCCCATTCCAATGCCGCCCCTCGAGCCCCCGAAAGCCAAGCGGCCCAAGCAGAAGCAGTTCAGCAAACCAAGCACCAAGTCAGCCCCCAGTTCCTCTCATTGTCTATGACCCAACCCAGACTCGACTTCTCCAGCTTATTCTGCGGGAACTTCAGGCTTTGACGGCTGAAGTAGCCCGCAGAAATTTGCCTCCGCAGTGACCCACCATCAAACATTTTCACCCCAGCCCCCGAAAAGGGCCCTCCAAACAATTATATTTATTTTATTGTCCTGTACTTATATAACTTGAACTCCGTATTTTGCTCTCCCCGCATTGAGGACAATGCGCTGCCTAAGTGTGGGGAGGGTTTTATTTAGGCCCTTTGACTGTATGATTGCATGTTTACTTTTCCCGCTTGTTGTATGACTGTATGTTTTGTTTTTCGGATTTTATTTTGCGGCTTTTAGTTTAGCCATGCTAGAAAAATGCAGTTTTCAAACCCTCATTGTTTGCATGCGTCTTTCAACTTTATGATGCATAGAAAAATCATGACATCCATCACAGCTGCACGTGAGCATGCATTTTTTAGGCCTGCTAGCCCTTATATCCATATCTAGGCCACAACACCAGTAGTCGCAGTTTGATCCCGTGAGCATTTTCGAGCTTCATGCCCTTCATTTTTGAGTGAAAATGCTTAAGCTAGGCACGGTCTAAGTTTGCATAATATCCCTGGGTATAGTCACTGTTAGGACATGGGAAAGCTTAGATATGACAGAAAGCTTCGCATCAATGTCTTTTTCTTTCTTTCTTTCTTCCTTCATCTCTCTTCTGTTTTCATGCCCCCAACGTCCCCCTTCTTTTCATATTCTTTCCTGACCATTTGTATTTTCTTGATCTTTTTCCTTGGCAGGTGAGGTAGCGATTATTGAGGGTAACGTCGAGGGCTAGGCACCCAAAGAACGCGCAGACAAGTTCAAGTGTGGGGAAGCAAACGAAAGCAAAAGACTTCAGAGCAGAAAGCAGCAAGCAAAGATCTAGGGCAAGAAAAAGCAAAAGCTCGAAAGAGTTTCGAGCCCTAGATCATTTAAGTGATTCGAGCCCCCGAAAAGTTCAAGTATGGGGAAGCGAAGAAGAAGTCACCATCGATGCTAGAAGCAGATCAAGGGCAAGCGCCGAATGAAAAATCAAAAGTTTCATGCCCCGGAAGAATCAAGGTTTTGTAACTGGTTCGTGCCCCCTCTTCAAAAAAAAAAAAAAAAAAAAGCATTTAAAATTCAAAATAAAAGAAGGGGGGTATTAAGCAAGCAAAAAGAGTATCCGCATCTGAAGCCTCAACAAGATCATTTTCCTGCCCTCGAAAGAAGACCTCTGTCTAGCCCCCGAAACATCTCGTGCCCTCAATGAAAGCTGCCTTGCCACTTCACCTTTTCCTAAGCCAGGGAATCCATCCAGGTTATATCTGGTCCTTTCTTTCTTTCCTCCCCTCAATTCTCTTCTGTTCATCTCCTACTCCTCTATCTCACATCTCTAGCCCCCTCGATCCTATTTCTTTCTTTTTGCTGATGCGTTGCTTTTCTAATCGTTGATTGCCCATGCATGTGCTCTACAGTACTCGGATTGCCGTGCAAACTATGCCTGTGTTGTGTTATTTGCATTCATGAGTGATAGCCTAAACACTTGTTTTATTCTGAGAATGAGTGCAAATACTTATCTTTGTAAGGACTGCTGGTGATTGGACTAGATATGGGAAAGTCTGGTTGGTAGGGTCGTTATCCTATCAGCCGGATGCAGGTGCTTTACTAGGTCTAGAATTGCTCTGCTTAGGTGTAGCTTGTTGGTCGGCGTGCCGATTCTGTGTATTGGGAGTTGATTGTGTGTGTTTTCAAATGAGGTAGTTTTCCAATTTTGTTCATGCTCGAGGGCGAGCATGGGGGCAGTGTGGGGATGTTTGATAGCATGTTCCATACTCTCTGTTTTGCCCCCATTTCTAGCCCTTTCGGGGGCTTGATGCTACTATTTGACCTTCATTTCAGCTTTATCTGCAGAATAGCATCAAAGGAGGGAAAAGGCCGAAAAGAAGCGATTTGGGAGCATTTCTGAGGATTTCCAGTTTCGAGGCCTAGAAGATCGAGCGATGTCAAGACTTCGGCGCGAACCAGACCAGTGCGCAGTTGCAAGGCCTCGGCAGCCCTGAGCCTTCTTCAAGAAAAAGCATCTTCAAAGATCCGCGCAGATTCCCAAGCGGTTCCAGAAGACAGCAGGCGTGTCAGGAATCCCAGAATATTCCTTTTGCAAGGACGCGTGCTGTCATCTCCTCATTGCCCTTAGCGGTTTTGTCTCCTAGCTAGCATTAGGCTATATAAGCATAGTTTTAGGGTTTTTGTAAGGACGGCTGTCCAAGGGATATTTTCACACATTAGTTTCAGCATTTTAATTTCTGGGAATCAGCTCCTTCTTCCCATCAAGAACAACCTTTGTCTTTCCTTTTCGATTATTATTAATCTACCGGTTTATTCTAATCCTCTTCTTACTTTTCTTGTTTATTTGTTGTATGATCTCATACACCTACTGTTTATATTAAAGTATGAGTAGCTAAGCACCCCTTTCTTGGTGAAGGGTGTTTCTAAGGGTTGTAGGGTGCGGCTAAGAGGTCTAATGCATGCTTAATATATTCTCTTGTAGTACATGACTGTTTACCGATTTAATGCCATGCTTGTCTAGAAATGTTAAGAGCTTGATCATCTATTAGTATTTCTGCATGAGTAACGTCATACTCCAGTGTTATAACTAACGCGAAGCCCTGGAGTTTGAGCAGACACCTAGGGGAGGCAGCGCGAGAGGCCTCACCTAGGGGTAAACAGGAATCTAGGGAGTGATACGGGTCTGACAAACCGAGCTATCGCGCCCTAGATCTGTCTTACCTCTCCTTCATGGGCGTTCAGAATTTAGCCTCCCTACTTCGAGCCCGGATAGGCCGGACGGTCAAGGCTACCTTTTGATGACAAGGGAGGTAGCTGGGAGGATGGCTGGACGTCAAGGTCACCTTATATGTGGAAACGGGGGGTGACTTTTATTTAAGAAGGTAAGTAGGGGATGCGGTGTGGAAACGCGGTCCCTATAGCAGATCTGCACGTGAGTCTTGAAAACTTCTGCACCAATGACTGACCGCCCTAGAAAACAACCTGAAAGAACACCTTTCGCTAAGATCTTCTCTCTCTCTGATTTATATCTCTTTTACTTTCCTACGCTTGATTTTCCGTTCACTTGATCTTTTACGTTTCGTGCCCTGGATTGCATTTTACTTTCGTGCCCTAGATAAATACTTTACAATTCTGTTTTGTTAGCTCCCATACTCTGCGTTGATTAATTTATTAATCAACATAAACCCCCCCCAAGTATTGTTACCTGGATTAGATCTGCGCTTATTACCTTGTCATACATTTCCATTAACAAGTTATTCCTTCAATCTCTGTGGTTCGACCCTGTCTTGCTCTGTACGCATTAATTTGTGCATCTAGGCACCAGGAAAATATTAGTATATTTGAGTGATGATCAATGATCAAAGGAGAAATAAGTAGATATATCCCCATGGTAGAATAACTCTCACTAGAAAATGAGAAATGAACATAATCAGTAGACAAGATGGTCCCAATTCCAGTCCAAGGTATCCCAGACGCGCATTTTATGATTGGGAAAAGTCTTTCCCAAGCAGAATGAGAACATTTGACCACTTTATTGCACAAATCTATAGCCGAGTTCGCTTGGAAAACAGCAGACATGCCTCGTATCTCTAGAGCGGTCACCGAGCACAAGTTAGGGATTGATCCCACATCCAAACCAATCAAGAAACCACAACGATCGTTTGGGAAAGAAAAATAAGTGTGTTAGTCTTGTGCCCGAAAACTAACCAATTTGATCGAAAGAATTAATAATAATTTTTTAAGGAGTGAAATAAATATTCGGTGTATTTATTTAAGAAGTTAAATAAATACTTGGTGTAGTTTTACTAGGATACTATTTGATAATATCTAACATATACTAGTAGGGTACTTTGGTAACTAACCAAAGTTAAAACCCTAGTATATAAAGTTAAGGATGGAAACCTAAAGGGTTAGTTGTTAGTGTGTGCACAATTTCGGAGTTCTTAGAGAAGAAAACTAAATACCAAGACGAAGAGAAAAATGTAAGGAGTTGCATTCTAGTGGACTGTGAATCCTTCTTCCTTCGGTTATATTAGACCATTCTTGTCACTTATTCGACTCATTCATGTGGATACCAATAGAGGGTGTTTGTCAATACGGGCTACACCTGTTGGTTTTGTCTGACCTCTTGCAGACGGTTCATCCATTCAGAATTTTGTGTTTCGGTTTGGTGCTCCAACGATTCTATTTTCGGTATAAGGTAAACGGTTGGAATCCCAATCAGCATATATTATATTCAATGGCTTGGTTTTTGTTTCGGGTTTGTAATAAGTCATCTGTTGTGATTACGACTAAAACCCAACATCCATTAAGAAGGTGATAAACTACTCAGTTCTGGTTTCATCAGAGATATCAAGTACTCAACCTGGTTAGTCAACCTCGTTCTCGTATCTAAACCAAATGGTGACTGGCAAATGTGTAATGATTTCACCAACCTAAACGATGCCTACCCAAAGCATAATTATCCCCTCCCCCGCATTGATCAGTTAAGAGATTTAACAGCTGGTTTTAAGTACCTCAGTTCTCTAGACACAAACTCTGGGTACCACTAGATCCCCATGACCAAAGAAGACGAAGAGAAAATGACTTTTATCACCTCAAGGGCACATACTGTTACACCGGAATGGAGTTTGGCCTCAAGAATGCTGGCGCCTAATGAACATGATGTTCAAAGAGATGATTGGGCGGAACCTAGAAGACGATTTGGAGCTCTGCTACCACTTGATAACATTCGGCCTTGGATTGAGAGAATGGAGCCAAATTGATCTTGAGCTTCGGATCTAGTATTCTTTAGGGGGATGATGAACCCTTTAATGATGGATTGAGTGCGGAATATTTGGATGTTTAGGGAGTTTAAAGGCAGCGGAATATAGATGGAGGAAATCAAAGAGGATTTATGGAGAACACTTAGATAACTTGCTCGCAAACGTTTACAAGGATCATCAATTGAAACCTTCCCTTAATTGATCAACAATGATCAAGGCGAAAGGAGTTAATTGATTAAAAGAAAACCGATTTTAGGAACCCTAGGGCAAAGTCAACTAATTGGTCTTGAAAGGAGACAAACTCACAATTAAATCAAAGACAAGCTATAAAAGAGGATATCTCCTTCTATTTATAGCTTGGGCATTATTACATGGAAAACCCTACTCTACCCTTCACTTAAGATCCTCGTCGTGGGCTTGAAGAGATGGGCTTGGCTTGGTCTTGAAGGCTAACGCTAGGCCTAGGATGGCTAGCGCATGGGCCAAGGCGAGCGCTAGGGCTTGCGCACGGACTTGCGCGAAATTCCTCATGGGATGCAAGGGTTTGGCGCGGCCTCGTGCGTGCTTCTTCATGGTTGGCTTGGCCATCCCGTGAAGCCTTGGCGCAAATACGAGTTAGAGCCCTCGAGCTCGTATTAGCTATGATATACATTCTCAACCCCTTAATACACAGAATAGACAACTCATTCGACAAGCTGCACCCAACCAAAACACACCCTTTCCTAGACAAGCACCTGCACCAGATTAATAGGACAACGACCCTATCAATCAGACTTTCCCAGACCAAGCCTATTCACCAGCAGTCCTCAAATGGATATGTGTTTGCACTTACGCTCGCAACAAAATATGTGTTTGCACTTACGCTCGCAACAAAATATGTGTTTAGGCTAATCACTCAAAAATACAAATAACACAACACAAGGCAGAGTTTGCACGTCAATCTGAGTACGTAGTACACATGCGTGGGAAATCTATTGATCAGAGAGAACTTTGTAAAAAGAAAAAGAAAAGGAAATAGAAAAAGTAGGGGAGGGTAAGAAGGAAAAGAAAGAAAAGAGGGAAAATAAAATAGAAGTAAGAGATGAAGGAAAAAGAGAAAAGAAAAGAAAAGAAAAGAAAAGGAAAGGAAAGGAAAGAGAAGATAAATCTAGAGGTGGAGGATTCCTTGGCTAGAAGGAAAGCGAATTGGTGAGTAACACCCACTAGAGAGGGCATGATAGTGAGGGCTAGACGATGGCTTTGGCGCTCTTCTGTGGAGGAGATCTTCGTCTGCGACGAGGGTACGAACTGATTGCCTTTCGTTGCTTTGTTGTGCATGCTGTGCTTTTATTTGAATTTATTATATATATATATATATTTAAAGGATATAACAGGCAGGCATAAATCTTTCTTCCTCGACTCACTCTTTAAATTCTAGGAGTTGGAGCTAGCAATCTTTGAATATTTCTTTGAGC
This sequence comes from Viola odorata, assembly GCA_963691705.1. NCBI lineage: Eukaryota > Viridiplantae > Streptophyta > Magnoliopsida > Malpighiales > Violaceae > Viola > Viola odorata. Next base: position 34,395,206 of record OY829543.1, on the reverse strand, counting down.
GATTGACTTCGAGGGCTTGATACTTGATTTTACTTCCCCATACTTAGGATGTTTGTAGTGAGGAAGTAATATGGCGTTGATGTCTTGCCCTCGATTTCTGATTTCCTCCCCACACTTATCTTCTTCAATGTTACTCATCTATCAAGGAAGGATTAAAGAAAAAGCTCAAGTGGTTAGAAGAGAAAATAAGGAGGGAATAGATGTTGAGGGCATGAAAAAAGAAAAATGGAGAAAGCAAGGAAAAACAGTTAAAAGGAAAATAAAATAATAAAATAAGAAAGAAAGAAAAATACAAAGTCTTTTTGTCGTTTCGTTGCCTTCCCCCGTCTAATGGTGTCTATACCCAGGGATCTCGTGTGATAACAATAGAGACAATTTCAGGGGCGTTATCGTCCTTACACCCTGCGTTTAGGTCTGAACCCTGTAGCCCATATCGGGCGCTTGCCACGGAAGTTGCCATCGCTCGCCAAGAGAAGAATCCTGGGATGGTCGACATCAACGGGGGGGTCTCACGCGTCATCTATCCACACGCACGACGTTATCCCATCCCAGGTCAGCCACGACGTCACTCGAGGCTGCCGTCCATGACATCACTTGAGGCTGCCGTCCATGACGTCACTCGAAGCGTTATCTTCCCTAGATAACGCCCACCCCCTAGAGGTAACACCCTCGCTTGGCCTATAAATACCCCACCATTCGAAACACAAGGTAAGCCTCGCTACTCGAACCCCTGCCATTTTGAACAGCCGTACTAACTTAAGCATCGGAGTGTCTACGCCGGAGCCCCCCCTCTGGCGCCTTGCACGTACATTCAACGGTAACTACGGTGACTCTGAGCGGCCATAATCCTCACCTCGATCATCCAGAAGTTCGAATCTTATCAAACTGGTGCTTTCATTGAGAGCTTTGGTTCATTAAGTGAGCATCCTTAATAACCAAGCTCTATTTTTCCAGGAAGATCGGAACAATCATGGCTTCTGATTCAGAGTCCACGCAACCTTTATCCTCTAACATTCCTTTTGCGATCCGTAGACAGATATTTCCTTTCGCCACTACTGAGGATTCTACTACGATGCAGGAAATTACCCGAGAATCTTCAGATCTCTCCTTTAGATCAATAGGAGGAACACCCTCTTCTCTGATGAACATCTCTCTATCCCAGATGGCGTGATCTAGTTTTTCTACTCCACCTCCGAGGGATTCATGTTGGACAGCGTAAGCAACCCCTTCGCGAGTGAAATATCTGCCCTTCATGCTCGGCTGGATTACTTGACTGAGCTGGCTGCAAGGATCACGTCAGATGCTTCTGGGTCGAGTGTTTCTACCCAGACTATTTTTGCATCATCTATTGTCACCGAACGACCCTTATCGCCTCTACAACACGGAAATATTTTATCGACCTTGCCCGCGACAGATACACCAATCAGCCTTGTCGACGAGAAGAAGTGGATAAAAATGTATCCCCTGAACGTAGTGTGAGATCCAGTAGTAGGAGACACCGAACCCGCTCGCCAAGGAGCCGCAGCCAGTCTCCAAGGAGACATCACACTCCAGATCCACAAAATCGGAGGCGTCATTTGGAAGCGTCTCCCCCTCGCCATGCACATGAAATCCTTAACGACACCTCAGGTCACCCGTTCATCCATCGTATAAGGCGTCACAGGGTCAGCCGACACGTGAAACTCCCCACAGAGTCCTACGACGGTACCGGAGATCCCATTTCTCACCTTAACAAGGTGAATGACTTTGTACAATTTCAGACCCACAGCGATGCAGCTTTGTGCCAAATATTTGTCATGACATTGTCAGGAGTTGCACGCCTCTGGTTTGAAGGTCTCCCTGGCGGATCTATTGACAGTTTCTCGCAGCTGGAATCTAAATTTCGAAGCCGATTCAGTACCGCGGTCCCCATTAGGAAATCCGCCGCAGCTTTATTCGATATACACAGAAAGCCTCAGGAATATTTGAAAGAATTCCTTAGTCGCTTCGATATGGAGATATCGTTAATGCCGGGCGTTACCGTTGATTTCGCTATAGAAGCCTTGAAGCGGAACTGCCGCTATGGGAAACTGAGAGACACATTAATGGTGGACCCCCCGGCGACTTTGGATGTGTTAAGGCTGAAAACCCATAATTATGCAAGAATGGAAGAAGAAAACAGGGACAGAACCCGAAATGTGCCACAAGACGCGTCTCAAGTCCCTAACGCTTCTACCACCACAACTTCTGAGGATCATTTTATCGACGATTACGCTCAGCGAAGAGATCATATTCCCAAGACCTCCAATCGGTGAAGAGGTAACTTTTCGAGGGGAAAGTCTGGCAACTCCCCGACACGGTGACAGGGGTATCCTCCCAAGGGCCGGATTTATGACCCGGACCTTCCTTCCCTCATTTTACTAAGAGCAAAAATATTAGCGATTGTGGAACGGCGGAACCTACCCATTCGTTACCCAGCCCCCATGAAGCCTAGAGTAATCATGGGAGGAAGGGAAAATGCCTTTTGCAAGTTTCACAAAGCTAAGGGACACTCTACGGAAGTATGTAAAGAATTAAAGCTAGCAATAGAATGTCTAGTAGAGGAAGGTTAACTTGGAGAATTTGACACTAAGATAAGAGAGGAAGCCAGGAATAACCCCACGGATAGAGCGACTGATAACAGACAAGCATCTCCTCTTGCTCCAGGAAATAACGCTACTCCTGCAGGGAGAGGTAAGGAGACACTCATGGTTTATGACGACAATGTCCCTATCATCAACATCATAGCCGGAGGCACACCCTACCTAGATGAACCAGCGCAATTGACGCCCGCGACAGGAGATAAGCGGAAGCGGGAGGGTGCGTTAATAAAAAGCGAAGCGATAAGCTCTTTAGATCGAATGGTGTTATCCTTTTCTGAAGAGGACGAGAAAGGTGTCATTTATCTACACAACGATGCGTTAGTGGTCACACCCGTTATCGCTAATCACAGAGTTAGAAGAACTCTCGTTGACAACAGAAGTGTTGTGAATTTATTTTCATTGGAAGCTTACAACCTTATGAAGTGCCCCGATAGCGAGTTAACGCCTTGCAAGAAGCCAATAATTGGAGTAGATGGAGTTCCAACCCCAGTGACTAGGGTAACCACCCTGCCCATGTACTTTAGAGAGGATACCTCCAAGCGGTTAGAGGAGCTGCTATTCCTGGTCGTGGACCTAAATCTGCCCTATAATGCTATACCTGGACGACCTTTCCTCAACCGCTTCGGAGCAACGATATCCCAAAAGCATTTGAGAATGAAATATCCGTCCTAGGATGGAGTAGTCTCAATCAAAGACAATCAGAAATTGGCGGCTGAGTGTTACCTACTCATGACTCAGAAGAGTTGTGATAGGTACGTGTGTGTAACGGTAGATCCGTACGAACAGAATGATGAGAAACGCACTCAGCCCGTAGACAAGATGATACCCTTGCCAGTTAACCGGATCAGCGATGCGAGTTTCCTAGTTAGCAAAAAACTTAGCTTAGAAGAAAACCTTCAACTAGCTTAGCTGTTGAACAAATATAAAGGAGAATTCGCAAGGAAGCCCGCGGACATGCCAGGTATCTCATGAGAGGTAGCGGAACATCGACTCAATGTTGACCCCGACGTCAAGCCAGTCCAACAGAAACGACGCGCATTTTCTACAGAGAAAATGTTAGTCGTCGATAAGGAAGTGACAAAGCTCCTAGACGCAGGCTTTATCCGAGAAGTTCAATATCCAACCTGGTTAGCTAACCCGGTCCTCGTTCCAAAGCCCAATAGAGATTGGCGCATGTGCATCGATTTCACCGACTTGAATGATGCCTGTCTCAAAGATTGCTACCCGCTCCCTCAAATTGATCAGTTAGTCGATCAGATTGCTGGGTATGCTTATCTAAGCTCATTAGATGCCAACTCTGGATATCATCAAATCCCCATGGTCATCGAGGATGAATAAAAAACCGCTTTCATCACTCCGAAAGCCACTTATTGCTACACGGCGATGCCGTTCGGGCTGAAGAACGCAGGAGCAACCTTCTAACGTATGGCAAATAAAATATTCAAAAAGCAAATTGGAAAGAACGTAGAGGCCTACGTTGACGACATACTGGTCAAAAGTCGAAGCTTCCAGGACCACTTGCTCAACCTGAAAGAAGTTTTTGATGTAATGAGAGAATACCAGATGAAGTTGAACCCCAGTAAATGCATGTTTGCATTTCAAACGGGTAAAATTTTGGGCTATGTGGTCAGCCAGAAGGGTATCTAGCCCAATCCCTCGAAAGTGAAGGCTATACAGGACATGATATCTCCTCGAACCGTCAAAGAGGTACAAAAACTAACGGGGCGTGTCATCGCCCTAGGACGGTTCATCTCCAAGCAGGGCGAGAGGTGCCTCCCTTTTTTCAAGGTCATACGCAAGAAAGTCCCTTTTGGGTGGACGGCGGAATGCGAAGAAGCATTTACAAGCCTAAAAGCTTATTTATCGTCTAACTTAGTGTTAACAAGGCCTGAATCGGGAGATACCTTGTATCTATACCTTAGTGTTGCCGATGAAGTGGTTAGTGCTGTCCTCGTGCGAGACGACAACCATCTACACCACCTTGTGTATTTCATAAGTCATGTTTTGAAAGATGCCGAGCTGCGATATGCTCGCATCGAGAAAGTAGCGTTTGCACTGGTGCAAGCCACGAGGAAAATGGATAGATATTTCCAAGCTCATCCTGTCATCATACTCACGAATCAACCTTTGAAAAGGATATTCAGGAAACCTGAATCTTCAAGGAGAATGCTGACTTGGGCCATTGAACTTGAGCAATATGGGTTACGATATAGATCCGGACCATATGTGAAAGCCCAAGTCTTAGCAGACTTCATAACTGAGTGCACCTTTACAGAAGATCCTCTGACGGATTTAACCGAAGAGGAAAAAGATAACCTGGATCTCCCATTCCTGGAAACTTACACTGACTTATGGGTCATCCACGTGGACGGGGCCAAAAATCAAGAATCAGCCGGAGCTGGGATCTTCATGGTCAGACCGCGCGATATACATATACGATACGCCATCAGAATCCTACAGTCGTTATCTAATAATGCGGCAGAGTATGAGGCACTATTGGCTGGGCTCAGGATAGGAAGAAGCTTCTCCAGTAAAGCTATACACGATACAGGAATGATGGGAGACCTGTGACTAAAGATCTGTGGAGATTCCAAGTTGATAATAGACCAAGTCCTGGGGCATTCTCAAGCTAGAGAGACTATCATGGTGCAGTACCTCGCCAAGGTGAAGCGCAAATTGTTGGAAATAAAGAAAAGTAGCATGCAAGTCAGCTTTGAACACATCCCTCGAGAGGATAACGCTGAGGCAGACAACCTTGATAAAATTGCGGCAAACCTGGAAGCGTCCATACCTAAGGGTGTGTACTATCGTGAGATATTTGTGCCTACCTTCATGGAGGAGCAAGCATCACTTTATGTTGAAGAAATTGAAAATGACTGGCGAATCCCCATCATAAAATACTTGAAACATGAGGAGTTACCCACGGATAACGCTGAAAAGATGAAGGTGCTAAAACAAGCGGCACGATGTACGTATTATGACGGGGAACTGGTAAGGAGATGTTTTCCTACCCAGCCGCCAAGTGTATAACGGAACAAGAGGGTCTTCACACTTTACGAGAAATCCATGAAGGAATATGTGGCATGCACACATCCGGCGGTACCTTAGCCGCGCAAGTATTTAGGTCAGGATGTTACTAGCCTACTATTCGCAGAGATTGTCATAACTATGTGCGAACTTGTCCAAAGTGTCAGGAATTCTCTAAGATTCCTCGGCAACCCGCCACGAAAATTTCTGAAATTGTGGCTCCTTGTCCTTTTGCGAAATGGGGGATAAACATCCTAGGTCCGTTTCCAAAAGCAAGGTCCCAGCTAAAATTTATGGTCGTGGCGGTGGATTAATTTACGAAATGGGCAGAAGCGGAAGCGGTGGCCAACATCACAACGGAAAAAAATTGGCGTTTCTTTAAACACCAAGTTATCATGCGGTTCGGTGTACCCCGTGTACTAGTAAGCGATAACGGGACGCAATTCACCAGCCGATTCTTTAGAGACCAGTCTGTGGATTTCCAGATTGAGCAAAGATTCTCTTCCGTGGCTCACCTGCAGACCAACGGTCAAGCGGAGGTGACGAACCGAAGTATTCTTAGTGGTATCAAGAAAAGCCTAGAAGGGTCCAAAAAGAAATGGGCGGAAAAGTTACCGTATCTGATGTGGGCGTACCGCATGACCGTCAAAACCAGTACTGGAGAAACACCCTTCACATTGGTTTTCGGCACTGAGGCCGTTACACCGGTAGAAATTGGTACCATGAGCCTGCGAGTTGCCTACTTCAGGGAAGAATTGAATGAGGAGAGGTTACGGGATAACCTTGATGCATTACCAGAATTGCAAGAGGAAACCCTTCTGAAAATGCTACATTACAAACAAAAAATGGCGCGATACCACAACAGGCACGTCAGAGAACAGTTGCTAAAAACAGGTGACCTGGTACTCAGAGATAAACGAGCGGCTGGTCAGCGCGTGGGGAAGCTCAGTCCGAACTGGGATGGATCATACCGCGTTACCCGTGTCATCGGGAAGGGAGCGTATCACTTGGAAACACTTGATGGTACTCCCTTACCTAACTCTTGGAACATAGCTCATTTGAAATTATATCATGCTAGACTCTGATACATCTCTGCGTATTTCGCTAACGACATCCCTGACTTGTCCTAACGCTCGAATAGAGAATATTCTTGTGTGTTTTGTGGCTGATTGTGTGCAGATAATAAAGGGTGTCAGGAGTGAAAAGTCCTATCCTTATGACGGCCAGTCCTGATCAGACGGCTCGCTAAGACGAGGCACGCCCTGGCATGCCTAAAATTTAGTGTTGGGAGTGAAAAGTCCTATCCTTGTGGTAGCCACGCTAACACAGGTGGGCCATTGAGACGAGGCACGTCCCGACGCCCCTGGGAGTGAAAAGTCCTATCCTTGTGGTAAACCGGGCTAACATAGACGGCCCACTAAGACGAGGCACGTCCCAGCATCCCTGGGAGTGAAAAGTCCTATCCTTGTACCGACCGTGCTCGTGGAGACGGCTCGCCAAGATGAGGCACGCCCCAGAGAGATAGTAACTCCATCCTGGAAGTGAAAATCCTATCCTTGTGATGACCGGGCTAATACCAGACGGCTCACTAAGACGAGGGCACGATTCCGGGATGCGAGGTCAACGCCTGAAAGTGAAAAACCTAGCCTTGTGATGGTCGGTCCTGATCCGACGACTCACTAAGATGAGGCACTTTCCAGGACGATCATGGAAATATGGAAACGTGAAGAATCGTGAAATACCAGTGAGTAACCAGATGGGAAATCCCTGGTGAAGATAGCTGGTGGAGAAAGCGATACGAGCGGCATCGGCAACAACACCCCGAGAAGGAAGCGAGAAGGCTCCTACAGGTAACTAATGTCTATTATTGCACGTCATTTTACTAATAACCTATGATTGAGAATGTGCAGAGATATCATTTGGACGACGAAGAGATTGACACTCGTGCAAACAACAATGTTATTGGGATTGACGTGCTATTGATACCAACGATCTTATTATCGTGACTTGAGAAATATGGTCTAAAGGACATATGTACTGTCTCTCTCTGGCAACTATTCCCATGAAAAGGGATACGCTGGAATCTATCTACATGGCACCCTCAGCCATTAATCGAGAATATCTACAACAACGCGATTATACGCTACGAGTCGCTGCGAATAGCGGTCGTGGTCTCTATCTTCTATAAGTTCTTATCTCTGAGAATGCTAAACGATAGGTAAAATGTGCATGACGAGGTCATGTCACGATATCTAGCGAAGCACCTATCATCAATATTGACTATTTATCGATTGAATGACAATGTTATAGCCAGCCTACTTCTACTAACATATGTTATCTTGCGGCATCAAGTTCAGACCCGTTGACGTTATCGTGGTGATAATGATGCCACTATCATATTGAAAGAAGTTCGAAGAGAAAGAAATAAGGAAAAGGAAGTCAGCAACAAAAGAAATTAGTAAGCCGAATACATGATTGTTCAAAAACACCCTTGAGGGGTCACAAAAAACAAAAGTTCGAAGTTTTAATGTTCTAAGGGCAAAGATGAAAACGGATGACTCCCGATATTCAAGAAAAAGAGCAATAACACCTAGGGTGTGTTGGTCCTACGAACTCCCCCGCCCTTTATAGCCCCTTGCCTTGGCTTGGCGAAAACCCTCGTCCGTGAGATCGGTGGACTTCTTCATGAAAGCGTCAGTGAGGGCGGCACCTCGATACACCCCTTCTCCGTGAATTTCCACAAAGCAGTTGGCCATGATAGCGGCAGTCCTCTCGATGTACCACATACACTTGTCTGTCATCTCCCTCTCCAGTATCATTTTTCCCTTTATTAATGCCGCTTTTTCCCCCTCCAACGCGACACTCTTAACTCTCTCCGCCGTCAAAGTAGTGTCAAGACTAGACACCTGCTCTCTCGCCCCTTTCTGATCCTTCTTGGCTATCGCCAAGGCCAGTAACAATTTTTGACGTTCCTCCAATAACTTCTTCTTTTCTTCTTGCTCCTTGGAAATCCCGTCTAAGGAAGCGGTAAGGGAAGCGACCTTGTGCGACATATGTTCTGCCCAGTAGTGAAACTTAGAAAAACCGGTGAAGAAGTTGGAACACAACGAATTTATCTGCTCGTCTTCAGCCTGAGAAAGGAACGCCTCTCGCTCTTCAGGGGACATTAGTGCATAAGCAGCTAAGAAAGAAGAAGTCACGGCGGAACTGTCGCCCCCAACAACCGCAAATCCAGAACTGCGCAGCTTGGTCAAGTCAAGTTGATGAGTGACAGGACTAGATTCACTCATCGAGCTCAGATCGGCCATGAGATGGGGTGTGACGACCCCTCCCCCGAAGCGCCGAAGCATCGGAGCATTAGAAGGAACGAAGACCGCTGTAGAAGGAGACAGAGGTTGATTAGAGGAGGTACCCCTGTGAAGCCCAAAAGAACCGTGGGGCTGATAACCCAAAAAACCAGACAAGTCTTCGCCGAAGCCCAAGGCGTTGGAGAAGGGAGGAATTGATGTGATAAAGGAATTAGGTGAAGTCTCGAAGGACCCAGGAACACCCATGCTCCCCAGAAAATCAGAAGATTAATCCCTGGAAGGTATCGTAGAATCAAAAATGATAGTGTGCCCCTCCTCGGTATTAACATGACCGGTCGGCAAACTTGCCTCCTCCTCGTCATGTCGCAGCCTCTTCTCAGGACGATTCAATATATGGCCCAAGTTCATGCTGTTTGTTGGTGACATGAGAGTGGGAGCAGTAGTGGTGTCCTACAAAGGGAAATGATGCGAAGGATAATAAAGTAAAAGAAAACGCAAAATGACAATAAAAAACAATGGGTGAGATGACACAGTTATAAAAGAAACACTCACAGTGGCAATATCGTTAGCAGGCTCCTCTTAAGAAGCTGCCGCGTCTGAAGACGGAGTAAGAGTGGCAACGCTTCTTGTCCTTTTCTCTTTTTTCCTTCCTTTTACCGAAGCCCTGGAAGAAGATGCCTGAACAGGATAGACGGCAACAGACACGGTAGGAACACCAAGAGGAATAGTGGTGGTTCCCTCACCGACAGGGGAAGAAGACGCCTGGATGGGATTCACGGTAACAACAGGCGGTATAGTTGCATTAACCGCGGCTTCCACAGCGGCAACAACTTCTTCCTTCTCCTTTCTCTGTTGAGCCCTTCTCAGCCGTTTCCTGACGCTCTCAGGCTTCCAGTCAGGATCAGTTGCTGCATAATCATGAGATAACGTTAGCGTTAGTATCGACTACGATAATGAAGAAAATGATACAACACTCATGTCTAATGCAGGTTTGAATGTCCATCCCGCATGCCAGATTGTGAGTATGAACGCTGATTTCCAGTTGAAGCAGTTTGTCTAACCAGCCTTGCTCAGGCTGACGAAGAGTCCCCCGTCGACCCCAGGCACCATCCTTGACGCCTTGATTAAATCCAGATCGCCACCAGGGGCCAGGAAGGTCAGGAAGGTCAATAATAAAAAACTCTTTTTTCTAATCTTCAATGGAAGACTCAAGGTGAAGGAGTTTCCAGGTGAAGGTTTTGAGCGAGTCATCGTCATAACGGGGCGATATCGCTATCACACCCCGGTGACTATACAATTTAAAAAGTGACTTAAGTAACAAAAGGGAAGGAGAGTTAATCCCTTTGTATTTGCAAAGTTCTAGAAAGACATAAACACAACAATACGCATTTGGGGTTAACTGTACAGGATTCAAATCAAGAGCAATAAGCAACTGTTTTATGAAGGGATCAACGAGAAATCAGAAACCATAACGAAACATCTAGGCATACAGAACCCTGCGTTTGCCGATTAAAACACTATTCAGGCGTAACGAATCAGGGGCGACAGAAATCATATAACCCAGAACGGCGAGTTCTAGCCATGGCAGAAATAAAGGATAAAAAGATAAAGAAGACGACAGAAGAAAATGAGAAATACCTTTCTAGAAGAGAAGCTCCGAACAACCAGGCGATGAAAAGAAGAAACACAAGACGACTCGAAAGGATATGGAGAGGGTAAAATAACAAAAGTGGAAAAAAGAAACAAGTGTTAGGTTTTATAACCTTAGTGGCTAAATAAAATGACTGTTGTAACAGTCGTCGTAGCGTCACAAGGAATAAGCATAAGTAATGAGTACGATTCTAGAGAAGCGAGAAGATGCTTTGATCTCACCAATTCCTAGGGCACGCTAACCCCTGGCGCGCCTACGAATTGACACGTGTATTTTGGGCTATCATGACTTCTCCCTCGCATTAATGAGGGAATCTTGAGCATTAAATGTTCTGAAAAGTAGAATCAATTTTTCAAAACAAGACAGACGCGATGACGCAATAGTCGAGGTAACACAGCTTGGCGTTAACAGAACTGACAGCTGGCAGGATAACGCAAAAAAATAGAGTAAAGATTATTCATTGTTTAAGAAAGAATTACAGACGTTATTACATGACAGGCATTATCAATTATTACAAACCGAATGGAGTCAATGTTCGAAGAGAGAAGTAAAAAGAAATAAAGTCTTCTCTGGCGTCAACCTTATCTGATCCTGGAAGCGCTTCGGTATCGTCGCCACTATCTCCCTCTTCTTCCTCTAAAGAAAGAAAACCCACTTTGCTCCCGTCTACTTCTTTCATTTTCTCAGAAGCATAATCGGCTATCTTAGCAGGATCGAAATCCCTACTGCGATAATGGTCTGTGAATCCGGCGGTAAAGGCCCAAATTATCTTGTTCTTCCACCAGGTTATCTTTGAAGGAACCTTTGCCAGATCTGCATCGTGAGTCGATATCTCTTCACGGAGGAGAGAGTTTCTCTTGTCAGCCGCCACCAATTTCGCCTCCAAAAGTTCTATTTTGGCCTTCCCCTTTGATTTCTCTCTTGCAAGCTCGGCGCGACAATCATTCAGCTCTGCCTGGGTACGATTTCGAAGCCGCGTTAACTCCGTCACCTTAGTCAAGGAAGCATCTAATTGCTCCTTTGAGCTAGGTGAGCCTCGAAGCTTGTCACCATGAATATCGAGAAAGTAATGCATTTCGCGAAAGCTGGCCAGTGCGTCATTCAGAACACGCGCATGTTGAACATCGGGAGAAAGCCGCAACAATTCCTCCTTATCTGTAGGAGAACTAAATATCTCACCCACTAGGGAGCCTACCAGTTGGTCTCGCGATAACGGATCCGATATCCCTAAAGCGAGAAGTCCGCTAGTACTAATGGCTGACAGATCCAGTCGGTAAGAAGAAACTCCTTGGGGACCCTGAGGAGAAAGGTTGGCGATAAAGGGAGGAGAGCAACTTTTGACGGAATCACTGATACCTGAAATGGAAGTGACGAATAATGGTTGAGGACTCCTCGTAGGAGGGTCAGGAAGAATGCTCGGGTTGGGAATCGGCACGACCACGTCAAGAATAAAAGAGGAAATAGGAGAGTCAGGGACGCCAGTCGACGGAGGCGAATCTGCCACCGGCGGAGTTTCAGTGACCTCAGAGGGAATGATGGTTGACGCCCTAACAACTCTTGCCACTTGGGAAGTGCTCGCCCCAGTAATAGCGTCAACCCCAGCGACAGGGACTTCATCAACCTTCTTCGAAAGAATCTCAATAACCCGACCGTTCCTCCCCACTCTAAGTTTCTTCCGTTGAGCTGAGGAGGCATGACGAAGCTCAGAATTGACATCCATGTCCTCGCTATCGCTGTCAGTTACCCTAGCTACGGGATGATTCAAATTCACCCCCCTGCCCCGAACCGGCAACCAATTCTTAAGGAAACTAGAGGTTCGAGTAGAAATACCGCGCCCGACGACTGTCTTAGTTCTCATATTTTTCGGTGGAGTAGTTTGAGGGCTGGAACTCTCGGGCGGTGGAGAGGCTGGTAGTGTTTGAAGCGGCGCCACGTTTAAAGGAGCGTCATTCCCGCTAAGCGGTTGACCTTCAACATCATCTGCCAACAAGATGTATTAGAACAGTGAGCAAGTCAAAGCGATAACGTGAAGAGAGAAACTTACCTATAATACACTCTTCCATAAGCCTGTACATGGCAAACTCTCGGATGCAGAATGATATATCTATCTCTAGCAAGGCGTTAGCCTGACGTAACTCATCCCTACACAACACTACGGGGTTCACCCAGACGGAATCAACAAGTCCTCGATTAAAGTCCCTAGGCCATGGACGGAAAGGCAGTCTGACAATGAAGAAGCCACTTTTCCAATCAGCTACAGTCTCCTCGAAGCCCCGAAACTTCTGCCAGAATGACTGCACGAACATGTCATTCCACCTCGGGGCGATATCAACCAAACAATTGCGACACTTGAAGCTAAAAAATTTACAGAATAGATTGACAGACGGAGTAAAGACACCATGCAATTCACAAGCGCGAAGAAAGGCGTAAATCCCGCACCAGGAGGAAGGGGTTATCTGAGCCTGGTCGATATCATATTGGCGCAGCAACTTTTTTACAGATTCATGAAGGGGGAAACGAAAACCATAGAGGAACATCTTAAAGTAGACCATCTTGTCATTTCCAGACAAGGGGTCACGAAGCCGCTGACCCACATCAGGAACCTTAATGGAATAACCAAGGGGAAAGAAGATACCATGACTCTCCAACTCAGCCTTCAGAATTGTTTCACAAGTTAAAAGACTGGGTGTTCTCTCGACTTCTAGATTTATAGGCATCTAAAAACCCCTAGGATCTCTAGTCATACACATAATGAACCTGAGAAGAAAATTTGAGGAAGATGGAGAAAAATATCTGGAATAAGAAAGCAGAAGAGATCGCCGGCGCCGACGAGCGATTGAAGAAACTTTCGTCAAGTAGAAAAAGACGCAGAAGAGAGAGAAGGATGTGGAAAATTTTCAAAGCGCAAGCAAAAGTGTTAAAAGAGAACAGTTGCTCCCTTTTAAGGGTTAAACTTGAGGATCAAACAACCTGTAAAAATGAGACACGTACAAAGCGGAAAATGACACGTGGAAAAACCTCAGAAGGATATTTATGGCTAAGCATTTATATCTTTGAAAGGAGATAGTTACTGATAGGAAGTTGAAAAAATGGTTACATCGAGCGGCAATCAACCTCACAGCGATAACCGACCAACATTTGGAGAGTTAACGCGGGAGGGTGACTAAGAAAGGAGAAAAACGAAAAGCGTTATTTTATTCATTTCATAAAGGCCATACGACATCTACAGAAAAACACAACATGCAGAATTAATCATCGCCGGGCCAATAGGAAGACCAATAACAGTATTCCCCATCCGAGGACGGAAACTCCTCGTCAACAAACGGGAAAGGGTCCTCAACGTTCCTCTACTGACCCAGCTTTAACGAACTTGACTCTCCCTTGGCAACAGAAGCCGCAGTATCAGCACCAATATCGCTGGCAGAACTCTTTTCCATGAAACGATCAATGTAAGGAAATAGTTCGTCACCCATCCGGACAAGAGGGATATAGAAATGAGGAGACGGGTCGACCGTCTTCGAAGTTCTTCTCTTCTTCGACCTCTTACGACTGTTACGGCGAGGTAATCCCCTATTCAGGCATGACGGTGAAGGAGGGTTATCAGAATCCGGTGAAGTCAGAGGAGTTGGGGGAGAGCCGCGTTCAGTAATGTCTAAAGAATATGAATCGGCCATGAAACCACAAGTGTTTTTAATAGAAAAATGTGAAGAAGAAGATGAACAGAAAAAGGGAAAGAAAATCCCATTAAATAGTCGAAGCGAGGAGGCTTCCCTATCTTCTCGCATGACTTTTAAGAGAATTGATACGTTTTGAAAAGAACGATCTTAATTGCAGAATCGGATCTTGTGATCACGCCTGTTGGAATTTCTCACTGATCGAGAGACACAAAAAAACCGCCCAATCAATTGATACTGAAGAGGCAGCGTGAAATTAATGCAGAACAGTTCGCGAAGATAATCGTTACCGAAGTCCAACCAATGGCGGACTCATTTTCAGTTGGGCTGATGTGGCACTCAACTGAAACGTTAACGGGCACGTCGCGGAAAGAAAGAAGAAAAATGCGAGATGACAAAAAGATTCTTTATTTTATGGCCTAACGGCCTAAAAGTATACATCCGCTTACATACAAAAGGAAATACGGGGAAGCGACGACAGCAACAGGCGGTCAAGCATTGGACCCGGCGTCGTCCTCCTCCAAAATAGTGGGAATCTCCCTCAGCGCATCTGCAACAGAGGTCAGCTCAGAAGAGCAAACCCTCATCCCTTTCAGGCAGCACGACAATAGGTCCTTCCTATGCTGCAACATGGTGGTGACCACCTGGATGCAGGAAACTGTGGCGGCCAACTTTGTCACACTCTCCAGAGGACTGAAGTCCTCCAGAGAAGTTCCGAGCTGCCTGGACAGTAGAGGGGTCATCATCCCCTGTAGCTCCAGAATATCCTTGGAGGTCTTGGTCATCATCCTCTCCAAAAAGCCAATATCACCCTCGGTCAAGTTCTTCAGAGTGTGGGCTTTGGAAATCAAGAAATTTCTGGTCAGTTCGTCCATGGAGAAAATGCTGAGACAAGTATGAAGAAAAAGCGTAATTTTTTGCGCAGTGAAGGATTCAATTTATAAGCCCCAAGATACGACAGTTTGAAAAGACATGTTCCTCAAAAACCACCCTACCCCGTCACCTTGAGGAACCGTCAGGCATGACACAGAAACGAATAAGAGGCGTTAGCCCTTGGTAAACACTCGGGCTCATTTTTAGTTGGGCTTATGATAACAATAGAGACAATTTCAGGGGTGTTATCGTCCTTACACCCTGCGTTGAGGTCTGAACCCTATAGCCCCTATCGGGCGCTTGCCGCGGAAGTTGCCACCGCTCGCCAAGAGAAGAATCCTAGGATAGTCGACATCAACCGGGGGGGGGGGGGTCTCACGCTTCATCTATCCACAAGCACGACGTTATCCCATCCCAGGTCAACCACGACGTCACTCGAGGCTGCCGTCCATGAAATCACTTGAGGTTGCCGTCCATGACATCACTTGAAGCTACCGTCCATGACGTCACTCGAAGCGTTATCTTCCCTAGATAATGCCCACCCCCTAGAGGTAACACCCTCGCTTGGCCTATAAATACCCCACCATTCGAAACACAAGGTAAGCCTAAGATCGCTACTCGAACCCCTGCCATTTTGAACACCCGTACTAACTTAAGCATCCGAGTGCCTACACCGGAGCCCCCCCCCGGCACCTTGCAGGTACATTCGACGGCAACTACGGTGACTCTGAGCGGCCATAATCCTCACCCCGATCATCCAGAAGTTCGAATCTTATCATCGTGCAAACCTAGCCAGTGCCTAGTCAAGCATTAAATCACACATGAATAAAGATGGCGTGAAGCTCAATGTGCTTACATGGTACTAATTGTGACTATTGGTGTCTAGGGCATGACTGGTCATAAGGGCAAGCAGTTCAAGATGTGCAAGGTCAGACACAGATGCAATGAATGACAAGTTTCTTCTATGCATCAGAAGTCAAAAATGCATGTCCATTATGAGGGTTTTAAAATAGGGTAGTGGAAAAATTCCTAGCAAAGTCTAAACAATAAAATCCGAAATCCAATTTTTTTTTTGAAAAATCCAAAAAAACATGCAATCATGCGGAAAAATAAACATGCAAACAAACACACAAATAAATCCCTCCCCACACTTAGGCAGCGTATTGTCCTCAATGCGAGAAGGGCACACAAAAGAGTTCAACAAAAATTAAAGGAGTACAGTATAGCGAAATTAAAGAGAAGCAATGAAAATGTTTTGAACCCTCCTCGAGGGCATGATAAATTATTCGGGGGGGATTAGGAAGGGGGGAGATTGCGCCTCGCAACTTCAGCCGTTAGGGCCTGAAGCTCAGTGAGGATGGCTTGGAGTAACCGCTCGACCGCGGGAGTCTGAAGAATAGATGGACCAGAGGGGTTGCTTGCTAGAGTGGCATTGGTAGCACGATTGGATTCTTTTGTAGCGCTTGTTTTTCCTTGCTCACCAGGTGGCGACGATTATTATTGTGAACCGTTCTGCATTAATTCTGCGCCGTTTCTTCAGTGCCAACTGATTGGGCAGTTTTTGGTGTCTCTTGATCGGCGAAAAAAAATCCTATCGGGCGTGATCATAGAATTCGATTATGCAATTATGACCATTCTTCTCGAAGCACATTGATTTTTCTGAGAAGGCGTGTGAAAAGGGTGGGGAGGCCTCTTTGCTTTGACTATTTAATGGGATTATTTTTTTTACCTGTTCATCTTCTTCTTTGCATTTCTCCACTAAGATTGCTTACGATTTTATGGCTGACTCTCATTCCATAGACGTCGCTGAACGTGATCCTCCACCGACTCCTCCGACTTCCCCAGATTCTGACGATCCTCCTCCGTCGTACATGAAAAGATGACCTTCTCGATGCAAAGGTCATAAAAGGCCGAAGAGGAAGGCCTTCGAGGCAACCGACGTGCCTTTTGACCTCCATGTCCCTACTGTTCGGAAGGGCGATGAACTGTTTCCTCACATTAGTCATTTCATATAAAGAGGTTCCTCTAACGATATCGGTGCTGAGATAGCGGCTTCCGCCACTAAGGGGGAGTCAAGTTCGTCAAAGCCTGGTCAAGAGAAAAGGGTTGACGAGCCTTTCCCTTTTGCTAACGAGGAGTGGCCATCTTCGGATGGAGATGAATTTTACTGGCCTTCCTACTAGCTTGACGAGGATTAATCCTTACGCATCATGCATGTTGTAGATGCCGTATGACTTTTTTATGAATAAAATAACGCTCCCCGTTTTCTACAATCATTGGGCAGTTGACGCTGAGCAGTTGGTTATCGCCTGATGTAACCGTTTCTTCGAATCCTAGTTGTTAACCGCCTTCCTCTAAGGATATAAATGCTTAGCCATAAATATTCTTCTGATGTCTTTCCATGTGTCCTTTTTTGTGTCATACGTGTCTCATTTTCATAGGTTACTCAGTCATTGAATTTGACCTTTAAAAGAAAAGAACTCTGCTCTTCTCATACTTTTACTCGCACTTCAAATTTTTTCCTACTATTCTCTTTCTCTACTTCTTCTTTTTCTCAAGGAAAACTTCTCTCACCGTTCATCGGCGTCGACGGTCTACTTCTACTTATTACTTTCTTCTTCAAGGTATTTTCTCCTCTTTCGTTCTGGTTTTTCTTTTACTGGTTCGTTATGCGTAAGACTAGAGCTACCAGGGGTTTTCAGAGGCCTTTAGATCCAGAGATCGAAAGAACACACAGTATTTTTTCATGCTCGACGATTCTAAGGGCCGAATTAGAGGGTCATGGTATCTCTTTTCCCCCTAGCTATTCCATTATCGTCCCTGAGGATGATCTGCGACTTCACGATCCACTGTGGGGAAAATATAGACTGGTTTACTTTAAAATGTTCCTTTATGGCTTTCATTTTCCATTTCATACTTTTGTAGAAAAGTTGTTGCACCAGTATGATCTTAATCCCACTCAGATAACTCCTTCCTCCTGGTATGGGATTTATGCTTTTCTTCGTGCTTGTGAGACGAAGGGTATATTTACTCCGTTTGTCAATTTAATCTGCAAATTCTTTAGCCTAAATTGTCGCAACTGCTTAGTCGATATCGCCCAAAGATGGAATGGCGCGTTTGTGCAGTCGTTCTAGCAGAGGTTTCAGGGCTTTAAGGAGACTGTGGCTGATTGGAAGAGCAGTTTCTTTATTCTCGAACTGCCTTCCCTTTTGTGGTGTGGGGGCTTTAATCGAGAGATTACTAGTACTGTCTGGGTAAATCCAGTAGTGTTGTCCAGGGATGAGTTAGCTCATGTTAATGCCTTGTTAGAGATAGATACGTCTTTTTGTATTCAGGGATTCGCTTTGTACAGGCACCTGGAAGAGTGCGTTACGGGTGAGTTTTTCTCTTTTCACGTTATTGCTTTGATTTGCCTGCTGTTCTGATATATTTCATTGGTATAAAGCGTTGAGGGTCAATCATCCGGAGGGAATAATGCTCCTTTGAATGTAGTGCCGCTCCAAACGCTACCAGCTTCTCCACCACCTGGGGGGTTCCAGCCATCAAAGTACTTTGTCGAAGAAGAGGAGAACTAAGACAATCGCAGGGGGAGGGCGCGGTATTCCTGCTCAAGCCTCTCGTTTTCTTGACAATTGGTTACCGGTTCGGGGCAGAGGAGTAACTTTGAGTCGACCCGTAACTAGGATAACTGACAGTGATAGCGAGGATATAGATATCAAGATAGAGCTTCGCCATGCTTCCGCAACTCAATGGAAGAAACTCAGAATGGAGAAGGATGGTCAGGCTACTGGGATCTTTTCAAAAAGGGTTGCTGAAGTCCCCACCATGGGGGTCGACGTTTCTACTATGTCAAGTACTTCTCAAATGACAAAGGTTACTGAGGCGTCAACTGTCATTCCTCCAACGGTCACTGAAGTTCCGTTGATGGCAGATTCACTTCCGCCGACTAATACCCCCGACTCTCCCATTTGCTCCTGTATTCCTGACGTGGTAGTGTCAGCTCCTAGCTCAAGCGCACTTCCTGACCCACCGACGGGGGGTCCTCAACCGTTATTCTTTACTTCCGTTTCAGGTATTGACGGCTCTGCCAAGGGTTCCGCTTCCTCTGTTATTTCCAACCTTTCCCCTTAGGGTCCTCAAGGGGTTCCTTCTTATCGGTTAGATTTGTCAGCCTTTGGCACTGGCGGGCTTCGTGCCTTAGGAGTGTCGGACCCATTATTGTGAGATCAATCGACGACCTTCCTGGTAGGTGAGATATTTGGTTCTCCTGAGATTAAAGAAGAGTTGCTGTGGCTTCCTCTCGATATTCAGCACGCGCATGTTCTAAATGATGCACTGGCCGGCTTCCGCAAAGTGCATTATTTTCTTAAGGCTCATAGTGACAAGCTTCGAGGTTTGTCCGACTCAAAAGAGCGACTGGATGCCGCCTTGACTAAAGTGAGGGAGTTAACATGACTTCAGAATCGTACCTTGGCGGAACTAAACGTTTGCCACTCTGAACTTGCAAGGGAAAGGTCTAAGGGGAAAGCCAAAGTTGAGTTTCTAGAGGCGGAGTTGGTGGCGGCTGACAAAAAAAATTCTCTTCTTTCTGAAGAGATATCAGCCTGTAATGCGGATTTAGCAAAGGTTCCCTCAAAGATACGCTGATGGAAGAAAAAGACGATATGGGCCTTTACTGCCGGATTTGCGGACTACTATCGCAGTAGGACTTTCGATCCTGCTAAGATAGCCGATTATGCCTCTGAAAAAATGAATGAGATAGACGAGAGCCAAGAAGGTTTTCTTTCTTCAGGAGAGGAAGAGGGAGGTACCGAGGCGTTCTTCTCACTTCCCTAGAATCATACTCATTGCTTGCGTCTTTTCTTTGTAACGCGTCACACACATGACGACTGCTACCACAGTCGTTTTATGTAACTGCTAGGGTTATAAAACCCAACACATGCTTCTTTTTCTCTCTTTTGTTATTCTATTTTCTCTTCACCTTCTCAAGCCGATTGGTGTTTCTTCTTTCCATCATTTGGGCGTTCTGAGTTTCTCTCCCAGAAAGGTATTTCTATCCTCATCCCTCATCTTCTCTATCTTTTCTTTATTTTTTCGCCATGGTTAGAACTCGCCATTCTCGATCCAAGTCCGTTGATGAGGAAAAAATTGAGAATACTGTTACCACCATTACCTCTACAACCATACTTCAAGAACATTTAACCAAACACAATGCCCATATTCCCGAGGATTGTAGGGTTTCTGTTGCTTCTGAATCAATGCGCCTTAATAGTGTATTATCCGGCAACAATAGGCTTTTATATGCCAAGATGTTTGGCTACGACTTCCAATTTCCTCTTGATTCTTTCATCGAAAGGTTGTTTGTTGCTCTGGATGTAAATCCTGTTCAGTTAACTCCCAACGCGTACTATTGCGTCTATGCATTTCTAGAACTCTGTAAATACAAAGGGATTACCTCTCATTCCCTTTTATTACTTAAATCGCTTTTTCAATTGTATAGCCGTAGGGGTGTGATAGCGATATTGCCCCGTTATGACGATTGGAAAAATAAATTTTTTGTCATCGAATTGCCTAGCCCCCGGTGGCGGACCGGTTTTAATCACAATATCCGGGATAGTGCCTGGGGTCGACAGGGGGCTCTTTCTCAACCTGAGCAAGGCTGCTTAGAAAAACTGCTCGAATTGGACATCAACGTTCACACTCCCAACCTGGCGTGCGGGACTGATATTCGAGCATGTGTTAAGAGTGAGTGTCGTGTCATTTCCTTTGTAATTTCAGGCGATACTAACACTAATGTGATATTGTGATTGTGCAGTTCCTGAGCCTGGTTGGAAGCCTAAAAGCGTTAGGAGGTGGGAAAAAAAGGCTCTAAGAAGAAGAGAGAAAGAGGAAGCAGTTATCACTGCCGCTGTAAATCCCGTCTAGGCGCCTTCTTCTTCGGTCGGTAAGGGAACTGCCACCATTCCTATTTCTATTCCGGCTGTACCCGTTGTCGTCGCTTCTGCTCAAGTGTCTTCTTCCCAAGTTCCCACAAAAAGTAAAAAGAAGAAGAAGACAAGACGCGTTGCCGCCCTTACTCCACCTTCAAACGCGGCGGTTTCTTCGGAGGTGCCGGTTAGTGATATTATAACTGTAAGCATTCTTTCATGATTGCGTTATCTCGCCCATTGCTTCTTAACGCTCTTTTGATTTCTCACCCTTTTCAATGTTCTGTCTGCAGGATACCGCTGTCTCATCTGCCCACTTGTCGCCAACAGACGACATGGATCTGTCCCATGTACTTCGACGTCCTGAGAAGAGGCTGTGACTTGACGGGGAAAATGCAGACTTGCCAACGAGCCCCGTTATCAATGAAGGGGGAATGCTGGCATTTTTGCTTCAATGACGCCTTCTGGCAGTCAGTCTTCTGACCCTTTGGGGACTGTGGGTGTTTCTGAGCCCTTTGATACTTCATCCAATTCATTTGGCTCGTCACTTCCTCCTTCCTTCTCCCACGCCATAGGCTTTAATGAGGACCTAACGGGGGCCGATTTTTTGACATTTCAATCCCCTGGTTCCTTTGGGCTTCACGGGGGCACTTCCTCTAGTCAACCTCCATCTCCAACTAATCTATTTTTTGTTCCTTCCAATGCTTCGATGTATAGGTCTGGTGGGATTATTGCGCCCCATCTTACGGCCGATTTCAGTTCAACATCTGAGTCTGGTCTTGTTACTCATCAACTTGACTTGAGTAACTTGCGCAGATCTGGGTTCGCGGCTGCTGGGGAGGAGAAGCCGCTTCTTTCTCGGGCTGCCGACGAGCAGATAGGTCTATTGCGTTCCACCTTGTTCTTTTCTTTCTCCCAGTTTCATTACTGGTCCCAGCATATGTCGTACAAGGTTGCCTCTCTTACCTCTACCTCCGATAGGCTTTATGTCGCTCATCGCCAACTTTCCGAAGAGCTTGCCCATGAGCAAGAAGAAAAGAAAAAACTATTGGGGGAATGCCAGAAGTTAGTGTTAGCCTTGGCGATGGCCAAGAAGGACTTGCAGGATGCAAGAGAGCAAGAGGCCGCTAGGGTGGCTGATCTGACAGTAGAGAGGGCTAAGAGTGCCGCGCTGGAGAAAGAGAAGACGGCATTGAAAGAGGAAAAAACCGCTCTGGAGAGGGAGTCGGCAGAAAGGCGCAAATGGTATATCGAGACGACTGCCGGTATAATGTCTGATTGCTTTGTAGAGATTCATGGGGAGGAAGTGTACCATGTTGATGCCCTTATCGATGCTTTTCGGGAGAGGTCAGGGATCCTTACGGAGGATCATTTCCGCGGGGTGAAGACGGGGGGCTGTGAAGGGCAAGGGGATAGTGAGACTGCCGTGCAATAGATGTTTTTGTCACCCCATCTTGGATATCGAGCGTCACCCATTTTTGTTTTTCACTCTTGGAGGTTTTTTTCCTTTGTAACCCTTCAAGGGTTTTTTGAACAATTATCATATATGTATATTCTGCTTATTATTTGCCTTTGTGGTCGTCTTCTCTCATGTTATCCCCTTTTTCTTCGAGCTCCCATGATAAGATAATGACTTCAATATTATTATATCGATGCTGATAATAAGCCTACGTGTCGCTTAAGGCTGTTATCATAATGCAGCAAGATAATGGGATTTCAGCAGAAGCAGGATAACCGTAGCATTGTCCATAGAATCATAAATACCGATATCAGACATTATGTAAGATATCGCGACATGACTTAATCATGCGCATTTCCATGCCGAGGTCTAGGTAGAACAATGTCGCTTAGCAGATAGCCTTAGAAATAGAACTCATAGGAGTGAATTTATCATAATCAATATTACCCACGATGCATAGCACATAACCTACTGTCGCGAGAGAAGAAGTCGTGGTGCTATAGCCGTATATGTCTTCAAACCAATATCTTTCCAGAGGCGTTACAGCCTCGAACACTGCTATTGTCTCCATTGAAAATATACCTCAATCTATAAGATGTTATCCAGGATAAGTATCTTCATAACGATACCGCGCTAATCGTAGATATTCTCGATCAGTGGTGAAGAATTCCGTATAGATAGATGCGAACATATCCCTTTCCGTAGGAATAGCTATCAAGAAGATATAGTACATACATTCTCCTGACGGTATTTCTTCGATCAGAATGATAAGAACGTTGGTCGTTGCTTGTCACAAGGATAAGCTGCACAACACTATCGCCTGCATGGGCGTCAATCTCCCCATTGTTTCCACGATGTCCCTGCACATTCTCAATTGTTGCTTTAGAGCGTCAGTAAAACATCATACAATAACAAACGTTAGTTGTCACTGAGAGCCTTTGCGTATCCACATCGGGGTGTCATCAGCACCACTCCTATCACTTTCTCAACCAGCCAACTTCACGAGGCATTTCCCATCTGGTTACTCGCTGGGATATCGTGATTTTTTTCGTATTCCCACGATCGACCTGGAATGTGCCTCATCTTAGTGAGCCGTCTGATCAAGACCGGCCATCACAAGGGTAGGATTTTCACTTCCAGGCGTTGATACCTCGCATCTTGGAATTGTGCCTCGTCTTGGTGAGCCGTCTGTATTAGCCCGGTTATCACAAGGATAGGATTTTCACTTGGAGTTACTATCTCTCTGGGGCGTGCCTCACCTTAGTGAACCGTCTATGTTAGCCCGACTATCACAAGGATAGGATTTTCACTCCTAGAGACGCCAGGATGTGCCTCATCTTAGTGGGCCGTCTGTGTTAGCACGGTTGCCACAAGGATAGGAATTTTCACTCCCGAGGGTGTTGGGGCATGCCTCGTCTTAGTGTGTCGCATGCGTTAGCACGGTTACTATAAGGATAGGAATTTTCACTCCCGACACTATGTTTTTAGGTATGTCAGGACGTGCCTCGTCTTAGTGAGCCGTATGATCAGGACCGACCATCACAAGGATAAGACTTTTCACTCCTAGCACCCTTTATCATCTGCACACAATCAGCCACAAAACACACAAGAATATTCTCTATTCAAGTGTTAACACAAGATAAGACTGGCGTTAGCAAAACGTGCAGAGATATATCAAATTCTAGCATGGTATAATTTCAAACGAGCTATGTTCCAAGAGTTGGGTAAGGGAGTACCGTCAAGTGTTTCCAGGTGATATGCTCCCTTTCCAATAACGCAGGTGACGCGATATGGGCCGTCCTAGTTCGGACTGAGTTTCCCCACACGCTGTCCAGCTGCTCGTTTGACTCTGAGTACCAAGTCTCCTACTTTCAGCAATCGCTCCTTGATGCGCCGGTTGTGATAACGCTCCATTTTTTGCTTATAATGTAGCGTTTTCAGGAGGGTTTCCTCATATAGCTCTGGTAATGCATCGAGGTTCATTCACAGCCTCTCTTCGTTTAGCTCTTCTCTGAAGTATGCTACTCGCAGGCTCATAGTACCAATTTCTACCGGTGTAACGACTTTAGTGCCGAAGGCCAATGCGAAAGGTGTTTCTCCAGTGCTGGTCTTAACGGTCATGCGGTATGCCTACATCACATACGGTAGCTCGTCTGCCCATTTCTTTTTGGACCCTTCCAGGTTTTTCTTAATACCGCTGAGGATGCTTCGATTGGTCACCTTCGTTGCATGTTTGGCAAGGTTGTCTACCTCAGGGTTATCCTCTCGAGGGATATGCTCAAAGCTAACCTGCATGCCACTTTTCTTTATTTCCAACAGTTCGCGTTTCACCTTAGCAAGATATTGAACCATGATGGGTTCTCTAACCTGAGAGCATCCCAAGACTTGGTCTATTATCAACTTGGAGTCTCCACAGATCTTTAGTCGCAAGTCTCCCATCATTCCCGTGTCGTGTATGGCTTTGGTGGAGAAGCTTCTTCCTATTCTAAGTCCCGCCAGTAACGCCTCATACTCCACCGCGTTATTGGATAACGGCTGCAGGATTCTGATGGCGTATCGTATCTGTATGTCATGTGGCCCGATTATGAAGATTCTGGCTCCGGCTAGTTCTTGATTTTTAGCTCCATCCACGTGGATTACCCACAAGTCATTGTAGGTTTCCGAAAATGGGAGATCCAAGTCATCTTTTTCTTCTTCAGGTAGGTCCGTCAATGGATCCTGCGTAAAGGTGCACTCAGCTAGGAAGTCTGCTAGGACTTGAACTTTTATAGATGGTCGGGCTTTATACTGCAACCCATATTGCTCGAGTTCGATGGCCCAAATCAGCATTCTTCCTGAAGACTCAGGTTTTCGAAATATTCTTTTCAAAGGTTGGTCTGTCAGTACGATGACGGGGTGGGTCTAGAAATACCTGTCTATTTTCCGCGTGACCTATATTAACGCAAACGCTATTTTCTCAATGCGGGCGTATCGCAGCTCGGCATCTTTCAAAACATGGCTCACGAAGTACACAGGGTGGTGTGCGTGGTTGTCATTTCGTACAAGGACAACACTAACCACTTCATCGGCAACCCTAAGATATAAGTACAAGGTGTCGCCCGGTTCTGGTCTTGTTAACACCAAGTCAGACGATAAGTAGGCTTTTAGGCCCGTAAATACCTCTTCACATTCTGTTGTCCACCCAAAAGGGGCTTTTTTACATATGAACTTGAAAAAGGGCAAGCATCTCTCGCCTTGCTTGGAAATAAACCGTCCTAGAGCGATAACGTGCCCTGTTAGTTTTTGTACCTCCTTGACTGTTCGAGGAGATATCATATCTTGGATAGCTTTGATTTTTGAGGGGTTGGGCTGGATACCCTTCTGACTGACCACGTAGCCCAAAAATTTCCCCGTTTGAAACGCGAACATGCATTTACGGGGGTTCATCTTCATTTTATATTCTCTCATCACATTAAAAACTTCATTCAGGTCGACCAAGTGGTCCTCGAAGCTTCGGCTTTTGACTAGTATATCATCAACGTAAGCTTCCACATTCTTTCCAATTAGCTTTTCAAACACTTTATTCGCTATGCGCTGGAAGGTTGCCCCAGCGTTCTTCAGCCCAAACGGCATCGCCGTGTAGTAGTAAGTGGCATTTGGAGTGATGAAGGCGGTCTTTTCTTCATCTTCAACAGCCATAGGGATTTGATGGTATCCGGAGTTGGCGTCTAATAAGCTTAGATAGGCGTACCCGGTAGTCTAATTGAATAGCTGGTCAATTCGAGGAAGCGGGTAGCAATCCTTAGGGCAGGCATCGTTCAAGTTAGTGAAGTCAATGCACATACGCCAGTCTCCATTGGGCTTCAGAACGAGAACTGGGTTGGCTAACCAGGTTGGATATTGGACTTCTCGGATGAACCCTGCATCTAAGAGCTTTGACACCTCCTTGTCTAATAACAATACACTTAACGCCAAGGGAATTTTCATCTTATACCCCGTGTTAGGGGCAGAAAGCTGTTGTCCCTACCGCTCAGACAACATCGAGGCTATCGCCTCACTCCATGCGATCAATACTGGGATGGTCGACATCAACGAGGGGGTCCCACACGTCACTTTGCCATGACACGCGGCGTTATCCCATCCCAGGCCAAACATGGCGTCCCACGAAGGGCATAGGCGTTGCCTTGCCTAGGTGACACCTACCCCCATATACATATCTAGCGCAACGATAGCACACCGCTGATGAGGAGCGCCAACCTCCTGACGGGCCCGTTAGCGCCCTATATGATCGAGCTCCCAAAAAACACTCTACTTTTCGCCTATAACCCCCCCCCCCCACAATCCAGAATAAGGGTAAGTCTAAGATCACTGGCCAAAGCTCTGCTACTTTCACTACTCGTACTGACTTAGGCATCGGAGTGTCTACGCTGGGGACCCCCTCCGGCGCTTTGCAGGTATACCGGGTGGCCGCAGACGGTGTGTCTAGGAAGCTATTTTCCCGCCTACCCTTCGGCAAAGTAGTCGAATCTTATCATTGTCAATGGCTAAAGTTTTCTCCATAGAAAATGTTTGTCATTTTTGTTGGATCGGCTTGACACAAGGGTCAATATTAAGTCGATGTTTCGCTACCTCTTGCGAGATACCAGGCATATCCACAGGCTTCCATGCGAACTCTCCTTTGCATTTGTTCAATAATCGAGCTAGTTGGAGGTTTTCCTCTGGGCTTAGCTTCTCGTTGACCAGGAAAGTTGCTTCACTGACCCCATTAACTGGTATGGGTAGCATTTTGTCCATAGGCTGAGTGCGTTTCTCATCATTCGGCCCATTAGGATCTACCGTGACATATACGTATCTATCACAACTCTTCTGAGTCATGAGTAGGTAACACTCAGCTGCCAATTTTTAATTTCCTTTGATTGAGAGTACTCCATCCTAGGAGGGATATTTTATCCTCAAATGCTTCTGAGATATCGCCACTCCAAAACGGTTGAGAAATGGTCGCCCAAGTATGGCGTTATAGGGCAAAGTTAGGTCTACGACCAAGAATAACAGTTCCTCTGACCGTTTAGACGTGTCTTCTTGAAAGTATACTGGCAGCATTGTGACTCCAGTCACTAGGATTAGAACTCCGTCCACCCCAATTATTGGCTTCTTGCAGGGTGTAAGCTCGCTGTCGGGACGCTTCATGAGGTTGTAAGCCTCTAATGAAAATTTTTTTACCGCGCTTCCGTTGTCAACTAGAATTCTTCTAACTCCATGATTGCCAATAACGGGTGTAACTACTAATGCCTCGTTATGCGAGAACACAACATCCTTCTCGTCCTCTTTGGAGAAGGATAACACCATTCGATCTCAGGCACCTATCGCTTCACTCTTCATTGACGCGCCTTCTCGTTTCCTCTTGTCTCCTATTGATAAGAGTCCGGCAGATACTGAGCAGGATCGGCCTGATCTGGGCTGGTCGGGAACACTGTACTGGGGTCTTCGTCACCTGCAAAGCGCCGGAGGGGGTCTCCGGCATAAACACTCCGATGCCAAAGTCAGTGTGAGTAGTCAAAATGGCAGGGGTTCAGTACGCTGTCTTAGGCTTACCTCTTGTCTGAAAAGGTGGGGGTATTTATAGGCAAAGAAAGGAGTGTACCGACAGGGGGTAGGAATTATCCCTGGTAGGTGTTGCTGGGGTGATAGATGTCGCTGGGGTGGCAGGGAGTGATGTCATGCGGGATGACGTCATGCGGAGTGACGTCATGGATGACCTGGGATGGGATGCCGCCGTGCGGATGTCGCATGAGAGCCCCCCCGCTGATGTCGACCATCCCAGGGTCAGCCGCCAGGCTAAGGGCGGTAAGAACAGGGTCTCGTCTCCCTCGGCAGGTACAGTATGCTGGCCGAGTCACCCAGCGGGGTAGTGGAGATGTCGCTTCTGTGGTATCGATAGTTATCATATGCCCAACTGAAAATGAGCCCGAGCATTTACCAAGGGCTATCGTCGTGTCTTCCGTCTTGCCTCTTCAGAGGTTTCTACATTAATGAGGGCTCGACAGTCGATAAAGGTATATTTTCAGAGCACCTTTCTTCCTGAGTCTATAAATAGGCCTTTCATTTTGCACTTGTTTCCATAACTCTCTCAACCTTCTTCACATCTCTCTTCGATTTTCCTCATCTCTTTTCCTTCAATGGACAAGATCACCAAGAACTTTCTGCTATCCAAAACCCATACCTTGAGAAATCTGACCCAGGGTGACATCGATTTTTTGGGGTCGTTGAGCACCAAGACTTCGGAGGATATCTTGGAGCTCCAGGGAATGTTGACTCCCCTGCAGGCTAGACAGGCTGCTGTTACCATGGAGGACTTCAGTCCCGTGGAGAAAGCGGTGAAGTTGTCTACGGCTATTTCTCAGATTCAGCTACTTATGGCCATGCTGCAGCACAGGAAGGATCTGCTGGGTTGCTGCTTAAAGGGCATGAGGGCCTATTCTTTTGAACTGACTGCTCTTTCAGATGCCCTGAGGGAAATTCCTTTTCTGGAGTGGGAGGATGATGATGCTGGGTCGAATGCCTGACCAGCGATGGCGATCCTCTTGTCGTGTCTTTCTGTGCTCCTCTGGGCCACCTTTTGTAACCCCGGGCCGTTAGGCCCTTTAAATAAATAAATATGCTTTTCCTTATTAGCTTGCCGCGCTGTCGATGTTTTTCTTCTTTCTCATGTCGTCTTTCTTAAAAAACAACTTCTATTCTCACTAATTGTGAGCTTGGTGTCCCTTGGGATCCCATAACTTTATTTGTCTACCTGGCTCATAATGACGATTCTCTCACGTCCCAACCGTTCTGAATATATTTTGCGCCGTTTTTCAGTGTTAACGGATTGGGCAACAGTTTCGGTGCCTTCCGGTTGGTGTAGACTTTCAACAGTTGCGAAGTCAGATCTTTCCCCCAATAGTCGTTATCCCTGATAGTATTAATTGTCCTCGATAATACGCGAAAAGGCAGGCACGCTTCCTCACCTCGGCTATATAATGGGGCTCTTCCTTTCTTTTCTCTGTTCATCTTTTCTTTTCTTCTTTCTTCTTACTCTTACTGATATTTCCATGGCTGACTCCCATTTATTGTATACTGCTGCTCGTGATTCTCCTCCGACCCCTCCAACTTCTCCCGACTCCGACAATCCTCCTCCCTCACCTCACTGGAGGCCTGCCAGACGTTCTGCAAAGTGTCGGGGTCGCAAGAAATTGAATAAAATAAAGAAACAATCTTTTGAATCCTTCTTTGCCGACTTTGAACCTCACTATCTCTCGCTGCGGCAAAAGGATGAAGCGTCACTATCCGTTCCTTGTCCTTTTCCCAAGGATAGGACTTCTGTGCAAGATGCCGCTCTAGGACTGGTTACCCCGACCCTGGAGGAAGGCTCCCGCGCCGCTTCAAAGGAGGAAACTGCCCCACGACAGGTTCCGCCTCCCAGTTCATGACACGCTAGAGCGTGTGCTGCGCGAGCACGGGCTTAACCTTGCGCAGATCACTCCTTCCTCATGGAGTTGCATCTACACCTTCCTTCGTGCTTGCGAGTTAAAAGATATTCTTGCTCCCTCTGTCACTTTATTTCCCAAGTTCTTGACTCTGGTTTTTCGCGACGGCTTCATTAATATTATTCCAAGATGGGATGACGCCCTAGTGAGGCCTTTTTGGCAAAAATTTCAAGGATTTGAGGAGAACGTCGAAGACTGGAAGAGTGGTTTCTTCGTTGTCGAATTACCCTCTCGCCTGTGGCATTCTGACTTCAACCTGGAGGTAGTTGATTGGGTGAAGCCAGCGCCTCTGTCTAGGGAAGAGTTGGGTCAGGCCAACGCTTTACTGGAGATGGAGTCCTCTTTCCAGATCCGAAACTTTGCTTTGTACAGGCCTTTAACTGAGTGTACCATAGGTGAGCTTTTGAGCTTCACCGCTGCCTTACTTACCCCTTGTTTACTAACATAACTTTTCGCAGGGGAGACTATCGCTTGCCCGCTCTCCGAAGGTGACGCTTCTCACAAGGTTGTCGCGCCTTCAACGACTGCTCCCTCTACTTCCGCTGGGGCTCGAGCTGATCACCGTATGCCCATAAAGAAAAGAGCTTTAGATGAGATTCTTTCCAGGGAAAGTGGTTCCTCCCTCCGCACTTCCCGCTTCGTGGAGAACTGGTTACCCAGTCGGAAGAAGAGGTCCGGGTCTGGTTCGCCAGTGACTGAGACAAATATTTTCTCCTACGGAGTCGAGGACATGGAGGACATGGATATGAAACTGAGCCTCCGCCCGGCTTCCTCAGCTCAACGAAAGAAACTAAGGGAAGCGAGCGAAGCTCAAGTGATAAGGATGGCTGCTCGATCTCCTCCTGCCAACACTACAAATACCGTCGCTTCCCAGACTGCCATTTCTCCTGACACCACTAAGGGGGGTGCCGCTTCACTGGGTGGCACTTCCTCAACTCTGGGGTTGGCTGCCCCCAATAAGACCTCCCTTGCCGCGATGTTGCCGCCATCTGCTACAGACTCCACTCCTGTCATGGAACCTCCACACTCGCCCATTGGCCCCTGTATTTCTAACGTGCCTCTATCAGTCCCAAGTGGACCTGGTTCTTCTCACTCTCCCCCGAAGTCCCCTTGTCCGTTGTTCCTTACTTCAATTCGAGACGTTGGGGGCTCAGGCGGTATCTCCGCCCCTTCCTTTGTTGCTGATCTTTCCCATGACGGGCCTCCAGGGGCCCCTTCTCACCGGCTAAATCTGTCAAAATTTGGGACTGACGGGTTCCGCGCCCTGGCTATATCAGACCCCTTGTCGCAAGACCAGCCCACGACTATCTTGGCCTGCGAAATGATTCGCACCTCCGAGGATAAAAGTAGGCTACTGCAGCTTCCTCCTGAGGTTCAGTATGTGCGCGTCATGAACAACTGCCTTACTGCCTTTCGACAACTTCATTACTTCATCAAGGCTCGTGGTACACAATCTCAAAACTCTGGTGCCCTAGCAAAGGTAGAGGAGCTGTCGCGACTCCACAAACGCGCTCAAGCCGAACTGCGCGAGTGTCGCGCTGACCTTACTCGGGAAAGGTCTAAAGGAAAAGCCCAGGTTGAAGCTTTGGAGGCTGAGCTGGTGGCTGAAAGAAAGAAGAACTCCTTCCTTCTTGAGGAGATATCATCCCACGATGCCGACCTGACGAAAGCTTCCACGAAGGTGGCCTGGTGGAAGAAGAAGACTGAACAAGCCTTTATCGCTGGGGTCACAGATCAGCACCGCGGTAGGGCCGCTGATCCCGCTGAGGTCGCCAGGTATGCCTCCGCGAGGATGAAAGAGATTGATGAGAGCCAAGAGGGTTTCCTCTCCTCCGAAGAGGAGTAATAAGTCAGTGCCTAGGGAGGGCCCATTTGATGTCGCTTGATTGGGGGTGTCGCTTCTTTACTTACTCCCTTGTTGTATTATTTTTTCCATTTAGACTTTGACGTCGCCTCCTTGCTTGTAATAATTAACAAATCTTATAATCTTGACCAAATAATACGTGTTTCTTAACGATGTCGCCCTTTATCACTTGCCGCTTGACTACTTTTTTCTTCGCACTTCGCCTCTTGCGTGCCGTGGCATTGCAACTTGCCGCTCCTTTTCACTGGGTTTGACTGCCCCCTTTTTCAAAGCATTTAATGCTCTGACTCCTTTTACTTGATACGGAGGAGACAGTCATGATGCTCTGAGCCCACGTGTCATCAAAGGGGAGCGCTAAGGGAATAGCGGGCTGAACATGTCTTTTCGCTCCTCAGGGATTGTACCCGCTTCCGCGCCTCTTGTCCTTGAAACGTCACACACCACGATCGCTTGACCCGTCGTTCCCTTTAATCCTTAGGGTTATAAAAACCCTCACGTGCTCTCTTCTTATCTTTTGTTACCTTTCTCTTTGGAAAACGAAAAGAAAGAAAAGAAAACACAATTCCTCTTCTTCCTCCTATGATCCGCCGCCGCCCGGGTGCTTCGATCTTCCTCTCACAAAAGGTACCTTCCTATCTATCCTTCGTTTAACCTTGCCCATGGCTCGTAATCGCCGCTATTCCCGCTCTGCTGGAGAGGGGGATATTGATACTACTATTTCCACCATTGCTTCCACCGCCGTCCTTCGACGACACCTGTGGAGTTATAATGCCACTCTCGACCAGTTGGAGGGGTATTCTACTGAAGTTGCCCCAAAGTCGCTTCGCCTTAATAGCGAATTATCTGGCAACCGTAGGGTTCTTTATGCTAAAATGTTTCATTATGGTTTTCGGCTGCCTCTAGATCATTTAATTGCCGAGTTACTCTCTGAATTCGATTTAAATGCTGCCCAGTTGAGTCCAAATGCCTATTGTGGCATTTATGCTTTTATAGCCCTTTGTAGATACATAGGAAATGAATCTCCTTCTTTGTTGTTGCTGCGCTCCCTTTTTCAATTATACCACCATAACAACGGCATCATAGCGATATCGCCTCGCTATGATGTTGAAGCCCTAAACCCCTTTACCTAGAAGCTGTTGTTCCTCGAATCTTCTGTTGACGCTTGGAAAAAAGGATTCTTCATCATCAATCTGCCCGCGCCTTGTGGCGGAGCGGGTTTAATCTAGTCGTCAGAGATGCTGCCTGGGGTGGCAGGCCACACTTAGGACCAGTTGACCAAGGCTGGCTGGACAAGCTACTCAACCTGTCGGGGATTCCTGGGTTCGCACTCGCGAACTTGCGTGCGGGGGCGACATCCGGGATTGCATTCAAAGTGAGCACCGTCCCTTCATTCGCTACTCCCCGTCAGTACTAACTCTAACGTTCTTTTCTTATTTCTACAGATCCTCCCGCCGGGTGGAAACCTGAGTGCATCAAGAAAAGAGAAAGAAGAGCTCAGCAGAAAAAAGAAAAAGAGGCTCTTTCTGCCGTCTCGACTGGTGCCGCTACTGACACCACGCACGTGTCCACTTCTGCGCCTGAGGCCTCTTCTCTTCCTCGAACGGAGGCTACTGCCACATCAACTATTGAGCCAATTTCCTCCCCCAGCATTGTTCCTACTCGAGCGTCGTCTTCTCGTCCTCCCCTTGCCAAAAAGAAGAAGAGAACTCTCCGCCTTCGAGTTATCGCTCCTACCCGTGCTCCTATTCAGGTGGTTTTTACAAACTTTTCTCCGTCTATTTGTTTCGTTCGTTTCTTAATTCCCTTTTTCTTTCGCGCGTAGGATACCGCTGCTGTTGCCTCTTCTACTACCCCTTCGCGCGACGGCATGGACTTGTCAGGCATTCTTGGCCCCAAGCGACCGCGTCCTAATGAAGACACCCCTTCCGTGGATGACTTTGCTGCTGGTCAGGAAGGGCAGGGCGACGTCACCAATACCGGCCCCTTGGTGGGTAATCAAGGCTCTGGTCCGCCAGGGAACGGGGCTACCTCCGCGCCGCTTCACTCTTCTTTTGCCGCGTCATCTCCTCCTCCTGGCAATCCCTTGGGCTTTCTGGAGGATCTTGTAGAGGAGGACTTTCCATCCCTACAAACCGGCGGTTTCAATATTGACGCTGGACCATCTAATTGTTCCCCTCCGTCCCCTCCTGATGTCTTCTTCGTTCCTGTTGCTGTTCAAATGATCTCACCTGGTGGCTGACCTAAGCACTATACTCTCTAGCGGAGCCACCACCCATCAGGTTGATTTAAGTAACATTCGCCAGCGCGGGTTCCCAACATTAGGAGGCGACAACTCCCTAGCGACATCCGCCTATCTGGCTGGACATCTGTTGTCGGTTGAGGAGGAGGAGCAGGCCTTCCTCTCGGTTGCCGAAGGTGAGCAACTGCAGCGGATAAGGACCCAATAGTTCTCTGGCTTTCATGATTTTTATTACTGGTCCAGGAATGTGACGAGACGAATGAGCTCTCTCCACTCTTCCTCCCAGGAATGGTGCAACGCTAATCACCAGCTCTTGAAAGAAGTCAACAAGTACCAAAGGGAACTTAATAAAACTCAGGAAGAGCTGAGGAAGTGTGTTGAAGAGCGACAATGTGCGGAAGCCAGTTTAGCAGTTGCAAGAAAGGAGCTGGAAGAGGCCAGTGGACGTGAGGCCACAAGGGATGCCGCCCTTCAAGCGGAGCAGGGCAAAAATGCCACGCTTATGGAAGAAACGGCAGACAAATGTAAATGGTTTCTGGAACAAACTGCGGGCCTCATGGGCGACTGCTTCATTGAGCGTCATGGCCGTAATCAGTTCGACGCTGATGCCATAATCCGCCTCTTCAAGCAGAAGTCTGGGTTCCTCACGGAAGAGGGCTATCGCCAAGCGAAGAGGCCACGACATGACGAGGGGGACGACAGCTTGCCCAGGCCGTAAATGTTACTTCTCTTTTTTGTCCATCGAGCGCCCTCACTTCTTTGCCCTTTTTGTATTTTTGGGGCCTTTTGCTTAAACAAGTCTCCCCTCTTGTATAAACAGTTTGCACAATTTGCCGTCATTTTACTTTATCAATGATCTTTCTCAATTTGCTTTCGTTAGCCCTTCTTTCAAAACTTGTTGCCACCGTTGAACTGATGTTGCCTGCGCCTTCGAACCTCCCTTGCGGAGTCGCAACATGCAATGTCATCATGCATTTCTCTCCGCGCGATAGGGTAGATCTGATCTTCACCATTATCTCGTACCGTGTTTCGGGGGTCCACCATTAACGTGTCTCCCAGTTTTTCATAATGACAATTCCGCTTCAAAGCTTCCACAACGAAATCGATGGTAACGCTTGGCGTTAATTACATCTTTATATCGAAACGACTGAGGAAATCTTTCAAAGATTCCTGAGGCTTCCTGCATATATCGAATAAAGTTGCGGTGGACTTCTTGATGGGGACAGTGGTACTAAACCGGTTTTGAAACTTAGACTCCAGCTGTGAAAAACTGTCAATGGATCCGGCTGGGAGACCTTTAAACCAAAGGCGCGCGACTCCTAACAATGTCATAACAAATATTTGGCACAAAGATGCGTCACTGTGAGTTTGGAATTGTAGAAAGTCTTTCACCTTGTTAAGGTGGGAGAAGGGATCCTTGGTGCCGTCATAGGACTCCGTAGGGAGTTTTACATATCGACTGACTCTGTGACGTCTTATGCGATCGCTAAATGGGTGACCTCAGGTGTCGTCGAGGATTTCACGAGTATGGCGAGATGGGGATACTTCCGGATGACATCTTCAATTTCGCAGATCAGGGATGTCATGTCGCCTTGGAGTCCGGCTACGACTCCTTGGTGAGCAGGTTCAGTATTTCCTGCTGCTCGATCTCTCACTACGCTCAGGGGACACATCTCTATCCATTTCCTCTTGGCGACCATCCTAACGATGTCTATACTCATCCTGCCGTCGCTCCTCTTGGGAGACGGGGATTTGTGGCATATGCGGTACGTAAGGCTCCACTCGCCCTTGAGCGAGTTGTACAAGGCTGACTGGTGTAGTCGTCGCGAATAAGGTCAACGGAATGTTTCTGTGTAGTGGAGGCGATAACGGTTGTTCAGTGACAATAGATAAAGTAAAAATAGTCTGAGAAGGGGCACTGTGCCCGGACACACTGGGCGTGAATCTTGCGGCTAACTCGGTTAAATGATCTAATTGAGCTCGAAGAGCGGATATTGAATTCACAAAGGGGTTATTAGCGCTATCCATCATAGATCCCATTGGGGGAGGAGTGGAATAGCTAGATCCTGCCATTTAGGAAAGAGGAATCTGTATCTGGGAAAAAGGTGTTCCTGTTGTTTGTCCAAAAGAGAAATCTAAAGATCCCAGAGAAATTTCTTGCATTGTGGCAGAAACATTAGTAGTAGCGAAAGGGAAAAGTTCTCTGCGGACTGCAAAAGGAATGCTAGAAGGCTGAGGTGGTGTAGACTCTGAATCATAAGCCATGATCCTTCAGTCTCCAAGAAAAACAGAGCTTGGCTATTAAGGACGCTCACTTAATAGAACTAAGGCTCTCAATGAAAGCACCAGTTTGATAAGATTTGGACTTCTGGGGAACCAGGGGTGGGGACCACGACCTCTTAAGGTTACTGTGCTTGCCTTCCGGTGTACCTGCAAAGCGCCGGAGGGAGGGCTCCGGCGTAGACACTCTGATGCTTAAGTCAGTATGGTTGTTCCAAATGGCACGAGTTCAACTAGCAATCATAGGCTTACCTCTCTTCTTGAATGGTGGGGTATTTGTAGGTGCAAAGACAGGCGTTACCTCTAAGGGGTAGGCTTTATCTAAGAAAGATAACGCCTCGAGTGACGTCATAGCTGGCCTGGGATGGGATAATGCCATGCATGTGGGAAGATAACGTGTGAGACCCCCCCTCCCCGACTGATGTCGACCATCCTAGGGTTCCTCTCTTGGTGAAGGGCGACATCTTTGGTGAGGCGCGCCCGATAGGAGCTACAGTGATCCAGCCTTATCGCTGAGTGTAAAAATGGCAATGCCCCTAGAATTGCCTCTATTGTTATCAGAGACAAAAAGAAGGAATAAAAAGGGAATAATTAAAATAAAATAAAAGTGATATAATAAAGAGAGGGGGCAAGATTAATAAAGAAGGAGAGAATTAGTGGGTGTTAAAAATAGAAAAATTAGAAATCACAAAAAGTGAATAAAATAAACAAACATCCTAATAAATATAAACAACTATTAAATGAAAACAATCAATTAAAGGTGGCATATAAATATAATAGAAATCAAAAGGGGCGGAAGTTCTGGTAATAGAAAGAAACAATTAAGTGGTGAAACGAAACCCGAGGCAAAGCCTCTAATGGCCTTCATTAACATCCAGGCCTAGACATTCACAGGCTGTCTAGGGCTGGATAGGTGGGTCGACCACCTCCTCTTCCTCTACTATGAAGGGTTTGAAACCTTCGTAGAACGACTTTAGGCGATGACCATTGACTTTGGATCTCGACGACTCCATGATCGAACACGGTTGTGACTCTGTATGGGCCTGTCCACTTTGATTTAAGTTTCCCTGCAAAAAGTCTTAAACAGGAGTTGTACAAAAGAACTTTCTGACCAACAACAAAAGATTTGGGCAAGAGCAACTTATCATGGTAAGCTTTGGTCTTTCCCTTGTAGATGAGGGCGTTCTCATATGCATGCATCATCACGAAGTTCTTTGAGCTCTTGAATTTGCAACCTGCGATGCTTGCCTGCCTCTCCTAGATCCATATTGACCTTCCTGATTTCCCAAAAGGCCTTGTGTTCAATTTCTACCGGGAGGTGGCACGGCTTACCATAGACCAGTCTATAAGGAGTCATCCCAATCGGGGTCCTGTAGGCCCAGAGAGCACCGTCCAATTTCAAGCTCCAATCCTTGCGAGATTGGTTAACCATTGTTTCAAGAATGGATTTGATTTCCCGATTGGATACTTCAGCTTGCCCATTGGTTTGGGGGTGGTATGCCGTAGAGACTCGGTGAGTTACCCCATACTTGTTGAGAAGAGAATAAACA
This sequence comes from Viola odorata, assembly GCA_963691705.1. NCBI lineage: Eukaryota > Viridiplantae > Streptophyta > Magnoliopsida > Malpighiales > Violaceae > Viola > Viola odorata. Next base: position 34,357,231 of record OY829543.1, on the reverse strand, counting down.
ACCCGATTACAAAAATGCATCCCACGATTATTGATGAGGGCTCGAGAGGTTCCAAATCGGTTGAAGATGTTGGTGCACAGAAAATTCACCACTACCTTAGAGTCATCAGTTTTCGTCACCTTGGCCTCGATCCACTTGGAAACGTAATCAACAGCTAGGAGGATGTAGATATTCCCATAAGAGTTTGGGAATGGGCCCATGAAATCAATTCGCCAAATGTCAAAAATCTCACAAGAGATGATATTGGTAAGAGGCATCTGGTTGCGAGCTCCGATGTTCCCCATCGATTGACATCGAGGGCAAGACGCGCAGTATATGTAGCTATCCTTAAAAATTGACGACCAATACAGGCCGGCCTCGAGGACTTTTAAAGTTGTTTTCTTTGCAGTGAAATGACCACCCTCTATTGATGAATGGCATAATTTCAAGATCGAGGGCACTTCATCCATAGTCACGCACCTACTGATGAGTTGGTCTTAACAATGCTTCTACAAATAGGGGTTGTCCCAAATGTAATACTTTGATTGTCTCTTAATACATTGACGTTCGGACGGCAAGGAATTGACAGGGAAAGAGTCGGTCGCAAGATAGTTTGCTATATCAGAAAACCAGGGGAAGTGGACAACTTGGGCAAGACACAGATACTCGTCAGGGAAGGTGTCATGGATAGGCACCTTGGAATTGTCCTCTTGAGCTGGTAATCTACTCAAATGGTCGGTGACTAGATTCTCTCTTCCTTTCTTATCCTTGATCAGAATATTAAACTCTTGAAGTAACAAGATCCATCGAATGAGGTGAGGTTTGGCATCAACCTTCGTCAATAAACACCTAAGGGCTGAATGATCTGAATACACAATGACATGCATGCCCAAGAGATATTGTCTGAACTTGTCTAGGGCATAGACAACAACCAGGAGCTCTTTTTCAGTAGTGGTGTAATTTTGTTGGGCTGGATCCAACAGTTTCGAGGCATAGTAGATAACATGTCTCTTTGTCCTTCTTCTGACCCAAAACGGTACCGAGGGCATGATTGCTAGAATCGCACATGATTTCAAAGGGGAGTGACTAGTGGGGGGCTCGAATGATGGGAGCGGTGATGAGTTTGGTCTTGAGCAAATCAAATCAAGCCTTGCAACTATCGTCAAACATATATTCCACATCTTTCTAAAGTAGTCTACACATGGGTTGCGTGATTTTGGAGAAGTCCTTGATGAAGCGCCTGTAGAAACCAGGGTGCCCTAGAAAGGAACGCAGATCTTTGACACAGGACGGATAGGGCAAGGATTCAATTACTTCAATTTTTGCTTTATCCACTTCAATGCCTTTGCTAGAGACGATATGACCCAAGACGAGGCCTTGATCGACCATAAGGTGGCACATCTCAAAGTTCAATACTAGGTTGGTCTCGATGCAGCACTGTAGGATTTTCTTCAAGTTGGCAAGACATTCAGAGAAAGAGCTTCCATAGACGGTGAAATCATCCATAAAGACCTCGATACCTTTCTCGACAAATTCTAAAAAAATGCTCAGCATGCATCACTGGAAAGTAGCAGAGGCATTGCACAAACCAAAGGCCATTCTTTGATATGCGAATGTACTGAATGGACAGGTGAAAGTTGTCTTTTCTTTGTCTTCAAGGGCAACTGGAATCTGATGGAAGCCGGAATACCCGTCTAGACAACAATAATGCGTCTTGCCTGCGAGGCGCTCTAACATCTAGTCAATGAATGGTAACGGGAAATGATATTTGCGAGTGGTCGCATTCAAACGACGATAGTCAATACATACTCGCCAGCCATTCTAGATTTTAGTTGGGATCGAAGCGTCATCTTGCCCTGTAGTGATGGTGATGCTAGTTTTCTTGGGCACAACCTAGACGAGGCTCACCCATTGGCTATTAGAGATGGGATAGATGACACCTGCATCCAATAACTTTAATACTTCTTTCTTCACTACCTCCATCATTGGGGGATTCAATCTGCGCTGAGGTTGAAGGACGGTCTTGCTGGAGTCCTCAAGATGGATTCTGTAGGTGTATAGGGCTGGTCACAAGCCCTTGATGTCAGTAATTGTCCACCCGATGGCTTGTTTGAATTCTTACAGTAGGGAAATTAACTTTCTTTCTTCGGACTTGTCTAACTTGTTGGAGCTTAATATGATCAAGCATGTTGAATTTAATGATCTCGCCATCAAACTCAAGAGAAATAGTGGCGTCATGGACATCTATCTTGGCCCTGGCAGTAGCAAGAAATGGTCTTCCCAGAAGTATATCCGTGGCTTTAGTTGAACCTTCACCCTCCATAGCAATGACGTAGAAGTCTGCTGGAAAATGAAGTCACCTACTTGGACCAAGACATCTTCAATAACACCCTCGGGGTAGATAACGGATTGATCAACTAGTTGGATTGCAAGTCAGGTACTTTTCAGAGGGCCCAGGCCTAGACGGTTGTAAATCCTCAAGGGTACGACGTTGATACCAACACCCAAGTCACACATGGCCTTACCAACGTCGACTGTCCCAATCTTACAGGGGATAATGAATATTTCCTGGTCATGACATTTAGAAGGGATTTTTCACTGGATGTGGCAGAAATGTTGACTCCCACACTTATCTTGTTGACCATGGTCATATGGCGTTTGTTGATGCACAAAGTCTTTAAAAATTTAGCATAGTGGGGAATGCTCTTGATTGCTTGAAGGAGGGGTATGTTGATAACGACTTTGCTAAAGATGTCGAAGATCTCACGTTCTTCCTTCCCTTTGTTGGATTTCACTAGACGTTCCGGGAAGGGAGGCTCAAGGATTTGGTGGATATACTCCTAAGTGAACTCCAGAGGGTTCTTGTCATTCCTCGGAGAACCTCTTAGGGAACGAATACGATCCTCCATCACCTCAGGGATTTTTGGTTCTTTTTTCTTTTTCTTAGGCTGGTGCTCAGATTTTGGAGGTTGTTCCGCATCGAGGGCAGGATGTGCTAGAGGTAATTCTAGACCGCTTCGGAGAGTCATGGCATATGCTTCGTGCTTCGGGTTTGCCTCGGTTTGCCTAGGAAGTCTAACTCTATTTTTCAATTCTTTCATTTCAGAATTCATAATACTCATTTGTTTCTGAAGTTCAAAAATCACACTCTTGTAATTGATAGTCTCATCAGTGGGTGGAGGAGAAAGATTCTGATCCTTGGGAGGCGGATGCTGATATTGCTGGTTGTGTTGATATAGGGTCTAGGCCTGTAATTCTGAATGTTGAAAGGTGGCTGAGACTGATTCCCATGGTGATACTGTTGTGGTTGTGGCTGACTACTGATACGAGCCCAGAAGCCCAAGGCACTCATGGATAAGCCACTAGGAGCAAGGACATGACTGCCATGCTCATCAAGGCGCTTAGGGCCGAAGAAATCAGCATGGAGACCACGACCCAATGGAACCTATGTGTCACGGCCTAACTATTCTGAGGCCCGTGCGGCGCCTAGATTCTGCAATCTAGGCCAGCCTTTCCCCTGTCATTGATAGTAGTCTCCGACAACCCTCATATAGCTTCGTCTCGTGCAGAACTATTGACAAGACTTAGCACCGACTCAGCCCATAGTCGCCGCACGCCTCTCAGCAATGCACGACCATGTCATAGGTCGAGTTCTCTCACCTCGGCCTATGCTTGCCCTACGCCTAAGGCAAGGCCTTTATTCGATCCTCGAACCTTTAGATAGTTCTTCCGTAGCAACCCTCGCCATCCTTCTCAAACCTCGTCCCTTTCTTATCTGCGCACTACTAGTTCTAACACGGACTTAACTAGAAGTGGCCATCATAGCACAGCCATGATGGCAACGCTCATTCCTTAACACGGAAGGCTCACCCGCACAGATATGCCGGACCTGCATAGGAGAAGCTCACTTAGGCAAGCATATTCTCATATCTTGCCCAGGGGTTGGTGGAGAGCTATCACACCCAATTAGGCTTCCCTTCACGTACCTTATAAAGGGACTATCCGTCAAATCCATGCACCTTCGGCGCGGCGCGACTCAGGATCCATGTTAAGGCTAAGCTGGAACACCAAGGCTTAGACCTTAACACTCTCCCCCACTTAGTAATGTTGATGCCCTCATCGACTAGATCTCCAATCTCTTTAGACATGCGTTAACAAGGAACATAAGGTTAGAACACCTTAACGCCATAATAGTTTATCCTAGGCTCTCCCACATTTCAATACTTCATTTTTCTTTTCACTCATTTCTTTTTCTCTCCTTTATCCTTCTTTTCACTCTTCCCAACTCCTCAGATAGTGGTCTTATCACTCATTTTCTTTTCACAGCTCGTGTCTCACGCTCGCCTATGAAGAAGTACATTCTAGGCATGATCAATATTTCCTCAGTATCCGACCCTTCTAGTCGATACCCTTAGGACCTATCGATCATACTTACAATGCCATGTCTTCCCGCCAATCTCTCTTATCTTTTATCCCTCAATCGCATACTCACTCTTTTCATGCGGGTTGTTTTCCCTTAATCGCATGCTCACTCTTTTCATACGGGTTGTTTCCTCATTACACTCATTTTATCACTCTTTCTTTTCTCCATTCTCAGTACGCTCACCAAAGCCTACTTCCTAGGGTCGTAGTATCGCGTAACACTTTGTTTTCGTTCCAGCATCCGGTACTAGATCCACTTGTCCGGCTTTCACATGGCACAAGCGTCTCTAGCACATAGACGTGTCATCCTTCCGAACCAACCCACTTAACTCGTAGGTGTGTCGTTCCATCGAACCGATATCCTATGTCCTAAGTGGGTCGCATGGTACCCCACTAAGTCAAGCGCCTCTGCGCATTATATCATATCCCTCTAAGCCAAGCGCATCTGCGCATTCTCGTTCTCTCACCTGACTCAATTCCTCTGAGCCAGTGAGTCTCATATGTATAGCTAGATTGTCACATACATATAAAAGCGCCTCTGCGCATTCTCGTAACGCCTCATGCGTATTCTCTTTGCCTCTTTGCGCTTATGCACTTCATATGCATAGTAAGCCATACTCATCTCAGGCTACGCTTATGCGCTTCCCGCGCATGCATACTCATTCCATAAGCCACACATGTTACCATGTGCTTGAGATCTCACGTATGAGATCTCATGACTTATCTCAGGCTACGCTCATGCGCTTCCCGCGCATTACTCATTCCATAAGCCACACATGTTACCATGTGCTTGAGATCTCACGTATGAGATCTCATGACTCGCTTCCTCCTCCACTTCAACCATCGATGTCCTCATCGATCTATCTCAAAGGGTTGATTCGCCCCTACTTACATGCGTCAGGTGCGCAATGCAGGGCTCAAGACAATCTCTAAAGGAACACTTCCTTCTTAGATTTCTTGTCCGTCATTACTCACTCAATTCCCACTGCCTGAATCAATCTTCCATATCATATTCAGACTCACTCTTGCATTATGTCCGACTTGACTTGTGCATTCTATTAACCATTTTTATGGACTAGAATGTTAGCTACCCATACAATGCTCTAAAGACTCTAGCTACCCATAATTATGGACTAGAACTCTAGCTACCCATAACCCATAACTATGGACTAGAACTCTAGCTACCCATAACGATGGACTAGGGACTTTAGCCACCCAGAGTACGGACTAGGAACTCTAGCTACCCACCAATGCCTTAATAGACTCACTCCTCAATCTACATAATCACCGATACTTTCGTATCTAAACTCGCCACTTTATCTCGATAGGGCTCGTGTTGGAACTTATTGCATGATCACTATGTGATGTGTACAATATAGAAGCCAACCACTAGCTTTCTCCACATTTCTCACACTCAGGCATGTTTCTTTCGAACAACAGCCATCACATTCTCATCTAGAGCACTTGGCCTCTAGTGTCTCACTCGTAATGATGGCTAATTTTGTATTAGCATCCACGAGTTCATCATTCCCGTCAACTCACATTCTCGCATCTTGACATCACAAGATGTTATCGAGCTTAGGCTCGCCACATTGGACTAATGCACTTCACATGCATAAGTCTTACTCGTTTAGCTCTACTACCACCTGTCACGGCCTAACTATTTTGAGGCCCGTGCGGTGCCTAGATTCTGCAATCTAGGCCAGCCTTTCCCCTGTCATTGACAGTAGTCTCCGACAACCCTCATATAGCTTCGTCTCGTGCAGAACTATTGACAAGACTTAGCACCGACTCAGCCCATAGTCGCCCCGCTCCTCTCAGCAATGCACGACCATGTCATAGGTCGAGTTCTCTCACCTCGGCCTATGCTTGCCCTACGCCTATGGCAAAGCCTTTATCCGATCCTCGAACCTTTAGATAGTTCTTTCGTAGCAACCCTCGCCATCCTTCTCAAACCTCGTCCCTTTCTTATATGTGTACTACTAGTTCTAACATGGACTTAACTAGAAGTGGCCATCATAGCACAACCATGATGGTAGCGCTTATTCCTTAACACGGAAGGCTCACTCGCACACCTATGCTAGACCTGCATATGAGAAGCTCACTTAGGCAAGCATATTCTCATATCTTGCCCAGGGGTTGGTGGAGAGCTATCACACCCAATTAGACTTCCCTTCACATACCCTATAAAGGGACTATCCGTCAAATCCATGCACCTTCGGCGCGGTGCGACTCAGGATCCATGTTAAGGCTAAGCTGGAACACCAAGGCTTAGACCTTAACACTATGTGTACATGTCAACGACTCGACTCGCAGCCACACGCCCGCGCTCGAGCCCTATTGTATGCCCACGCCCGCGTCCAGTCGCAACCCCCGTGCCCAGGCCACGCGGTAAGGCCTCGCATACGCCTTCGACCATCGCCAAAGCCCATCGGCACCTAGCCATCAAAAGCCCATGATCAAGCCTGCGTCTTCCACAGATGAAGCCCCTTTGTCCAAGGGTGTATATGGTCTTTTCCCTTGTAATAATCAACACTATAAATTGAAGGACATAGCCTCTTTTATAGTGGCTTTTGATTTTGAGAATTTTCTTCTTAAGCCTTAAGCCATTTCGTAGACTAGCTCTAGGAGGATTTTAGATCCAAACTTCATCTTTTCAACGTACCCGGTCATACGACCCCATCCGGAGCCAACCCTAGTGCCATGCCCATAGGCGCAACCACCCACGCCAAGGCCCGAGCCTTGGAGGATGCAGCAGCCGCAGCCGCGAGCCTCTCATTGCCGCCCACGGGCCCAATCACTCGAGCCAGGGCCCGAACCTTGCAGACAAGACTCAGTAGCCTTATCCATATGAAACCGAAGGCAGAGACAGGCTCGGAGGAAGCCAGCCTACGCGCGCCCCACCCGCGCCTTGTGACCTTGATCCGTGCCGCGGATGGACCACACTTGGCCACTTCAGACCTTTAGGTCCGCCAGTGCCCTTTTTCTATTTTTGGCCAGGCCATGGTTATTTATAATACAATAATGGAGTCCAGGCCAAAAATCAGGAGAAAAGCCCGAAGGATTTGGGACAGGCCCAAATCACAAGCCCGCATTGGACAGTGAAAGCCACCGCCGAGCCTTTTGAAGATTGGAGCATATTGCCTCGCACAATATTCAGCCCAGAACTTCGTCCATGTGTTAGGAAGTTTCCCTCCAAATATCAGTGGGAACGCTCAAGGGAATAAGGAAAACGCCTTGTTTCCTTAAAACGTGATTCGGTGGACCCGCAAGCAAAGCCACTTGGGCCCTTTGACCTAAACGGTGGCGCCTGCACTTCTCTCCTATTTAGTAGACTTTATTTATATTATTTTAGGATTTTAGAACTTATTTAGAAGGGTGGCTTGTTGCCATTTTCATTTAAGTCATTATTTTGAAACTAAACTAGTTTCCATTTTTGGAATTAGGGTTTAGCGCTTCATTAAAAAGGAGCCGCCCATATTATTTTTCAGTCATACTTGGTTATTGATTATTTAAAGTAGATTGCTTTGGATTCCTATCCACTTGTTCTTGATGAACCATGCAACTAATTGAGTTTCGTGCATTCGATTAGCTTGTCAAGTAAAACTTGAAAGCACCTCTCATTGAGTCACTCATTCTTTGGATTGCCAAGCATTGCGACTTGGAGGTTCAAAGGTTTGACGCAAGATCCTCAAGGGATTCGGCATGGATTTCCAAGCAATGTGACTTGGAGGTTCACGTGCTTTCTTCGAGTTAAATTCCGCATTGAAACCCACGTCGCTGGACAACGATCAAAGGAGGGCATTCTAGATACTAAGAAATGCATCAGTTTGTAGCGGATCTCAGCTGTCCCGACTTGGTAAATCTATCCCTTTAATTTATCATTTTCTTTGTTAGAATTGGTATTCCTTCATTCTCTTCTACACCAATTCTCTTGGGTGTTGTGTGTTAGTGTGTCTTGTGTCAATTTGTGTCTTGTGTGTGTGATTAGTGTGCAAATCATCTCAACGATTTGTAGGTCTTTTCTTTTGTAAAAAAAAAAAAAAAAAGGTCCCCCAAAGTGTCTTAGTTAATTTGCGTTGTGTGTTGCATTGAATTAAAAAAAAAAAAGAGAAAAAGAGTGTGAAGCAAGTCATTAAAAAAAAAAAGGAAAACAATTTCGTCAAAAATAGAACAGAGGCGAAATCAGTACCATTAAAAAAAAAATCAGGTACTTCCAAAATCAAATACTAGAGTGAATTTGTGGTTTATAGCAAAAAGAATCATTGGATTTGGATTTCGAAATCAAAAGTTATGGCTAGAATAAGTCTTCAAACCCTAATCGCATGCCATTAGCGTTTTTGAGTTTGTAAACTGACTCAATCTGATTATTTTGAGCTTTTCTTTGATTCTACTACTACTGTGACTTTCTACTCTGTAGTATACTTGAGAGTAATTGATTGATTCTTGCAATTGATTCGAGTATATTACCTCAAAATTTCCTTCTACACTAGTTTTCTTCGTGTGTCTCTTTGGAAGCTTTTTCTTGAAAATTCTTCAAGTCAGGTTCATCTTGGATACGTTGGAGATGGATCTAGATAGTTTGCTTTGAGAGATTTTGTGAGACTAATATAGAGACAAATACGAGAGTAAACACGTGAGGGAGAGAGGGTTTTAGGCAATTTTACGCTTGGAAATTTTCTTGTGACTTTCAAGATGTCAGGCGATTCAGGAAAGGAACAAATGGTTGATGTAGCCAAGGCATTACAAGACATAGCAGCCCAGCTATAGAACCTAAACACTTGGAAGTAGCAGGTTGAGACTAGGGAACGTGAGAGTAGGGTTCCACAAGCCCCCGGGGCACACTTTGTGCAACGCCTAAACCCTAGAGTAAACTGAGAGGCATATGCGCCTTCACCGAGCGATGACCAGTTTAGTGAGCAAGAGGTAGAGGGTTTTGAAGATGAGGGTGAGGAGGAGTTTCACATGGCAGGACCGAGGGGTTTCCAAATGCGCTGAGGAAGTGCGCATGGACGTGGCAGATGCGCCTTTGGTGTGCGAGACCGTCACCTTGAACAGCCGCGTCGCGAGGAGCGCGAGCGGGCTAACAATCATGTTGGGAATGTCAAGCTTAAGGTTCCAGCCTTCGAAGGGAAGGATGATCCCGAAGCCTACTTGGTTTGGGAACGAAAGATGGAGGCCATTTTTCGATGTCATAACTACACAGATGAGAAAAAGATAAGGTTAGTGTCCGTAGAGTTCTTTGGTTATGCTGCCGAGTGGTGGGAGCAAGTCAGTGAGGATTTGAGAGGTCCCGTGACTACTTGGGAAAACATGAAGTTTGCAATGAAGAGGAGGTTTGTCCTACCGTACTACCATAGGGACCAACTTCAGCGCTTGCAAAAACTCACCCAAGGGTCCAAAACAGTGAATGACTATCACAACGAGTTGGAAGTTCTTATGGCTAGGGTTAATGTGATAGAAGATGAGGAAGCTAAGATGGCTAGGTTTCTTGGAGGACTGAGCCGAGAGATAGCAGATTCATTGGAGTTGCTACCATATAGGACGTTAGAGGAGATGCTCTAGATGGCTGCAAAGATTGAGAGGCAACGCAAGGCTAAGGCAGCCTATTCTAAGCCATCTACTTTTGTGTCTCGGACTTCCACTTGGAACAAGTCTACATGGTCCAAGGGGAACAAGGACAGCAAGGACACACCCAAGGTATCTAAGCCTTCATATGGTACCAAAGGTAATTCGGCAAACCCTACTCCTTCTAAAGTTCCAATTCCTAATACTAACCGTATGCCTACTCGAGACATAGTGTGTTTTAAGTGTAGTGGTCGAGGCCATAAGCATGCCGAATGTCCCAACAAGAGAGTTCTGATCATTAGGGACAATGGAGAGATGGATTCGGAGGATAATTGTGAGATAGTGGAGGATTCGGAAGAGGACAGTGAGGAAGAAGAGGAGGATCATGAAGCTAGGGTTTGTGATCCGGTTACCCTAGTAATTCGAAGGAACTTAAGTGTGCAGCCAAGGGCCAAAACATGTGAGGAGGAACAAAGAGAGAACCTATTCCATGCTAGGTGCCACATTGGTAAGGTATGCTCTCTTATTATTGATAATGGCTCTTGCACTAATTGTGCTAGTACGCTTCTTGTGCACAAATTAGGGCTACTCGTGGTGAGACATCCAAAGTCGTACTCTTTGCAATGGATGAATTGATAACTATTAATATACCCCCCAGGGCATTTTAGTCCAGACAGGGGGTACGTCATCTTCAGCTACTGTAGGGCCTGCCTGGCCTCCTGCTCGTCCTGCTACCGGGGGGGGGGGACATCCGATACAATGTGGCGCCTATTCCCACCCCCCGGTAGGCCATAAGCGTTATCTAGAGGCCTAGATAACGCCTCTCATTAAATCTCCTATAAATACCCCCTCCTAGGTAGAAAGGGGGGGGGGGGGACTCTCTCACTACTCTCTCTCTCTACTACTCCTGCCTACCCATTATATTTCACTGCTTATACTGAATTGATCGTCGGAGTATCTGCGTCGGGGACCCCCTCCGGTGCCTTGCAGGTGTAGCGGCTGCGAGGACCACCCCCTCAGAGGTGAAGATCTCCAGGATTCTTCCTACCCCGGGTACAATCTCATCCAATTATTATCATGAATGATAGTCAGGCCCTTAAAGTTTCTAAACAAGTGTTGGTGAGCTTGTCAATTGGGAAATATAAGGACAAAGTTTGGTGTGATGTAGTCCCAATGCAATCGTCACATGTATTGCTTGGCAGACCTTGGCAATTCGACCGCAACGCCACTCACGAAGGGAGGAGCAATCGGTACAAGCTTGAGAAGGAAGGAGTGAAGTTCACACTTGCGCCCCTTTCACCCATGCAAGTGCTTGAGGACCAGCTCTGGTTGGAAAAGTCCCATGCTGAATTTGAGGAAAAAATTGATGAAAACAGCCCCTGTGAAAAAAAGTGAGCATGGGTTTGAAAGAAAAGAAAAGAATGAAAACAGCCCCAGTGAAAAAAGTGAGCACGGGTTAAAAATAGAAAAGAAAGAGCCTGAAAAAGAAAAGAAAAGGCACGAAAAAGAAAAGAAAGTGAACTTGTATGCGAAAGCAAAAGATTTGCGTCGAGCGCTTGTTTTACAAAAACAGTTTTGTGGTGAGAATCGTCCTTTGATTTTACTTTGCTTTAAATCTTTTTGTTTGAGCACTACTAACCTTGATCCTTTAGCTTCTGTGCCTTCTTCTATCTTGGCTGTTTTGCAAGAGTTCAAAGATGTAATACCCGAAGAGATGCCGCCCGGTTTGCCTCCAATCCGCGGCATAGAGCAACAAATTGATTTTGTGCCGGGTTCGACTATCCCAAACAGACCAGCCTATAGGAGCAACCCCGAGGAGACTAAGGAACTTCAGAGGCAGGTTGATGAGCTCCTTAGCAAGGGATATGTCCGAGAGAGCTTGTCTCCATACGTCGTTCCAGTGCTTCTAGTGCCAAAGAAAGATGGAACTTGGCGAATGTGTGTTGACTGCCGAGTTGTCAACAAAATTACAGTAAAGTATCGTCACCCCATACCTCACTTAGATGATATGTTAGATGAGCTTAGTGGTAGTGTAATCTTTTCTAAAATTGATCTCATGAGCGGCTATCATCAAATTAGAATGAAAGAGGGTGATGAATGGAAAACGACATTTAAAACAAAGTATGGATTGTATGAATGGTTAGTGATGCCGTTTGGATTGACTAATGCCTCAAGTACTTTCATGAGACTTATGAACCATGTTCTTAGGCGATTCATAGGAAAATTTGTTGTTGTATACTTTGATGACATCTTAGTTTACAGCAAATCTTTGCATGATCATGTTTTACACCTTAAGGAGATTTTTCTAACCTTGCGTGAAAAGAAGCTTTATGCTAAACTCTCCAAGTGCTCTTTTGCTTTAGAATAGGTTGAGTTTTTAGGATTTCTTATGGGCAAGGACGGTGTGAAGGTGGATGAAGCGAAGGTGCAAGCGATCAAGGAGTGGCCTACGCTAAAAATAGCAAGCGACATCCGCTCCTTTCACGGCTTAGCTTCCTTTTATCGTCGTTTCATTCATGATTTTAGTACTCTTGTTGCCCCACTTAATGACCTAACTAAGAAACATGTTGATTTAAGGTGGGAGGAACCTCAAGAGGCCGCATTCCAAGCGTTGCAGGACAAGCTGTCCAACGCACCCGTGTTAGCCCTACCCGACTTTGACAAGCCGTTTGAGTTGGAGTGCGACGCAAGTGGAATCGGTATAGGTGCTGTTTTGATGCAAGAGAAGAAGCCAATAGCCTTCTTTAGTGAGAAGCTCAAGGATGCCCAGCTGCGTTATCCGACATATGACAAAGAGCTTTATGTGCTAGTTAGGGCTTTCGAGGTTTGGCAACACTACTTGATGCCGAGGGAATTTGTGGTGCACACCGACCACTTGAGCCTCAAATACCTAAAGGGACAAGGGAAGTTGAATAGGAGACATGCCGTGTGGCTGGAGTTCTTGGAAGCTTTCCCTTATCACATCAAGTACAAGGAAGGAAAAGACAATGTTGTAGCAGACGCATTGTCTAGGAGGTATGCCTTGATCTCTTCGTTAAGTGTCAAATTTTTAGGGTTTTCTCAAATAATTCCACTCTACCCTACTGATTTGGATTTTGGTGAGATCTATAAGACTTGTGATTCCATGGCTGATGTGAAATTTTATACGTATGATAACTATATGTTTCGGCGCAAACGCCTTTGCATTCCTAAGTGTTCTTTGTGTGAATTACTTATGTATGAATCACATTGTGGTGGATTGATGGGCCACTTTGGCATTAATAAAACCTATGAAATGCTGAAATCACACTTTTATTGGCCTAAGATGAGACGTGATGTTGTGCGTGTGATTGCTAGATGTGTAGTTTGCCAAAGGGAAAAATCTCGGTTAGCTAGTCATGGTGAGTTTATGCCGCTGCCCGTACCTTCCCAACCTTGGACTGATCTGTCCATGGACTTCATTGTAGGTTTACCTAAATCTTGGGATGGTAAGGATGGTATATTTGTTGTTGTGGATCGGTTTTCTAAAATGGGGCACTTTTTACCTTGTAAAAATACTAATGATGCATCTCAGGTTGCTAATATATTCTTTAGAGAGGTAGTCCGCCTCCATGGTATGCCTATTCGTATTGTTAGTGACCGTGATGGAAGATTTTTGAGCCACTTTTGGCGAGTGTTGTGGAGTCGCCTTGGAACTAAATTGCTGTATTCGACTTCTTGTCACCCTCAAACCGACGGCCAAACTGAGGTAGTTAACCGTACTGTAGAGTCCCTTTTATGCTTTTTAGTTACTAAACATGTGTCTAAATGGACTAATCATTTGCCTTTCATGGAGTTTGCTTATAATCGTTCAATCCATTCTACTACAAATTGTTCACCTTTTGAAGTAGTTTATGGTTTTAATCCGATTACTCCCATGGATTTAACCCCTTTGCCTTTGAGTGATGTTTCTAACTTAGATGGACAGCAGAGAGCAGAACACATCAAGAATATACATGAGAAGGCTAAGGCGAACATTGAGCGCACAAATGAGTGCCTAGTGCGCAAGCGCAATGAAGGCCGCAAGACCGCGTCCTTTCAAGTTGGCGATTGGGTGTGGCTGCACCTACGACGTGAGAGATTTCCAAAAAGGAGGAAAGGAAAATTAGCCCCATGGGGAGATGGCCCATTTCAGATTGTTGAGAAGATCAACAACAATGCTTACCGCTGACCTTCCAAGTGAGTATGGTTCAATTCATGGAACCTTTAATATTTCTGACTTAAGATTTTTGATGCAGGTGATGAGGATGTTACTGATCTGGATTCAAGGGCGAAACCTTCTCAAGATGGAGGGGATGATACGACCCCAGCCGGAGCTAACCCTAGCGTCACGCCCACAGGCGCAACCACCCGCGCCAAGGCCCGAGCCTTGGAGGATGCAGCAGCCGCAGCCGCGAGCCTCCCATTGCCGCCCACGGGCCCAATCACTCGAGCCAGGGCCCGAACCTTGCAGACAAGACTCAGTAGCCTTATCCACATGGAACTGAAGGTAGAGACAACCTCGGAGGAAGCCAGCCTGCGCGCGCCCCAACCGCGCCTTGTGACCTTGATCCGTGCCGCGGATGGACCACACTTGGCCACTTCGGACCTTTAGGTCCGCCAGCGCCATTTTTCTATTTTTGGCCAGGCCATGGTTATTTATAATACAAGAATGAAGTCCAGGCCAAAAATCAGGAGAAAAGCCCGAAGGATTTGGGACAGGCCCAAATCACAAGCCTGTATTGGACAGTTAAAGCCACTACCGAGCCTTTTGAATATTGGAGCATATTTCCTCGCACAATATTCAGCCCAGAACTTCGTCTATGTGTTAGGAAGTTTCCCTCCAAATTGCAGTTGGAACGCTCAAGGGAATTAGGAAAATGCCTTGTTTCCTTAAAACGTGATTCGGCGGACCCGCAAGCAAAGCCACTTGGGCCTTTTGACCTAAACGGTGGCGCCTGCACTTCTATCCTATTTAGTAGACTTTATTTATATTATTTTAGGGTTTCATAACTTATTTAGAAGGGTGGCGTGTTGCCATTTTCGTTTAAGTCATTATTTAGAAACTAAACTAGTTTCCATTTTTGGAATTAGGGTTTAGCGCTTCATTAAAAAGGAGCCGCCCATGTTATTTTTCAGTCAGACTTGATTATTGATTATTGAAAGCAGATTGCTTTGGATTCCTATCCACTTGTTCTTGATGAACCTTGCAACTAATTGAGTTTCGTGCATTCGATTAGCTTGTCAAGTAAAACTTGAAAGCACCTCTCATTGAGTCACTTGTTCTTTAGATTGCCAAGCATTGCGACTTAGAGGTTCAAAGGTTTGACGAAAGATCCTCAAGGGATTTGGCATGGATTGCTAAGCATTGAGACTTGGAGGTTCACATGTTTTCTTCGAGTTAAATTCCGCATTGAAACCCACGTCGCTGGACAACGATCGAAGGAGGCGTTCTAGATATTAAGGAACGCATCACCCGGGTTGCTCACTTTCTTTAGAGAAAGTTTCGGTCTTGATTAAGAAACCCTTATTAGTTTGTAATAGGGAGGTTGCCTAGCCATCGTTGCTAGGAGGGTTTCCTCCAAAATTCTAAGCCATATACATATATAAAACCCTTCTATATCCTCTTAAATATTTCGCTGCATCCTCTTTACCAAATATCATCATCCAAACATTCATTTCAAGGCCAACACCTAAGACAACCGCGTGTGAGACTAGATCTAGTGCTTACAAGCGATGTCCAAGCTCTTTGAGGCGCTTGCACCGTATCAAGTGGTAGCAGAGCACCAACTGTCTCAAGGTTGCAGTTTCTTCATTTCAAGGTATTCCTTCTGTCTAAAATCATCCCCATGTCTTCCTTGTCTCTTTTGGCCAATTGGGTATTTTTGAGTTTTTGGTCTTTTTTCCTTGTTTGATCCATCTAAAATGCTTTGTTCATATTGGTTTGTGTTTGTGGTTGGATTAAATCATCTCTTCTTCATCTCTTTCATTCAAAACCTCTAACGTGTTCTTAGGGTTTGTTCTTAGTCACTAAAGGAAAGACAAGTGGCGAGTGAGCCAAAGGAGGCCATTTGGCGCCTAGTGTGTGAGTTGGCAAGCACGTGAGGGTGAGGCCAAATTCCTCTAACCGCCCAACGTGTTGGACACTCTAGGACATTCTAGAAACAAGCCTAGTCACTGTGATAACACCTACCTCATATCACTAAAATTGTTGCTTCTTATCTTTTCAAACTACACGTCTTGCACTTGTTACATTTTGTAAGACTTGTCATACAACTTGGAGCTCTCTTGCACTCATTTAAAAATAAAAATTAAAATTAAAAGAAAAAGAAAACAAAAGAAAAGAAAAGAATTCAAAAAATATATATATTACAAGTGAGTCAAAGCAAGGGACTTAAGTGTCTATGCAACATCAAGAGCTATTTGAAAGTGCGCTTGAGCAAAAGAAAGAGCCTTTCTTTCCTTCCTATCCTTTTTCTTTTTCCTTTCGTTTCTGGAGTCTGTGTGCTAACTTTTCTTTAAGTCTTAGGTTTTTCCTTCTTGCTTCTCAAATTAATTCTACTCTAGGCCTAAGTGTTGCGCATCAATACAACTTTCGGGCACCACTTTAGACCTTCCGTACCTTTACTTCGTGCCCTTGTTTTCTTTTTGAGTCCCGTACCCTTCTTAAATTCTTACAGTCTTAGTTGGGCTAAGCATTGGCTTGGGGCTTGAGAGAAAATAGAGTGAACGTGAGGAGGGGATCTTATTAGAGAGTAGAGCGAAACACGAGAGAAAATACGTGAGGGAGGGAACTAACGTTTATTTTCGTATATATTGTGTTTGTTCATTTTGTAGGTATGTTTTAGCTATGTCTCGTAACCTTGATCCATCCGGTGGGGGCTCCAACGAATCGGTACATTTGGGTGGTTTTAGGGGAAGAGAGCCTAGAGAGGAGCCCGCACCTCATAAGGTCCTAGCTAGCATCTCCGCACGAATGGAAGAAAGATTGACGAGCCAAGAGCAATCCATCAACAAAATCCTAGCCACCATAGCAACCATCACCGAGAGACTACCACCACTAGCAACACCACCACCACCACCTTCATCGCCCCATCACCAAGAACGCCTAAAACAATCCCTAGCCCACTTCCACCAAAGAACCCCAAGGACTTAGACTACTATGCCTTCCACCACACCGTGGATGAGGAAGAGGGGGCTGCCGAAAGTGCGGCAAGCGAGGACCTAGCGGCGCTAAATGTGCCTTCCTTGAGGCGCCCACGTTCCCCGCAACACCAAGCCACACAACCACATCATCACCACTCCGAGCCTCCACCAAAGCCTAAACACGTCATAAACACCATAGCAACATGAAACACCGACCCCAACATACCATTACATAGGGCCAATGGATATGTCCCTCCACGTCAAGCGCCTAGAGCAATTCCCGAGGGACTCCAACAACACCAAACACCACCGTTTGAGCTACAAAGGCACTATGAGTATGAGAGCACGCATGAGGAGAGGGGGTATAGGCATCAAGAACAGAGGATGGACAATTACCACAGCCCTAAGATAACCTTGCCTAGTTTCAAAGGGAAGGATGAGCCCGAGGTCTACTTCGATTGGGAGAACAATTGTTATAATTACTCAGAGGAAAAGAAGGTCAAGTTGGCCATGGTAGAGTTCACGGGTATGGCAATCCAATGGTGGGACCGCATCGTGGTTAGTAGAAGGCTTGAAAGGAGATTGGTCGTGACCGATTGGGGGGAACTATTAGAGGAGATGAGCCACAGGTTTGTGCCTCCATATTACATAAGGGATTTACACCACCGACTTCAAAGCCTTCGTCAAGGCTCGGAGAGTGTGAGTGAATACTACCACGAGTTGTTAACATGCATCATATGAGCGGACATTCGCAAAGGAGCCGAGGCCACCGTGGCCCGTTTCATAGGGGGACTTCACAAGGAAATTGTGGAGACGATAGACTTCCACACGTATTCCACCTTGGATGAAATGTACCTCATAGCAATCAAGATTGAGAGACAAGTAAGCCGCAAACCGAGAACTCAATCTCAATTACCTAACTCATCTTCCACCCCTTCTTCCAACTACAAGCGGCCTTGAAAAAATGCTAGCAAGGCTCCGATAACCACACCAAACACCTACCGCACCCTACCACCCAAGCCAAATGCACAACCAAACACTATACCACTTAGACCGATACCAAACACCAACCCACCCGCAAGGACTCACACAAGGAATATTACTTGCTTTAAATGTGGAGGGAAGGGGCTTATGAAGGCCGAGTGCTCCAATAGGATGACAATAGTTTTAAGGGAAAGTGGCGAATTGGTTAGTAAATATAAGGAGGAAGGAGAAGAGGGTGGTCCAAAGGTAATTTCGGATGACGAGGGGTACGCTAGTGAGAAGAGCGAAGGGTATGACCATGTGGAGGTGCCTCAATGCCTAGTAGTGAGGAGGAGTTTCGGTATTAAGGGGAGAGAGAACGATGCCTCTATTGCGCAAAGGGAGAACTTGTTCCACACTAGGGGTGTGTCCAACGGTATGGTTATATCCATCATCATTGATTATAGGAGTTGCGCGAACGTAGCAAGTGCACTCCTAGTGCATTCCTTAGGCTTAACGACCACTAGATACCCCCATCCGTATGTATTGAATTGGTTTAACGATGGGAGCACGGTTAAGGTGCAAAAGCAAGTGCTTGTGCCCTTCAACATTAGCAGCTATGTGGACAAACGCTTGTGCGATGTAGCACCAATGCATGTGAGCCACTTGCTCTTAGGCCAACCTTGGCAATATGATCGAAGGGCAATTCATGACAGTTTCAAGAACAACTATAAGCTTGAGCATGAAGGCCGAAAGTTCTTGATCCCACCCTTGCCCCTAAGTCAAGTCTATGAGGATTAAATCAAGCTAGAAAAGGCTTGCACCACTTTCAAAATTTCAGCTTCACTTCAAGGAAAGAAAGAGATTGATTGGAGTGGAGAGAAGAAAGTAAGTGGGAAACATGGGGGAAATAGCGGGCATGAAAATAAAGAGCATGCACCGAGAGAAGAAGGTAAGGAGAAAAGGGAGACTCGAGTGGAAAAACAAAGCTTGAAAAGAGTAAGTAAGCTAGTGAGGCCTTTAGGGAGGCGAAAGTGGAGAGAAAAGTGAGCTTCATGGCTAAGGGGAGAGACATTAGGCACGCCTAATCATGTGCAAACCATGCATTTTAATTCACTACAAACCATTTGCTTTGAATACTACTAATGCTAACCTTTCTTTGCCCAAGATGATTTCTCCTCTCTTACTAGATTTCCAAGATGTATTTTCGGAGGAGATTCCCGAAGGACTACCACCCACAAGGGGCATTGAGCACAAGATAGAATTTGCACCCGGATCCACCTTGCCCAATAGGCCGGCCTACCGATGCAACCCAAAGGAGACGTAGGAGTTGCAAGAACAAATTGATGGATTGTTGGCCAAGGGGTTCATAAGGGAAAGCCTCTCACCTTGCACCATGCTGGTCATCCTTATGCCCAAGAAGGATGGGAGTTGAAGGATGTGCATGGATTACCGATCCATAAACAAAATAACGGTAAAGTACTCTCACCCAATCCCACGCTTAGATGACATGTTGGATGAGTTGTGTGATGCTAAATTTTTTTCAAAAATTGATCTAGTTAGTGGTTACCACCAAATGAAAATGAATGAAGGTGATCAATGAAAAATGACTTTCAAAACCAAATTCGGTCTTTATGAGTGGCTACTGATACCTTTTGGCCTCACTAACGCACCTAGTACTTTTATGCGATTGATGAACCATATTTTGAGGCCCTTTATTGGATGTTTTGTTGTGGTATACTTTGATGACATTCTAGTATATAGCACTTCACCACAAGCACACTTAGACCATTTGCATCAAGTCTTCTTAACCCTACGTGAGCATAAATTGTATGTTAAGCTTACGAAATGCGAATTTTGCTTGGAAGAGGTGCACTTTCTTGGTTTTATTGTAGGATCCAAGGGACTCAAAGTGGACAATGAAAAAGTCAAGGCCATCGCCGAATGGCCCACACCGACCAACGTAGCAGAAATTCGTTCCTTCCATGGACTCGCGGGGTTCTACAGCCGATTTGTCAAGGACTTCTCCACCGTAGGGTGCCCCTAAATGAGCTCACGAAAAAAGAGGTCCCTTTCGTGTGGGGGAAGGAACAAGAAGTAGCTTTCACCACTCTTAAGGCAAGGCTCACTTCAAGTCCGGTGCTTGTTCTACCCAATTTTGAGAAGACATTCGAAGTTGAGTGTGATGTAAGCGGCATTAGCATTGGAGCCGTGCTAATTCAAGAGAAGAGACCCGTGGCTTTCTTTAGTGAGAAGTTGAAAGCGGCCCAACTCAATTACTGTACTTACGACAAGGAGTTATATGCGTTAGTAAGGGCTTAACCGTATGGGAACACTACTTGGTTCCGAAAGAGTTTGTGGTGCACACGGACCACCTTAGCCTCAAGTATCTGAAGGGGCAACGCAAGCTCAACAAGAGGCATGCTGCGTGGATGGAATTCATTGAAAGGTTATCATACCACATCAAGTATCTCAAGGGAAAGGATAATGTGGTGGCGGATGCGCTATTACGAAGGTACGCCCTTCTCACATCCTTGCACTCACGCCTCTTAGGCTTTTCACATATCACCACTTTGTATGCTAATGATGTAGACTTTCGTGACATGTTCCTTGCGTGTGCTAATGGTGTGTTTGATCACTTTGCAATGCATGATGAATTTCTTTTCCGTAAAGGCAAGTTATACATTCCCATGTGTAGTACACGAGAGTTTCTTGTGAGAGAGGCACACGGGCGGGGGGGATTAATGGGGCACTTTGGGATAGAAAAGACACTAACCACGCTTAAAGAGCATTTCTATTGGCCCAAGATGAAGAAATTAGTGTCGCGCATTATTAGCACATGTCTTGCATGTAAACGTGCTAAAATAAGAAGCATTGACCATGGGCACTACATGCCATTACCCGTTGCACCGTACCCATGGTGTGACATCTCCATGGATTTTGTACTAGGTCTCCCACGCACTAAGCACGACAAAGATGCCATTTTTGTTATTGTGGATCGATTCTCTAAAATGGCGCATTTTGTTCCTTGTCATTCTACTTGCGATGCTTCACATGTTGCTACTCTTTTCTTTCGTGAAGTGGTTAGACTTCATGGCATGCCATGCACTATCGTGAGTGATAGAGATAGTAAATTTCTTGCGCACTTTTGGCGTGTGTTGTGGGCTAAAATGGGAACTAAGTTACTTTTCTCTACTTCTTACCATCCTCAAACGGATAGGCAAATTGAGGTAGTCAATAGGGTGCTCAGGACCATGTTGTGCATCATGATTAAACAAAACCCCAAAGCTTTGGAGGATTGCATTCCATTCATAGAATTTTCTTACAACCGCACCATGCATTCTTCTACACGCTTTTCTCCTTTTGAGCTAGTCTATGGGTTTAATCCTCTTACCCCCATAGACTTGCTACCCATCCCTTTGACTGCATGTTCTAGCCTAGATGGAGAAGCAAAAGTGGAGATGGTGAGCAAGATGCACACGGTGGCCAAGGAACGCATAGAAGCCCTCAACGCCAAGCTCATCAAGAAACGTGACGTCGGACGCCGCATCCGATCCTTTAAGGTTGGAGAGTGGGTTTGGGTTCACATGACAAAGGAACGCCGGGTGGGCAAGCTTAGTCAATGTAGCGATGGACCCTTTCTCATTGTGGAAAAAAAATACGATAACGCCTATGTTTTTGACATTCCTCCTTCTTATGGAAATACTAGTCACTCCTTTAATATTAATGATCTTTCCCCTTATTTTAGAGGTGATGGAGATGCGAACCTAGGAGGGAGCAACGGTACGGATTTGAGGATGAATCCTTGCGGAAGGGGAGGGGATGATACGAGCCCAGAAGCCCAAGCCGCTCATGGATCCGCCACTAGGAGCAAGGACGTGACCGCTATACTCATCAAGGCGCATAGGTCCGAAGAAAGCAGCACGGAGACCACGGCCCAATGGAGCCTATGTGTACATGCCAATGATTCGACTCGTAGCCACACACCCGTGCCCGTGCCTAGGACCAAGGCCTCGCCCACGCCCAGCGCCAAGCCCTTGCCTACGCCTTCGGCTAGCACCTAAGCCCATCGGCGCCTAGCC
The DNA here is from genome assembly GCA_963691705.1 of Viola odorata. Lineage (NCBI taxonomy): Eukaryota > Viridiplantae > Streptophyta > Magnoliopsida > Malpighiales > Violaceae > Viola > Viola odorata. Next base: position 34,335,074 of record OY829543.1, on the reverse strand, counting down.
ATCAAAAGCCCATGATCAAGCCCGCGTCTTCCAAAAATGAAGCCCCTTTGTCTAGGGAAGGCAATTTGCACCCGCGGGTATGGATACCCGCCGGATACCCGCAATTGCGGGTGGGTATTACCCGCAGTTTGCGGGTATTTTGCGGGTATGGATTTACCCGCACCCGCAAAGTGCGGGTATGGGTGCGGGTATGGATAGTGCTTTACCCGCACCGCAACCGGCACTAAATACCCGCAGTGCGGGTATTAAATACCCGCGCAAAATAAATATACATGTCCTTAATATGCATCCACCAGGATTCGAACCTGGGTCTATTGCTTGGAAGGCAATATTCTAACCATTAGACTACAAGCAATTACTTGTCTCTCTTTGCACTAAAACTTAGATATACGGTAGTATTATTGTTATTCCATTTTGTAGTTAGTTGCAAAATAATATTAATACTAAATTCAGCTATTTTAAAGAATTACAATACTTAATTTATCCTAATTAATTAACAAAAACATACTACCAATTAAAATTAAAATTATATGCATAACATTTTAAATAAGGAGAATAAGGAAAAAAACATACTACCAATTAAAATTAAAAATGTATGCATAAACTTTTAATAAGAAGAATAATAACATACTACCGATTACAATTAAAATTATATGCATAACATTTTAAATAAGGAGAATAAAGAAAAAAACATACTACCAATTACAATTGTATAGTTATATGTATATGTTATGCTCATAAGTCATATTCGATACTTGAATATTTATATTTATTCGACATTTTTTGAGTTTTGACGTGTGCTAGATATTTGTTAAACGTACTCCTTATATTTACTTGAGTTAATTGTATAGTTCAATATCAATATTTACTTGAGTTAATTATAACTTATTAACTATTGTATTGTAAAAAATTTGCGGGTATTCGCGGGTAATCCGCGGGTAATTCGCGGGTACAATTTGTCTCCTTTTACCCGCACCGCGCGGGTGCGGGTGCGGGTATGGATTACCCGCAAATTTGCGGGTGCGGGTATGGATAGTGCCTTACCCGCTCCATACCCGCTCCATTGCCTTCGCTACCTTTGTCCAAGGGTGTATAGGGTATTTTCCCTTGTAATAATCAACACTATAAATTGAAGGACATAGCCTCTTTTATAGTGACTTTTGATTTTGAGAATTTTATTCTTAAGCCTTAAGCCATTTCTTAGACTAGCTCTAGGAGGATCTTAGAACCAAACTTCATCTTTTCAAGGTACCCGGGTTGCTCACTTTCTTTAGAGAAAGTTTCGGTCTTGATTAAGAAACCCTTATTAGTTTGTAATAGGAAGGTTGCCTAGCCATCGTTGCTAGGAGGGTTTTCAACATGTCTGTGATGGTAGTCAACTGATTTTCCATGGCAATAACTCGGACATCTTGGGTATGATTTGTCACATTTTCGGACGCAACAATAGTCTTGGCCATGAGCTCAATGATAGCTTTGGCAGCAACTAGGGTACGGGTGCAGAGGCAACCAGCGGTTGCGGCATCGAACAAAGCCTTCATAGAAATACTAAATAAGGGCATGATCCTTCAGGTTGTGGGAGGGACACAAGGCTTGCATTTTCTTGTAACGCTCATGATATTGCCCTAGATTCTCGTCATCCCTCTGAATGATGGAGACTAGCTGCTTGCGAGTCAATCTTGCTGTAGACGCTGGGTAATACTTATCGGTGAAGGCCTTTGACATCTCAGCCCAAGATGTAATAGATCTTGGAGGAAGGTCATAGAACCAATCTTTGGCAGCGTCCTTGAGGGACCACATGAAAGCTCGCAGCTTGGCCTGGTCAATATCGACATTAGTGGGTTTCATGGCCTCGCAAATAGAGTGAAGATGTTGCAGATGGCGATGAGGGTTCTCTTTAGGCAAACCATGGAAAGAAGGAAGGTGATGCATGACAGCGGACTTGAGTGTCCAATCATACTGGACAGCGGGCCAGACGATACAACTGCTAGGAGCTTCTGGGGCAGCATTGAGATCATCTATTGTCTGGTCATTCGGTGGTTGGTTCGGCGGTGGTGGTGGTGGTGGTTGATCTTCCATATTGAGTATCTCGGGGTTGACAAACTCAGCGTTGTCGAGGTCTGGATGAAAGAAAGGAAATTCTTCAAGAAAGAAACCGTCGAGATTATCCAGATCAGAGAGATTTCTGTCGAGGGCAAGATTAGGGATTCCTCTATGATTAATAGCTAGTCCCCAAGCTTGCCTTCGATGTCCTCTTTCTGTTCTAGTAAGCTCGAGATCAAGTGGTAGTAGGTCCGGAGTAGATCTCCTGGTCATACAAATAAAAACAAGAAATCAGTATCAAACAATACCCGGCAACGACGGCAAAAATTGACTCACCGTTGAAACCGGTCAAAAATAATAATAAAACCTGATGCCTAGATGCACAAACTAATTTGCGTGTAATGGTAATAGGGTCGATCCACAGAGACTGAAGAACGAATCTAGCCTTAGATGTATGACAAAATGAAATGCAAAAACAGTAACACAAAAGGGGGGTTTGTTGGTCAAACAAGTCGACCAAAAGATGTCGAGGTCTAGACAGTTAGCAAGGACAAAAATAATAAAATTAACAGAAATAACAATCATGAATAAAATAAGCAGGGAAATGAATGAGATAAAATCAGATAAAGAGAAATCTTAGCAAGGGGTTTTCCTAGGTTGCGTCGAGGGCTAGTCAGTCATCGATGCAAAGATATTAAGTTCTCAAGTCATAGACGTGCAATAGGGGGCAGGTACATCTCAGTTTGTCAGGCTCGCAACACTGCCCTAATCGTTCACTTGCCCTAGACAGAACAGACCAAGCTAATGACAATCCATCTAGTGTCTACTCTATTCTAAGGCTTCGCGTTAGTTATAACCAAAAAAATTACAAAAATCGAAGAGGGTGAACTAGCAGGTGATCAAGCTCCTAATAAAACCATCTAGATCTAGCAAGAAAAATGGCAAGCAAACAAATACAACGTTGAGAAAATATAAAGAACAATTATAATAATTGCAACCCTCAATTAACCCTTGCTAAGCTAATAAATTTAGCCACTCATAATAATAAATAAAAAGACAGATTTAATACAAAGCATAAAAGGAAGGAATACAAAATAAAGGGAAGTGCGATATCAATAAATACCGGCCAGAGGTAAAGCTCCGGTTTGAAGAGTGTTGCCGGTGATGGCTACAAGAAGATGGGAGTGACAAATCCCAAGAAAACTAAAGAGGAAGGTGAGCGGCTGCTCCCAAAATAATTCTATGATGGAATAATGGATGATGTCCTAAAAACCCTAAAACTAATGTTTAAATACCCTCAAAGGTTCACTAGAAGACAAAGAACAGCTAAGAGAGGGTACAAGTGGTGCGTGCGCCCTAAAGGAATATTCCTAGGAAAGCAAAAATAGAATCTGAAAGGAATCCCACGTCCTTCTAGAAATATCTGCACTTGCAGTAGTGAGTCTCGAGCAATAGGTGGCTCCAGATGGCTTCAATATGGGTCCAGGGCTGGACAACATGGCTCACATCTAGGGCTCGATAACAGGAAAGCACCTAGGCCTCGACGCTGGTCTTGACGCTTTGCGATCCATAGCAAAATTCCATTAAAATGGTCTTTTTCAGCATATTTTTCTCTTTGGGCCTAGATCTGCAAAAAAAGTGGATTCAAAGGAGAATTAGCAGTATCATACCCAAGATAAGTCTATAAATCAAGAGAAAAACAAGCATAAAACACACACGATCAAGAACGTTCCTTGAAAAAGGGGAAGTTGAGATTGTTGATGTCGAGAATTAGTGTGGCCTTGATGGTCGTGTCTACTAGTAGAGGGGCCATGGCCAAGGGTTTGTCTCGAGGAACCGAGGCCATAGCTTGAGTGAGGAAGAGAAGGTGTAGGTGTTCGGCCTTGGGTTCTATCATGATTATTTCGGACTTGTGTGCTTGTGTGGAGGACGGTCCTTCTAGAATTGGGGCCATGGTGAAGGCTTTGACCGGAATGGGAACCTAAGCCATAGCTTGAGACATGAGAACTTGGAGATCCTTCGTAGTCTTCATATTCACAACCACTTGTGTCACCTTGATCTTGGTATTCGCCCGCACTATCAATACCATTCTTATAGTCATCGTCACCATAAGACTCATATGCCTCATTACCATGAGATTGGTAACTACAACATGTTCGAGATGAACTCCCATCACTATTGGAATGACGACTAGTGACACCATAGGAACCATCACTATCATCACTAGCCGGTTGGTAGCCATCATCACCATTGGAATGGTTGCTATTGTCGCCATAGGAGCCATACTCATCAATACTAGACGGTTGGTAACCCTCATCATAGTATTCATATCTATCATCACCACCGCATTGGTAGCTACCATCATCATCACACACTTCTTGGTCGCACCATTCACTATCACCCTCTTGTGACATTATGCCTGCAAAAGTAACAAGCTAGATATCCATAGGTGTTAGTAGAACAAACACTCCCTTATGTGTATCTCTCATGTTTAGTGATGTGATCCAGACCCCTTTGAAGACTTCCCGAGTCATGACCTAGCAAGGGAAGAAGACCCGAGTGCACGGAAGACGGACACGAGCCGCCGAGCCGTGGAAATATTGCATCGCGTGTTCGCAACAAGCATATGGACAAGCAAATGGTCTCTGATTTGAGAGATAAGAGGCTTGATGGAAACTTCAAGATGTTAGCTTTCATTTGGGACAAGTTTGAGCCAAATCAGACGGCTGGATCAAAATTTATGCTCGTGGACATTTTAGCGCGCAACTGTCCAGTAGCAAAACGCCATAGCGTTTTGCCCCTGCTTTGAGGACGGGAATTGTTTTCCAAGGCTATTTTCAGGGTCATTTTTGTAATAGTGTAGGCTTATTGTAACCTAGTATAAATAGTTCTTTTCTTTCTTTTGTTAGAAGCTTTGGATGATGAATGAATGTTAAGTGAGAGTACTCCTTTCTCATTCATTCATCCGGGGCTCCATCTTGGGGCTTGCCTTGGTCTTGGATCACCATGGCTTGAGTCAAGTAAAAAGAACAAGAATCCTTTAAATGTGTAATATGTTATTACTTCCATTTGTGTGAACAATGAATCCGAATTTGAGTGTGTTTATGTTCTTGAACAATCTGCCCGTTTTCAAGCCGTTCAACAATCCGAACTCAAGTTCAATCGTTCGTTGTTCAATCATCACTTCCGTCTCCCACCGCCTTCTTAATCCGGGTATTTTGTTTTAATCATTTCCGTTGCGTGTCTCCCTCCGTTTATCCATGTTTTCTACTGTTTTTGTGATTGTTTGTGTGCACAAACTCATGAGCTAGATCCTCCCTTCGTTTCATGTCATTTCGGCCGGATTTCTCGTCCGAGTTTCGGCCGGGATCACATCAGGTGGTAGCGGAGCTTCTGGGCTCTTGGGTTTGTAAATCCGTGTTTCTTTGTGTTGTTGTTGTTGAGGTGATTTTTCTGTCCGAAAATCATCTTGATTCTTCATTTCCTTGAGTCTGCTTGTTTGAATTGATTCACTTGAGATTCGTTTCGGCCACAACTCGAGCCCTACAGAATCGGCGACCGAGGCAGTTAGGTTCGTTTTTGTGTTCTTGAGTTGTTTCAATTCTTGTGATCTTTGTTGTGTCACACTTGATGACATGTTTTGACCACGAAAATGGATCTTGACAGAATCGCCGGTGGAGGCAGTCAAGGTTTGTTCTTGTGTTCTTCGTGTTCTTGAGTGTGTTCATATTAGTTTGTGTGTCTTTCCAAAAAGTGTCGATTTTCTGTCCGAAATTCACAAAAATCCAAAGTGTCAATCTTGTTGTGTGTCTTCTTCATGTCTTGTGAAAATTTCGTGCATTTTTGGCCATCCTAGCCGAAGGTGTGCAAAATTTTTATTTTCGTGTTCTTCGTGTTCTTCATGTGTTCATCTTTGTGTTCTTGAGTCTTCTTGGTTGGAAGACAAGTGAGGAGTCCATTTGATCCATCTTTTGCCTTTGGCTGAATGTGTTTGGTGTTTCCCATTTGTTTATTAATTTTAGAGACAAATATTCTCTCCTTTGTCACCTTGTCTCCCATGCCTAACATAAACAAATATCCCACTCACACATTCTTTTAGGTATTTGGTCAAATGTTCCCTCCCACTTGTCTCCTTTTGTCTAAAGCTTGTCTTCCACCACCACCCCCCCCCCCCCCCTTGTCTCCCCCACCTTGTCTCCTATGCTCATTCTCCCCCATGAGTCGGCCACACTCTTCCTCCTTCTTCCACATCTAGTCAAACATATGTGATGTTTAACTACTTAAAAAAAAAAAACAAAAAAAAAAATGAAAGTTGAGAGATTGGTGAGTAGTACAATATGTATGAGAGTTTAAACACTAGTGTAAACACGTGAGGGAGTGAGTTTACACTAATGCTTGCTTCTTGTGCAGAAAAGAATTCACCATGTCTCTTGGAGAAAATTTTGACAATTTTGAGTAGCTCGGATTTTTTGTTTCGGATTCGAGGACGAATCCTTTCGAAGGGAAAGGTGATGATGTGATCCAGACCCCTTTGAAGACTTCCCGAGTCATGACCTAGCAAGGGAAGAAGACCCGAGTGCACGGAAGACGGACACGAGCCGCCGAGCCGTGGAAATATTGCATCGCGTGTTCGCAACAAGCATATGGACAAGCAAATGGTCTCCGATTTGAGAGATAAGAGGCTTGATGGAAACTTCAAGATGTTAGCTTTCATTTGGGACAATTTTCAGCCAAATCAGACGGCTGGATCAAAACTTATGCTCGTGGACATTTTAGCGCGCAACTGTCCAATAGAAAAACTCTATGGCGTTTTGCCCAAAACGGCATAGCATTTTGCCCATGCAAAATGCAACTTTTCAGTAGCAAAACGCCATAGCGTTTTGCCCCTGCTTTGAGGACGGGAATTGTTTTCCAAGGCTATTTTCAGGGTCATTTTTGTAATAGTGTAGGCTTATTGTAACCTAGTATAAATAGTTCTTTTCTTTCTTTTGTTAGAAGCTTTGGATGATGAATGAATGTTAAGTGAGAGTACTCCTTCCTCATTCATTCATCCGGGGCTCCATCTTGGGGCTTGCCTTGGTCTTGGATCGCCATGGCTTGAGTCAAGTAAAAAGAACAAGAATCCTTTAAATGTGTAATCTGTTATTACTTCCATTTGTGTGAACAATGAATCCGAATTTGAGTGTGTTTATGTTCTTGAACAATCTGCCCGTGTTCAAGCCGTTCAACAATCCGAACTCAAGTTCAATCGTTTGTTGTTCAATCATCACTTCCGTCTCCCACCGCCTTCTTAATCCGGGTATTTTGTTTTAATCATTTCCATTGCGTGTCTCCCTCCGTTTATCCATGTTTTCTACCGTTTTTGTGATTGTTTGTGTGCACAAACTCATGAACTAGATCCTCCCTTCGTTTCATGTCATTTCGGCCGGATTTCTCGTCCGAGTTTCGGCCGAGATCACATCATTTAGCTCTCTCAAAATTGCTCTCACAAAATTCTCAATTGGTAAGCTCACTATTGATCAATCCTTTAGTCTTAAAAAACAACCGCAAGACTCAATAAGAAGAGCACATAAATATGACAATTAGCACAATAATTTCAACCAAGAAGGGAGAAGGAAATTTGGTTGACAAACAATGAAAAAGCTGTGTTTGATGGAGTTGTTCTTGGATAGACCTGTAGCTTCGACACTTAAAAAGAAATAGACATAGATGGCTAGAAATCACGAAATTAATTAGGGATATTTCTAAGGCATAGAGATACAACTTACATAAAGGATAAAAAGGCAAATTTTGGCTGGAACACACTGTAAATAGACCAATAACACAGGCTGCACTTTTCCCATAGGAAAGTTGCGCAACTTTCTGTTTTGGCCAAAATGTATAAGAATTCCACAAAATTTATGGACGACTCAAAAAAATATTTCTACACACAAGATGAAGTTTGTTGACACCGAATTTTAGAATTTTCTGGGCAGGTTCAAATAATTGGACAGATATGAAAATGATAACTATAGAAGCAATTCTAGGGGCATTTTCGTCCTTACACCCAGCGTTAAGGCCGGAACACTATAGCTCCCACAGGGAGTCCGCCTCTCACCTCACACGGAACCCTGGGATGGTCGACATCAGCCGGGGGGGGGGGGGGGGGGAGAGGGGGGTCTCACACGTTATCTATCCACACTAACGGCGTTATCCCATCCCAGGTAGGACATGACATCACTTGATGAACTTCGGCATTATCTTCCCTAGATAACGCCCACCCCCTAGAGTTAACACACACATTTTGCCTATAAATACCTCACTAGTCAAGGTAAAAAGGTAAGCCTACGATTGCCTGTCGAATCCCTGCCATCTTGAATAGCCATACTGACTTAAGCATCGGAATGTCTACGTCAGAGACCCCCTCCTGCGCTTTGCAAGTACACCGGACGACAAGAACAGAGATTCCGAACGGCCATTTTCCTCGCCAACCCCTCTCCAGAAGTCTGAATCTTATCAAATTTGTGCTTTCATTGAGAGCTTTGGTTCAATTAAGTAAGCGTCCTTAATAACCAAGCTCTGCCTTTTCTAGAAATCAAAGGATCATGGCTTCTGATTCAGAATCTACACCTCCTCAGTCCCACGGTGTTCTTTTTGCTCCTCGCAGAGAACGTTTTCCTTCTACTTCTGTCAATATTTCTACCGCAGTACAGGGAACTCCTTCTGGGCAAACGGATTTCCTCTTTGAACCAACAACGAGAACATCATTCACCCAGATGACTATTCCACCTTCCCAAATGGTTGGATCTAGTTTTTCTACTCCCCCACCGATGGGATCTGTAATCGATAGCGCAAACAACCCTTCGGCGAACTCTTTGTTAGCTCTGCGTGCCCAAGTGGACCAGTTGACCACATTAGCTGCTGGATCAACTCCCAATGCCTCAGGATCGACTATTCCACCTCATTTGATATTTACTTTTACCCCGTCTATTGTCACTGATCGGCCGTTATCAATTCAGCAACACGGGAGCACCCCGTTGACCTTGCCCATGACGACGGCCCCCGTCAACTTTGCGCAACTCGTTCATGGATAGGTAGAACATCCCGCGTCGCACGCGCGAAAAATCCCCATATCTCAAGAGGAACATTGGCATGACGAATATAGAGATCGTTCGGATGGCAGGCGAGATGAAATGGTTAGGGATGTATCCCCTAGACGCAGCGAAAGATCAAGTAGTAGGAGATATCGAACCTGCTAACCAAGAAGTCTCAGTCGGTTCCCTAGGCGACACCACGCACCTGATCCTCGAGGCCAGAGGCATAATCTAGAAATTTCTCCTCCCCGTCATCCTCGTGAAATCCCCAATGATAATGCGGGTCATCCGTTTAGTTATCGCATAAGGCATCATAGAGTCAGTGGGCACGTGAAACTCCCCACGGAGTCTTATGACTGCAGGAAAGATCCCATCTCTCACCTTAACAAGGTAAAAGACTTCGTGCAATTCCAAACTCACAGTGATGTGGCATTGTGCCAGATATTTGTCATGACATTATCAGGAGTCGCACGTCTTTGGTTTGAAGGACTCCCAACCGGATCTATAGATAATTTTGCGCAGCTGGAAGCTAAGTTTCGAAGTCGGTTCAGCACGGCTGTTCCCATTAGGAAGTCCGCTACAGCTTTGTTCGATATACACAGAAGGCCCCAAGAATCTCTGAAAGAGCTCCTTAGTCATTTCGATATGGAGATGTCGTTAACGCTAGGTGTCACCATCGATTTCGTTGTGGAAGCCTTGAAATGAAACTGTTGTTATGGAAAATTACGGGACACGTTAATGGTGGACCCCCCAACGACTTTAGTCGCGCTAAGGTTGAAGGCTCATAATTATGCAAGGATGGAGGAGTAAGAAAATAGGAATAAAATTTGAAGTGCGCCACAAAACGCACCCCACACTCCTAGCGCACTTACCAGCATGGCCCTTGACGCTCGCGCTATCGACGATTACACCCAGCAAAAAGATCATATCCCTATAGCCTCGACCCGGCAAAGAGGTAGCTCTTCAAGGGGAAGATCTGGCAACTTCCCCACTCAGCGACAAGCAGATCTGCCCAAGGGCCGAGTGTATGACCCTGATCTTCCTTCCCTCATATTTCCGAGAGCGAAAATCTTAGCAATTGTTTAGCAACAGAATCTGCCTATCTGTTATCCAACCCCTGTGAAACCGGGGGTAATCATGGGAGGAAGAGAAAATGCCTTTTGCAAGTTCAACAAAGTCAAGGGACACTCCACAGACGGGTGCAGAGAGTTAAAGTTGACGATAGAACGTCTAGTGGAAGAAGGCTATCTCAGAGAATTCACCACCAAGGCAAGAGAAGAAGCCAGGAATAACCCGATGAGTAGGGCCTCAGACAACAGACAAACGCCTCCTCACACCCCAAGAAATGACGCTACTCCTAGTGGGAGAGTCAGGGAAGCGTTAGCAATCCATGATGAAGACATTCCCATCATCAACATCATAGTTGGGGGCACACCGTATCTTAATGAGTCTGTGCCGTTAACGCCCACCACTAGAGAGAAGTAGAAACGTGAAGGCGCACTAGTGAAAAATGAAGCGATAAGCGCTCTAGATTGAATGGTATTGTCCTTCTCCGAGGAAGACGAGAAAGGTGTTGTTTTTCCGCATAATGATGCGTTAGTGGTCACACCCGTTATTGGCAACCATAGAGTCAGAAGAACCCTTATCGATAACGGCAGCGCGGTAAATTTATTTTCATTGGAGGCTTACAACCTCATGAAACATCCCGTTAGCGAGCTGATACCTTACAGAAAGCCGATAATTGGGGTAGACGGAGTTCCTATCCCAATGAATTGAGTCACCTTGCTGCCTACATACTTTAGAGAAGACACGTCCAAAAGATCAGAAGAATTGTTGTTCTTGGTTGTAGACCTTACCTTGCCCTGTAACGCCATACTCGGGCGCCCATTCCTCAATCGTTTCGGTGCAGCAATATCCCAAAAACACTTGAGGTTGAAGTATCCCTCTTGGGATGGAGTGGTCTTAGTTAAAGGCGATCAGAAGCTGGCAGCCGAGTGTTATCTACTCATGACGCAAAAGAGTTACGATAGGTATGTGTGTGTGATGGCGGATCCTTTCGAAGAGAAAGAAGAAAAACGTACCTAACCAGTGGACAAGATGGTGCCCATCCCCATTAATGGGGTCAGGGAGGCAAACTTCCTGGTTAGCGAAAAGCTAAGCCTGGAAGAGAGCATGCAGCTAGCTCGGTTATTAAACAAGTGCAAAGGAGAATTCGCATAGAAGCCCGCGGACATGCCTGGTATCTCGCGAGAGGTAGCGGAGCATCGACTTAACGTTGATCCCTGCATCAAACTAGTCCAACAGAAGCGACGAGCGTTTTCTATAGAAAAGGCAATTGCCATTGACAAGGAGGTGTCAAAACTTCTAGATGCAGGTTTCATCCAAGAAGTCCAATATCCGACTTGGTTAGCCAATCCCGTCCTCGTCCCAAAGTCCAACGGAGGGTGGTGAATGTGTATTGATTTCACTGATCTAAACGATGCCTATCCTAAGGATTGCTACCCGCTCCCTCGAATCAACCAATTAGTCGACCAAACTGCCGGGTATGCTTATTTGAGTTCTCTAGACACCAACTCCAGATATCATCAAATTCCCATGGCCGTCGAAGACGAAGAAAATACCGCCTTCATCACTCCAAAGGCCACGTACTGTTATACGGCGATGCTGTTTGGACTAAAAAATGACGGGGCAACTTTTCAGCGTATGGCAAACAAGGTGATCGAGAAACAAATCGGAAAGAAAGCAGAAGCCTATGTGGAAGATTTGTTGGTCAAGAGTCGAAGCTTTGAGGACCACCTAGCAGACTTGGAAGAGGTTTTCAATGTGATGAGAGAGTACAAGATGATGTTGAACCCCCATAAATGCATGTTTGCATTTCAAACGGGTAGGTTCTTGGGATATGTAGTCAGCCAGAAAGGCATTCAGCCTAATCCGTCAAAGATCAAAGCTATTCACGACATGATATCCCCTCGAACCATCAAGGAAGTGCAAAAGCTTACAGGGCGCGTTATCGCTCTAGGACGGTTTATTTCCAAACAGGGCGAGAGATGTCTACCCTTCTTCAAGGTTATATGTAAAAAGGCTCCCTTTGGGTGGACAAAATAATGCGAAGAGGCGTTTATGGGCCTAAAAGCTTATCTCTCATCTGATCTGGTGTTGACAATACCAGAGCCGGGCGATACTCTATATTTGTACCTGGGTGTTACCGACGAAGTGGTTAGTGTTGGCCAACCACATCCACCACCCCGTGTACTTCGTTAGCCATGTTTTGAAAGATATTGAGCTGCGATACACTCGCATTGAAAAAATAGCGTTTGCGTTGGTGCAGGCCACGCGCAAAATGGACAGGTATTTTCAAGCCCACCCCATCATCGTGCTCACAGACCAACCTTTGAAAAGGATTTTCAGAAAGCCTGGGTTTTGGGAAGGATCGAGAGAGAGGATAAGGATGTTGTCTTTTCAAATTTGCAGAAATGCATTAACTTGCATTAATGCAAATTAATGCATACGATCGATATATTTTTAGCTCGTATTTATGGTACAAGAAAATTTTACTAAAGCTTTGAACATAAAATGTTACGACGTAGAATAAAATAAAATAAGATAATTAGCATACAGCGAGCAACGAAAAGTTTACTGAATAGTTCGATAAAAATTCGTATATAAGTAATAAAAGTTCGAGCGTAACAAAATGCTAAAATAAAAATTGAACGAAGTGCAAAGAGATAACGCGAGTTAGAAAAATAATAAAAAAATAAGTAACTAATGAGCGAAATTGTTCGACCCTAGTTTCGAGAATTTGACTCGAGAGCCGATACGGGTTCGAACGAAAAAAGTGATAAAAATGCGAAAAAAGTATGGAATAAAATTTAAATGACATTAAGCGTAAAAATAAACATCAAACTGACGTAAATAAATGGAAGTACGATTTTAGTAAATTGATGACAGAAATGCGACAAATGAAAATTTTAAAATCCAAAATCGGGTAGCAACAGTTGCCCCCTCTTTACTGTCTTATCAAAAATTTATTGCAACCGAGATTTTTGATGAGCAGTACAGATGGTTGCTCCTGAACCAGTAGTGGTTTGAAAAAATGTAAAATGTAAATGCAGACTTTCGTGAAAAATGGGTGAAATAAGATAATGAAATGTAGGGATGAAAAGTAAATTGGCAGAACTGTAGATGATGATTTCCCTGATAGTGGGGTGAAAAGTAAATTGCAGAAATGTAAATGATGACTTCCCTGATAGTGGGGTGAAAAGTAGATGATGACTTCCCTAATAGTGGGGTGAAAGACGTCCCTGATAGTGGGGTGAAAAGTAGATTGCAGAAATGTAAATGATGCGTCCCTGATACTGGGATGAAAGTAACTTGCAGAAACGTAAATGGCAAAAAGTAAATTGCAGAGTCCAGGTAGGGCGAGGGTAGTGCTCGCAGTCCATACCTTTGTGCAGAAAAGTAAATCAGGTAGGGTGAGGGTAGTACTCGCAGTCCGTACAATGCTCAACTGAGGTTACTAACCGGAGGTAAGGCGCACCTCGGGCGCAGTTTGCAAGGGTTTGGTGAAACTCTAAAGCTTTCCTCTTGAAATGTCAGTCTTCTTCTCCGCAAATTGTTGTTTGAATACAATCGGAGACCCCTTCTTCGAAATACCCAACTGGGTTTTTGAATCTTCACAAGGAATGATCTCTTTTACTTTTTAAGACCATTTTGAGGGCAAAGTGCCCAAGTTTTTGTTTTGTTTTGATCTTTGTCGGGGATCTCTTGATTGCTTTGAGACCATTTTGAGTGTAAAATGCCCAAGTTTTTTTTTGAATCTTCGTGGGAGATGCTTCATCTTGATCGTCTTGAGGGCACTACGCCCAAGTTCTTGGATCATTACGGGGCGAGTTTTTTCGATGGAGTTTTTTTGGAGCTGATCCTAGGGCCTTTTTTTTTTTTTTTTTTTTTTGCACTTTTTTTTTTTGCACTTGCTTCTGCTTTTGTTTTTCTTTTTTCTTTTTTCTTTTTGTGTTGGTTGTTTATTTTTTTATTTTTTTTGCAAGCAAAAGCAAGTACGAGTTTGTCTTGTCTTTGGCGGGGCCTTCAAGTCTTGGTTTTTGGGCCTCTTTCGGCGTTGACCATCAACGATCTTCGGAGATTTTGGAATCCCTCTTGTGCAACCCAAGTTCGACGTGCACCTTACCTTCAATTAACAACCTCAGTTAGGCACTGTTCATCATTTAGGGAGGTTCGATTGGATGCGAGAGATTTTACAAGCGACTTAGAAATGAATCGAATAGAAAGTAAATGCAAGTGTTTGAAGACAAAAGAACGAAAAGACCAAAGAAAGGTGGAAGCAAGGAGCAAAGTCCCATGTCATCTTACTGCTATCCCATGTCTAATGGTGCATGTACCCTGGATATTATGCAAATCCAACTAGCACTTAGTCAGGCATTTGCACTCATGAAAGAAGTATGGCGTGAAGGCCCAAAATGCTCACAGGGATGTGTTTATGACTGCTTACATCTAAACATGCTGCAGATATAAGAGCTAGCAGGCGAGATCATGCATGTCATATAATTTCAAATGGGTGCACCAGTTATCCATGATGCAGTAACATGTTGAACATGCTCAATTTAAGGAGGGTTTGAAAAATTTGAAGGGAGTGTGGATTTTATTCAATGAATTTTGTTCACAGTTATAACAAATCTTAACAATGTTAGTAATTTTATAGACAAAAATGTGAGGGTAGGACCACTCATGAAAATTTACGAATAATTAAAAAGAATTGCCCCCCCAATGCGGGAATGAATGCAGAATGACTGTTCAAAAATTTAAAGAACAGAGAAGAAAGTGGACTTCTCTGCATGTATGTAGTAAAAGTGCTGAAGTTGGCGTAGGATGCTGCTGCAGAAATATCAATGTAAACCCTACTCTGACGTTGATGTCCAGTGGGAGATTCATATAGGAATGTAGATTGAGACTAAGGAGGGGCACCGTAAAATTCGAACGCTGATGGAGGAATGTAAAGAGGACAATAGGGTGACCGCAATGGATGCAAATAGGGGGAACTGATTCGCCGCAATGAATAAAAGTGGGGTATTTCCAAAAGGTTGCCCCTAGGGTAGAATGCATAATGGACTCCCTGATGCGCTTGGCAGGGCAGTAAGGGCACACAGGATGGTCGTTCAAGATTTGATAAGAGGAGGATTACTTTATTCCGCTGAGCATTATGCGAATAATCATGGTATGCTTCGAGTTTCTGCAAAAATAAGGGAGAAACCATGGGTAGGATTGAAGAATGATTTAGGAAAATGGACAACATAATCAATAGGTTTTAAGCTCTCCCTTTTCTAGTGAGGCTTTATGCAGGTGCTCCCAGTATGATTTGGATTCTTGGACGTCAAGGTTCCCTAACGGTTCGCCGATGCCCACTTGGATGCCTCGGACGTTGCGGTTCATTTGGATGTTGATGTCGTAATGGCTCCACTTGAATACTTTGCCAAAAGCAAGTGCATGTCCAATCAGACGCTTTGCATATTCATCCTTATTGGGATGCTAATGCTCACTCAAAAGTCCTTAGAAGCCATTGAATCACTTCTGGAGTTGACCAAATCACTAGGGAAAGGCGAACTCAAAATGAAACTTGAGATTGGTTGTTTGCAATGCAGAATGAGGTGGTCTACTTTGTGAAAAGACTCATTCTCTGTGGACTACATAGTAAGGGAGAAACAACCTTTTCTGATTTGCTTTCTTTACTGTCCCGAGGCGGGGAGGAGGATCATTCGAGAGCTGATAAGAGGAAGATTCATTTCTTAGCATGACATGATGCAGGCAACCATGTCATGATTCAAGTTCCCTTGTATGGCGAGGCTTATCGGCAGGCACTTCATGTTTCTGTTCGGATGTCGAGGCCCTTTCATGCTTTGCGGGAATTATGTTTGGATGCTGCCGACCATTGAGATTTTGATGGGGAATAAAAATGAAAGTTCCATTTGGGCGTTGCTACACGCAGGAAGGTTGATGCGGAAAGAGAAATCCGTTTGGGCACCGCTGCCCCCTGGGAGGAAGAATCCACTCGGGCACTGCTGCCCAATGGGATATTGGTGCTGGACTTGGAATGAAGGATCATCTCGGGTGCTGCTTCGGGCACTGCTTGCCCAATGGGATGTTGGTGTTCTGGACTGAGCGTGACTGATCTTTTCTCAGTTAATTCAATTGCGTGGGTTGCTTCGGGGAATGCATCGATTCAGGCCTGATTTTCGATGTCATCCTCGGGGAAAGATATTGCTTCACCTTTCAAAGGGATGGGAAACTCCTTTGATGAGGGTTCACTACTGTTGTGGTGGATCCGAAAAATGAAGTCCATGCACCACATTTCAGAGAATGCTCTTTTGAAGATTTGACGCTCGAGTTGTGCCTTTGCGTGGATCAACGTCACAATGACAGACTTTGAATGATGCCCATTGAGCGCGTGCCATGATCAAGGTGCGAGGTGGACAAATGAGGTGGCTTCTTCGAAGGCTCCCTCATCCGATTTGCTTGCCTCTAATTATAGAGGATTGAAAATGTGATGCAGTGTCAACGACTCAAGGCCCTCTAATTCTGCTCATGATGAGTTTTGACACCCACAATATTGTTTGGCTCTGAAGCTTCAACTCAGTGGCACCTTCTTAAGTGATGATCACGACAAGATCAATATGTTATCTTGAAGCTTCTGCTCGTTTGGGGGGTCGTTGGACTTTTACTGGACATTAGAATCGTGATGGCTGAGGAGATGACAACCCCTTTGAACCACTAGGCTGGTGAACTTGACTGAGATATGATCGATTGCCTGGGAAGAGAGACGCTAGTGATTGCTTCGGAAAGATCAAATTCGACACATGACAGATTTGACCATGATTGAATTTGAATCCGTGGTTTGGAGCATGACGGGGAATGAATGTCCTTACACCACAGAATAGGGCTGATTTAAGCATGTTGATCGGGACCCTAGGGGAACACCTATTCGTCATGTTTCTGTAAGGTCAAGGGTCTTGCTTGCAAAAGGCACCTGGCGACGGTAGTGTCTTGATGATAAAATTTCCCGATGAGGCGGATGGAGAGAAAAGCTCTGGCAACTTACACCCCTGAACAAACTTGTTAGCGCGGAATAGGCCTGGCGACTTTGATCCCACATCTTTTGTATTCAAACTGGATAATAGTATTGCTATAAACATAGTCAACCGCAACATTTCGAATGAACGACCATTAAGTTCTTGAATGGTGTTCTGAGCTTGGACAATTTTCTGGATAATCAGATGATAACTCCTTGCTCAGGATTGCCTGCGTAGTCTTCTCATGTGGATTCAGCCTTTGAAATAGCTAAATCGCTCTTGAACTTGGTCAGATTTCCAAGGAAAGATGAGTTCAAGATGAACCTTGAGACTGGTTATTTGCAACTGTAAGATGCTCTGCAAAGAAAGCCAACTTATTGTGGCAACTGAAGAACCATTTTTCCAGATTCGCTCCTTGACTGCTCTCGGCGAGGAGACATCTTCTGTGTTGGGGATGGCCAATAGTATGACCTGAACATCCTCTTGAGTGATGGAGGAGAATCCTTGACCCGCTGGAGATTCAGGTGCCCTCTGGGAATCTAGCTAGTTGATCCCTTGTGAAGAAGTTCCAACACTTCAGCTTTTGCAGCACGGGATTGCGGATAAAACAAGTGAATGCAATCCTCTCATCAATACCCGTGCTTACTAGCTCACCGATTAGGGAGTTGATCTTCGCCGTATGGTCATTATGCACGCACGCGGGGATATCTTGCGGAGAATGGTTGTGATGATCATACTCAAAACATGAAGTATTTGACCATGGTTGAGTCTTGAATTTGCAGTCTGAAGTCATATAGGGCGTAAATATCGTTGTAGCACCGAACAAGACCGCATTACGTAGGAACGAGCTCTTTGTGGTGAATTACTGCTCCCCATGCCTTGCCCCCGGTAAAAATGCATTCAACCTTTGATGCTTTCTGACGCCTGCTTCTGGTTGTCATTTCAACTGCTTGCCCCCGAGTTTATAAGTCTCATTGCACCCTTCGAAAGAGATGCATCCGCTCTTGATCAAATGATTGACCTTTCCTTCAAGAGGGAAACAGTTTCCTTTTGTGTGGCCCTGGGCTTCAGCATGGTACTCGCATTTTGCATTAAGATCATACCATTTTGAATAAGGTGGTCATATAAGTTTGAGTGGGTGCGATTTGCTCCGCTACCCATAGATGCTTGTAAATCTCTCCCAAAGGAACGGGAAGAGGTGGCGGTTGAGGCGATAGAAAAGGTTGCCTGTATTCTGGTCGGTGGGTGGCAAAGTTGACATCTTCCTTTATAATATGCGCCATCTTGAGTGTTTCCTTTAGCAACGATCTTTCCAAATTTGTTTCCTTGTTCCACCCTCTCCGCCACTAGGACCATGTCAGAAAAATGGTTTGACGAGATTGGAGATGCGATGAGTATCGTAAGGAGCTTGGAAGGCGCTTGCAGAAAATGAATTCTTTGTCGCTCAACGGAGGAGAGATTCCATCAGCTAATTCTTTCCATTTCAGAACATAAGCCATCACCGATTCATCGGTTCTCTTCTCTAGGTTCTGATCTTGACCTTATCCAACCCATGTATCCAGTCAAGGTGAGTTTGGCCAGACTCTTTCTGAATAAATTGATCAATAAAGGTTCATGATGCACTACCTCTAACATCTTATTGCAGTAGTTGTTGAGGCAAGTCTAGGGGCACTCAATCCCGGTGTACTTTTCAAATTCTGTAATCTTAAATTTCTGAGGTATGGTAATCCCTGGTACCATACCCATATCCATAGGGTTGTTGGGTCGACGGGAACACTTATTCTTTCAATCTGTCGATACTTGGTCCCTCTGTTTTGGTGGTACCGAAACTAGTAGCTGATGAATACTCAAAGTATGCACGTGGTTGTATCTGATTGGCCCTAGGGGTTGAGTTCCAGAAGGCTCCGGAATGGTGAATTGAGTGGAATGACCCTGAGGCAGTGCTGGGACTCCGGGTGGATCATCTTTTCCAGCGAGATCAAGAGCGGGCCCCGTCAAAGAAGGATTGAGAGATGTATCACCTCGTCCAACGGTGACAATAGCAGTGTTCGGGATGGCCGATGCGATGTGCTGAAGGGGATTTAGATTAAAGAACGATGATTGCCAAGAACCGGGAGATGATGGGGTATGGAAGTAGCAACGACTGCAGATGAAGCAGATGGCTTGCCCATTTGAGCAAAACAGTCGTAAAAACCCGGTGGAAAGATCAATTGTTGCCCCTTCTCACCCTTTTTTTGCTTGTTCAGCCCTTGTCATAGCAACCCGAACTTGTTCTTCCAATTCGGTTATCTTGGCTTTCAATGCCTCCTCCGTTCTACCATGCTCTGTCATCTTCCGTGTTTGACGTCCAATCGCGTGAATCTTGCGGGGAATAGTTTGCTTTTGGGGAGCAATGTTTTCCTGAAAAATAAGCAGGTGAAACAATTATAAGTTTAAGTAATGATTGTATGCAAAATCTCACCCCGAGGTCTTCACGCTGCGAGAGAAAGAGAGGGTAAGTACAATAACAACGATAATATAGGCATCATGAAAAAATCACAAACATAGAGAATTATGGAAATAATTAAGGTAAAATTATAAACATCGGAAAATCACGAAAGAATTTGCATGTGAAAAATTGCGGAAATTTTCTGCATACATGGAAAAATTTACACAGAATTTTTGGAAACATTTGTCAATGTGAAAAATCGGGGGAAAAGTTGTACCCGTGGAGCAATTTACGGAGAAATTGCACACGTAGGAAATATTACGAAAATCATGGATTTTTTTTTGGAGAAACGTGACTCAGGTGGAAAAACTGCGAAAATATTTAATACACGTGGAAAAACTGCGGACAAATTTGACACGTGGAAAAATTGTGGAGAAATTTGGAAGCGTGAAAAATTGCACGTAAAAGATTGCGGAAATATTTGTGGATATTGAGAAATTGTGAAAACAAATTGTAAACATGGAGACATTGCATGAAAACTTGCAAATATGGAGAAATTAAGAAAAAAATTACGAAAAAATTTGCCAAAGTGGAGATTTTACGAAAAAAATTTCCAACATGGAAAATTTGCGGAAAAAGATTTCCAATGTGGAAATTCACGAAAAAAATTATAAACGTGGAGAAATTGCGAAATCAGTGGTAAAATGTGTAAAAATTTGAGAAATCATTTATAAAATGTGAAAATATTGAGAAATCAGTTGTGAAAATTAAGCACAGTCACAATATACGTATTTCAATATGATGCATATGCTGGGGTGACACCAACTATTTCTATTCTGGCTGGAAGGCTCTCGGACGATACCATAGAAGTGGTCCCTCAGTAAATGGATACGTGATTGCCTGTCGAACCGTCAAAAGTTCTAGGCGTTCACCCATTTAGGGGTTCGAGTACGAGTTTGGGGTTTGTGAAAACTACCTAGGACACGTGTCCCAGGGCCTCACTACTAACCTCCTAATCTTATTTGGAAAAGGCCCAGCGGTAGGGCATTATGCGTGAGATGCGTATGCAATGACAGTTTATCAAAGCGATTAACAACGAATCATGTGAACAAATTATACAATAATCACGCATAAAGAATCATGTGATAATACAACAATTTATCATATCAATGAAAATAATCATGTACAAAAATCATATGAACTAAATTCGGCAATTTATTGAAAAACTAACACCTCAAAAATAATTCCGACTCCGACCCTATTGTTTCCCCAGTGAAGTCGCCAAACTGTCGCACCTCCTTTTCGGATTTTTATTCCTAATGCGCGACACAGGTTTGGGACGAGATGTGAGACGAACCCAGACTCATCTCACATAATGCATATGAAATCGCCACCCTAATTTGTTTCTAGGTTTAGGGAACCTAAAGTCATGGCATAAAAGATAAAAAACTAAGACAAAATGGGTCTGAACCCGAGAACAGTGGTTCGGGGTCGATTTATGGACTCGGGGAGGTGTTAGGCACCCGAGTCACATCCAAAAAGGTTACCGGAGGAAGAGGTGTTTAAAAATCATGTTTGCAAAATATAAAATCCTAAATTAATAATCATGCCCAATGGATCAAATTCTAATAATTTTAAATATCGAGCGTAAATATGAAAAAGCGTGAATAAATAGAAGGGAAGAAACGTTTACTTGATTAAGGGGTACGGACGATTTTTCCCTTCTTAATCGGAGTTGGTTGGTACGGAGAGGAGAACGTTGAATGATTAAATATTTACCAATTGCTGCACGCGAGCGAAAATAGTTAATTAATTTGGGATGAACTATTATCTAAGCATGCATAGCGAGCGACATTAAATGAGCATACAAGCGTACGAAAAATAAATAGTGCGGGTGCGAAATAAATAAATAGTACATGCAGGCGAAAAATAAATAATGCGAGTGCAAAAATAAATAAACAGTACAAGTGCGGAAAAATAATTAAATATGCAAGCATACGAAAATTAAACATGCAAGTATGAAAATAAATAAATAGTAAAATAAATGCGATAGATCGAAATAAATAAGACTAGGCCCACTAGGCCTAGAAGCTGAGCCCATCAGTTGGGCCCATTTTCCTTGTATTTGGGCTTGGCAAGCCAAGCCCATGACCAAACAAAATGAAAAAGCAGCCCAAGCCCTTATCCCTTCTTCTTCGCTGGCCTTCTTCTTCCTTGGACACAAGCCGAACCAGCAGCCATGGCGCCTTGGCTCCGGCGACAGAAGCTACTCCGGCGATTGCAGCAGCGAAGCATGTCGGCAACTCGGCGGCGATGAGGCGCGGCTGACCAGCAGCTTTCTTCATCTCCACTCCTTCGTCCGCGTCATTCCAGCAAGCAGGACAGCGAGCGACTCAGCGGCAGGGTGGACAGCAGCAGGGCAGCGACGAGGCAGCAGTGGGCGGTGCAGCCGTAGCAGCTCGACGGCGAAGCACTAGCAGCGGCTCGGCAGTGGCGATGGAGAGCAGCACAGCAGTTCGACGGCGAGGTTAGTGGCGAAAGAAGCGGTGCAGCTGTGGTGGAGGGCAGTCGATGCAGCGGCGATGGCTGCGTTTTTCTTTTCTCTCCCTTTTCTCTCTTTTCTTGCTCTCTCTCTCTGCCCGTCCCCCCCCCCGCCTTCTCTTGTGGATTTGGTTCTTATTTATTGAAGGAGATGATTGAACAGTAAGGCGGTTTGGGGAAGGATCGAGAGAGAGGATAAGGATGCTGTCTTTTCAAATTTGCAGAAATTAATGCATACGAGCGATATATTTTTAGCTCGTATTTATGGTACAAGAAAATTTTACTAAAGCTTTGAACAGAAAATGTTAGGACGTAGAATAAAATAAAATAAGATAATTAGCATACGGCGAGCAACGAAAAGTTTACTGAATAGTTCGATAAAAATTCGTATATAAGTAATAAAAGTTCGAGCGTAACAAAATGCTAAAATAAAAATTGAACGAAGTGCAAAGAGATAACGCGAGTTAGAAAAATAATAAAAAATAAGTAACTAATGAGCGAAATTGTTCGACCCTAGTTTCGAGAATTTGACTCGAGAGCCGATACTGGTTCGAACGAAAAAATGATAAAAATGTGAAAAAAGTATGGAATAAAATTTAAATGACATTAAGCGTAAAAATAAACATCAGACTGACGTAAATAAATGGAAGTACAATTTTAGTAAATTGATGACAGAAATGCGACAAATGAAAATTTTAAAATCCAAAACCGGGTAGCAACAGGTGGCTAACATCACAACAAAGAAAATATGGCATTTTTTCAAGCACCAAGTTATCATGCGATTCGGTATACCTCGAGTGTTAGTCAGCGATAACAGGACCCAATTTACAAGTCAATTCTTTAGAGACTAGTGCACGGAATTCCAGATCGAACAAAGGTTCTCTTTCGTAGCACACCCATAGACTAATGGACTCGCGAAGGTAACCAATCGAAGTATCCTCAGTGGCATCAAGAAAAACCTAGAAGTTGCCAAAAAGATATGGGCAGATGAGCTACCATATGTGATGTGGGCGTACCGCATGACTGTCAAAACTAGTACAGGAGAAACACCCTTCGCATTGGCTTTCGGCACTGAGGCCGTCACACCGGTAGAAATCGGTACTTTAAGCCTGCGAGTGGCATACTTCAAAGAAGAGATAAACGAAGAGAGGTTGCGGACGAACCTCGATGCGTTGCCAGAGCTGCATGAAGAAACACTTCTGAAAATGTTGTACTATAAGAGAAAGATGACGCGATATCACAACAGGCGCGTCAAAGAACGACTGCTGAAAGTAGGAGACTTGGTACTCAGGGACAAACGAGCGGTCGGACAACGCATGTGGAAACTCAATCCAAACTGGGAGGGCCCATATCGCGTTACCCGCGTTATTGGGAAGGGAGCATACCACTTGGAAACACTTGACAGTACCCCCTTACCCAACTCTTGGAACATAGCTCGTTTAAAATTATATCATGCTAGAATCTGACATGTCTCTGCACGTTTAGACTTGGGAAGCAATAACATGCATTAACGGTTAAATCAGAAATATTGTCGTGTGTTTTTGTGTGGTTGATTACGTGCAGATAACGAAGGGTACCAGGAGTGAAAATCCTATCCTTGTGATAACCGCTCTTGATCAGACGACTCACTAAGATGAGGCACGCCCTGGCATACTTAAAGATTCAATGCCGGCAGTGAAAATCCTATCCTTGTGATAACCGGGCTAACACAGATGGCTCACTAAGACAAGGCACACCCCGGCACCCCTGGGAGTGAAAATCCTATCCTTGTGACGACCGTGCTAATACAGACGGATCACTAAGACGAGGCACGCCCCAGGGAAATGAAGACTCCACCCTGGAAGTGAAAATCCTATCCTTGTGACGACCGTGCTAATACAGACGACTCACTAAGATGAGGCACGCACCAGGGAAGTGAGGACTCAATGCCTTGAAGTGAAAATCCTATCCTTGTGATAACCACTCCTGATTAGACGACTCACTAAGACGAGGCACGCTCTAGGCCAATCGTGGAAAATCGGAACAAATTGTGATATCCCAGCAAGTAACCGGACGACAAATACCCTGTGAAGTTGGCTGGATTGGAAAGCAACGCAAGTAATGCCCCGGCAAGCCCGGATCCAGCGACCCTGGATGAGAAAACAACACAAGTAATGCCCCGGCGAGGTCGGAATCAGCGAGGCTGAATGAAAAACAACACCAACAATACCCCGACACATGCGGGTGAATGCTCATAGAGGCAACTAATGTTTATCATTGCATGCCATTTTACTAACGTAGTAAAGCAATAATTGAGAATTTGTAGGAAAATCATGGAAACACTGAAATAATGAAGAGACCGACGCCCGTGCAGGCGGTAACATCATACGGTCTGTTATCATGATTCACATGGCGAGTATACTATCGCCGGCACATACCCTGCCATCTTGATCCAAGATACACTGCTATGTATTTTTGACACCAATCATACTAATCCTCTTAAGGATATGACATCTTCCATCTGAGGAACAAACAGGAATTTGTGGATATCCTAGAAGTACCCCTCATTATTTAACGGGGGAACACGACAACAGTAAAGAGGGCGACATTACAATATCTTCTGCCCGCAATATTGGCAAAAAGTTGTCGCCACATTATTTTCTCCCTAACAGGGGAACGTATATTATACGGTGTCATATTGCTCCGACATATATTCCTGTATAAAAGGATACATCTATATCTATCTATATGGCATCTTCTGCTAACGATGAATATCTGCATCAATACAACGTCATTATGAAAATCTTTGCTCCTAAAATTATTCTATTAATCAAGATATCTCATCAAGGGAGTAATGATAATATTCAAGGTAGCAAAGCCTTGGGAATGATATTCTTCGCTCGAAGGTGCATACGGCGATACTGCCATAATACTCTCTCTTGCCGATATGGATTATATGCTACATATCGCGGGTAATATCAGTTATGATATCTTATTATCGTGAGTTGTGTCTCCAAAGCTATCTGGTAAGTAGCGTTATCTCGTAAGAGCATTCTATTCCTGGCAGAGGAAATGTGCATGCCTAGTCATGTCGTGATATCTTGGAAAACATCCATTATTACATACCTATGATTCCACAGATTATATGGTAATTCTATGATTATACTATCTCCACTAGAATGCTATGATTTTGCTGCGTTATGGCAGCCATGCAGATAATACTCAGATCTATTGTCGACTTCATCATCTCAATATCGGCACTAACAGCACAAAGAAGATCAATAGTAAAGGGAGATAGCAAACAAAATATATGGTTGTTCAAAAACCCTGAGGGTTACAAAGGCAAAAGCCTCCAAAAAAGAAAAACAAAAATGGGATGATGCCCAAAGTGAAGAAAAGACGGTAGAAGACGTCTATGGCGCCGTTGTCCCACTATCCCCTTGCCCCTCACAATTTTTCGCCTTTGCCGTATAAAAAATTTCATCAGTGAGGACCACGGACCTCTCTTGAAAGATGCGAGTAATGTCGTCAATGCAAAATGCTTCTGACCCATAACTCTCTATGAAGGTGTCAGCCATGACGTCTGCAGTCTCCTCACAGTACCACTTGCACTTCTCCGCCGACTCTTTTTCCAGTGCGGCCTTCTCCCTTTCCAGTGCGACATTCTTATCCTTTTCTGTCGCCAATTCGGTGTTAAGTGCGGTAACTCTGGAAACTTCCCATTCACGGACATCTTCCATCTCTTTCTTGACAGTCGCCAAGGCCTTCGCCAAATCCTGACGCTCCCAGATAACTTCTCCACTTCTTCCTGCTTTCTAGCAAGTTCTTCTAAAATCTGGCGGCGGGCACCACGCAGCTCGTTGGAGGAAGAAGTGAGAGAAGCAACTTTCCTCGTCATATGCTTGGCCCAGTAATGAAAATTGTAGAAAGAGGAAAATATACTAGAGCGCATCGAATGCAACTGCTCATAGGGAGTCTGAGAAAGAAATACATCCTCCTCTTCCTGGAGCGATAACGCATGAGCGGCTAGAAAAGAAGAAGTCGCAGGAGAGCCGTCACCCCCTACAGCCGCAAAGCCAGTCCTACGCAGGCCACTCAGGTCAATTTGATGAGTAACGGGCCCAGAAGAGGCTAGCGTACTCAAATCAGCCATGAGATGAGGAGTGACAATCTCCCCCTCAGAAGGTGGGAACACTGGAGCAGTCGTGGGAACAAAAAACAAGGTAGTCGGGGACGAAGGTTGACGAGAAGACACTCCCATAACGAGCCCAAAGGTATCATGAGAATGGAAGGGTGGAAAATTATACTCTAGGAGATCGGGGGCGAAACCCACCACATGGGAAGCGGAAGGAGGAGGCGATGTGCAAAAGGAACCAGGCGAAACATGAAAGGACTCAGTAGCTTTTGCAATCCTCAAAATGTTAGAAGTTTGACCACCAGAAGGTACCTCGGAGACGAAGGTAGTACCATGCTCCTCCTGACTGATAACGTGACCCCTCGACGCCCCTATGGCCTCCTTACGACGCTCTTGGAATACATGGGACAGATTCATGTGGTCATCCGGGGAAGCACGAATAGAAGCAGTGGTAGTCTCCTAGAAAGATGCATCACAAAAAGTAAAGAAAAGGAAGAAAGCGGTGAGAAACGATTACAAAACGCATTTGACATAACGAGAGAATTGAAGAGACGCCTGCAGGGATGGCCTCATCGGTGGTCGTCTTTGAAGAAGTAACTGTATCGGAAGGAGGAGCAGAGACGTTAACGCTTCTTATCTTTTACTTCTTGGTAACGCGAGGCCGAGAAGTAGACACGCAAACAGGATTAACGGCAACAGAAACAGTCGGAACCAAAATAGGATTAACGGCGGCAGCTCCCTCGCCAATCTGAGAAGAAGACGCTTGAATAAGGTTAGTAGCCGCAGCAGACAATTGAGCAGGATTAATGGCCGCAGCGGCAGCGGTAGCTTCCTCTTTTGAGCCCTTCTTTCCCACATCCTAATACACTCGGGTTTCCAGCCGCGTGGAGGAGCTGCATAATCATGAGATAACGTCAGTGTTAGTATTTCCCAGAACAGTAAAGAAAATGGCAAAATACTCACCCTCAACACACTCTCGAAGGTCGATCTTGCATGCTAGTTTGCGAGTATGAACACTGAAGTTCAACTCGAGCAGCTTGTCCAACCAACCTTGCTCGGGTGAAGGAAGAGGCTGCCGTCCACCCCAGGCCCCATCCCTGATGTCGTGATTAAAACCAGTCCTCCACCAAGGGCCAGGTAGATTGATAACAAAAAACCCACTTTTCCAACTATCAATAGAAGACTCAAGGTGTATGAGCTTCTAGGTGAAGGGTTTTAGCGATTCATCATCATAACGGGGCGATATCGCTATCACACCTCTACGACTATACAATTAAAAAAGGGAATGAAGCAGTAAAATGAAGGGAGAAGCAATCCCCTTAAATCTACAGAGTTTTATGAAGGCGTAAATACAATAGTATGCATTAGGGCTCAGCTGGGCAGAATTTAAATCAAGTTCAGTAAACAATTGTACCACTAAGAGGTCAAGAGGAAACTGGAAACTATAACCAAACATCTTGGCATATAAAATTCAACGGTTGCCGGGTAATTCACTATTGAGGCGAAGCGAATTAGGGGCAACCTCAACCGAACAATCTTCAAGAATGTGGGCATTATATTTATTTAACCGCCACTGTAGCATGGCCGGAGAAGTGATAGTGGAAATGATGTTTTCAATCTTCTCCTCCCCAATAGATTTGGGTCGAGGACGGCGAGTTCTAGCCATGATAAAATTAAAAAGAAGAAAGTGACAGAGAAGAACTGAAGTACCTTTCTAAAGAGAAACTCAGAGTATCCAGACGGTGGAAAGAAGAAATGCAAATCGCCTTTTGGAGTACTATGGAAAAAGTGAAATAGCAAAAGAAGGAAAAGAAGCATATGGTAGGTTTTATAACCCTAGCGGTCAACCAAAATGACTGTTGCAACGGTCATTGTGTGGGACGTATCAGGGGGAAAAGACACGTGCAATGAGTACAATTTTGGAAAAGCGAAAAGTCACTTCGATTTTACCAACCCCTAGGGGGCGCCAACTCATAACACCTCCACGAAGGGACACGTGTATTCTGACTATCATGGCTTCTTCCCTCACATTAATGAGGGATTCTCAAGCATTAAATGCTCTGAAAAGTGAAATCGACTCTCAAGTCAGAATAAACGCGATAACGTGACTATCAAGATAACGCGGGATAGAGAGTTATCATGGCTGTTATCCGTCGAGATAACATGAAGGAAGATAATGCTACAAAGATCAATTATTATTTGGAAAAGTGATATTATTACAAGCGTTATTGCAAAGCAAATGGCGTGAATGTTCAAATTTAGAAAAGAAACAACAATTAAAGAGGAGAGGCGGAGCCTTCTGCGTCTTTCGCACTACCTGAATCATCCGACAATGGGAGTGCCTCAGTATCGCTGCTGTCGCCTACTTCTTCCTCTCCTGAGGAAAGGAGACCTTCCTTGCTCTCGTCAATCTCATTTATTTTTGAAGAAGCATACTCGGCTATCTTAGCAGGTTCAAAAGTCCTACTGCGGTAATAGTTCGCGAACCCGGCAGTAAAGGCCCACATAGTTTTCTTCCTCCACCAGTTTATTCTCGACGGAACCTTGGCCAAGTCCGCGTCATGGGCCAATATCTCTTCGCGGAGAAGAGAGTTTTTCTTCTCAGCCGCCACCAGCTCTGCCTCCAAGGCCTCGATTTTAGCTTTCCCCTTGGAATTTTCCCTCGCAAAGTTGGCGCGACAGTCATTCAATTCTACTTGAGTCTGATTAAGGATCCGCGTTAACTTCCTTACTTTGGCCAACGCACGGTCGAGCTAACCCTTTGTGTCGGATGACTCTTGAAGTTTGCCACCATGAGGCTTCATGAAATAATGCATCTTGCGGAAGTTGGCCAAAGAATCATTCAAAACACGTGCGTGCTGAATGTCGGGAGGAAGCTGTAGCAACTTTTCCTCATCCTTAGGAAGACCTAACATCTCACCCACCAAAATTGTTGTCGGTTGATCCCGCGATAATGGGTCTGACACCCCTAACGCATGAAGCCTATCAATTCCAAAGTTCGACAGGTCCAATTGAAAAGAAGGAGCCCCATGAGGCCCTTGAGAAGAAAGATTGGCGATGATAGAAGGAGCGGAACCACCAGCAGAACTGTTAATACCTTGAACGGAAGTAAAGAATAATGATTGAGGAACTATCACTGACGGAGCAGGAAACGCGCTCAGACTCGGAGCTGGCACCACCACGTTAGGAATGCAAGAAGAGATAGGAGAATGTGGAGTCTCAACGGCAGTGGAGGCATTTGTTGTCGATGGCATTTTCACCAAAACCACATAAACCTCGATAATAGGAGAAGATCTCGTTATCGAGGGAGCTTTAGTTGATGGCGCGAAAACTTCAGTAGTCGAGAAAGAAGGCATTATTGGTGAAACTCCAGCTCCCACCGAGGGAACACCTTCGGCGTTACCAGAAGGAGTGGCAATATCGGAGAGAACAGGGCATGTCATTGGCGTTAAAAGAGGACACGCAGCAGTCTCACTTGCCTGACTCTCTTTTTCTTCCCTAAGCCTTATTCGCTGAGCCTTAGAAACCTGTCGAAGGCAAGGCTCTGTGTCCATGTCCTCACCTTCGTATGAAAAAATCTTTGTCTCGACCATTGTCGGGCCTGAGCCAGGCGTTATATCCCGAATGGGTAACCAATTTTCCACAAAACAAGAAGTGCGAGCGGGAGCGTCGTACCCCCTTTGAAGGACCGCCCCCGAAGTCCTTCTTTTCTTTAACGGGATGCTACGGTCAGGTGGAGCCCTAGGAGGCATAAAGGAAGACGCTGTTGGAGGTAGCACAGCTCTCGAACGAGCGTCATCCACTACAGGCGGTCGATCGATAACGCCTCCTATAAAAAGTCACATCAGTAAATAAGAAAGAAAGATGATAACGCTAAAATTTAAAGACTCACCTACGACGCACTCGGACAGAGGCTTATACAAAGCAAAGTCTCTGATCTGAAAAGGGGTCTCCATTTCTAACAAGGCATTAGCTTGAGCCAACTCCTTCCTAGACAAGACGACCGACTTCACCCAGTCAGTATTGGTGATGCCCCGGTTAAAGCCCCTATGCCACAAGTGGGAAGGCAACTCAACAATGAAGAAACCACTCTTCTAGTCATCAACGGTCTCTTCAAACTCTCGAAAATTTTGCCAGAAAGACTGGGCATATGCGTCATTCCATCTTGGAGTAACGCTTACTAAACCATTGCGACAAGTGAGGCTAAAGAATTTATGAAATAAATCGACAGAAGAGGCAAGGATATTCTTCATTTCGCAGGCGCGAATGAAAGCATAGATACCACACCATGATGAGGGTGTTATTTGCACCGGGTTAATCTTACATTGACACAGTATATTCTCTATCGAAGGATGAACAGGAAGACGGAAGCCATAAAGAAACATCTTAAAATACAACATCCTATGGGTTCCCCACAGGCCGTCGTGAAGTCTCATATGCCTCTCTAGAAGCATAACGATATAACCATTGGGGAAAGAGATACCATGACTCTCTAACTCGAGCCACAGAATGGTTTCACAAGTAAAAACACTTGCAGTATTCTCGATCTCAGAATCTATAGGCTCCCGAGGGGCAGTCTGAGATCTCGTGCGATGCATAGTGAAGAGGCAGTAAAAGAAAAACCAGAAAAATGTTGAATAGGGTACCTTAGAAAGAAGAACAGCATAATGGACGGATCGCCTGATCCAACGAGCTGTTGAGAAAATTTTCTTCGAGAGAAGGAGAAGAGCAGAGAATAGCAGGAAAAATTCAAAATACGAGTAAAAGGTTGAGAAGAAAGAAGTTGTTTCCTTTTAAAGGTCAAACCTCACGAAGATGACCAAACGGCCTATCAAAATGAGACACGCGTAAGATGGAAGATGACACGTGGAAAGGCATTAAAAGAAAATTTAAAGCCAAGTGCCCGCGATTCTAGAGGAAAACAGTTAATTGTGCGGAGCAATAATTAACCGTTCAGCGTCAATTACCCAATGATTATGAGGTTAACACAAGAACAAGACAAAGAAAATGGGAAATGTCACTTCATTCATAAGAAAAAGCCTTACGACATCTACAAAGCGCTTGACGCGCATGTCAATCCTCGTCAAGCCAGTAAGAAGGCCAATAGAAATCATCTCCGTCCAAGGACGGCAGTTCCTCGTCAAGTAAAGAAAAGTTTCCTCAGGTTTCTTCCTTTTGCCTTGCTCTGACTGAGGGTCTTCTGAAGGCCTTTTCCCCTTCATAGGAGTCATGCATGATTCCTCATTGATGGCAGAAGTCGTAATCTCAAAACCAGCGTCGCAGGCAGGGACTCCTCCCCCAGACATAAAACGGTTGACATGTGGAAACAACTCCTCACCCCTCCGCATAGTAGGGGTATAAGAGTCACGGCTAGTATCGAGTATTCCAGAGATCTTCCTTTTTGACCTCTTACGACCCTTGCGTCGAGAAAGCCGCCTTTTGAGGCGCGGCGGAGAAGGATCATTGGAATCTGGGGAAGTAGGAGGAGTTTGTGGAGAATCACGTTCTACAACATCCATGGAGTGTGACTCAGCCATGGAATTTCGAATAATTTTCGTAGAGGAATAAAAAGAAGAAGATGAACAGGAAAAATAAAGAAAAATCCCATTAAATAGTCGTGGAAAAGAGGCAATCCTGCCTTTTCGCACGCCCTCTGAAAGCAATTAATATGCTTCGAGAAGGATGGTCATAATTACAGAATCTGATCCCGTGATCACGCATGTTAAAAATTCACATTAATCGAGAGGCACTAGTAAAACCGCCCAATCAGTTACTATTAGAAAGGCGGCATGAAATTAAGACAGGAAACGGTTATTTATCGTCATTTGGCAGATAAAGAAAGCAAATGCTATGGAAGTCCAACCAACGGCGGGCTCATTTTCGGTTGGGCTAAGGTTAGCCTCGACTGATATGACAATGCACGCACAACAGAAAGCAGAAGGTCATAAGCAAGGTCATTTTATTTATTTATGGCCTAAACGGCCTAAGCATACATCCAAAATAAAAACAAAAAGGCAAGGAAACGTAAAGGCGGTTAAAAGCGGTCAAGCATTGGACCCGACATCATCATCCCCTGGCACCGAAGGAATCTCCCTTAGAGCATCCGTAACGGAAGTCAGTTCGGAGGAAGAAACCCTCGTGCCCTTCAAGCAGCACCCCAACATATCCTTCCTGTGCTGCAGCATAGTGATAACCACCTGGATGTGGGAGATAGCGGCGACCAACTTCGACACACTCTCCAGAGGACTCAAATCCTCCATGGAAGCTGCACCTTACCTGGACAGTAGAGGAGTCATCATCCCCTGAAGTTCCAGAATGTCCTCAGAGGTCTTAATCAGCATGGTCTCTAGAAAGCCAACGTTGGCTTTGGTGAGATTCTTCAAAGTATGAGCCTTGGAGATTAGGAAATTTCTGGTCAATTCATCCATGGTGAAAATGTCAGGAGAAATGTAGAAAAAATGGGAAGAATTAGTCCAGTGGAAGATCCAATTTATAGGCCTGAGGGAATGACGGTTTGAAAAGACGTATCTCTCGGTAATCGAAGCACCCCATTACCTTGAAGATCATTGAGCAAATAAAGTCAAAATGAAGTGATAGCCCTTGGTAAGAACTCGGGCTCATTTTCGGTTGGGCTTGTGATAACTATAGAAGCAATTCCAGAGGCATTTTTGTCCTTACACCCAGCATTAAGGCCGGAACACTGTAGCTCCCACCGGTCGTCCGCCTCTATGGGTACCACCTCTCACCTCACACAGAACCCTGGGATGGTCGACATCAGCAGGGGGTCTCACACGTTATCTAGCCACACTAACGGCGTTATCCCATCCTAGGTAGGACATGACGTCACTTGATGAACTTGGGTGTTATCTTCCCTAGATAACGCCCACCCCCTAGAGATAACACTCACATTTTACCTATAAATACCTCACTACTCAAGGTAAAAAGGTAAGCCTATGATTGCCTGTCGAATCCCTGCCATCTTGAATAGCCATACTGACTTAAGCATCGGAGTGTCTACGCCGGAGACCCCCTCTGGCGCTTTGCAGGTACACCGGACGACAAGAACAGAGATTCCGAATGGCCATTTTCCTCGCCAAACCCTCTCCAGAAGTTCGAATCTTATCAGAAGATGTTTAAGAACACTAAAAATCTAGAAAAATAGTAATTCTCAAATTTATTGTTCAAATGGCTTAATTTCTTCACCAAAAGTTCAAAAAACTCAAGACAATCATAAACGACACAAGATTAGAGGTTTTCAACCATACTTCGATCTTGAACGATTGCAAAAATTCAAAAATCTGGGAAAACTCAAGCAAATTGGCTCCACTACCACTTTATGCGATTCTGCCTCATTTTAATGAGTCGGATTGTGCAAATATATCTAGCTTGAGTTACCCAAAAAAACCCAATCAATTTTGTATAAGAATCACAAGAATCGGATATGGATTAGAGAAGAAACGCAGTGGATTTTAGAGAAGGAAGAAGAACAAAAATCTGGGAATTTAAGAGATAATTTACGGTTAATAATCCAATCAGAAATGATCAATCAATAGGCAAGCATTCAAATCAACTTATAATCAATCATCCATTCATAGGAATCCATAATATTCAATAAACACAATAATCCCAAAGTTCTATTCAATTGCAGCAAGAACAACTAATTAAAGATTGAAGGTAAAAGGAGTTTTACTAGCAATGAATCAAGGAGTCTCATAAGCTTGATCCTTACAAGGAGATTTCAAGGTGTTTAGAGGGAGGAGTACTCTCTAACTCAAGCAATAAACACTCATAAAAAACTATGGAAGAAAAATGAAGGAGAAAGCTATTTATACTAAGTACAAAAGGCCTTGAAAACACTCTTCTTGGAAGCCAAAAATGTCTTTGGCGATATACCGTTAGAGGCTTAACGGTATGTCGCTAGCCTCACATCAAAAGACAATAATATTTGTCTTCTCCTAGAGGTATGTCGCCAGATGCCTCTAGTGTCTGGCTGTATTTCGCCAGGTGCACTCTTCATGGTTGGTCCGACCACTTCGAGGGGGAAGCTCGGCCACGTGGGTGGCCTCGGGTTGGCACAAATCTTGCCTACTTTTGGTGACTCTAGGCATGTCTCTCGGCCTCTGAATGTGTGCTCATTCATCGCCGAAATGAATCCATATATGATCGCATCATCACCTTTCCCTTCGAAAGGATTCGTCCTCGAATCCATTGCTTTAAATTTGTGGTCCTGGCTTGGGTGCACATAACTCAACATTCCTTGCAAGGAGCACATTACTAGAGGAAAGGATCCTCATAAACACCGAATTCTTTGACCAAACCCATAGGAAATTTCTGCAAAGGAGAATCAAACATAGAAAAGAAGGGATCATCCATGTTAGATGACTCGCTGTCGAAACGGGTCAAAAATAATATTAAACCTAATGCCTAGATGCACAAACTAATTTGCATATAATGGTAACAGGGTCGATCCACGAGAGATTGAAGTATGAAATCTTGCCCTAAATGTACGATGAAATGAAATGCACACATGGTAACAAGAAAAATGGGGGTTTACTGATCAAACAAGTCGACCAAAGATGTTGAGGGCACGATAGCTAACAAAGATGTAAATAATAAATCAACGGAATTAACAAGCATTAACAAAACAGAAAAGGAGTAAATGAGTTAAAATTAGATAAAGAGAAATCTTAGCAAGGAAATTTTCTCGGGTTGCATCGAGGTCTCGTCAGTCATCGACGAATAGATTGTCTATTCTCACGCTATAGACATGCTATAGAGGCAAGGTACGTTTAGGCCTCCTACTCTCCTCTTACAAGAAGCTACCCCCCGTTTTCACTGTTAATAAGGCAGCCTTGACGTTGTGTCGTCCTCCTAGGCATGAAGCGGGGAGGCAATACTCACAACGCCCATGAAGATAAGGAAAGACACATCTAGGGTTACATGCCTCTCAGTTTGTCAGGCTCACGACACCACCCTAATCACTCACTTGCCCTAGACCGAACGGACCAAGCTAATGACAATCCATCTAGTGTCAACTCTATTCTAAGGCTTTGCGTTAGTTATAACCAAAGAAATGACGAAGATCTAAGATAGTAAATTAAAAGGTGATCAAGCTCCTAACAAAACCATCTAGATCTAGCATTAAAACGGCAAGCGAGTAAATATAATGAAGAGAATATATTAAACACAATTTGGTCTTGTGACAATCCTCATGCAACCTTTAAAATACCCTTGCTAAGCTAAAGAACTTAGCCACACATATTAATCAATAACAAAATGATTTAATCATAAGCATAAGAGGAAAGAAATATGAAATAAAGAGAAATACAATATTAAGAAATACCAGCCAGAGCTAAAGCTCCGGTTTAAACAGTGATGTCGGCGACGACTACAAATTAAATAGGAGTGACAAACCCCGAGACACCAAAAAGGAGGAAGGTGAGCGGCTGCTACAAAATGACTCTATGACCTAATAATAAGTGATGTCCTAAAAACCCTAAAACTAATGTTTAAATACCCTCACAACTCACTAGAAGACAAAAGGACAGCTAGGAGAAGGGACAAAATGGGAGGACGCCTTAAAGGAATATTCCTAGGGTAGCCAAAAAGGGATCTGAGAGGAATCCCACAAGAATCTTGCTGCGCGCGTCCTTGAGCAGATGTTTGCACGTGCGGCAGCGGGCTCGGGGCAAAATGCGGCTCTGGATGGCTCAAACGAGAGTCCTGGGCAAGACAACGCGACTGGCATCTAGGGCTCGATGAGGGGGAAACAGCTAGGCCTCGACGCTTTGAGCTTAGATCTGCAAAAAGTACGAATTCAAAGGAAAATTAGTAGTATCATGCCCAAGATAAGCCTATAAATACAGAGGAAAATATGCACAAAATACGCTATATCATTAGAATACAAGATATTCTCTCTATCCCTTTCCCCACTTTTTTCACTCTCACAATTAATATCTTCAAGTTCAAACAAAGGGTTGTCAAAACCTTGAAAGATATTTAGCTCAATGTGATCACTCGATTCTTTTTTAAGGTTACATCAACTCTCAATGGCACGCTTACTCCTTCTCCTCGTTGCGATTTTTATTTTTTTCTTCTAGATTATTCTTTGTTCTTTGTTTTTAAGTTTACTAATTTATCTCTAAATAGAGATGATTAGTGCGAAAAGAAATTGTGGACAAAATTGTGTTGTTATGTTTGGAGAGTCATTCTTTTTTAAAAAATCTGATCGTAGTCGAATAAAATTAGTTTCAATTAAGAGGATACCCGAAGAAAAAAAAACTTTAAAACGAAAAGCTATATAAGAAATGACAAAACGTCATACATTTTTAGAAAGAAAGGAAAAGACATTAGGACACTCATACTATCCCCTCAAGGACATTTTTATCACCCAATTATATGTATTACCAAATTTGTCACCCAAGTATTGCACTGTTAACTAAATCTGCCACCAAATTATTTGTTAGTTATAAAATGTGTTAGTTAGTCTAACATTCATCCGCTAACTCAATTTTTTGCGCGAAATCATCACCTATTGAGCAAATTATTTTTACCAATTGACGTCATTTATATCAAATACTCTCCATTTTTTTCACCAATTGACCCAACTGACGAGTGTTAGACCAAACTAATATCGTTTAACAACTAACAAAGCATCAAATGATAGATTCGTCCAAAATATTTAACATCGATGGTAAATTTGGATAATGATGCAATAGTTGGGTAACAAATCTGATAATACAAATAAGTGGATAATAAAAATGTCATCGATGAGAGAATTTGGGTACCAAAATGTCTTCTTCAAAAAACAAAATAATAAAACTCTAACGGAATAAAATGAGTTTTAGATTTCGAAAGATGATACTCCCTCCGGTCTCAATTAACTATTATTTTCCTACTGAATGTTACTGCACATATTATTTGACTTTTTGGTGTTTGCTTTACTGAATATTACTGTTTCAAAAAGTCAATTAATAAAAGTCCAGAGAGAGTATAACTCTAACAATGTTGGTAGATTTAATCTCCAAACTCAAATAAATGGTTTAAAATTAAGGGTAAAGAAATATACTAAATATAACATTCTTATCCTCTAAGATTACAAATCCAATAAATTGAAATTTGGAAACACTTTTAGTTGGTTTGTAACAACATTTCAATTCTAGTAATCATTTTATTACAAATCTCAACCGCTAGGGACCTAGGGCAGTGCCTACATCTACCACAGTTATGGTTATGACAGGTAGTTATTATGGTTGTCACTTGTCAGCATGTTGAGAGAGAAGACAAAAATAAGAAAAGAAAAAAAAACCGTGTAGCGGAACTGAGCCTGAGGAATTAGGGCGGGCAACTCCGATCAAGAAAGAAAGAAAAGGCAAGGGCCAAAATCCAACGGTAAATCGCAAGCAAGAGCCAAAATACAAAAAAACGCTGGCACTACAGAGCGCCACGTGTCAGTGCCCCATCTCCACTTGCCCCACAATGGCTACCGGAAAACCAGGAAACCCAACTCACTCAACCACACATACTACCATTTTCCAAAACTTGTGTCTGTTTCCTATCAATGGTTCTCCCTTCCCTACTACAATGCCATAGTATTTGTCTTTAACCCTCTTTTCACCTTATTTCACATGCATTTCCACACAAAACGACTATAATTTTTGAAATCTTGGTTCCTTTGGAGTAATTTTGATTTGGGTTTTTTGCCTCTGATCTTGATTTGTGCTGGGGTGTTTCTGTTTTTTGTTTTTTTTTCAAGGAATGTGGTCACTTTCTTGCGGAATCAGCCCAACACATGGAGTGTAAAAGAAAAAATGTGTTGAGCATTTATTTGGTTTTCTTGGATCTAACACTTTGGTGACAGCTAGTTTCTTGCTGTTCTTGGGATCCTTGGATTTATCTATCTAATAAAAAACATGGCTTGTCTGAGGTCTAGGGGTGTGCCCAGCTAAGTGCAATTGCAATTGATTGAGTTTAAGTTTTTCTTGCTTTTGCCTTTTTATTATAAATTCTTATTAGAATTGATTTTGAAAATGGATTAAATTTGGATGAAAATGGCATTCAGGGACTGATATTTCTCTCCGGATACCGACATTGGATGGTGGTGGTGGTGGTGGTGGATGTAGTACAAGCAAGGTGTGTGAGTCCGGTGTTATGGAGAATGAAATTGATGAACTGTTGACAGTTTGAGCAATTTGAGCATTGGCAAACCTCCAAGAAATGTTTCAAGGATGAGACAATGCAGCAGCTCAGCCTTCTTGGTAGAATGTGTGAGTTATTCTCTCTCTTGTTATCCACGTTATTATTTTCTTGAATGAACTTTGGCACCTTAGCTAATTTTTGGTTATTTAAGAATCGAAACAATTACGGATGCATTTTAGTAGGAAAGGCTCTCTTGCAGAGTTGTTTTCTTGGACTTAGATTCTATCTGAGCCATCTTTGTGGAAGTGCTAGTTACTTGAGGTTTGGGTACGAGCAGATGTGTAATTGTTTGGACGCTCACAAGATTCGACTGGTAATAAGCTGACATAGATGCATAGGAATTAGTTCCTTTAGAATATGTTTCAAATGATAAGTCCTTTTGCAACAAACAAAAGACCTACCGTTATGAATTTATGCCATAATATCTTGTGATACGTTTATCTCTAGACTCTCACTTAATCAATCCTGTGGATGAACGTGTTTTCTGGCTTGTTGCACATCTAGAGTATGTATTTCTCGCAATTACCTGGTTCCAAATCCATAAAAGAGAAATTATCATGTCTAATTATGGCTTTCTTTTCTGTGCAGGAATCAGAAGAACTAATGTTGGGTTTTTGTTCACCCAAAAAGGCAGATTCTGAATTTGTACCAACTTTTCGCTCTGGAAGCTATTCTGAGAAAGGACCAAAACGATACATGGAGGATGAGCACATATGCCTAGATAACCTAAATAATCATCTTGCTGCATCTTCAAACTTCCCTCGTCCTGGAGCATTTTATGGGGTGCGTAAGTTGCTGTTAAATACTCCAATAGAAATTTATGGCATTCATGAATGAAGTGGACACATCCTGGTCGATTATGAATTTTCTCCTGTTAGCTATGTTACTGAAAATCTATAATGGTCTCTTAGTAAGTCTACATACACGGTACCCAACTAGAAGGGTTCTTACCAAGAACCAGACAATGAGGAGCAGAAACACAGAATCCTAATAAATTGTGCCTTGTGAATTATCGCATTCATCAAGAATTAAGGTGTTGCACTAAATCTTTGGCTATTTCTACAGGTATTTGATGGACACGGAGGCAATGATGCAGCATCATTCTCCCGGAAAAACATCCTTCAATTTATAGTCAAAGATTCCCAGTTTCCTTACGGCACCAAAAAGGCAGTTAAGAGTGCCTTTGCCAAGGCTGACCAAGCAATTGCTGATGCTAAATCTGTTGATAGTTCCTCTGGTACCACCGCATTAACTGCCCTCTTTTTGGGAAGGTAAGTCTACTCTCTCTTTGATACGCTCCGGCTCGTTTTTAATTGAACCGTAGAGTATTGAGCTCTTGACCGTTGGATCTAGTTCTTAAGTTGACACATACAAGAGGATGTTTATTCGAATAACAATGGAAATGATTCGGATTTGGCGCAGCGGATTTAAATGGAAGAATTAAGGATGAACACAATGATGAAATGGATTGAATTTACCGTGGATGTTTATGGTTGGATGGATGGTGGACGAATGGAACAAGATGATGATGATTGTAACAACACACTTGAAAGCTTGTAGATTCAGTAGCAAGAATAGTAGGCAAATGATTCGAAAGATACACACTCAATCGATTACAATGATAAACTCCCAGGAGGGATTAGAGAGGAGTAAACTCAACTCAAGCTAATCCTTCCAAGGAATGGGAATGAGTTTACGAGAGAAAAGGAGGATAAATCACTCAACAAATTCTCTCAATGTCTAAACTAATGAAAATAAGCAAGAAACTAACTATTTATATTATTACACAAATGGGCAATGTTGGACAATTTTGCCCTTAATGAACTCCTCCTTCTTAGCAAGCGTATTGACCCTTTGGATGGGCTTCTAAGCCTGGTCGAAATCCAATTGTGTACCAAGAAAGCGTTAGTAGAGGTGGCGCATCGGAGTACTCTTCCCAAGGCCTTGGGAAGAGCTTGCTAGTGACAATTTTCAGTAAGCGGATGGATTTGGGATCATCTGATGTGCTCTTCCCAAGGCTTGGGAAGAACCTGTTATGTTCTGATCTTCCTTTTCAAAGGTAGGAGTGATCGTATCATCACTTTTCCCTTCGAAAGGATTCGTCCTCGAATCCATTACTTTAAGGTCGTGGTCTCGGTTAGGGATGAAGCTTAGGAATGGATCCTTGTACGCACCCAAATCCTTCACAAAAGCTACAGGAGAGTCCTGCACAATTAGCTCACAAATAGAAGAAAAGGGGTTATCAATGTTAGTGAGAGCTAACTGATCCTCATTGCATAAAGGCACACTCATTGGATCGCTAGTAAACAAAACATTCTCTTTAATGTTTTCCTCACTTTCTTCTCTCACACTTTCAGCCCTCGTTGTTATTTCCTCACTCTTTTCTTTTTCCAAAGTAACACTCTCAAACTCAATATTTACACTCGAGTCATTTGTGCTATTAGTAGAAGGAAGAGGGGTGGAACCGGATTCATCAAGGGTTAGTATGATCATCTCACTCTCATTTTCAATACAAATATCAAGCATATTTGCTTCAAGAGATTGAGAAGGTGGAGGTGGCTGGATTGGTTTTGGTTGGATTTGGATTGGAAGGGTCATGGTGCTAAGAGCGGGAGGAACCATGGAAGCTTCCGTTGGTTCATTTTTGCCCTTCACAAGGAACATGAGTAAGGCAAGTACGTCATTATGTTGTCGGTCCGCAATGGCTTGCCGTCTTTCATCAAGTTGTTCCGCTGCGGTAATACTTTTCTCTATGGCCTCAAGGATTCTGAGTGACATGATTGAAATTGTTAAATGCTTCACACTAGATGGGTGGTACGGAAAGAAAGGGAAAAAAGAAGAAGAAGATGTTTGTGTTCTTCCCACTTGATTTTGTTTGACCTTAAGGAAGGTATGGTGAGACTCTAAGGGAAGATTGAGGACTTGGGAGAAGATATTGTCTGGAGTAAATTGAGGAAGACCAAAGACTTGGATGACACAAATTGTTGTTTTTAGACTTTAGGAGAAAGAGAAGATATGTGAAGACTTTGGAGATGATTTTGGGAGACTTTTGTGACAGAAATTTATGGAGAATACTTGTCTTGGGAGAAAAAACGAAATTGTTTGAAGATATGGGAGATCTAAGACTTTGGAAGAGGATATGATCTGGAGTGAATGGTGGAAGACTCAAGACTTGGGAGGTACACAATTGAAATTACAAGATTTTAGAAGAAAAATGAAGATATTGTAGGACTTTTGTGACTCAAGACTTTGACTTGTGTAACCAAAGGAGACTTCAGCTACAAACACCTTGAAATACACAAAATTGACAGAGAAGAAGATTAAAATTGATCTTGATTCGTCTTTAGAATGGTGAAGACGAAAATGACTCAAGAATGGTAAAGAACAACAACAAGAACAACAAGCTGTCTGATGGAGTTGTTCCTTGACAGACCTTCGGCTGTTGACTCTTAAAAATAGCAAACGATGGATAAAAATTACGAAACTTTACAGGGACACTCCTAAGAGGTAGATCTATAACTTTTATTCAGGACAGAAAATCAAGTTCCGGCTGTAAATCTCTTGAAAAATACCAATAACTCAGACAACAACGTTTCGCGGTGGATTCTGCGCACTGTTTTGTTTTGAATAAAAAGTGTAAGATTGACTCAGAATTTGGAGATGACTAAAGAACAAAAAATGTTACACACAGGCTGAAGTTAACTGACACAAACATTCAGAAGTTTCTGAGCGAAGAAACGGACATAAACGGAAAAGAAAACAGACGAACAACTCAAGAACAGCTAGAGCTCCGCTACCACTTGATACGCTCCGGCTCGTTTTTAATTGAACCGTAGAGTATTGAGCTCTTGACCGTTGGATCTAGTTCTTAAGTTGACACATACAAGAGGATGTTTATTCGAATAACAATGGAAATGATTCGGATTTGGCGCAGCGGATTTAAATGGAAGAATTAAGGATGAACACAATGATGAAATGGATTGAATTTACCGTGGATGTTTATGGTTGGATGGATGGTGGACGAATGGAACAAGATGATGATGATTGTAACAACACACTTGAAAGCTTGTAGATTCAGTAGCAAGAATAGTAGGCAAATGATTCGAAAGATACACACTCAATCGATTACAATGATAAACTCCCAGGAGGGATTAGAGAGGAGTAAACTCAACTCAAGCTAATCCTTCCAAGGAATGGGAATGAGTTTACGAGAGAAAAGGAGGATAAATCACTCAACAAATTCTCTCAATGTCTAAACTAATGAAAATAAGCAAGAAACTAACTATTTATATTATTACACAAATGGGCAATGTTGGACAATTTTGCCCTTAATGAACTCCTCCTTCTTAGCAAGCGTATTGACCCTTTGGATGGGCTTCTAAGCCTGGTCGAAATCCAATTGTGTACCAAGAAAGCGTTAGTAGAGGTGGCGCATCGGAGTACTCTTCCCAAGGCCTTGGGAAGAGCTTGCTAGTGACAATTTTCAGTAAGCGGATGGATTTGGGATCATCTGATGTGCTCTTCCCAAGGCTTGGGAAGAACCTGTTATGTTCTGATCTTCCTTTTCAAAGGTAGGAGTGATCGTATCACTCTTTATTCATGCCTATGTGTGAAGTTCGCACGAAGGTGTATTGTTGTTTTCCAATGCTGATTGAAAATGTACTAATAATTTGTC
Source organism: Viola odorata (assembly GCA_963691705.1). Classification (NCBI taxonomy): domain Eukaryota; kingdom Viridiplantae; phylum Streptophyta; class Magnoliopsida; order Malpighiales; family Violaceae; genus Viola; species Viola odorata. Next base: position 34,291,927 of record OY829543.1, on the reverse strand, counting down.
GTGTTGCATTCATTTAGGACCTTGCTCATTGCAAATGCTGGTGATTGTAGAGCTGTGATGGGAAAACGAGGAAGAGCAATTGAGCTATCTAAAGACCACAAACCAAACTGTGCGTCCGAAAGGCAGAGAATCGAGAGATTAGGAGGTATCATATACGACGGCTACCTTAATGGTCAATTATCAGTGGCTCGCGCTCTCGGAGATTGGCATATCAAGGGATCCAAAGGTTCAAAAAGTCCCTTAAGTGGTGAGCCAGAGTTGGAGGAGTTTGAGCTGACGGAAGAAGATGAGTTTTTGATAATAGGGTGCGATGGCCTGTGGGATGTGATGAGTAGCCAGTGCGCGGTAACAATGGTGAGGAAGGAGCTTACAATGCACAATAATCCAGAGAGGTCCTCAAAAGCACTGGTAAAGGAAGCTCTCCAGCGCAACTCGTGTGACAACCTAACTGTTGTGGTGGTTTGCTTCTGTTGTGATCCCCCACCGAAAATTGTAATTCCCAAGTCTCAAAAAAGAAGGAGCATATCAGCTGAGGGCCTGGATCGTCTCAAAGGTGTGTTGAATTGTTAATGTCGTGCGATCAAGGACTGACAGACAATTGTAAAGGAAGAACTTGAAGGTTATGAAATAATAACAAGGGATTTTCCCGCGCCAATGCTGCCGTCCCCTGGTATTGCTGAGTTTTCTAGCCTAAACATCATGTTTGTTTGAGGTACTTTGTACATTTGAGATACAGCTTGTCTGACTCTGAAGTTTGGAGCCTAAATTAGTTTCTTCCGAAGTATAGCCATTCTTTAGTGCCGTGAGACAACGTATGATGAGACTTACATGACAATTCTGCAATCCGGGGCATGTAATTTTGGTAGTTAAACACTAGGCTATGTAAAGCATAATCCATGAAGTTAATTTTAAGTAAGTTTAATACACAACAATTTGCTTGTAGTAAGGGTCTCTTAGGGATAACTTCTTAGCATATTTTAAAATGTTAAAACAGTCTCCGGTAGAATCAAAAACAGTTCTAGTTATTAGATCAGCTATGACAAAAAATAGAATCTGTTTGAGAATCAATCCCAAACGGGCCTTAAGAGATTTTTTTTTAGTTAACTCAAATCTCTAGTTCAAGTTTCGGCGAATAAAATAAATCACATTAGTAGTGTCATTTTCTTTTTGTATCAAATATTTTTTCCTCCCACCTAACTTTTCTTCTTACTCTTAACTTCCACATCTAATTTTATTTTTTATTTATTTTTATAAGCGGAGGTAGGATTTGATGGCACCAAGTTTTAGGCCATTTGAAATTTGCGCCAAACTTTCCCTCCATTATTCAAGTTGGCACCTACCTTTTACTCCATTATTCAGTGTAGCACTCGAGCTCCTAATTATAACTTTGACCAACGATGTTAGTCAACGTAATTTTTAATCCTAGTTTTGCTAAAAATAGCTATTATAATCCTTCAATTTATTTGTTTCTAAGAAATAATTATCTATATGTATTTTTAACATTTTTGGTTTAAAATTCGAGATATACTAAAAAAATTCAGATTTTTGTTTAAAAATTATAAAATAAAAAATGACCCAAAATAATTAAAAAGTGGCAAAATTTAATATTATTTTTGTTGAGGTGGATAAGAAACTTTTTTCAAAAAATATGAAAATTAGAAAAATGTAGAAAAAGAAAGTTAAAAATTCCAGAAAAATATTTAAAATTTTAAAAAATATTCTAGAAAATTAAAGTTTGGGAAAATTCAAAAAAATAATTTTTAAAACTGCTTTTTCTAGAATTAAAAAAGGGAAAAATTAAATGAATTTTGAAAATTTAAAAAAACTGATAAACAAATTGAAGAAAAATAAGATTTTTTTCCTTTCAAAATTGACTTTCTAAAACATTCCAAAGCTCTCCGTATTTTAACTATATCCCCTCCCCTTTCTCTCCCACGTTGTATCCCTCTTGCACAAATTGAAATCAACCAATCATCACAGCCAAATTTTCACCGCTTGATTATTTCCCGTCAAATTAATTTCACTTGATCATATAATTATCTTTTAAAAATTCAAACTTCTAGCCTCCTAAATGCACAATTTTACCTAGTTCCACCCAAAATTCAATATCTTTGTGCAAGAACCGGAGAAACAACTCCTAAATAACAACAACGGTAATACCCCAAATTTAGCTACTTAGTTAATATCGATTAGTAAACATTTTGTTTATACTTGTCAAACCAACCTTCCTTGGAGTGCAACGAAAGTCAGAGTCTTACCTCATCATGTGGTCATGATTTATCTTGTATATTTATCTTATGTAAATTGACAAGATAATATCATAGACCTGTAGAGATAATTATTGAGTTAGAATAGGACTCATTATACATATTGTACACGGCATATATATTTGCAATACACAGGCGCCGCATATCAAGCAAGAATTCCTTTCTTGTTTTTTATTCACTGGTTTAAGTTGGTACCGGAGGCTTCAAATCTCTCACGAGATGTCGTCCGAGTCCGACTCCACTGTGTCAAACTCTTCTTCCTCGAACCAGCACTCCCAAATCACCCAAATTCAGAACCCAACTTACTTTATTTCTTTAAAACTAACCCGTGAAAATGATCTCTTCTGGAAAGCTTAGGTTGAGCCCTTCTTGTTTGGAATGGGTCTTTGTGGCTTCATTGATGGCACTCGACCCTGCAGTCCTACGATCATTTCTCCTGGATCTACGGTTCCCACCACCAATCCTAATCACATGTTATGGCGCCAGCAAGACAAACTTATTGTGAGTACACTGCTCGGCTCATTATCACCATCCATTATGCCGCTCATCGTTGGTCTTGACACATCCAAGGAAGTCTGGGACACTCTGGCGACGTCCCTCGCTGCTGACGATGCTTCTTGAGTTATGTCCATCCACCTTGCTCTCGCAGACTTGCGCCAAGGACTAGAGGAATCGGAAACTGACTTCCTTAATAAAGCAAAAACTTTCTATGATGAATTGGCTGCTATTGGACAACCCTTGACTCTCTCTCAGTTTAATATGTATATTTTTAAAGGATTCCGGCCAAAATTTAAAGATCTTGTTACTTCCTTAAATGTTCGCAAGGAATCAGTTTCTTTTCGCGAGATTATGAGCTTGACTGTGAGCCACGAATTCATTAATAATACCACCAGTACTTCGGTTGTCAAGGCATCTGAGCTGCCTCCTCTCCTGCCAACACCACCATCTCCTACACCTACTGCCAATCAGGTTCAGCGATCCCCTGCTCATGATGGCTCATCCTCCTCCTCTCATTCCTACAACAGAGGTGGTGGTCGCACTTTTTGTGGCCGCGGCCGCCCTTACAATAATCAAAATAGAGGGAGGCGGGGTGGCAACCGGCCATGGTGCCAATTTTGTGGATTACCGGGACACTAAGCAGCCACCTGTTATCAACGGTTGCCTAACCTTGCTCCAGCAGCCCACATGGCCATTCATTAGTCGTACAACCATCCCATGCCTGTCTATGCTCCACCAAGGGATTGGTACCCGGACTCAGGAGCGTCCCATCACGTGGCCAATGATCCTTCTATGCTGTCTCAGTATTCTGAGCATAATGGTGGTGATGGTCTGCAGTTAAGTGATGGTAAGACTGTTCCTATTAAACATGTATGTTCAACTTCACTCACTTCCCTCTCACGTCCTTTACATTTACAACATGTCCTTTGTGCCCCGTCTGTTTCTAAGAACTTGTTATCTGTTCAGAAATTCGCAACTGATAACTCTGTTTTTTGGGAATTTCATCCCAATTTTTTCTGTGTGAAGGACATTCGAACAGGGGGAACACTTCTTCGTGGGGAAACTGAGGCAGGCTTGTACCGACTACCATCCCACCACTCTCGAATCACACCTTGCGCATACAACACCTCAAAAGCCCCTCTCTTCACTTGGTATGCTAGACTTGGGCACCCAAACAGTGATCTCCTTCACCGAATGATTTCCTTTAATAGGTTATCTGTGTCTGATTTGCATTCTTCACACAAATTCAGTTGTTCTTGGTGTCCCTTAGGCAAGTCATGTCGCTCCACGTTACATGTTACTGGACGACGTAGTTCTTCTCCTTTAGACTTAATCTTTAGTGACGTTTGGGGCCTGACCCCTGTTCCTTCCACCTTAGTTTTCGGTATTGTCATTTTTGTGGATGACTTCTCAAATTATTGTTGGTATTTTCCCTTTAAACTCAAATGTCTTCCGCATTTTTCAATTATTCTAGAATTTGGTGGAACCTCAATTTTCAAAAAAAATTAAATCCGTTCAAACGGATTGGGAGGTGAATTGGTTTAAATTCAAAAAAGGCACCTGTACATGAATTGATTGACTCATTTGACACCTCTACTCAAATAAAAGGCACCTATACTTCTTACGTATGACACATTTGGCACCTCCCACGAACGGCGTCACCGTTCCTCCGTTATCCGCCCACGTGGCATGCCACGTCATCACTATTTATGACGTGGCATGCCACGTGGGCGGATAACGGAGGAACGGTGACGCCATTCGTGGGAGGTGCCAAATGTGTCATACGTAAGAAGTATAGGTGCCAAATGAGTCAATCAGTTCATGTACATGTGCCTTTTTTGGATTTGAGTAAGGTAAAATTGGTTAAATTCGAACTAGGTTGACTGGTTGGACCGGTTAATTTGACAGATTTTTTTGGTTTACTAGGAAAATAAAAGTTTCGGGCTATGAAACACACATACTTCTCTTTTTTGCTATGTCACGTGTCGAACACCGACCCGACACGTGGCAAATTCATGTCTCATTTTTTGGGGTAATAAATCTCAACAATCAAGGGTATCAAATACTACAAAATTAGTGTAAAATTTAGTTGAAACCTAACTTTTTTACATTGATACGAATGGTATTGATAATTTTTGGTTTAAATCCAAAAAAGGCACCTGTACATGAATTGATTGACTCATTTGGCACCTATACTTCTTACGTATGACACATTTGACACCTCCCACGAACGGCGTCACCGTTCCTCCGTTATCCGCCCACGTGGCATGCCACGTCATAAATAGTGATGACGTGGCATGCCACGTGGGCGGATAATGGAGGAACGGTGACGCCGTTCGTGGGAGGTGCCAAATGTGTCATACGTAAGAAGTATAGGTGCCTTTTAAACCATTTTTTGAGTAGAGGTGCCAAATGAGTCAATCAATTCATGTACAGGTGCCTTTTTTGGATTTAAACCAGGTGAATTTCGTAAATTGAACTCATATTTTCAAAATTTAGGCATTGTTCATCGCATCATGTGGCCCTCATACACAGGAGAAAAATGGGCAAGTTGAACGACAAACATTGACACATTATCGAAACAGGACTCACTTTACTTGCCCACGCCCAATTACCACAAGTATTTTGGGATTATGCTTTCGAAACTGCCATTTTCCAATCAATCGAATGAATTCCCGCGTCTTATCCTTCTCTTCTCCTTTTCAAAAACTTTTTCCCCGTATAACAAATTACTTTTTCCTCAAAGTGTTTGGATGCACTTGCTTCCCTCTCTTGCGCCCATACAACAGACATAAGTTGGATTATCGTTCCACAAAATGTGTCTTTCTAGGCTATAGTCCGAGTCATGATGGTTATTGATGTCTAGATCTATCCACTCATAGAATCTATATTTCCAAACACGTGTTGTTCCATGAGCATGAGATCCCATACAAATCACCAAAATCCACCATTGTCAATAATTTTAATTCCTTTTGTCTCCTGCCAAATCCTCTCCTTCCTATCCAACCAGGCCCGGCCAACCACCAACAAAATCATGAGGTACAAAGCCAGTCTCAGCCCGGGATATGCCCGAGCCCCCATTCTTCCTTTACTAGTCTGGTCCAGCGCACAACAACAGACCCATCCACCAGCCCCTCATGCGACCCAGCACCTCCTTTACCCGCCTCCAACACCGTACCTACCACAACATCGTCATCCTCTCCACATGAAACAGCCGATACTTTCATCCCTTCCAATCCCTCTCTCCCCACAAGAACATATCCCATGATACTTTGCCTTGCTCGAAAACCAAATCTGAAATATATCAATCTCACTACACCCACCCTTTTCGAAGTTGAATCGAAAACTTTCCTAGCTACGAACCGAGATCCAAAATGGTGAGCATCCTTGACCACCGAGTATCAAGCCCTTCTCCACAATCAGACTTGGTGACTAGTACCTTATACCCCTAATATGAATATGGTCGGTTGCTGGTGTGATACGATCCTTGTATTATTTTTGTGCCATTTAATCGTATGCTGGTACTGTTTATTTAATTATTTCTGTATGTTTTTGCATGTTTAATTATCCTGCTTGCGTTTAATTGTCAAAATTAAGTATTTTGCTTGCGCATGATAATTGTCAAATATTTATTTACTTGTTTATCGCTTGTTATTATTCATACCGATAATCTCGACTTTGTAGGGTAAATTGATCAGTACCTACTCTCAAGTATACCTTTCTCACCCTTTTATTTATTTTAACGCTATTTCGCATATATGCGCGTATGCATGTTTATTTACAAATGTTATAATTTAATTCGCTTATTGGGCATGATCACTAAATTAGAACATTTTATGTTTTTCAAGCATGATTTTAAACACCTCTTTTAATTGGTAACCTTTTTGGATGAGATTCGGGTGTCTAACACCTTCCCAAGTCCATAATACGACCCCGAATCGCTGTTCTCGGGTTTAGACCCTTTGTGCCTTAGTTTTTATTTTTATGCCATGACTTTAGGTTCCCTAAACCTTAGAAACAAAATAGGGTGGCGACTTCATTGCATTATGTGAGATTTTATCTCACATTCGTCTGAACCGCGTCGCGTAAAATTTTCAAAAGGGGGTGCGACAACAGGGATATGTTTTCCTTCTACCTTAATTACGGTGAGATCACGCCCTATATTGTCCTTGACAATAATCTTCTGTATAGCCTAGGTTTGTCTGCTACGCTAAAGAAAATGGTTAATGACCCGAGGATCAAGAGAAAACAACCTTCACCTGTCCATTTGGGGCATTCGCCTACAAACACATGCGATTTGGGTTGTGCAACGCACCAACAACGTTCCAAAGGTGTATGGTAAGCCTCTTTTCTGAATACGTGGAGAAGAGCATTGAAGTGTTCATGGATGACTTCATCGTGTATGGTGATAACTTTGATCAATGTCTCTTTAATCTGAAAAACATTCTTAAGAGGTGTATTGATACATGTTTGGTTCTTAATTTTGAAAAATGCCATTTCATGGTTGACTAAGGTATTGTCCTTGGCCACGTAGTGTCAAAAAAGGGAATAAAAGTGGACCAAGCCAAGATAGATATTATAAAAAATTTACCTTACCCCTCATGCTTGCGTGAGGTCAGAAGTTTTCTTAGCCATGCTGGTTTTTATCACAAGTTCATTAAAGATTTCTCGAAGATTGCAGAACCAATGTGTAGATTATTGCAGAAGGACGTGGAGTTCAACTTCGATGAACCTTGTCAGAAGGCCTTTGAGGAGCTGAAGGAAAGGCTGATATAAACACCAATCATACAGGCACCAGACTAGAGCTTGTCCTTTGAATTGATGTGCGATGCAAGGAACGCAGTTGTTGGTGCTGTTCTTGGGCAGAAAAGGGTAGAGATCCACATGTGATCTACTACTCCTCCAAAATGCTAGATGGGGCTTAGAAGAATTACTCGACAACCAAAAAAGAACTTTTTGCAATAATTTTTTCGCTTCAAAAATTCAGATCTAATTTATTAGGAACCAAAGTTATTATATATTCTGACCATACAATATTAAAATTCCTCTTGGCCATGAAAGAGGCCAAGCCTAGGCTGATACGATGAATTCTTCTTTTATAGGAATTTGACTTAGAGATTAAAGACAAGAAGGGAAGGGAAAATCTTGTAGCTGACCATCTTAGTAGATGCCTGACAAAGGAAAATCCAGAGCGATGAGAGACGAATTTTCGGATGAGCACCTTTTCTTGGTCCAGACAATACGACCATGGTACGCGAAAATTGTAAATTTCCTGGCCACAGGCAAACACCATGGGGATTAGACAACTCAAGAAAAGGTAAAAATTAAACATGAAAGTAAGTATTATATTTGAGATGAATCCTATCTATGGAGGGTAGAATTAGATCAGTTACTTTGGAGGTGTGTGATGTGATCCTAGCACCATCGCATGCGCAACGCGTGCATGCCGCATGCCTTGGACCAATCCGGCCATTACATGAAGCCAAGGAGCCCGCATCGAGCCAAGAGAGGCTGACGCACGGAAGGGTCCTAACTGACGAGCCAAAGGTGCATCTGAGCACTTACCTTAGAGACATTTGAGTTCGGGTGTGACCAAGTCGAACGAGCGGCCGTGTGACATGTTCTTGGACATGTTGGGAAGGTCTGGGCAGAGTTTCAGTGGAAACGCACGAGTGAAGAAGAAGATAGCCCGAGAGCACACGTTGACCGAGCCAAGGGTCAATGCGACTGGACCACGACTGGACTATGGACGAGCCCAAGCTAAGCTAATCTTCTAGAATAATTATTGTAATTATTTTTAATTAATAATTAGATTAATTAGCTAAGTAGAACTCTTATAGCAAGTAGGTTTAGTATTTCTAAACTTAGAGTTAGTTTGTTATTTGTGTGATTTTATTTTTGATGTGAATTTACTGTTTTGAGTGTTTTAATTATTTTTTACATGAGTTAGATTCAATTTTTTTCTAGGTTTAGGTCTGCTTTAAATTTTTTTAGAATGTCTTGGCCAAGCCACAGGCCTATACAATCTAACCTTTACTTTCTATAGAGTCTTTTGCATGATCTTTATGTTTCAATTTTTGTGTGTTATTAGATAGATTGCTTGTTTTGTATTGTTTTCAAAAAGTCAGAATCCATCTTGTCTATAAACATTTTATCTATTCACATAGGAAGCAAGAATGCTTTATTTCATAAATCCATACCATACTGCTAGGGCAATAAATTGGGTTAACATTTCCAATACCTGTAAGAGTACGACTCCTGGTACTCTTTAAACATCCCTCAACTACATAGACTCATGATTCTGGTACTTAATACTAGTATCTGCAAATGAAACATTCATCAATGTTTTGTCTTACCTTGAAAGTCTTTACACATAGAACTGTCACGCAATGCTTAACTGAGCCAATCTAGGGAGGAGATAGCGGATTAAAGGCGCTGGTAGATGATTCTTTCCTGCTCTAATGATTTGAAAGCGCCAATCACGGACAGATTGTAGATGTGTCCCACTGTTTCTGTTTTGATAAGATTCTTTTGTGAGGAAGAGAGGAAATTCAAATACAATTTAGAGTTGATTAGGATATGATTTTCCTTTATTTTCATTGTTAGTTATTTTCTGGGATGTATTTATTCTCTCCATAGGGTTTTGAGAAGGGGTTCCGCCGGCTGCTGGGTTTAAACCTTCTCTTTGATTTTCTATCGCCATTTTTACATACACTCTGCTCCTTCGGCAACGAAGGATTTTTATATTTCAATACATTGTTATTTTGCTTTCAATCATAAGTATGAGTAGCTAAGTACATCCTTCTTAGTAGAGGCATTTTAAGAATGAGTTTGAGTATGCATGACACTGATACGATCCCAAGATGTATCACGCGACTACATGGACAAAAGCGTCAAGACATGATAGAGCAGATGGAGTCCGATCAGAGGTCCGAAAGGCTTGATGGAAACCTCTATGTGTTATGTTTATTGTGTCCAAGTTTCAGAGCATTCGGACAAGTAGATCTCAAGGAGATTCGAGATGACAATCTCGCACACAACAGTTCTAGGCGCAGACAAAATAGGCAACTTCGTCGGAACCTAGCCGGCTCTGTACATGTCGGAATCGTGCGATCGACCTCTCGTTGGAAACTTCAGGATGTTATCTTTCATTTGAGAGAATATTAAGCTCATTTAGCCCAGTGTTTTAAAAGTTATCGAAGTCGACATTATGGTGCGCAGTCTGTGCACGAGACAACCTACAACTTGAGGTTTCGGCCCAAACCTTGGCCCGATGATGGAGAACTCGACATGGGCTGCTGGAATGTATTTAAATATATTTATATTTACTTTAATTAGTTAATTAGTTGATTAGTTAATTGGTTAATTGATTAATTAGTTAAATAAGTTAATTTCCTTAATTAGAACTCCTACTTCTATTCCTATTAGGGTTTGCTTGTAAACTCTTTATAAGGAGCCGTTTAGCTCTATTATTGAGTTGGCTATTATTTTGATAAAATTGAGACTTCTCTCTTCAAATCTCTGCCCCTTGTTCATGTGATTGAACCTTGTTCCTCCTCTAGTCCGCAATACTCGAGTAGTCAACAAGTAAAACCCGAAATTGCATCCTACTTCTCGTCTGCTGATTGATTGTTTATTTACAATGATTTATTGTCTCTTTTATTATTAATTGAGATGATTAATATGCTACTTTGAGCTTGTTTCATTCCTTTGTGGTTTTATAGGGTTAATATATGTTGAAGGAGGAAAAGGAATGAAAAGGCCGAAGATTAGAGCTCAAATGATCAATTAGTGTTGAGCAGATTTTCCTGGCGCATTTCCGGCCTATCTCAAGGCCTTGAGATGAAGCGACCTGGCAGATTCCAGCTAGACAACACTGACCATATTTTTCCGTGCTACAATTATTTATTCCTGAGTGCTTTTCTTGTCTGCTTGGGACTTGGTAAATGGAGACAAGGTGTTCCCAGCATGCTATATTCTCCCTCACGTGGCTCAAAGAAACAAAACATAGTGGAGAATGTTTAGCATGCTTGTTTTATGGATTTGCCAACTTGGGAATATTTTATTCTTTGGGTTGACTGACCTTGGCTGCCATTTAAGTGAAGAGGCTTGAGCAGAGAACGTCCAGTCTAGACCAGACCAGAAGGAGAAGAGAGGGGAACGGAAGAGAGAAGCTAGTTCTCTCATTTTTCATTATTTTCCACTTTTCTTGTATTTTCGGATTTTATTCAAGCTTGCTGTTTTGATTGGAGTTGTAATTAATTCCTCCAATTCCTGGTAGGGATTGAAAGGTTAACAATTCCAGTATGTTGTGAGACTTGTTGTTCTTCAATAAAAACGTTTTTCATATCTCTTTTCTTGCTTGGTTTAATGACAATTTGATTGTGTTGTGTTTGAGTTTGGCCAACTTGGATTTCGGTACAATTGATTACAGTAGAATCACTCTAGTGCCGCGTTTCTGCACTAGAGAGAACCCGAGTAGACAACTAGTGGATGGGATGATGTCTTCTTGAAACTAGAAGAAGAAAAGGGTTAGTTTTGAGGTCCATGGACTGCAAGTGCGTCCATCTCAAGGTCTAGGGAAGGGCCTTCCTAATCATATCAATGAACCAGCAATCCTTGATTGTTAGGGGAGTTAGGGTCACGAAAGGAGCTTCTCCTTGAGTGACTTGAGTAGGAGGAGGCTTGGAGATCGCCCCTGGATGTATCTCTATAACTTCTCTATGGAAATTGTTTTGAAAATGTTTTTTGTGTCAATAAACAACATGGAATTGTTACCTCAAGAGATCTCTACCGGGAATAATATTTCCCTCATCCTTTCACTCTCTTTTTCTTTACTATTTTCGTATTTTATTTACTGTTTTTATTTAGAGCATAGCAGACTCATCTCAAGGCCTTGAGATGAAGCTGCCATGACTCCTGCTTTATTTTATTTTTCTGTCATTTATTTTCTGCACTGCTTATACCTCCCCCTTCGTTCTGATCAGTTTGGTTTGGTTGTTTGCAGGAGAATGAGCATTAGGCCGATAGTCCCTGTGGATCGATCCTCTTGCCGCTATGCACAAATCCTTTTTGCTGCTTAGTGATAAGTTGTAATCTTTTTATTTATGATCGCGGATTCGACCCCCGTCATAAATTGGCGCCGTTGCCGGGGATTATCTGTTGAACTAATGTTTGTTTTTCTCTGTTTATGACCAGATCAACTGATGAATAATAGAGTCTAGTCTAAGACTATAAAGATGGACGCTTCATGGGAGGCAACCCATGTTTCTTTCGTTGTTTCTGTTTTTCTGTTTTTTTTTCCGCTACCTTTTCAGTGCTGCTGCAGAATTCCTAGGCAAACTCTTCTCAGGACCTTGAGATGAGGCGGATGTGTTGCACCAGCTACCCCTTCACCTACTCCATCAACTTCGCCCCCAGGTTTTATCTTTCTTTGTTACTGTCTTTTTGCCCTTGTTTGTGCTCGTTCATATTGAGGACAATGTGTCCAATAAGTGTGGGGGAGTCACTTTCGTGTTTTTATTGTATTTTTGGGCATATTTTTGTTGTTTTTGTGTTTTTTTTTCTTTTTGTGTTTTTTTGCACCCTTGTATAAAATGAAATCCTAAAAACTCGACTTATGTGAATACTTGATCAATCAACTCTGTCTTGCAATGTTAAATACTTCTGATATTATAATTTGTACATTTATTCACATGGTTGTATGATTAGTATTGCTGTCCTAGGAAATATTTTGCTAGGATTGTACTGTCTTCTCATCTCAAGACCTTGGGATGAAGATCCCGTCCATTATGTTGCAGCAAGTTTTTAATTTTTGCTTTGCGTTAGTGTCTTTTTATTCTTTGCATGATTGTGTGTGTTTGTATGTTTTGGGATCGTGACAGAAAGGGGGTATAAGAGGCCGAAGGCCTATTTAAAAAAGAAAAAAAAAAGAAAAAAAAAGGAAGAAAAAAATAAAAAGAAAAAAAAAAGAAAAAAGAAAAAAGAAAAAGAATAAAGGAGGTATAAGAGGCCGAAGGCCTAAATAAAAGAAAGAAAATGTGCAGAAGGGAAAGAAGGAAAGATTGGTGGTGCTCTTTAATTTTGTTGCTTGTATTTTTAATATTGTTGCATGACTGCTTGTGTATTTTTGCTTGTGTAGCAGCTGCGTTTGGATTGAGTCTTGGGCAGAGAAGACAGTAGTTCTAGGGCTTTATTTCCTGGTTGAACAACATGCTATTATGCCACTATTTGAACATTTGTACATTTGTAGTGTTGATAGTGTTTGAGCATTGCTTGAAAGAGTTGGTTTTTGAAGTGTTCATATGAGTTCAGTCCAGGGGATGATTTTCTGTATAAAGGGTGTTCTATTTTCTGTGTTTTGTGTTTGTTTTGTGTTCATGCTTGAGGGCAAGCATGGTTTAAGTGTGGGGGGTTTTGATTGATTGTTTATTTACAATGATTTATTGTCTCTTTTATTATTAATTGAGATGATTAATATGCTACTTTGAGCTTGTTTCCTTCCTTTGTGGTTTTATAGGGTTAATATATGTTGAAGGAGGAAAAGGAATGAAAAGGCCGAAGATTAGAGCTCAAATGATCAATTAGTGTTGAGCAGATTTTCCTGGCGCATTTTCGGCCTATCTCAAGGCCTTGAGATGAAGCGACCTGGCAGATTCCAGCTGGACAGCACTGACCATATTTTTCCGTGCTACAATTATTTATTCCTGAGTGCTTTTCTTGTCTGCTTGGGACTTGGTAAATGGAGACAAGGTGTTCCCAGCATGCTATATTCTCCCTCACGTGGCTCAAAGAAACAAAACATAGTGGAGAATGTTTAGCATGCTTGTTTTATGGATTTGCCAACTTGGGAATATTTTATTCTTTGGGTTGACTGACCTTGGCTGCCATTTAAGTGAAGAGGCTTGAGCAGAGAACGTCCAGTCCAGACCAGACCAGAAGGAGAAGAGAGGGGAACGGAAGAGAGAAGCTAGTTCTCTCATTTTTCATTATTTTCCACTTTTCTTGTATTTTCGGATTTTATTCAAGCTTGCTGTTTTGATTGGAGTTGTAATTAATTCCTCCAATTCCTGGTAGGGATTGAGAGGTTAACAATTCCAGTATGTTGTGAGACTTGTTGTTCTTCAATAAAAACGTTTTTCATATCTCTTTTCTTGCTTGGTTTAATGACAATTTGATTGTGTTGTGTTTGAGTTTGGCCAACTTGGATTTCGGTACAATTGATTACAGTAGAATCACTCTAGTGCCGCGTTTCTGCACTAGAGAGAACCCGAGTAGACAACTAGTGGATGGGATGATGTCTTCTTGAAACTAGAAGAAGAAAAGGGTTAGTTTTGAGGTCCATGGACTGCAAGTGCGTCCATCTCAAGGTCTAGGGAAGGGCCTTCCTAATCATATCAATGAACCAGCAATCCTTGATTGTTAGGGGAGTTAGGGTCACGAAAGGAGCTTCTCCTTGAGTGACTTGAGTAGGAGGAGGCTTGGAGATCGCCCCTGGATGTATCTCTATAACTTCTCTATGAAAATTGTTTTGAAAATGTTTTTTGTGTCAATGAACAACATGGAATTGTTACCTCAAGAGATCTCTGCTGGGAATAATATTTTCTCTCATCATTTCACTCTCTTTTTCTTTACTATTTTCGTATTTTATTTACTGTTTTTATTTAGAGCATGGCAAACTCATCTCAAGGCCTTGAGATGAAGCTGCCATGTCTCCTGCTTATTTTATTTTTCTGTCATTTATTTTCTGCACTGTTTTTACCTCCCCCTTCGTTCTGATCAGTTTGGTTTGGTTGTTTGCAGGAGAATGAGCATTAGACCGATAGTCCCTGTGGATCGATCCTCTTGCCGCTATGCACAAATCCTTTTTGCTGCTTAGTGAATAGTTGTAATCTTTTTATTTATGATCGCGGATTCGACACCCGTCATCTGCCCTAGGTTGATATCCACAAGGGATATAGGCTTAGTGATTCGACAAGGACCCTCTCATGTTCGGACTTAGGTTGGCTGTTGCTTAGCGTTCAACAGGCTTACGTTGTCTAAGTGAGTTATCTTCTTCCGCATTGAAATCCGTCTTTGAACAACGATCAGATTTGGTGCTACGCATCCTAAGCAACTAGGATCGTATCAGTTGGAAGCGGAGCTTAAGGCGTTCAAAGATTGGTAAGTATCTTTAATTGTTTCAAGTTTTCTTTGCTGAAATCGGTGCTTTCTTCTACTCCATTCAAAACCGATTTCTTTGCTGTGCCTGGTTCGTATATGTGCAATTTTTTGTCAAGCCGAAATTAATTTTAATACATAGATATTGAACTCTGATTTTGGTGAGAAAGGTCTTGTTGGAAAGCTGCACCTGTTAGGTTTCCGAATCAAAAAGAATCCAGTGATTCGGACACCGTAGTCAAAAGCTATAGTCGATTTACTAAATTGTGTTTTCTGCCAAATCCTGCACAATTTTCAGTTGTCGAAATTGAATTTTAATATATAGCTACTGAAGTCCGTTTTGAGTGAAAAAGGATCCGTTGGAAAGCTGTATTTGTTGGGCTTCCGAATCAAAAAGAATCAGTCAATTCGGAGTTCAAAGTAAAACGTTGTGATCAAAACACTAAACTGTGTTCATAGTAAAAAAGAAACGGAGAAAAAAAAACAAAGGAGAAAAGAAAAGAGTTCGATTCAGCAAATACAAAAATATATAGAAGTATTTGTGCCACAAAAAAATCAGATTTAGCAAGGAAGCGAATTGAAGTACAATTGGGTATTAAAAATAGAACTGAAATTGAATTTGTTTGAGTCATTTCAAGTCAATTTGAGCTTTCTTTTATTCCTTGAAATTGCCTTCTACTCTACTTGCTATTTGTTTGATTGGTTGTTCTTGCAATTACTCAAATATCAAGTGTCACCATTCTTTTCAGTGCTAGTTATCTTTGGGAGTCTTCTTGGAAGCCTTTTTCTTGAACTCTTGAGTCTTACTAACACTTGAACAATTGCAGGGATTATTTGAGTGAATTTTGTGAGAGCATTAGAGAGTTCAAACATGAGAGTAAACATGTGAGGGAGTGCTAGGATTAGTGCAATTTTACGTTTCTTTTCGTGTTGTGAATTTACAGGAATTACAGAATGTCTTACAAGCAATGGTCCGAGAGGCGAGATTATGAGGATGATGCCTATCCGAGGCAAGGGCAGTATGATCGGCGTGAAAAGAGGAAGATCTCAGTTGGTTTAAGAGCAAAGGCCGAGACATATAACAAAAGTGAGTCAAGGGTAAGACTTCCGCCTTTTGAAGCAATGTACAGTCCGAATGCTTACTTGGATTGGGAGCGAGATGTACAATCTATTTTTTGCTTCCATGATTATTCAGAAAGGAAGAAAGTAAAGTTAGCAGCAGCTACATTTAGTGGCTATGCGATTCATTAGTGGGAACAGATTAATCTCGAGCGAACTAACGTAGGAGACGTACCGATTCTGACTTGGGATTTCATGAAAATAGTCATGAGGCGTCAATTTATCCCCACTAACTTCAGCCGTGAGCTTCTCCGAAAGTTGGAGACCTTGACACAAGGAAATAAGAGTGTTGAAGAGTACTTTAATGAGATGGAGATCGCTTTGGAGAGAGCACAAGTCAAGGAGACCAAAAAGGAGACGATGGCAAGATTCTTCGAAGGCCTCAACCGAGAGATAACTGATCCACTGTATTACACTGAGTTCTTCTACTTAGAGGATATGTTACAAACGGTGATCAGTATAGAGAAGCAAAGGAAGGAGAGGTCTCTTTATCCTAGTATCAGGCCTACTAAGTCAAAGGCGAAAGATGAGGAGCAAAAGGGAGTTGTGAAAGCTTATGTCGAGTCTGAATTCATAAGGGATATTGAGAGAAAAATAGGAGAGTTGAGTGCTGAAAAGAAAAAGAGAAAGTGAGGAAAACAACCCGCATGAAAAGAGTGAGCATGCGTTAGTTGGCATTGATACAAAAGGAGAGGAGAGTGATTATGCCATAGGGAGAGCAGTGAGGAACACACTTGGTGTGTACAAAATCTGTTTTGACGCAAGCCACCAAAAACTGAAATTTTGGCCATTGCGCTTCGAGTTCACTAACCCTAACCCATTTGCTTTCCTTTCTAGTGTTGTTTTTACCTCATGTGCAGAGAAAGAAGAGAGTATTGGCAGAAGAGGAGCCTCTTACCTTACTGCCAAGAGGAGGGAAAGAGCCTTGCGCAACCATGGTGCCTAGTTCAGCAAACCCTAACCGAAAGGGTATGGTATGGTCCTCTTCCCTAAGGAGCGATTTGTGTGAGTATATGAACATCATTAATTATTATGCTTCTGATTATAAAATTAATTTAATTGATGATGGTTATATGCAAGAACCGAAGGTCAAGTCATATACCTTTGAAATTTAATCGCGAAAGCGAAAATAGTTTGGTATGTTGGCTAGACCGAGAGAAATGGATTGTGTTGTCTCTAACACATATTTAATTAGATTCTCACATGTTTTTACATTAGATAACTATGTTTTTAAGTGTTAATTCCATGAAAATTTCGTGTTTAAGTCGATAGGATTTGGAGGAGCTCTTTTCAGACGTAATCGCTTATATCGGTCGCATGATCTTTTGCGAAATTTTGATGAGCATGATATGTTTGCGGATTGTGTGATGAGCTGCTATTTTATTATTAACTTAACTCTTAAGGATGTTATTATTTCATATATTTTTCCTTGGAGTCTTGTTAGTAATCAAACGAAGAAGTCCTTTAGCGACTTAGGTCAAGAATCGTGGCAAACATTGAGTGCGCCAAGGAAGCGAAATTTATCCTTGCCACCACAATTCTTGAGACAACCAGAGATGGAGGAGAGAGCTCTTAGAGCTGTAAGACATGTGACAGTTTGTAAGTATTAGTCTACATGGAAGGAATATTTTCCATTTCTTTTATACACTTACTACCTTTTCATACACGCTATTATCTTTGGTGTGTTATTGAAACACATGTGTGATTTTCTTCTTATGACATTATTCAATTTAATATTGCTGCCTTTGAGTGTATTATTTAGTATAAGTGGCAGCCAAGAGATCGAAGTAATGCGGATAGCCCATGGACAAGCCAAGCGCTATGGTGCGCGTTTGAGTGTTAAGATGGCAACTTTGGGAAACCATGGAAGGATGAGTGGATCCTTCAAGATAAGAGCTTGGGTTTGGCAGCGCTTACGCCGGAGACGGTCCCTAAACCAAGTTCAAGCAAGAGTAGCCGTTTGGAGCAATCATCTTACTCGACGCTTTGACATGTTCAAAGACATTACTGCCAAGTTGAATTTACAAGGTTGGTATGGTTCAATTTGTGCTTACTTTGATATTACTAACTTAAGGTATTGTGGTGCAGGTCTAGGTACAGATTCGAGGTCGAATCTTTTCGAAGGGAGAGGGAATGATGCGAATCCTCACACATACCTTAGCACATCATGTGTCTTATCCTTGAAGCGCAAGAGATGGCGACTAAGGAAGCACGAGAGATGGCGAGTATGCTTTGAGCATATAATTGTGAAGCTTTCGTGGGCAGATTATGCTGAGCAAGATTCGAGGGCGAATCTAATTCTTCTTCTGATGATCGATTCAACCTCTTTCCGAAGAGGGAGGGAATGATACGATCCCAAGATGTATCACGCGACTACATGGACAAAAGCGTCAAGACATGATGTAGCAGATGGAGTCTGATCAGAGGTCTGAAAGGCTTGATGGAAACCTCTATGTGTTATGTTTATTGTGTCCAAGTTTCAGAGCATTCGGACAAGTAGATCTCAAGGAGATTCGAGATGACAATCTCGCACACAACAGTTCTAGGCGCAGACAAAATAGGCAACTTCGTCGGAACCTAGCCGGCTCTGTACATGTCAGAATCGTGCGATCGACCTCTCGTTGGAAACTTCAGGATGTTATCTTTCATTTGAGACAATATTCAGCTTATTTAGCCCAGTGTGTTAAAATTTATCGAAGTCGACATTATGGTGCCCAGTCTATGCGCGAGACAACCTACAACTTGAGGTTTCGGCCCAAACCTTGGCCCGATGATGGAGAACTCAACATGGGCTGCTGGAATGTATTTAAATATATTTATATTTACTTTAATTAGTTAATTATTTTATTAATTAATTAGTTAATTTATTGATTAGTTAATTAAGTTAATTTCCTTAATTAGAACTCCTACTTCTATTCCTATTAGGGTTTGCTTGTAAACTCTTTATAAGGAGCCGTTTAGCTCTATTATTGAGTTGGCTGTTATTTTGATAAAATTGAGACTTCTCTCTTCAAATCTCTGCCCCTTGTTCATGTGATTGAACCTTGTTCCTCCTCTAGTCCGCAATACTCGAGTAGTCAACAAGTAAAACCCAAAATTGCATCCTACTTCTCGTCTGCCCTAGGTTGATATCCACAAGGGATATAGGCTTAGTGATTCAATAAGGACCCTCTCATGTTCGGACTTAGGTTGGCTGTTGCTTAGCGTTCAACAGGCTTACGTTGTCTAAGTGAGTTATCTTCTTCCGCATTGAAATCCGTCTTTGAACAACGATCAGATTTGGTGCTACGCATCCTAAGTAACTAGGATCGTATCAGACACCTAATCGATCTTATCACTCTTTAAATCTACATTTAATCAATCTCACAATCATTTCTAATGTGTTTCCATTTGATGTTAGATCTGGCCAATTTAGTATTAAATAGATAATGCAACAGTCATTTCCCTTGGCCATGGATTATTGACCAAGAGAATCGAAGTAGACACCTACGCGCTAGCGGAACATCTGCGAAATGGTAGGGTGAAAGGTTAATCAGATCCAGTCCCGATTGACGCCTGAGGATACTAGTTTGGAGTTATCTTCCCCTAATCATTCATCAACCAACTCAGTAAACCCTTTAACCAGTAAGGTGCTAGGCATCATCTCTAAGCGTACTTTAGGTGGTGTTGATACAAGGGGGGAAGCAGGGGTCATAAGCATACCTTGATCCTATAGCAACTCTGTATATTAAAGATGAACACCCCTGCATCGATGATTGCAACTCATGACTCATAGCTTGCCAGCCTCTACTAGGAAAATTTCTCATTTTTGATCCCCATTTCATTGATCTACCGTCTTGACCAAAAGCATCATTCTTGACCAAGACAGTTATTTGTTTTATTTACTTTCCAGTTATAGTTTTAAGACAAAACCCCCAATTTCATCCAAGTGTTATTTTAATTATTACAAGTTCTCACAAAAGTCATACCATAACTCCCTGTGGATCGAACCTTTTACTTGCTATCTATAATTTATTTGTTCCTAATAGTGAATTGTAACTTATATTTATTTTTGACGGATTCGACACCCATCACCTACGGATTCTAGTTTGTTTGTCAAAGCTAATGGAGGAAAGCTAGCTATTGTGCTAGTGTATATGGATGATTTAATCATTAAAGGAGATCGTGAAGATGAGATTCTCTAAACAAAGGTAAATTTATCTGTTGGCTTTCAGATGAAAGAACTCAGTCAACTCAAGCACTTTCTTAGTTTAAAGGTTGATAGTACTCTTGAAGGAATATTCCTCTATCAGCAAAAGTACTCCAAAGATTTGTTAAAGAAGTTTGGAATGCTTAACTGCAAGCCAATCTTGACACTAGTAGAGCCAAACGCAAAGATGTGCACTAATGAAGGGCAATACTTGGAAGATGCAACGATGTACTAATAATTGGTAGGTAGTTTAATCTATTTAAACCTAACAAGACCTGATATTTCTTATGCAGTTGGTGTGATGAGTCGGTACATGCAAAATCCAAAGAAACCTTACCTCGAAGTAGTTTGGCGAATTTTGAGATATGTGAAGAATACAATTGGCTATGGTATTATGTACAGGAAAGGTGGAGATGGAAAGCTAGTTGGCTACTACGATGTTGACTATGCAGGTGATCACGATATACGACGCTCAACTACAGGGTATGTTTTTATGCTTGGATCTAAAGTAGTTTCTTAGTGTAGCAAAAGATAACCAACAATGTCTTTATCAACAACATAAATAGAGTATTGAGAAGCAGCAATGACAGCTCAAGAGAGCACTTGGGTGATGCAACTACTGGAGGAATTGCATCAAGCAACATAGTATGCCATTCCTTTGTATTGCGACAATTTTTCGGCGATACGTCTGGCGGAGAATTCAGTTTTTCATGCAAGAACTAAGCACGTGGAAGTGCATTATCATTTTATTAGGGAAAAGGTTTTACAAGAAGAAATTGGATTGGAGCATCTTAAGACAAAAGATCAAGCTGCAAATTTATTTAAGAAAAGTTTGAGTAGCAGCAAGTTTGAAAAAAATCTATCATCAGCTCGGTATGGTGGAAAAAGTGAAAGTTGGTGTTGAGGGGGAGTGTTAAAATACAACACCAATAATAAATTAATAAATGGAACAAGTAAAATGTGAAAAGAGGTTGGCAACATAGGAGGACTTCTTGGTATTATTACTGGGGAACAAAACTAATTTACCATTGTTCAAATTGGCTGCACCAATTTGTCAAACATGTGGGGCCAATTTAGTTGGCACCACCATCCCATTTATTACTCTTTGACCAAGAGAATTTTAATGCTTATATATATGTGTGTGTGTTCGGCCATAGTTGTAATGTATCCAAACAAGGATCAAGTCTTGTATGAGTATGGAACAAAGTAATTAGTTCCAATCGAGAGAGAGAGCAAGTGAGTGAGTGTGTGTGTTTGTATGTCTACCCAAAGGCAACAATATTTTGTATCTCATTTGTAGTTTCCTTATTTCCATTAAATAAAAGTTCAACTTTCGTAGCTCGTATCTCCACTCGAGTGATATTTAACTTTGTTAATTCGCACATTTTGTTCAACATTATGTAGCATATACTATTTTAGTTGCAGTTATAATATTACTGGATAATTTGAGATTTGATAGTAACTTGAGAATTGCTGATTTACGTGAATGATATTGATATGGATCCAAGGAGGGAATTAGTTACAATTAAGCTTCGAGCATTCGACTTCTATGAAGACATGTTTCTTATCCAAGAAGAGAAGTCCAAGATATGTAAGAATCTTGAGTTGCAAATATTCATTCGTGTTTCTACTTTCCATAATTATTTCCAAGACATTCCTAAGTGGCAAGAATCAAGCAAAGCTTGGAAAAGAAGATTCTATGGATGAATTTTGTTTAAGTGTCCTAAAATTATTTGGTTTATTTCATATAGTCTTAGGCAATCGAGGAAGCAAAAGAGATGGCAGTTTGATATCATGATAAAAAATAATGATCAAGGAAGCTATCTTGAGGGAAACACAACCAAGATTGGTCACTATCCTTCAAGCATCACACGAGGACGTTGTTGGTTCAATAGATGCCAATTGGAGTACTTGAAGACTCAAGAATGACACTTGTACTATATAACCAAACTCATACAAGTCATAGACAACAAAAACACACTATTTTGTCTTAGCATCAAGTTTGGATTTCTCATCTTTTAGGATGTGCACAAAACCTTACACCCAAAAATTAAAAATAATCATTGATAACTATTCACATACCCCCCAGGGCATTTTAGTCCTGGCAGGGGGTACCCTCATCTTCAGCTACTGTAGGGCCCGCTTGGCCTCCTGCTAGTCCTGCTACCGGGGGTGGTCGACGTCAGCGGGGGAGGGGGGGGGGGCATCCAGTACGATATGGCGCTTATTCCCACAACCGGTAGGCCATACGTGTCAGCAACCCAAGATAGTGCTCTCTACCAAATCTCCTATAAATAACCCCCTAGGTAGAAAGGGGGGGCTCTCTCTCACTAGACACACTACTCTCTCTCTCTACGCTCTCTCACTACTCTCTCCCTCATACTTCTACTTTACCATACGATCTACTACTATACTGACTTGATCGTCGGAGCATCTGCGCCGGGGACCCCCTCCGGCGCCTTGCAGGTATACCAGCAGCGAGGACCACTCCCTCAGAGGAGAAGATCTCCAGGATCCTTCCTACCCGGGTACAATCTAAACCAATTATTATCAATCATATGATACATATTTCTCAGTCTAAACTCGATTACGAACATCAAAATACAAATGAGCACTAGGTGAGCGATTCAATGTGGTAACTTTGAATGTGAAAGCAAACACCTAACTCTTCCAACTAAAGTTCTATTTATCTTTTATGCCAAACCATTCAACTTGGGTGTATTTGGAGGTGTCTTATCATATCAGATACCTTAAGTTATGCAGTACTTATCAAAGTGACCCAAATACTCTCCTGCATTATTTGTCCGGATGCACTTCAATTCTTTTTGGTTCTCTCTTAAACATGACATAAAAATACTTGATTTTGTGCTTCAAGGTGTAAGCCCACACCTTCCTAGAATGATTATCGACAAGAGTCACAAAATAAATAGAACTATCAACAATTCTTGTCCTCATAGGACTAAACAAATTAGAATGTACTAACTTTAGCACATCTTGTTTCCTGTCAAAAGTATGCATCTTGAACGAAAATCTATTATTTTTTTTTGCTAAACAATGAGCACACTTATCTAACTCAACACTCATCAACCCAGAAAGCACATTCTTCTTTGGAAGTAATGTCATACTCTTCTCACTCAAGTAATTAAGCCTCTTATGCCACAATTCAATTGTATTCTTACTTTCCAATACATTAACAATGTCATTCGAAAGTCTAGTAAGTAAAACATACAACGTTGGGGACTTCTTACCTCTTAATAACAAGTGAACTTTTTCTAAGTTTCCATTGACCACCAAAGAAAGTTAATATGATCCTCAATCCCTAAAAGAGATCAAGGGAACTATTTTAAATAAGTTTGCTCGGACCTACTAGCATCACACGTGGAAATAAAAATAAAAATATAAAAGGGTAAGATTGATCAACCCTAGACCTCCAACCAACTTGTGGCTAGTAACCCAGTTGAAAGCGCTTAGACCTCAATCCAACTTGTGGAAAGCAAGTAGTTTGATTTGTTAAGGGTTTTCAATAAAATCCCTAGACATCAATCTAACCTGTAAAAAGCAACTTAGTCGATAATTAGTAAAGAGATAACAAGAACGAACTAACATATTACCAAACTTGTGCTAATCAACCTCGTTATGTATTCATGTTATAGAATCTTTAATAACACGAACCTAAATCTCAATCTATCGATGTTTAAAAGCACCCAAGAAAAATAATTGAAAAAATAAGAATTGAAATTACCTCAACCCTTGAAAGGATAAATCGAAGAGAACCTCTTCCACACCGTGTTGGTGCCCAAACGGCGAGAGCTAATTTTATTAAACCATGATTCCTCCCCTCTTATTTTGTTTGTACATAGCATATATATACTAGTAATAATAAACCTAATAACTAATTGTCGTGCAAAAGTCGGCAACCTAAGTAGAAGTCAACCTGACTTTTACTTGACTAACGCAAACACTACAAAGTCGCCTAATAAAATTAATTGTCATATTTCATAAATAATAATTAATTTATTGCTAAATAATGAATTACTAAATAAGAATTACAATAATAAATTCTTCAAGCTTTCTTCCATAATTAGAGCTCCCTTAGACCACATCAAAAGTGCTGCGGTAGAATTTATCATCTAACTTACCAATAGAGATCAAGTTCCAACAAACCTCTGGAATATGATTCACATCCTTAATGATCAATTTTGTGCCATTACTTGTCACCAAGTGAACATTTTATTAACCAACTACTCTAGCAACACCCTCATTACCCATTGTCACAACTTCAAAATCACTAGGAGTGTAAGTAGCAAACACTTCCCTGTTAACATGAGTAGTAGCACCACTATCAACTACCAAATTAGTATTGATTTCAACAAAACTCACAACATCAATATAGTCATAAAGAAGTAGAAAATCACCTTTAGTAACAATGACCATGCCTTTAGTTTTACCATCTTCCTTCTCCTGTTCTTTGTCACGTTTATCCATTTGCAACTTCCAACAATGACTCTTCAAGTGTCTATTTCTTTAACAATGTCGTACCCCCCGCGAGCGGATACTTGATGAAAAACACAACAATGTACAATGAATTCATCACCCTATTTATTTCTAAAGGTTTAGGGAAACCTAAAGATGCTCGAAAAAAAGAAGAAAGTAAAATAAATAACTAACGCACAAAAGAAAGGATCTAAACCCGAGAACTATGGTTCGGGGTCGATTTATGGACTCAGGAAGGTGTTAGGGACCCGAATCGCATCCTAAAAATGTTACCGGTAAAAGAAGAGGTGTTTGAAAATCATGTTAAAAGCACAAGTAATTGGGGCCTTCAGGGGGAATCACCACTTTAGTTATTACATTGGTTTGGATTGATTTTATCCTAATTATTTGCCAAGTTGTAAAAGGAAGATAAAACATTTTAATTCTCTAAGAAAATAAAAGGGTTGGTTACATACCTACTCCAGTTAAATTTCGTCGAGTTTAAAATTAGTCTGATTACATGCAAAATTAATTAGGTGGAATTACTACCATTTTATTAATCTTCAACAAGCGACGACCCGCTATTATCATCAAGCCATGCATGATTAATCCTATTAACTAAGTGATCCTAATCATGCATAAACTAACAAAGTATCATTTTTTAAATAAAAGCGAGAAAACACGTTGAAAAGAGAAAAACCGAGGAGTGGGGTCAAAGCCGCGCACGAACAAACAGGGCATGGGGACGAAGCCGCGCACCAACACATTCATTATAAGCATAAATTAAAAGACATTAATCTATGATAATTAATTAAAGCGAGTAATTAAAATAGGTTACTACTCATGCAAATGAATTAATTTAAATTCTAACAAATCTAAATAATCATGCATACGACTATATATATGGAAAGCGTCGAACGAATAAATAAAACGTATACGCGGGGGTAGCCAGCCCAAATCCCAGATGGGTTAGCTCGAACCAACCACCAACACAAACCCAAATGGGCCAGCTCAAACCAACAGGCCTGATACGATCCTTGGTCACCCGAGGCTCGTAGCACGTACCTTTGATCTAGTTCTAGGCTTGGATTTCGATGCAGAAATAGATAACTCAACAAGACCGTTTAACCCTACTAATATCTTGTATTAGCCAAACTAAACCTATGAAGTGAGGTTCTTGAACTCGATCTCTAACCCTGCTGATATCCTGTATTAGCCAAACTAGAGCAACGAATCAATGGAATGAACTTTCGGGTTTTACTTGCTATCCTAATCGAGTGTTCGGACTCAAGGAGGGACAAGGTTCGCAAAGAACAATTGGAGAAAATTCTCTCTGAATTTTAATTGAAAAGATAACGTAACCTTAGAATGAAATAGGTGACTCCTTTAAATAGGAAGCCCTAAATCCTTACATTTAGAAGTCCTACTTCTAATTGAACTTCTAATTAATTAATTAAACTAATTATAAATAAATCCAAACTAATTTAATTTATAATAAAGATAACTAATTTAAAACTAGTAACCTGTTGGTGTGATCACGCCAAGTCTAGGTGTGATCACGTCAAGAGTTCTTCAGATTCATCTCTCGCCTCTGGTTTGGGCGGCGTGATTGTTGATACCCAAATTTTGACGCCATTTTTAATCAATTTTAGCATTTCTGTCATTTATTTAATTTACTGTCATTTTTACTTGATTTACAGTCATCTGTAGTTAGTCTACTATCGCTAGCATTTTTAGGTGTTTCGTTGCATTTTTGCATCGTCGTTAGCATCGTCAGCTTTCGAAATCGCATTTTTAATTTTTCGGCATGCATTTTCATTATTATTATTAATATTATTTTTAGCCTAAAAAAATCACGTTTTAGACTATCCGGCAGTCGTATGCTAGTTTTTTCTGCATTTTTGGTCATCTCACGAATTTTAGGATTTTTAGGGTTTTAACGCATTTTTTAGTATTTTTTATTATTTTATTAATATTTTTATTCGAGCTTTTATTGGACCCGAGTAAGTCTGCTCGAACCACAGCTTGACTTTTAAATGTTTTCCATCAACTAGTTGCTAGCTTTTTTTCTGCTCGCAACGGTATACAGCGTTTCGCGTAATTTTCGGTGTAACGTTTTTATTTTTCCGTTCCCGCGTTTCGCGCTTTTGAACGCGAAAATAAACGCGTCAAACGTGAAATTTTCATGCTTCGCTGTATACGGTTAAAACTGTCATATTTTTCTCTATGCGCTGGTACCCTCGGATCGAAAAGTCTGAGCGTTTGCTCGCAGGACTCAGCTCGAGCCCATTTAAATAAATTAAAGGGCATTTTAATCACAACCGTTGATCTGGTCAACTCAAGAAAAGTCAACCAGATCAACGGTTGACAAATTAAAGGGGCATGGTGCATGGCACACGCGAACGGCCATGGACTTGCGTGAATAGGGGAGCGAGCCACCGAGCTGCTCGCTCCCGTCCCCTCGGCCGTTACCTGTCCCCTCGGCCATCATCACAACGCCCCTAGCCCAGCCACCTCACGGTTGTAGCCCCGCCAGCGTGAACAACACCACCACGCGCAACTCCTTCTCCCTCTCCTCCACGCGATTTTCTCCTATAAATAGGAGCTCCCATTCAACGTAAAAACGACACCAAAATCGCAAGAAACCCTTGCTCCTTCTCCCTCTTGATCAGCTTGCTCATATTGAGCGATAATCGTCCAGTTCAAAGTTTGAAACGTGAGCTTTCTCTCTCTAGCTCATCTTTGGTTTTTCTGCGCAAGTTTTCTTTAATTTCGTTTGGCTTGATTTTGAGCAAATAAATTGATTGTTTTTGTGCTATTAATTCACATACGTAATGTAGATTAAATACATGCTTTCAATTTTGAAAATCGTTGGCTAGATTGTTCGAATTAATTAGTTTTCGATAATTAACGGTTCGGTCATTTTTTCGAAATTAAATTTTGTACGAGTCAAACTAAAAATCGAGGTTTATACGGTCGGAAAGTCGTCGAAGAGACGAACATTTCGGTACGTCCATTTTTCAAAACGGCCAAGTGTGGCCGGAGTTGGGTCGCCGGCAGTAGCTCCGGCGACCAAGGGAGGGGGTGATGAATAGTGCCATGCCTATTCATCACACGGCGCCGTTTTGGCCCCCCTCCCAAGTTTTCAAAGTTTTCAATTAGGTCCCTCCGATTTTTAATTCTTTCCGAAATTTCAAATCGCAAGTTTTTCGTAAAAATAATTCGTACGCATCGTACGTTAATTTCTCGTATTATCAACTGTTTAATTTTCTGCACTTATCAACTGTTTAATTTTCTGCACTTATCAACTGTTTAATTTTCTGCACTTATCAACTGTTTAATTTTCTGCACGTATCAACTGTTTAATTTTCTGCACTTATCAACTGTTTTAATTCTTAGCACTTTAAATTTCCGCACTTTATTTTCTGCAATTTAAAAATTCAGTTATTTATTTTTACCGCCTACATGGACAGTCGCACTTTAATTTCCGCAATATCAACTGCTTTAATTTTTCGCAAAACTGCTGGAAATCCTTCCGCAATATCAACTGTTTTATTTTCTGCAAATATCAATTGTTTTATTTTCCGCAATATCAACTGCTTTAATTTTTCGCACAACTGCTGGAAATCCTTCCGCAAATATCAACTGCTTTATTTTCTGCAAATATCAATTGTTTTATTTTTCACAAATATCAACTCTCTACTTTCTGCAAATTATCCAACTATTAAATTCTCGTATGCTTAAAATCAATCATTTTTCGCATGCAATCAACGTAGATATTAAATTCTCCCATGCGTAAAATCAATCATTCTTCGCATGCAATCACGTAGATGTTAGATTCTCACATGCTTAAAATCAATCATTTTTCGCATGCAATCACGTAGATGTTAGATTCTCACATGCTTAAAATCAATCATTTTTCGCATGCAATCAACGTAGCATTTTAATTCTCACATGCGTAAAATCAATCATTTTTCGCATGCAATCAACGTAGCATTTTAATTCTCACATGCGTAAAATCAATCATTCTCCGCATGCAATCACGTAGATGTTAGATTCTCGTATGCTTAAAATCAATCATTTTTCGCATGCAATCAACGTAGATATTAAATTCTCCCATGCGTAAAATCAATCATTCTTCGCATGCAATCACGTAGATGTTAGATTCTCACATGCTTAAAATCAATCATTTTTCGCATGCAATCACGTAGCATTTTAATTCTCACATGCTTAAAATCAATCATTTTTCGCATGCAATCACGTAGATGTTAGATTCTCACATGCTTAAAATCAATCATTTTTCGCATGCAATCAACGTAGCATTTTAATTCTCACATGCTTAAAATCAATCATTTTTCGCATGCAATCACGTAGCACTGTTAAAATTCTCACATGCGTAAAATCAATCATTTTTCGCATGCAATCACCATAGCATTTAAATTCTCGTATGTGTAAAATCAATCATTTTTCACATACGATCAACCCAACATTTAAATTTCGTATGCGTAAAATCAATCATTTATCGCATGCAAATCAGCTCAGCATTTAAATTCTCGTATGCGTAAAATCCATCATTTTTCGCATACAAACAACTGTCATCATTTTTGTCAAACCCAGCATCTCACTTTCGTATACGCAAAATTCATCATTTCTCGTATGCAATCAACTGTCATTTAAATTTTCGCACTCATAAAATTGTTTACTTCTTTCTCAAGCTATCACGAATACTCTCACTTTGTAGGTTTTAAATTCAAGCTTCGCTCGAAAGTACGCCTTTCGATTCCCTTTTATTTATTCAGCGCTTTTTTCGTAAAATAGCAGTCGTACGCATGATATATAGAACTGTTAGAATTAAAATCAACCCACATGAACAACGTGTTTAAAGAGTCGCTTCAAATGCCATATTCATGTGATTTTAAATTCTCGCATATATTGACTGCATGTACATGGGGACTTTCGATCCCACATCAGTTTTCCACTTCAAAAACCAATCATTTAAAATTGGTACTCTGTTAGCAATCCATGATAGGTTCACATAGCAATCAATCTAATCATGCATGGCCCGATGATGAAATAAGAGGGCGCTCATTCAGTCTTACAGAAAATTCAGTCCCATCACGTTACGGTCAAGAATAATAGACTGATCTTGATAAACGGTAACCCCGTCCGAAAGATCTTTTTTATTATTTTTGAACGGTCCCGATTGTGGAAAAGGCTAAAGTGACGATTCCTCTGAGGGCCCCCTTTTTCAAAATAAAACGCATTTTTATCAAAACACCTTTTAAACACCTCTCTCATCATCCGGTAACCGTTTTCGGATGTGACTCGGGTGCCTAACACCTTCCCGAGACCATAATACGACCCCGAACCTTTTGTCTGGGGTCCAGACCCCTTTTTTGTGCCTTTAGTTTTTTTACTTATTATATTTCCTATGCCATGACGATTAAGGTTCCCTAAAGCCTAGCAACCAAATTAGGGTGGCGACTTCATTGCATGTTGCGAGGCGTCTGTCTACGCTGAGCATTGTAAGGTCCCAAATTTCGTTGCACACTCGCGAGTTTTTAATTTTCGTGGGGGCGCGACAGTTTGGCGACTTCACTCGGGACTTTTTGGGTCGGAGCCGGTTTTGTCTTTTTTAGAGAGGTGTTTATGTGTTTATTTATTTGCTTTGATCAATTGCTGATCTGTTCATTTATTTGCTTTATCAATCGTCATATGCATATCATAGCGCCCTACACCCAGGGGACCAATACCAAAATAGGAGGGTAGTAGTGACGCCCTAGGACACATGTCCTAGGTAGTGTTCACCAATGCCAACTCGGATGAACCCCTAAAGCCAGTTGAA
The DNA here is from genome assembly GCA_963691705.1 of Viola odorata. Classification (NCBI taxonomy): domain Eukaryota; kingdom Viridiplantae; phylum Streptophyta; class Magnoliopsida; order Malpighiales; family Violaceae; genus Viola; species Viola odorata. Next base: position 34,261,377 of record OY829543.1, on the reverse strand, counting down.
AGGATTACTTGATTTCGTAAGGATTCGGGGACGCCAGACGACACTTTAGGGACCTTTTCATGGTATCATCCGGGAACCATTCAAGCCAGTTAGAGGTGTCGGGATCAGAGCCCCAGCACGTGCATCATGATTATACCTGTTTATCGTTGCTATTTATCTTGTTGGTATGATGACGTGATTTTTCCTATTATACAAACTGTGGATTTCTCTCACACACACCATTTACTTAGCACTTAGAAATTTTGATGTTTGTCCTACAGGGCCCATTTTGCTCATTCACCATGACAGCACCTACGTTACTTTCATTTGATATTTTCGGGGGACGAAGCTTCGACGATCAAGCTGCCCGAGGAGATCTGTTAGAACGGGGATTCGCCCCTGACATCACCACTAAAATCAAAGTAGAGGTTGTAGACTTTGATTTGACTAGGATTCAGATGTTAAGGAATGAGCTGACTGAAGACGAAGAGACTCAGTTTGAGGGTAGTTATGGAAAGCTACTGACCCTAGTGGATGTCAAGGCCGATTGGGGTTGTATCAGGGCAGCTCTGAAGTTCTGGGATTCCTACTATCATTGCTTCTCTTTTGACAAGGGAGTGGACTTAACTCCTACACTCGAGGAGTACTCAACTTTGATGTGCTTCACATCACCCATATCAATCATCTACCAGAATGTCCGACTTGACTCTGCAAGTGTAAAAATAAGACTCGACAAGCTATTAGGAATCCCTACTCGTGTCAAGGAGGGTGACTACGTTTGGTGTTGGTCGGATATCGAGGCACGATTTCAACTATCAAATGGAGCTAGGCGCTTAAGGATTCTGGCCTTCGCCATTGTAGGATTCGTCTTTTTTCCGAGGATGAGAAACGCCATCGACTCTTCAGCAGCCAACATCTTTTACGAGATGGAGGTAAATGCCATCAATCCTACAACAACCATCTTGGCCGAGACCTTTCGTTCCTTAGACTCCTGCCGAAGGAAGGGGAAAGGGAGGCTCACCTGCTGCGCCCAGCTACTGACAGTATGGTTGATCAGCCACTTCAAGCAAATTCCTGATCAATCCATCTTCTTCGAGAGCTACATCAGGTCGTGCCCTCTGCTCAGAGTTATCAATGCAATGACCACAGATAAATGGGAGATGGAAAATAAAGACGTCTGGATCAACCGATTCATCAACCTCTCAGAGGAAGACTTCAGTTGGCATGCCAAGTGGCTACGAACCTCCGATCCTATCGTCTGCTGTGGACCCCTACCTTGGGTTCCTCTAATCGGAGCTTGGGGATGTGCTCACTACTGCCCTGCCCTCGTACTCAGGCAGTTTTGCATCACCCAGATCATTCCAGTAACATTCGGCATGACGAAAATGGATCTACCACACACCGGAGAGAATCAGAACATCCAGTTGTACGCCCTAGACTGGGCCAACCCCTTTTGTCTCAAAGGACGTGTCGCCCCTGCCGCAACAATACCGCAATATCCACAGTGGAGGTTGCAGCGAGTCAACGGCAATGTCTTGCCTCACCCAGAAAATCAGAAACCGATAGAAGAGGAAGGAGAATCGCAAGTAAGTGGAGGAATGGATGCCATGGCTTACGCGCAAGTGGTAGAACAAATGCGAGCAGCGCAGGAAGAGCGAGATCTAATGTCAGAGGAAAGAGATACTGCCGAAGCACGTCAATGCTACGCAGAAGTCCAGAAGAATGAGGTACACCGGCGTCATATGGATTTTGTCCGGATACAAGCAGTAAAACAGAAGGTGGCCCTCAGGGCCTTCAACGAACGCTTGAGTAGCGAAACCCGCAAGAAAGAAGCTTCGAGTGCCATAATCCAAGACAAGGATTCAACGATAAGGGTCTTGACTACTCGAGCAGATCTAGGAGATAGGAAGAGCCAGGCATTGCAAAACCGAATTACCGCCCTAGAAGCTGAGATAGAAATGCAGAAAGGGGAGATGGCTTCGATGGAGTACCTTTGGCAGGAGAACTCTGACGCCCAGGATTGACGCCTTTAGGGAAAGGCTCGGATATCGGCAAACCTTTTCTTTTAGCTAGGACCCCTAATTTCATCTATCTTAGCCATTTTTGATGAACTTAGGTAGTTGGCAAGTTTACCATACTTTTGTAAACACTTTAATAAAGTCGTACTCTTTCGGATATTTATTAAAATTGCCTACCTTTTTCATATCAATTATCCATCCCAAATACAACTCAAAAGACCATCGCAAAAAGAAAAAGAAAATCCCTCCGAGATAAACACAATCTTTTCACTAAAAAACCAGAAAAATCAGACCAAGCAATATATAGCCAAGTCGCCCTCGCTCATGACCCTATCCTTTTAGTTTATCACAAGAACTTCCGAGTTCATAGCATAGATCGACGTCCCTCCCCTTGGTTGGGTTCATTAGGCATCAGGCCCTACAGCGTTGAAAGCATAATGTGAAAAGAGATCCCCCTAGCATGACGGCGTTGGTTGCCCCTACTGATTTGGGTTTCGCCGTTAGCATCTCAGATTTGCGTCATATCGTTGGAATGTATAGAGGCTTCCTTCGTATCTCGCCAATGACCAGGATATCTCGCCTCCGCGACCACCCTGAAAATATCAAATGAAAGTACAAGCCAGAAAAGCGAATGAGCAAATGTGGAGACCTCGGGATTGCACATCACCTGTGTATCTTCATTTATACTCACTGTTTTTGTGTTTTTTCCCTTTTTTCAGGTTCACCATAGCTCCTCGGAAGCAAGCTACTCCGCACAGGCTCCCTTTGACTAGACTTCAAAAGCGAAAAATGACTGAACCGGCCAAGACCGATGAAGCACTGACCGCTAGAATTGCTGAGTTAGAGGAGCAAGTTAGGATCACTACGGAAAGGGCCGCCAGGGCCGAAAAGGAAAGAGATGAAGCTGTCACCGAGTTTCCACCGGGTTTCGATCCCCCTCAAACAAACAAACCTTCCCCTTTACTCACCGTCGCAGGACCTTCGGTACTCCCACCCCTGTCCGGCCCCCCGGGCCGTTGGAGATGGGTTAGTCCCTTCACTATACCCAACGCTGCAAGTCCTCCAGTTAAGGCGGGTGAAGAGATCTCCCCGTCGCTTCAACACCTTTCAATCAACCCTGCTGTGGACCCCAGCAAGAGCCAGGCCCACCCAGAGAATCCGTATCTCCCTCCTATTCCTCCGAGCACAGTTCCCGGACCTGTGGGAACTCAGCTCCTCACTTTCAACTCAGCACAACCGCAGTTCTCATCAGGACTGGCACTACCCTTCGGTTCCAACCCCATCGGGGCCGAGCAACCGAAAAATGATCGGCTAAACCTACTTGAGGAAAGGCTCCGAGCAATTGAAGGGGCTGATCCATTTGACCCTACCGGCCCTGCCGATATGTGTATGGTCCCCGGGATTGTCGTACCCCCGAAGTACAAAATCCCTGACTTCGAAAAATATACTGGGGTAGAGTGCCCAAAGACCCATCTCAGAGCATACTGCAACAAGATGGCAGAGGTAATCCACAATGAGCCGTTGTTGATTCATCTCTTCCGGGAAAGCTTGACCAAGCACGCCCTGACATGGTATATGGGGCTAGATCGAGCCAGGATCAGGACATGGAGAGACTTATCCGACGCATTCTACCGGCAATATAAGTTCAATATGGAGGTAGCACCCGACCGCGCTGATCTGCAAAACATGGAAAAGAAAGTCGGCGAGTCCGTAAAAACCTATGCTCAGAGATGGAGGGAGGTGGCCTCACGAATCTCTCCACCCTTAAGCAACAAGGAACTCCTGTCGATCTTCTTGCACACCTTTAAGGCTCCCTACTACACCTACCTGATCTCAAACCCCTCAAATAGCTTCTCCGATATGGTCCTAATTGCCGAAAGAGTCGAGCAAGGAATTAAGTCAGGACGAATCTTGCCTTCAGCATCGGAATCTGCGCCCAGGAAAGCACCTATCATAAAAAGAGACGTTGGATATGTGGCTCCCCAAGCTCATCAGGGGCAGCCATTTCCACCACCTCCACCTTATTTATCGCCATCGCCCTACCCTCTGCCGTCATTATATCAACCTACCTACTTTCCTTTCACCTCGCCGCCTGTTGCCAATATCGCGCCTCAAAGCCCTACGCATTTCCCATCAGTACAAGCATCACAACCCATGCAACCCAAGCCATATAACCCACCAAAAAACCCAAATAACCAAAACACGACAAACAATCGGTGGAGCCGAGAGCCTCCACCTCCCCTTCCTCTTCTTGCAGGAGAAATCTACGAACATCTCTTGGCAGCCGGACAGATCGTACCGGTGCCGGCTCAGCCTCAATTGCCTCCTTACCCGAAGTGGTATGATCTCAACGCGAGGTGTGAATACCACGCTGGAGCCCCAGGTCACACTCTGGAAAACTGCTTCGCATTTAAAGCCAAAGTCCAGCACTTGATCAAGAGTGGGTGGGTATCTTTCGAAGGGTTAGCAAAAGGACCCAACACATCCACTAACCCTCTTCCCAATCATGCCCAGGGAAAGGGAGGAGTGAACGCCATCTCGGCAGGAGAAAGAAACGACCTTCTCTTTTCCGCATCAAGCTGGCCACAGGAACAACTTTTCCTGGCCCTAACTCGAGGAGGACACTTGCCATACTCGGAGAGCAATCCAAGTGGCTGCATGTACTGCGAGGAAAGCGACGATCACAAAATCCAAAACTGCAAGGTGTTCGCAGAAAGGGTGGTACAACTCTCACATCTCGGGGTGATCCAAACCCAGAAAGCAACCCACGAGGGAAGATCCATTAACGCCATCGGAGACGGATTTCCTATCTCGCATAACGCCAAGGGAACTCCACTCCCAATCCTCCGAAAGAAGGGATCGACTTCGTCGGGCAAACGATTCTCCAAACGCCGCGACGAGGGCGATCGCGAGATTGATACTTTGGGCCAACCTTCTGGGAGATTCGATTACCTCGTCAGGTATTCGGCGCCACCCTCCTATGGTGGCCCAGCACCATCACTACCTTCTTGGGAACCCTCAGACTCCGAATCATACCCTTTACCGATGTGGTCGCTCCCTCTGTTTCCTTTGAATGAAATCTACACAAGCCTCTTAGCAGAGGGACAGATTATGCCATCCCCACTCCCGTCTCAATCCACTCCTTACCCTAGCTGGTATGATCCAAAGGTTAGCTGCGAATATCACGCCGGAACCAGAGGACACTCCTTGGAGGATTGTTCTGCCTTTAGAGAAAAGGTCGAGCACCTAACTAAACAAGGGCGAATCTCGCCCCATGGATTAGCAAAGGATCCTGCTGTGACAATGGGTCCCCTACCGCACCATAATTCGGGGATGGGCGACATTGCTTCCGTAGGAATCAACTTTCCTCGCCCTTCGATGGAAGAAACACCCAACGAAGAGTTGTTCTTCGCTCTAGCTAACAACGCTTATCTACCATTCCCGGGGAATAATCAGGCCCAATGCCTCTTCTGCCAAGGGGAAAGCAAGCATGACATCCAGGATTGTGGACTCTTTCGGCAAAAAGTCAAGCAACTCACCACATTCGGAGTCATCCAAACTAAAGGAGAAGCCCGAGGAACCATCAATGCCATCGGGGACCACTCTCCAGCACCATATTCCTTCGAATATGTGGCTCAGACAGGGGACACCTCCACAACCCCACGCAAGGTAGTGTTCACATTAGCTGTGAATACTCCTAGCCGAGACCTGCACGCGGTCCCATTCGACTACGGGTACACGGTAGTCACCACCCCTCCTACAGTCACGCCAATAGGACCCACTATCGGTGAAACCTCTCATATCGGGGGCATGACCCGCACCGGGAGATGTTACATCTCGGAGGAAGTAGAGAAGCAACGACAAGCTAAAGGGAAAAACCCTGTGATTCGTGAGGAAACGATAGAGGAAACACAAGGTTTGAGCCAACCTGTAACCGCGGACGAGACGACTGAGTTCCTCAAAATCATGAAACAGAGCGAGTTCAGCATCATCGAACAACTGAAGAAAACCCCAACTCGCATTTCCCTCATGGAGCTGATACTTACTTCAGAGGCTCATCGCCAAGCTCTCCTGAAATTCTTGAAGCAAGCCTTCGTAACTAAGGATATCACTACAGAACGGGTGGAAAACCTTGTCGGAAGGATTCAGGCCCTCAGCAACATTTCCTTCTCTGAAGAAGAGATCGACCCCTCAGGAAAAGATCACAACAAGGCCCTATACATCACGGTAGAATGTAAGGGACACGTCATAGCCAAGGCCCTCATCGACAATGGGTCCGCGCTGAATGTCATGCCCAGGCACGTCCTCGAGCAACTACCGGTCGATTTCTCTCACATGAAACCTAGCGGAATGATGGCTAGGGCTTTCGATGGCACCACTCGAGAGATCATCGGAAACTTCGAATTGGACATGGTCATTGGGCCCCACACCTTCGCCCTGACATTCCAGATCATGGAAATCCAACCTGCTTACAGCATGCTACTGGGACGACCTTGGATCCACTCAGCAGGGGCAGTCCCCTCTTCTCTGCATCAGTGCCTCAAGTACGTCAAGGATAATGCCTTAGTCACGATAAAGGCAGAAGAGGCCCTGATCTTGGCTAAGCACGCCTCCGTGCCTTACATCGAAACTGCCGAAACCTTGGAGAGCTCGTTCCAAGCCTTCAAAATCGTCAACACAGACTGGATCAAGGAGGGGTCCCTTATGGGCAAAGCCTCAAAATCTGAGACAGCCGGAACCACCCCTAAACCAATGCTGGAAGGAAGTTTCCAATTGGGAAAATGGCTCGGCGCCAAGCTACAAGGATCCAAAGGAGGGTTGCCTCCGAAGAGCTTCGGAGACCGTTTTGGGTTAGGGTACCAACCGGGCAAAGCCGATTTCGTTAGAATTGCCCAAGAAAAGAAAGAAAAGCAGCTGGCTAAGCTATTCGGACGTTCTGCGCCAGGGGGCAAGATGTCAATCCCCCATATCAGAACTACATTCCCCTTCGCCGCCGAAACCATCAATGGAAATCCTGTCAAGGTATCGGACCTCCGTATCTGCACTCTAGGAGAAGAGGGATCGTCGTCTGGTTCAGTCATTTTCGTTAAGAAGTCAGGGGAGTCTGTGTGCAACTGGACCATCACCATGCTTCCGGATGTCTCTCCGTAATTACTTCTTTTAGAAAAACACATGTTTGCACATTTTCTTACGAAAACCTTTTTGTAGGAACTCACGTTCCCCTTCTGTTAAAAATCAAATATATATGCAATTTTCATTTTACGCATCTCTTTTTTGCATTTTTTTATTTCAGGATGAATGTTAGTTCAGATTGTCATGATAAAACTTATGTCTTTATTGGCGAAGAAATCATCGCTACGACTGAAGACAAAGCAGAAATCTCCGACGAACTGGCCCGTTTACTGGAAAGTTCAGAAAAGGAAGTAACCCCTCATCAGGAGGAATTGGACGAAGTAAGCTTGGGGGCAAGCAATGAGAATCAAAAGTTGGTCAAGATCGGGACTACCTTGGATACGACTCAGAGAGAAAGGTTGATTTCTCTCCTCAAAGACTACTCCGACGTATTTGCATGGTCATACGCCGACATGCCAGGTCTTGGTCCCGGGATAGTTGAGCATCGTATCCCATTAAAGCCCGAGTTTAGACCTGTCAAGCAAAAACTTCGGAGAATGCATCCAGACATCCTTCTGAGAATCAAAGAAGAAGTTACCAAGCAACTGGACGCGGGTTTTCTGAGAGTTGCCGAGTACCCAGAATGGATCGCCAACATAGTGCCAGTGCCTAAGAAAGATGGGAAGGTTCGCATGTGCGTGGACTTTCGGGATCTTAATCGAGCCAGCCCTAAGGATGACTTCCCACTTCCCCATATCGACATCTTGGTGGATAGTGCCACCGGAAATGGCATGTTCTCCTTCATGGATGGATTTTCCGGGTACAATTAGATCAAGATGGCACCCGAGGACAGTGAAAAGACGACCTTTATCACCCCTTGGGGAACCTTCTGCTACAAAGTGATGCCTTTCGGATTAAAGAACGCAGGAGCCACGTACCAACGTGCTGCCGTCACCCTTTTCCATGACATGATGCATAAAGAGTTGGAAATCTATGTCGACGACATGATAGCCAAATCTCGCGGCGCGCAAGACCATGTAGACATCCTGAAGAAGGTATTCAAAAGGTTGAGGCAATTTCGGCTAAGGCTAAACCCAGCTAAATGCACCTTTGGAGTAACCTCCGGAAAGTTATTGGGATTCATCGTCAGTAACAAAGGCATAGAAGTGGATCCTGATAAGATAAAAGCAATTCAAGAGCTACCCGCTCCCAGCACTGAAACGGAAGTACGAAGCTTCTTAGGACGCATCAACTACATCGCGCGCTTTATCAGCCAGTTAACACTTACTTGTGAGCCGATGTTCAAAATGCTAAGGAAACACGGAGAAGCGGAATGGGACGGAGACTGTCAGAAAGCCTTCGAGAAAATCAAGACGTACCTGCAAAACCCGCCGGTACTGGTTCCCCCGACGCCAGGACGACCCTTGCTCATGTACCTAACAGTCACGGCTAGCACCATGGGCTGCGTTTTGGGACAGCACGATGAGTCGGGAAGACGTGAACAAGCCATCTACTACCTCAGCAAGAAATTCAACGAGTGCGAGATGCGCTACTCCATGTTAGAACGAACATGTTGCGCCCTAGCATGGTGCGCCCGAAGACTTCGACAGTACATGTTGTATTACACGACATGGCTAATCTCTCGCATGGATCCGCTGAAGTACATCTTCGAAAAACCGTACCTATCAAGTCGCATTTGCAGATGGCAAGTCTTATTAGCTGAGCACGAGATCATCTATGTAACTCAGAAAGCGATTAAGGCAAGCGCCCTCGCCGATCACTTGGCTGATCATGCCTCGGATGAGTATGAGTCGTTGAGCTTTGACTTCCCCGATGAGGACATCATAGCAGTTGAGGATGAAATCGCAGAGGATCTTCAAGAAGACGACTGGTGGACCATGTTCTTCGACGGCGTGGTGAACCTCTCAGGCAAGGGAGTGGGAGCCGTAGTCATAGCCCCAGACGACCGTCAATTCCCTGTAGCATGCAAGTTGAACTTCCCCTGCACTAATAACATCGCTGAGTATGAGGCATGTATCAGTGGTCTCGCGGCAGCCATCGACCTAAAAGTAAAGAAGCTTCGGATCTTCGGCGATTCAGCACTCGTCATCTACCAAGCCCAGGACCTCTGGCAGACACGGGATTCCAAGCTCATCCCTTATCAAAGGTTACTCACTCAGCTCGCGCGGGAATTCGAGGAAACCAAGTTCGATCGAGTTGACCGAGAAAAGAACCGCTTCGCAGACGCATTAGCCACCTTGGCCTCCATGTTCAAACTAGAGTGTGGAGTAATGCTTCAGCCTTTGAGGGTAGAGGTAAAGGAAACGCCGGCATTCTGTGTCACCTTGGAAGAGGAAGCCGATGGGAAGCCTTGGTTCCACGACTTAGTACAATTCATCAGAAATCGGGAACATCCACCGGGGGCAAGCCGGGTTAGCAAAAGGACCCTCCAGCGTTTAGCCCTAGACTTCTATCTCGACGGTGAAGTTTTATACAAAAGAAGAGCTGATGGAGCTTTGCTTCGCTGCGTCACCATGACCGAGGCGAAAAGAATCATAACGGAAATCCACGAAGGGGTGTGTTCCACACATGCTAGTGGGCACATGATGGCCAGACAGATAATGAGGCAAGGCTACTTTTGGCTCACCATCGAACGGGATTGCATCAACTATTTTCGGAAGTGCCACAAGTGTCAAGTTTACGCGGACCATATCCACGTCCCTCCAGCCCCTCTCTTCAACATGACATCGCCTTGGCCTTTCGCGATGTGGGGAATCGACATCATCGGCCAAATTCACCCGACAGCCTCTAATGGCCATCGCTTCATCCTCGTAGCGATCGACTACTTCACCAAATGGGTAGAGGCCGCCTCCTACTCCAACGTCACACAGAAGACGACCATGCGTTTCATCGAAAGAAACATCATCTGCCGTCACGGAGTCCCAGAAACCATCATCACGGACAACGGCTCCAATCTCAATGGGAAAATGATCGACGGTTTTTGCCAACATTGGAAGGTGAAGCACCGAAACTCATCTCCATATCGACCAAAAATGAATGATGCAGTTGAAGCAGCAAACAAAAACCTAAAAAATATCATCCAAAAGATGGTAATCACTCACAAGGACTGGCATGACATGCTTCCCTTCGCATTGCATGCCTACCGGATAGCAACCCGTACATCTACAGGGGCAACTCCCTACTCATTAGTTTACGGCATGGAAGCCGTAATTCCCCTTGAAATAGAAATCCCTTCTCTTAGAATCCTGGCAGAGTCTGACGTAGAAGAATCAGATTGGGCAAGAGTGAGGTACGAGCAGCTGAACCTCCTTCCCAAAAAGCGCTTGGCCGCTATCTGCCATGCACAATTATATCAGCAAAGAATGACCAACGCTTATGACAGAAAAGTGCGACCTCGCAAGTTCGAGGCTGGGGATTTAGTACTGAAGAAGATTCTCCCTCATCAGGAGGCCAGTCAAGGAAAGTGGGCCCCCAAATATGAGGGCCCGTATCTAGTTAAAAGTGCATTCTCAGGGGGTGCCCTAATGCTAACCAACATGGACGGAGACGATCTCCTAAGACAGGTGAATGCCGATGCAGTCAAGATATACTACGCCTGAAGTGTCACGGGTTACACGTTCGGCCAGATCAGCGACATAGGGTTTTATCATGACAATCTAATACAAACGTTTGTTCTGAAATTAATAAAACAAGTTTTTTTCAGGAGATGCGTATGATTTTAAAACTTTGTTATCCTCTTTCGTTAAACGTGTGAGATGACAAAAGGAGGCATGGCATAGATGGCTCCCCAGGAGTAGCTCGAGATGTAAGACGCGTCCCTTAGACTAACGCCACTAATCAATTTTAAGTTTTGCAGCGGCGTATAGTCTCATCTTGGCATCACGAGAAGAGCACGGAGCTTCCGCTCGTAGCGACTCTTGGAGGGCCGCAACGGGCCACCTTCAAGAGCAAATCAGGAAAGATTTTAAGGCAAACTGTCGCCATCTAAAGCGAAATTCTTTTTCCTGCAGTGCGACCAGCACAACCGGCATCGCGAACAACCGTTCTCGAAGGACTAAATGTTGAACCAAAGTCACAAAGCTCATCCTAAGCCGGCCAAGTCGTCGAAACGCTAGCAAAGTCGGCTCCCATCTCCGTTCACCTATTCGGAGGAGCTCATCGCCAAAACACCGTGGTCGCACAATGCAACATTACAGGCAACAACTCCTGGGAAAAGCACGACAAAAAGTCGTCCTCCTGGGGTCACCATCAACATACTTAACGCGGTCTTGTTCAAGAAGGTTCCGGCATCCGCACCATGATCAATACGGTGTATCCTTTAATCGAGAGACAGCCAGGCTATAAGTATCACCCACGCCAAGGCGAGAGCTGCAGCAACACATCTAAAAACAAAGCTATCATCAATCGACATCCGACCTAAGTCACGCTCAATGACCCACGAGTGACCCGTCTAAAAGGGAGAGCTTAAAAACTTATCAATCACATTCCTTTTGCCAAAAATCATCTCGCATTTACTCCTCATTAGTTCTTGCCGCATCGTTTTTTTCAGGAACTGGGTCACCCCATTCGATGCCCGTATAAGGACGGTAAGCATGTGCCCTTGCAGCCCCGCTGCACATTACGGGAACAGAGGGTTTTCCCCTTTATCCCCAAGCAATCACGAAGCCCATCAACAAAGGTCTAGCAAGGGCCGGTAAGCAAGTATACCCAGTGCGGATCCCATTTTCCCTTCGACCGGGATCAGCGGTTCCCATAAAGCAGCTGAAAAAGAAACCAATCAGCACACCGAAGCGAAGCATCCCGGAACCGGGGACCACGTCATAGGCACCTTCGAAAAGCCGAGTTAAAAGAAGGGAGAATCCCTGAACTTATCTCTTTTTTCGTTTTAAATTAATTTCTCTGTTTGTTGTCCCCTCTGCATCTCACAGGGACCGGAAGCATCTCGCTGTCATCCGCGTGAAGCTCGTGGAAGACGCCCTTGCAGCCCCGCTGCACACCTTAGGGGAGTCCATCTTTCTTTCCCCTTTTATTTAAAATTGTTTTCATTCTTACTCGATTTGATAGCTTTAAGCCGAGTACGGTCGTCTGGCCCACTGGGGGCAACCTTAGGTTCTCATTAGAACGTTGCAAGTAGGTCATCCCCCACATCTAGCAATCAAGTCTTCTAGCAATCAAACCATTGAGCAATGAAACCCTCAATCAATCAAAAATCAAAAAAAATCGATCAAAATCCCTCATTAGCCCGGCTAAAACAAAAGCATACTGCTCTTATAGGCATTTTCATGCATCGCATAGGGCAGAAATATTCAATCCCTCTGTTAAATCAAGCATCTATCCAAATTACGTGCCATGCATGATATTACCTGTTTGCTCTTATATCCACGGTTTGTTCCGGCGTAAGCAGTCACAAACAAATCCCGGTAAGCATTTTCGAGCCATCGCGGCGTATCCTTCATGAGTGTAAGGGCCTGACTAGATACTAGTTGAGTTCGCATAATATCCAGGGTACATGCGCAATTAGACATGGGATAGCTATGAAATGACGTGGGACTTTTACGATTTTCTCCACTTTTTTCGTTTCTTTACTCTTTCCACCATGTATGTCATCACTCCCCAAACCAACAATATCACTCATACCCCGGGAGCCAAAGAGCAGTTTCAGCTAAAATTGCCAGCCGGAAGTAAAAGCACGCCAAGTCCAAGTTCACGACGAAGGAGACTGAAAAGGGCGCCAGGAGATCGCTAAGGACTATCACCGAAGAAGCAGCAACTACGAAGGCCGAGGCCTCGAGACAGAAGGGGAAGAGATCAAGACGAAGGCCGTGCTTGCTCTGCTCTGTTGCATTTCAAGATCAAATCAAAAAAAAAGGGGAAGAAGAAAAAAAAAAAGAAAAAAAAAAGGGAGAGACAAGAGAAAAAAAAAAAGAGAGGAAAAAGGGAAAAGAAAAGAAAAAAAGAAATGCTCAGAGACCTTCGAAGAATAACAAACAATCGAAGAGACAAAGCAAGCACAGCCCGGGGACGACTCAGTTCGAGAAATCTCGAAGAAAACTTTCCCCAGTGAACTCGAGTAAAAAGGCCCAAGGCCAACTCGAGAAATCTCAAAGCAACCTTCCCCAGTGAACTCGAGAAATCTCGAAGCATCCTTCCCCAGGAAAGGCCCAAGGCCCCACTCGACACACCGCAAGCAGCGAACCGCAAAGCAGCGACGACGCTCCCCCAATGAAGACTCGAGAAAAGGGCCCCTGGCCGACGGGAAAATGACATCCCCAGCAAAACATCGCCCACATCAGGGCCAATCAGCAAAACATCGCCCACATCAGGGCCAATCAGCAAAACATCGCCCACATCAGGGTCAATCAAGCAAAACATCGCCCACCTCAGGGCCAATCAGCAAAACATCTCCCACATCAGGGCCGATCAGCAAAACATCGCCCACATCAGGGCCAATCAGCAAAACATCGCCCACATCAGGGCCAATCAACAAAGCATCACTCATCAAAAGCCTTCCAACTCCTCGGCAAAAGCAATCTGTTCCCAAAACAAAATCCTTTCCGGACTTTTCATGTCCCTTCATTCTTTTCCGTAAAAGTCCCATCGATTATTAGAACGCCCATGCATGTGCATCTTCATTCGAAGTCTATTCACTCGGATTGACATTGCGAACTGTAAATTATGTATCATGTTAGCAGCATCTTTATGAGTGTAAAAATACTTAGCCTTGTTTCAGAGCGTGAGTGCAAACACTAATATCAGGTGAGGACTACTTACGGCTGCAAATCGTGGGAAAGTCTTGTCCTTGGGGTCGTTACCTCCTGAGCAGGACGCAGACGTATTCTAGATTCGTATCAAGGCCGCTAGCATTAGCATTCTTCTCCTCCCAGAGTGACAGCATAGTATAATTTCCAGCATAGCATCTTCTCCTCCCAGAGTGACCTTAGTTCAAGTTTCCGCATTTCGCGTCGTCTCCTACGGGAATCGACGTTCTTTAAGATTTCAGCATAGCATCTTCTCCTCCCAGAGTGACAGCATAGTTTAAATTCCAGCATAGCATCTTCTCCTTCCAGAGTGACAGCATAGTTTAATTTCCAGCATAGCATCTTCTCCTCCCAGAGTGACAGCATAGTTTAATTTCCAGCATAGCATCTTCTCCTCCCAGAGTGACAGCATAGTTTAATTTCCAGCATAGCATCTTCTCCTCCCAGAGTGACAGCATAGTTTAATTTCCAGCATAGCATCTTCTCCTCCCAGAGTGACCTTAGTTTAAGTTTCCGCATTTCGCGTCGTCTCCTACGGGAATCGACGTTCTTTAGATTTCAGCATAGCATCTTCTCCTCCCAGAGTGACAGCATAGTTTAGCTTCCAGCACAGCATCTCCTCCTCCCAGAGTGACCTTAGTTTAAGTTTCCGCATTTCGCGTTGTCTCCTACGGGAATCGACGTTCTTTTGATTTCAGCATAGCATTCTCCTCCTCCCAGAGTGATAGCATAGTGTAGCTTCCAGCGTAGCGTTTCTTCTCCTCCCAGAGTGACAACATAGCGTAGATCTACCTTTTTCAGCTTTAGCATTTCTTCCCCTCTCAGAGTGATATCCTTCACATAATTCTACATTTCTGCATAATTATTTTCTTCCTCTTAGAGTTGACATAATTAGGGCGAAACGTTTGTACATCTACGAATAGCGCGTCATCCTCCCTAGGCAACGTCGGTTGCGTGTCAGACCCCCCAGTGGAGCCGTCATTTACGTTGTCGTAAAATCACTTTTCATCCCTAGCAGAGTAGTCATCATTTACACTTCCTGCAACTTATGTTTCTCTCAATACCCGAGTAGATCTGAGCTTATATCTTTGCAGGATCAACAACCTATCTCCTCCTCCCAGAGCGACATCAAGCAATCACCTGTTAATCCCTAGTGATGACAACAGCAATTTCCTCCTCCCAGAGTGACAGCAATCAATCTCCTCCTCCCAGAGTGACGGCAAGTAATCACCTTTTACCCCCAGTGGTAGCATCAATCAAACTACCTCCTCCCAGAGCGACATCATCACTGTAGGTTTGAGGTAAGACCTGTTGTGTCGCCAAAATTCGGATATATATAGGGGCGGCTGTCTTTACTGCTTATCAAATCCTTCGATAAGACAGTAAAGAGGGGGCAACTATTGATACCTAAATTTTGACGCCATTTTTAATCAATTTTAGCATTTCTGTCATTTATTTAATTTACTGTCATTTTTACTTGATTTACAGTCATCTGTAGTTAGTCTACTATCGCTAGCATTTTTAGGTGTTTCGTTGCATTTTTGCAACGTCGTTAGCATCGTCAGCTTTCGAAATCGCATTTTTAATTTTTCGGCATGCATTTTCATTATTATTATTAATATTATTTTTAGCCTAAAAAAATCACGTTTTAGACTATCCGGCAGTCGTATGCTAGTTTTTTCTGCATTTTTGGTCATCTCACGAATTTTAGGATTTTTAGGGTTTTAACGCATTTTTTAGTATTTTTTATTATTTTATTAATATTTTTATTCGAGCTTTTATTGGACCCGAGTAAGTCTGCTCGAACCACAGCTTGACTTTTAAATGTTTTCCATCAACTAGTTGCTAGCTTTTTTTCTGCTCGCAACGGTATACAGCATTTCGCGTAATTTTCGGCGTAACGTTTTTATTTTTCCGTTCCCGCGTTTCGCGCTTTTGAACGCGAAAATAAACGCTTCAAACGCGAAATTTTCATGCTTCGCTGTATACGGTTAAAACCGTCATATTTTTCTCTACGCGCTGGTACCCTCGGATCGAAAAGTCTGAGCGTTTGCTCGCAGGACTCAGCTCGAGCCCATTTAAATAAATTAAAGGGCATTTTAATCACAACCGTTGATCTGGTCAACTCAAGAAAAGTCAACCAGATCAACGGTTGACAAATTAAAGGGGCATGGTGCATGGCACACGCGAACGGCCATGGACGTGCGTGAACAGGGGAGCGAGCCACCGAGCTGCTCGCTCCCGTCCCCTCGGTCGTTACCTGTCCCCTCGGCCATCATCACAACGCCCCTAGCCCAGCCACCTCACGGCCGTAGCCCCGCCAGCGTGAACAACACCACCACGCGCAGCTCCTTCTCCCTCTCCTCCACGCGATTTTCTCCTATAAATAGGAGCTCCCATTCAACGTAAGAACGGCACCAAAATCGCAAGAAACCCTTGCTCCTTCTCCCTCTTGATCAGCTTGCTCATATTGAGCGACAATCGTCCAGTTCAAAGTTTGAAACGTGAGCTTTCTCTCTCTAGCTCATCTTCGGTTTTTCTGCGCAAGTTTTCTTTAATTTCGTTTGGCTTGATTTTGAGCAAATAAATTGATTGTTTTTGTGCTATTAATTCACATACGTAATGTAGATTAAATACATGCTTTCAATTTTGAAAATCGTTGGCTAGATTGTTCGAATTAATTAGTTTTCGATAATTAACGGTTCGGTCGTTTTTTCGAAATTAAATTTTGTACGAGTCAAACTAAAAATCGAGGTTTATACGGTCGGAAAGTCGTCGAAGAGACGAACATTTCGGTACGTCCATTTTTCAAAACGGCCAAGTGTGGCCGGAGTTGGGTCGCCGGCAGTAGCTCCGGCGACCAAGGGAGGGGGTGATGAATAGTGCCATGCCTATTCATCACACGGCGCCGTTTTGGCCCCCCTCCCAAGTTTTCAAAGTTTTCAATTAGGTCCCTCCGATTTTTAATTCTTTCCGAAATTTCAAATCGCAAGTTTTTCGTAAAAATAATTCGTACGCATCGTACGTTAATTTCTCGTATTATCAACTGTTTAATTTTCTGCACTTATCAACTGTTTAATTTTCTGCACTTATCAACTGTTTAATTTTCTGCACTTATCAACTGTTTAATTTTCTGCACGTATCAACTGTTTAATTTTCTGCACTTATCAACTGTTTTAATTCTTAGCACTTTAAATTTCCGCACTTTATTTTCTGCAATTTAAAAATTCAGTTATTTATTTTTACCGCCTACATGGACAGTCGCACTTTAATTTCCGCAATATCAACTGCTTTAATTTTTCGCAAAACTGCTGGAAATCCTTCCGCAATATCAACTGTTTTATTTTCTGCAAATATCAATTGTTTTATTTTCCGCAATATCAACTGCTTTAATTTTTCGCACAACTGCTGGAAATCCTTCCGCAAATATCAACTGCTTTATTTTCTGCAAATATCAATTGTTTTATTTTTCACAAATATCAACTCTCTACTTTCTGCAAATTATCCAACTGTTAAATTCTCGTATGCTTAAAATCAATCATTTTTCGCATGCAATCAACGTAGATATTAAATTCTCCCATGCGTAAAATCAATCATTCTTCGCATGCAATCACGTAGATGTTAGATTCTCACATGCTTAAAATCAATCATTTTTCGCATGCAATCACGTAGATGTTAGATTCTCACATGCTTAAAATCAATCATTTTTCGCATGCAATCAACGTAGCATTTTAATTCTCACATGCGTAAAATCAATCATTTTTCGCATGCAATCAACGTAGCATTTTAATTCTCACATGCGTAAAATCAATCATTCTCCGCATGCAATCACGTAGATGTTAGATTCTCGTATGCTTAAAATCAATCATTTTTCGCATGCAATCAACGTAGATATTAAATTCTCCCATGCGTAAAATCAATCATTCTTCGCATGCAATCACGTAGATGTTAGATTCTCACATGCTTAAAATCAATCATTTTTCGCATGCAATCACGTAGCATTTTAATTCTCACATGCTTAAAATCAATCATTTTTCGCATGCAATCACGTAGATGTTAGATTCTCACATGCTTAAAATCAATCATTTTTCGCATGCAATCAACGTAGCATTTTAATTCTCACATGCTTAAAATCAATCATTTTTCGCATGCAATCACGTAGCACTGTTAAAATTCTCACATGCGTAAAATCAATCATTTTTCGCATGCAATCACCATAGCATTTAAATTCTCGTATGTGTAAAATCAATCATTTTTCACATACGATCAACCCAACATTTAAATTTCGTATGCGTAAAATCAATCATTTATCGCATGCAAATCAGCTCAGCATTTAAATTCTCGTATGCGTAAAATCCATCATTTTTCGCATACAAACAACTGTCATCATTTTTGTCAAACCCAGCATCTCACTTTCGTATACGCAAAATTCATCATTTCTCGTATGCAATCAACTGTCATTTAAATTTTCGCACTCATAAAATTGTTTACTTCTTTCTCAAGCTATCACGAATACTCTCACTTTGTAGGTTTTAAATTCAAGCTTCGCTCGAAAGTACGCCTTTCGATTCCCTTTTATTTATTCAGCGCTTTTTTCGTAAAATAGCAGTCGTACGCATGATATATAGAACTGTTAGAATTAAAATCAACCCACATGAACAACGTGTTTAAAGAGTCGCTTCAAATGCCATATTCATGTGATTTTAAATTCTCGCATATATTGACTGCATGTACATGGGGACTTTCGATCCCACATCAGTTTTCCACTTCAAAAACCAATCATTTAAAATTGGTACTCTGTTAGCAATCCATGATAGGTTCACATAGCAATCAATCTAATCATGCATGGCCCGATGATGAAATAAGAGGGCGCTCATTAAGTCTTACAGAAAATTCAGTCCCATCACGTTACGGTCAAGAATAATAGACTGATCTTGATAAACGGTAACCCCGTCCGAAAGATCTTTTTTATTATTTTTGAACGGTCCCGATTGTGGAAAAGGCTAAAGTGACGATTCCTCTGAGGGCCCCCTTTTTCAAAATAAAACGCATTTTTATCAAAACACCTTTTAAACACCTCTCTCATCAACCGGTAACCGTTTTCGGATGTGACTCGGGTGCCTAACACCTTCCCGAGACCATAATACGACCCCGAACCTTTTGTCTGGGGTCCAGACCCCTTTTTTGTGCCTTTAGTTTTTTTACTTATTATATTTCCTATGCCATGACGATTAAGGTTCCCTAAAGCCTAGCAACCAAATTAGGGTGGCGACTTCATTGCATGTTGCGAGGCGTCTGTCTACGCTGAGCATTGTAAGGTCCCAAATTTCATTGCACACTCGCGAGTTTTTAATTTTCGTGGGGGCGCGACAGTGATCACGTCATCACCTGCCTCAAACTTCTTCTCGTGTCTGTTTTGGGCGTGATCACAGCAACACCCTGCTTCAATCCGCGCATGCTTTTATTTTGGGCGTGATCACGCCAAGGCTAGGCGTGATCACGTCATCTCCAGTCTGGGCCATGAGAAGCGTTACAAGGCGCAGGCTCCTCTCGCGTCGCACAGTAATTCCTTGTAGATAAGTTGTGAAAGTCGCACTTGTAACTCCTTGCTCCTCGCGCGAGTCATTGGTTTGGTAGGTGGCAAAGACACTCCTGGATTCGCATTATTCCCTCCCCATTGGAAAGGATTCACCCTCGAATTCGCACCAACATCGGCCGCATCAGCCTTATCACCTACATCAAACAACGTTATATCAGAAACATTGAAAGTGGCACTCACGGAACCATACTCACTAGGAAAATCAAGTTTGTAGGCGTTGTTGTTGATCTTCTCCACAATCTGGAATGGATCGTCGCCTCTTTTGGACATCTTTCCACGATATCGGGCTGGGAATCATTCCCGGCGTAAGTGCAGCCATACCCAATCATCAACATTGAAGGAGGCCGTCTTCCTTCCTTCGTTCCTCTTGTACGCCAACTTCTCATTCATTCGCTTTATGTTGTGCTTGGCCTTCTCGTGTAATTTCTTCACCATATCTGCCTTCTTTGCACCACCTAAATTAGAAACATCACTTCAAGGCAAAGGAATCAAATCCAAAGGTGTCATAGGATTAAAACCATACACAAGCTCAAAAGGTGAATAATGCGTAGTAGAATGAATGGAACAATTGTAAGCAAATTCAATAAATGGTAAACATTCTACCCATGTAGATACATGCTTACGAACCAAAGTACGCAACAACGAACCTAGGGTTCGATTCACCACCTCTGTTTGACCGTATGTTTGTGGATGATAAGACGTAGAGTAAAGCAACTTTACACCAAGTCTCTTCCACTACACGCGCCAAAAATGGCTAAGGAACTTGCTATCCGTATCACTGACAATAGACAAAGGTATGCCATGCAAACGTACCACTTCTTTAAAGAACAAATCAGCAATAGCAGTCGCATCATGAGTAGTAGCACACAAAATAAAATGTGCCATCTTAGAAAATCTATCCATTACGACAAAAATACTATCCTTCCCTTGCCTAGACTAAGGCAAACCCACAATAAAATCCATGGACAGATCAGTCTAAGGATGGGAAGGTACGGGAAATGGCATGTACTCGCCATAGCTGGCCACCTTAGATTTGGCCCTTCGGCACACTAAACACCTAGCAGTGACGCGGACCACGTCGTGTTTCATATGGGGCCAGTAAAAATGATCCTTAAAAGTCTTAGTCACTCCAAAATGACCCATTAAACCACCATTATATGACCCTTGCACTAATAATTCCCTTAATGAACATATAGGCACACACAAGCGCTTATGCTTAAATAAATAACCCTCATGTCTATAAAATTCAGATTCGGCCCTAGTAATGTATGTGTTATATATCTCACCGAAATCAGAATCAGTAGGGTACAGTTCAATAATGTGTGAAAATGCAAGTAACTTAACGCAAAGAGATGATAGAAGAACATACCTTCGCGACAGCGCATCAGCTACTACATTGTCCTTACCTTGCTTGTATTGGATATGATAGGGAAAGGACTCAATGAACTCCATCCAAGTCGCGTGGCGTCTGTTCAACTTTCCTTGTCCCTTGAGATACTTCAAGCTAAGGTGATCCATGTGGACAAAAAATTCCCGCGGCATCAAGTAATGCTGCCAAACCTTGAGTGCGCGCACAAGGGCGTAGAGCTCCTTGTCATAAGTCGGGTATCGAATTTGAACATCCTTAAACTTCTCACTGAAGTAGGCTATGGGTCACTTCTCCTGCATCAGCATAGAACCAATCCCGAGCCCACTTGCATCGCATTCCACTTCGAACGCCTTATCGAAGTCTGGTAGGGCTAAGACTGGCGCTGAAGATAAGCGGTCCTTGAGCGTTTGAAACGCCTCTTCTTGTGGTTGTTCCCACCTGAAAGGCACATTCTTTTTAGTCAGCTCATTTAAAGGTACAACGATGGTACTAAAATCTTTAACAAACCGCCTGTAAAAACTTGCAAGGCCGTGAAATGAGAGCACATCACTTGCGCTTTTTGGAGTCGGCCACTCCTTGATCACCTTGACCTTCTCTTCGTCAACCTTCACACCTTCTACACTAACAATGAAACCAAGGAAACTAACTTGCTCCAATGAAAAAGAACAGTTGGTTATCTTACCATATAATTGTTGCTCACGTAATGTCAGAAAAACTATTCTAAGATATGAAACATGCTCATCAAGTGATTTGCTGTAAATTAATATATCATGAAAATAAACTACCACAAATTTTCTAATAAAATGCCTAAGAACATGATTCATTAATCTTATAAAAGTACTAGGTGTGTTAGTTAATCCAAACGGCATGACCATCCACTCATAAAGTTCGTACTTAGTCTTAAAAGTCGTTTTCCACTTATCACCCTCTTTCATGCGAATTTGATGATAACCACTCATTAAATCTATCTTAGAAAATATTTGGCTACCACTTAATTCATCTAACATGTCATCTAAATAAGGTATAAGGTGCCGATACTTTACAGTGATTTTGTTGATTGCGCGGCAGTCAACACACATGCGCCAAGTACCGTCCTTCTTTGGAACTAAGATCACGAGAACGATGCACGATGATAGGCTCTCCCTCACATAGCCACGACTAAGCTACTAGTTGACTTGCCTTTATAATTCTTTAGTCTCCTCGGGGTTGCTCCTATATACTGGTAGGTTCAGAATAGTAGAACCAGGCACGAAATTAATTGGATGCTCAATTTCGCGAATAGGTGGCAGACCTGGAGGCATCTCATCGGGCATCACATCCTTAAACTCCTGCAAAATATCAGCAATACCAGTATGCATAGAACTTATAGGATTAAGGCTAGAAGAATTCAAGCAAAATAATTTAAAATGAAGAAGGATTAGGGGGCGGCTTGCGCCAAAACTAGATTTTTGTAAAATCAATGCTTGCCTCACTTCTCTCCCTTTGGTGAATATATTCAATTTATTTTTCTCACTTTTGCCCCTCTCACATGTTTTTTTTTTTTTGCGGGTTGTTTTGCTCACTTTCACTCTTCTCACGCTCTCTATTTTCATGGGGTTGTTTTTCGCACAATTTCTCTCCACATGCTCTCTATTTTTACGTGAGTTATTTTTCACTCGATTTCTCTCTTTCTTTTCAACACTCAACCCTTCTTTTTCTCTCTCAATTTTCTTTGTAATCTCATACTCAGCATACGATTTGATCAACTATTGTTAATCCTCAAAAACTTCCATCAGTGTCAATGGTGCAAGAGTCAACTTCTTCCCATCTTTCACCGACTTATATCGATTGGTTCTCCCTTCATGATTTGCATCTCTGTCGAATTGCCATGGTTTCCCAAGCAGAATATGACTCGACTGCATTGGTACGACATCCCAAAGGATTTCGTCCTTGTACTTTCCAATGGAGAACGAAACCAATACCTGCGCCGTCACTTTCAACTCGTTGCCATCGTTCATTCACTGTAATGCATAAGACTTCGGATACTTCATGGTTGGCAGTCCCAATTTGTGCACCAATAACGTGCTTGCACAATTCGTACAACTACCATTGTCAATAATCATAGACCACATCTTCTTATTGACCAAAATACGAGTATGGAACAAATTTTCTCGTTGCTCCTCCTCACATACCTCAGCCTTGGGTTGGACGCTAAGCTTGCGCCTAATAACAAGCACCTCTACATGTTCTGCCCTTGTTAGGTCCTCATTCGAATCATCCTCCTCCTCTTTCTCCTCCACACAGCGGGACTCATCTACCTCTTGATCATCCTCCGACTCTAGATCCCCGTTGTCCCGTATAAGCAAGACTCGCTTATTAGGGCACTCGGCCTACCTATGACATCTCCCGGCACACTTGAAGCAAACACTATCCTTAGTTGGAACCCTATTGCCTAGGGTAGAAGAAGGATTATTATTGTTGCTATTTCTAGAAGGTGTTTGAGCACTCATTGCACCCTTTGTGCCATAACTATACAGTAGTACCTTAGGCGGCTCCCTTGCTCCCTTACTATCCTTAGTCCACTGGGTCTTCTTCCAAGGCGTGGTTCCTGAAGCCTGACCCGAATAAGAAGGCCTCGCCTTTCGTTGTCTCTCTATCTTAATGGCCATTTGTAATATCTCCTCTAAACTAGTGTAATGCATAAGCTCCAACGCATTCCCTATCTCTCGGTTAAGGCTATAGAGAAACCTTGCCATTGTAGCGTCCTCCTCCTCAACCACTTGCGCTCTAGCTAGCGCGATTTATATCTCATTAAAATACTCTCCTACACGCCTACTACCTTGTGTCATAGTCTACAATCATTGATGAAGGTCTCGGTGGAAGTAAGCGAGAACAAATCATTTCCGCATTATGGCTGTCATTTATGCCCAAGTTCAAATTGGACCCACGTCAACCCTTGCCCTTGTCTTATTAAGCTGGTCCCACCAATGAATAGCATACCCACTGAATTCGACCGAAGCCAACTTAATTTTCTTATCCTCCGAGTAATTATTGCAAAGAAAAATTGATTCTATATTTCTCTCCCATGATAAGTACGCGTCCGGGTCATCCTTTCCCTCGAAGGATGGAATCTTCAACTTGATACTCCCCAAATTGGTATCCAATCTCCCCTCATTCCTAGGTTTTCGCTCATGAGCTCGGTCACGCCTATCATACTCAAACCCATCAGCCTCGCACCACTGCTCATGGAACTCTTGGTGCTCATCTCGGTTAGCATTTCCACGGGGATTGCGCAAAGGCAGGAGTCGACGAGCCGTGTCATCGAGTATGAGTCCAGTCACAAACCTCATTTCCTCGTCTCCTCTCCCAACATAACCCTCGGGTAATCCTCCAAACAAGCCCTTGTTGTCCCCTTCTTGTCGAGGTGAATCATACACATGTTCAGTATTTGTCGGATTGAGGTTTTGGGTGAATTGTCGAGTGGTTTTCTCTTCCTTATTGCCAGAGGACTCATTCAGCCTATTTTCCAAGGCGTCAAACCTTGTTGTCAGATTCTTGATGACCGTAACAAGGTCTAAATTCTCAACTCCCTCCGGTCCTCCTGACATTCCTGAAAAATCACAACACGAACAAAGTGCGTAAAATTGCACTAAACCTAGCACTCCCTCACGTGTTTACTCTCGTGTTTAAACTCTCTATTTGATAATATTCAGGGTTCTAGAGAAGGGTAGGTGAGGAAAATGGTCATTCGGAATCTCTGTGTTCGTCGTCCGATGTACCTGCAAAGCGCCGGAGGGGGACTCCGGCGTAAACACTCCGATGCTTAAGTCAATAAGGTTGTTCAAAATGGCAGGGGTTCGACTAGCGATCATAGGCTTACCTTTTACCTTGAAGGGTGGGGTATTTATAGGCAAAATATGGGCGTTATTTCTAGGGGATGGGCGTTATATAGGGAAGATAACGCCCAGGTACCTCAAGTGACGTCATGTCTTACCTGGGATGGGATAACGTTGTGCGTGTTGCTAGATAACGTGTGAGACCTCCCCCGCTGATGTCCACCATCCTAGGGTTCATCGTTAAGTAGGGTAAGAGGCGGTAGCCATGGAGGCGAATGCCTAATGGGAGCTACAGTGTTTCGGCCTTAACACGGGGTATAAGGACGAAAATGCCCCTGAAGCTATATCTATAGTTATCATAAGCCCAACCGAAAACGAGCCCAAGTGTTTACCAAAGGTTATCGCTCCATCTTCGGCCTTGTCTGTTCCATGCTCTGTGAAGTAACGGGGTGGTGCGATTACCGAGAGACTCGTCCTTTCAAACCATCATTCCCTTGGGCATATAAATTGGATTTTTCATCGCACTAATTCTTTCTATCTTTTCCGCACTTCTTTTGACATTTTCACCATGGATGAACTGACCAGAAATTTCTTAATCTCAAATGCCCACACTCTGAAGAATCTTACTGAAGCCGACGTTGGCTTCTTGGAGACCATGTTGATCAAGACCTCTGAGGACATTCTGGAGCTTTAGGGGATGATGACCCCCCCCCCCCCCCCACCTTCTGTCCAGGCAAGGTGCTGCTTCTCTAGAGGACTTCAGTCCTCTAGAGAGTGTATCGAAGTTGGTTGCTGCTGTCTCCCGCATCCAGGTGGTCATCAGCATGCTGCAGCAAAGGAAGGATCTGCTGGGTGCTGTTTGAAGGGCATGAGGGTTTCCTCCTCCGAACTGACTTCGGTGGCGGATTCCCTGAGGGAGATTCCCTCCGTGCTAGATGACGACGCCGGGTCCAATGCCTGACCACCTGTAGCCGTCCCTGTGTTCCTTTATTTTTCTTTTTCTTTTTACATGTATGTACGTTTAGGCCGTTTAGGCCATAAATAAAATATCTTCCCGTTAAATTGCTTGTGACATTCTGCTCTCTGTGGTGCGTAAACGTTGTGTTAATTGGAACTAACCTCAGCCCAACCGAAAATGAGCCCGTCGTTGGTTGGACTTCGAAAGACTTGCTTTTCCTCATTCGCCAAATGGTGATCAGAGGTTGCTGATAACCGTTTCTTGCATTATTTTTGCGCCGCCTTTCCAATAGTAGCTGATTGGGCGACTTTACTAGCATTTCTTGATCAATGTGTATATCCACCAGGCGTGATCACATAATCCAATTTTGTAATTATGATCGTTCTTCTCAAGGCGTATTAATTGTCCTCAGAGGGTGTGCGAAAAGGTAGGAATGCCCTCTCGCCACAACTATTTAATGAGATTTTCCTTTCTTTTCCTATTCATCTTCATTTTTTTTCTTTGTAATTTCATGGCTGACTCATATTCCATGGATGCGGATGAGCGTGACTCTCCGCCAACTCCTGCAACTTCTCCCAATTCTGACTATCCTTCTCCGCCGCGCCGAAAAAGGCGACTCTCTCGACGTAAGGGTCGCATGAGATCGAAAAAGGGAACTTCTGGGTCCCTCGATGTTCGCTCGAAATCTTATACTCCTCTAGTAAGGAGGGGTGATGAACTGTTTCCTCACACTAGTCGTTTCATGGAAAGAATCCCAGTAAACGACGTTGGTTCTGAAAATGCGGCTTTTGCCACCAAGGGGGAGTCGTGCACGACACCTTTGAAGGTGCAAAAGTCTTCAGAGGACCCTCAGCCAGGTCTTGGAAAAGAGAAAAAGGCTGATGATCCTTTCCCTTTACTTGACGCAAAACTACCGTCTTCGGATGGAGATGATTTCTACTGGCCTTCTTACTGGCTCGACGAGGACTGACTGCCCGTTATGCTTATTATAGATGTCGTATGGATTTTTCATGAATAAAGTAGCGTTCCTCGTTTTCTTTCCTTTGTTGTTGTATTCTTGCGTTAACTCTTTAGTCATTGGATGGTTAACGCTAAGCGGTTGGTCGCTGCTCCGCGCAACCGTCATTCTAACTTCTTGTTGTTAACTTCCTTCATCTTCTAGAGATATAAATGCTTGGTTTTAAATGTTCTTCTGATACCTTTCCACATGTCATTTCTAGTTTTACGTGTGTTTCGTTCTGATTGGCCAATTAGCCATCTTCGCTAGGTTTGGCCTTTAAATGGAGACAACTTCTTCTCAAACGTTTACTCGTATTTTGAATTTTTTCTGCTATTTTCTGCTCTTCTTCTTTTCTTGAAGAAAACTGTCCCAACCGCTCATCGACTCAGATCCGTCTATTCTACTATTCTTCTTTCTAAGGTACCCTATTTCACCTTCTTCTGGTTTCCCTCTTTATTACCTCTTCATTATGCGTCGCACGAGATCTCAGACTGGCCCTCGGGAGCCTATAGATCCTAAGATCGAGAGTACAACAAGTGTTTTTACTTGTGAGACCGTTCTGCGGCTCGAGTTAGAGAGTCATGGTATCTCTTTCCCCAGCGGTTATACCTTTATGCTTCCAGAGAGGCATATGAGGCTTCACGACGTCCTGTGGGGAACTCGTAGGGTGTTGTATTTTAAGATATTTCTTTATGGTTTCTGTCTTCCTGTTCATGCCTCGGTAGAGGATATACTGTGTCAATGTAAGATTAACCCGACGCAGATAACGCCCTCATCATGGTGTGGTATCTACGCTTTCATTCGCGCCTGCGAAATGAAGAGTATTCTTGCCGCTTCTATTAATTTGTTTTGTAAATTCTTCAGCCTCACTTGTCGCAATGGTCTAGTGAGTGTTATTCCAAGATAGAATGACGCATACGCCCAGTCTTTCTGGCAAAAGTTTTGAGAGTTTGAAGAAACCGTTGACGACTAGAGGTGGTTTCTTCATCATTGAGTTGCCTTCACATTTATGGCATAGAGGCTTTAACCGGGGCATCCCGATACTGAATGGATGAAACCGATCATCTTGTCTAGAAAGGAGTTGGCTTAGGCTGATGCCTTGTTAGAGATGGAGACGCCTTTCCAGATTCGAAACTTTGCCTTGTAAGGCCTTTATCTGAGTGCGTCGTAGGTGAGTCTTTAAATTCTAGCGTTATTGTTCTTCCTTTTCATTTACTGATGTGACTTTTTACAGGGGGCGTTATCAATCAATCGTCCGAAGGGGATGGCGCTCGTTTGAGGGTCGTGCCTCCTCCCACAGCGTCTCCTTCTATGCTTTCCAGAGTTCCACCTGACCGTAGCGTCCCATTAAAGAAAAGAAGGACTTCGGGGGTGACCCTTCAAAGAGGGCGTGTTTCTAGTCGCGTTTCTCACTTTGTGGAGAATTGGTTGCCCGTTCGGGAGATAAGGTCTAGCTCAGGTCCGCCAACAGTCAAGACAGAGATTTTTTCAGACGAAGGTGTGGGTAAGGGTGAAGATATAGATACAGAGTCTTGCCTTCGTTAGGTTTCTAAGGCTCAGCGAAAGAGAATCAGGGAAGAGAAGGAAAATCAGGTGATAAAGACTACCATGCATCCTCCTTTGTCGCCACTAACGGGTCGTGCTTTCTCTGATATCGCCACTTCTTTTGGTACCGCCAAAGATTTCCCTTCGATAAGTGTTGATGTTCCACCACTAACGCCCTCTTTCTCTACTGCCAACGTTCTGTCGCCGTCAACTGAGGTTCCTCCAATAGCGAAACCCTCCCCCATTATCGAGGTTCCTGTGGTATCAGCGGAAACTCTTTTGACAACAAGCTCTTCCCTTGCCGCCGAGGCCCCACAGTCTCCTATCTCTTCTTGTATTCCTGATGTGGCGGTGCCAGCTCCGAGCTCGAGCGTACTTCCTTATCCGTCCGACTCAAAGGCGCAGCTCGACCACGCCTTGGCCCAAGTGAAGAAGTTAACGCAGCTACAGAATAGTACCCAGGCGGAGTTAGGTGCCTGCCGTGCTGACCTTGCGAGGGGAAAATCCATGGGAAAAACCAGAGTTGAAGCATTGGAGGCTGAATTGGTAGCTGCTAACAAGAAAAATTCTCTTCTTCATGAAGAGATATCGGTTCGCGACGTGGATTTAGCAAGGGAAAAATCCAAGGGAAAGGCTATCGTTGAGGCTTTAGAGGTGGAGCTAACGACAGTTGACAAGAGGAACTCTCTTCTTTGTGAAGAGATATCGATTCGTGACACGGATTTAGCCAAGGTTTCGTCAAAGAAAAACTGGTGGAAGAAAAAAGCTATGTGGGCCTTTACCGCCGGGTTCGCGGACTATTATCACAGTGGGACTTTCGATCCTGTAAAGATAGCCGACTATGCCTCTGCAAAAATGAGTGATATTGACGGGAGCAAAGAAGGTTTTCTTTCCTTAGAGGAGGAAGAAGTAGGCGACAACGGCGATACCGAGACGCTCCCGTTATCTGATGATTCGGATGTCGCGGGGGACGCGAGGGGCTCTACCCATCCCCGTTAATTGTTGTTTCTTTCTTGATTTGATCATTGTTGCTATTGGCTTTGTAATAATAACGCCCACACTTCCTTTAAATAATAATAATTAATCTCTGCCGCGTTATCTTCTTCTTTGGCATTATCTTGGCGACCGTCGACTGAATTAACGCTACATCGCGTTATCTTGATCATCATGTTATTGTGCCTGTCTTGGTTTAAAAATTGATTCTACTTTTCCAGAGTATTTAATGCTTGAGAATCCCTCATTAATGCAGGAGAAAAGTAATAATAGCCAATAATAGCCAGACCACATGTGTCAATTTGCAAAGGCGCTAGGGGTTGGTACCCCCTCGAGAATGATAAAATCGAAGCGTCTTCTTGCTTCTCTAAAAATGTACTCATTGCTCGTGTCTTTTCCTCCTGACGCTTCCCACAAAATGACTGTTTCAACAGTCTTTCTGACTAACCGCTAGGGTTATAAAACCAACCACATGCTTCTTTTCCTCCTTTTGTTATTTTATTTTCTCCATAACATCTCAAGCCGTCTTGCGTTTCTTCTTTCCACTGTCTGGGCACTCTGATTTCTTCTCTTAGAAAGGTACTCCTGTTCCTTTTTTGTCACTTTTTTCATCTTTTTACTTCTGCCCTAGAACTTGTCGTCGTCCTCAACCCAAATCTATTGGGGAGGAAAAGATTGAAAACATTGTTACCACTATCACTTCTTCGGCCGTGCTTCAATAGAAATTATCTCAACACAATGCCCACATTCTTGAGGGTTGTTCGGTTGAAGTCGCCCCCGATTCGCTACGCCTTAATAGTGAATTGGCCAACAACCGTAGGCTTTTGTATGCCAAGGTGTTCGGCTTTAGTTTCCAGTTTCCTCTTCACCTTTAGTGGAACAGTTATTTGCCACTCTTAACTTAAATCCTGTCCAATTGACCCCTAATGCGTACTGTTGCATTTACGCATTCATAGAACTTTGTAGATACAAAGGGATCGCCTCTCCTTCCCTTTTGCTCCTTCAATCATTTTTTCAATTGTATAGTCGTAGGGGTGTTATAGCGATATCGCCACGTTATGATGATGAATCACTAAAACCTTTTACCTGGAAGCTTCTACGCCTTGAATCTTCCATTGATAATTAGAAAAATGAGTTCTTTATTATTAATCTGCCTGGCCCCTGGTGGAGAACTGATTTTAATCACGACATCAGGGATGGGGCCTGGGGTCGGCGGAGGCCTCTCCCTTTGCCTGAGCAAGGCTGGTTAGACAAACTACTCTAGCTGAACCTTAGCTTTCATACTCACAAACTGGCGAAGGGAACGAAACCTTTCCTCGAGGTTATGTAGGATCGACATTCGAGCCTGTGTTGAAAGTGAGTATTTTGCCATTTTCTTGTTATTTCGAGGGGTATTAACGCTAACATTGTCTTGCGATTGTGCAGAACCTCCACCTGGCTGGAAGCCTGAGTGCGTTAGAAGACGAGAGAGAAGGGCTCAAAAGAGGAGGGAGAGAGAGGAAGTTGCCGCTGCTACTGCCGCTCCCTCTACCGCTATCGCTGCAGCCGTTAATTCGGTTCTATCGTCTGTTGTGACCGTTAGTCCTGTTCAGGGATCTACTTCTCAGATTGGTGAGGAAGCTGTTACCATCCCTGCTTTTGTTCCGACTATTTCTGCCACCGTTACTCTTGTTCAGGCGTCTTCTTCTAGAGTTTTCGTTGGGAGAAAAAAAGAAGAGGAGAAGACGCGTTGCCGCCCTTGCTCCTCCCTCTGGCGTGGTAATCTCTTCAGAGGTGCCTGCCAATGATATCGCTACTATACGTCTTTCTTTCACGCCCTCGTTGTCTCACGTGTTGCATTTTTTAATGTTTTCCAACTTTCTCTTTTGTTTTCTTATCTTTCTCAATATTTCTCATTGTAGGATACTGCTGCTGCCTCTGCTCACCCGTCATCAGAGGTTAACATGAACTTGTCTCACGTGTTCAATCAGTTTCACAAGAAACCGCGACATAACGAGGAGGGCGCGAGCTTATCAAGGGGTCCCGTTATCCACCAGGAGGGGGATAGCGGGGGTATTGCCGCCTTTGTTTCTGAAGTGCCTTCTGGGGGTCAATATTCTGATCCTTTGAGGATTGTGGGCATTTCTGGTTCCTTTCATGTTTCGCACATTTCCTTTGGCACGTCGCCTCCTCCTTCCATTTCCCAGGTAATGGGCTTTACTGCAGACTTAACGGAGTCCGATTTTCCACCCTTCCACTCTCATGATTCTCTTGGGTTTGATATGGGGGAGACTACTGCTCCCCATCTTATGGCTGATGTGAGCTCGCTAGGCGATTCCGGGCCCGTTACTCATCAAATTAATTTGGGTAACTTACGTAAGACCGGGTTCGCGGCTGTAGGGGGTGACAGTTCCAGTGCGACTTCTGCTTTTCTGGCCGCTCATGCGTTATCGGTCCAGGAAGAGGAGGAGGCATTTCTTTCTAAAACTTCTGAGGAACAAGTGAGTTCAGTGTGCTCTGACATATTTTCTGCTTTTCACAACCTCCATTCTGGGCCGAGCACATGACAAGGAAAGTTGAGTCCCTCACCTCTTCCTCCAACAAGCTACATAATGCCCATCAGTAGGTTTTAGAAGAACTTGCTAAGAAATAAGAAGAAGTGGAGAAGATAACGGGGGAGCGTAATGATCTGGCGACAGCCCTGGCACTGTCAAGAGAGAGATGGAAGAGATCCGTGAACAGGAAACCGCTAAAGTTGTCGCGCTTAACGCCGAATTAGTGGCAGAAAAGGGTAAAAGTGTCGCGCTGGAAGGGGAGAAGGCGGAACTGGGGGAGGAGAAGGCTGCCCTAGAGAAGGAGTCGGTGGAAAAATGTAAATGGTATTGCGAGATTACCGCAGGTACAATGTCCGACTGCTTCGTGCAACTTTACAGTAAAGAAGCGTTTCGTGCTGAGGACCTCACCCAAGTCTTTCTGAAGAAGTCCGGGGTCCTTACAGATGAGAACTTGTACAGGATGCTGGCAGAGAGTCACGAAGGGCAGGGGGACAGCGGGATGACACTGCCATAGGCCTCTTTTGGCACCTTTTCTGATTTTCGGGCATCGTCTCCCCCTCCCTTTTTTTTACTCTTGTTTCTGAGGGATTTTGCTTTTGTAACCCTTACGCGGGATTTTGAACAATCATATAAATTTGTTTGCTATCTCCCTTTGTAGTTGATCTTCCTTGTGTTGTTCCTTTTCTCTGCAGGGCTGCCATAACGTAGCAAGACCATAGAATTCCAACAGAGATAGTATAGTCGTAGAACCGCCATATAATCAGTAGGATCATAGGCACATGATAATGGGTATTTTGCAATATATCGCGACATGACTAGGCATGCACAGTTTATAACAGAATGGAATAACGCTGCTTACTATATAGCAGTTAACAGATAAGAGATAGCTTCAGAAATAGAAACTCATGACAATGAGGTGTTATAACGGATATTACCCGCGATATGAAGCATATAATCCATTTCTACAAGAGAAGATATCATGGCGTTATTATCGTATATGCCTTCAAATAGAGAGGATCACTTTGGAGGCCTCACTACCTCAGGTATTGCTATCATTCCCTTGAAGAGATAATTTAATCATCGAGATGACTTTCAGAATGAAAATTTTCAAAACACTGTATTGATGTAGATATTCCTTGTCACTGGCGAGGAATGCCATATAGATAGATATCACCACGTCCTTTTCTGATAGTGTTTCTTGAATCAGGGTGACAGAACATATGCCGTTAATGGCACTCATGCCATATGAATCATGATAACAGACCGTGCGATATTACCGCCTGCACGAGCGTCGGTCTTTTCCTGCACATTCTCAATTGTTGTGTTAGTAAAATAATGTGCAATGATAAACACTAGTTGCCTCTAGGGGCCTTCATCCGCACATACCAGAGTGTTGTTGGTGTTGCTCATATCATTTTCTCAACCAGTCAGCTTCACCGGGTATTTGCTGTCCGGTTATTCGCTGGGATACCGCGATTTACCTCGAATTTCCACGTTCAGCATGGAGCGTGGCTCGTCTTAGTGTGCCGTCTGATCAGGACCGACCATCATAAGGATAGGATTTTCACTTCCAGGCGTCGTTATTACTTCCCTGGGGTGTGCCTCGTCTTAGTGAGTCGTCTATGTGAGCACGGTTGTCACAAGGATAGGATTTTCACTCCCAGAGGTGTCGGAGCGTGCCTCATCTTAGTGGGCCGCCTATGTTAGCACGGTTGCCACAAGGATAGGATTTTCACTCCCGACGATGCTGGAGCGTGCCTCGTCTTAGTGGGCCGCCTATGTTAGCGCGGTTGCCACAAGGATAGGATTTTCACTTCCAGCACTAAATCTTTAAGTATGCCAGGGCGTGCCTCGTCTTACTGAGTCATCTGATTAGGACCGGCCATCACAAGGATAGGATTTTCACTCCTGGCACCCTTCATTATCTGCACGTACTCAATCACAAAAATACACAAGAATATTTCCGATTCAAGTGTTAACGCATGTTATCCAAACGTGCAGAAATACATCAAATTCTAGCATGGTATAATTTCAAATGAGCTATATTCCAAGAGTTTGGTAAGGGAGTACCGTCAAGTGTTTCTAAATGGTATGCTCCTTTTCTAATAATGCGGGTAACGCGATATGGGTCATCCCAGTTTGGACTGAGTTTCCACAGCGTTGTCTGGCTACTCGTTTGTCTCTGAGTACCAAGTCCCCTGCTTTTAGCAGTCGCTCTTTAACGCGCCTATTGTGATAATGCGCCATTTTCCTATAGTGTTTTCAGAAGAGTTTCTTCATGCATTTCTGGCAATGCATCGAGGTTTGCTCGTAACCTCTCTGTCGTTGCACCATTTTATCCACTGGCTGGGAACGCTTTTCGTCTTTATGCTCGAAGGGATCCACCGTCACACACACATACTTGTCACATCTCTTTTGAGTCATGAGCAGGTAACACTCGGCTGCCAGCTTCTGATCGCCTTTGACTGTGACCACTCCATCCCATGAGAGATACTTTAACCTTAAGTGCTTTTGGGATATCGCTGCACCAAAATGATTAAGAAATGGACGTCCAAGTATGGCGTTATAGGGCAAGGTAAGATCTACGACCAAGAATAACAATTCCTCCGACCTTTTGGACGTATCTTCTCTAAAGTACATAGGCAGTAAGGTGACTCCGGTCACTGGGATAGGAACTCCATCTACCCCGATTATCGGCTTTTTGCAAGGTGTCAACTCACTGTCGGGATGCTTCATGAGGTTGTAAGCCTCCGATGAAAATAAATTTACCGCACTTCCGTTATCGATGAGGGTTCTTTTGACTCCATGATTGTCAATGATTGGTGTGACTACTAACGCATCATTATGTGGAAAAATGACTCCCTTCTTGCCTTCCTCAGAGAAGGACAACACCATTCGGTCTAACACACTTATCGCTTCACTTTTTATTAATGCACCTTCTCTTTTCCGCTTGTCTCCTGTAGCGGACGTTAACGTTACAGGCTCGTCGAGGTATGGCGCCCTCCAGCTATGATGTTGATGATGGGAATGTCATCGTCATGGATTATCATTGTCTCCTTGACTCTCCCACTAGAGGTGGCATCGTCTCTCTCCGTGCGAGGGGGCACTTGTCTGCTGTCGGGGGCCCTATTTGTCAGGTTATTTCTGGCTTCTTCTCTCGCCTTGGTGGCGAATTCTCTGAGATATCCTTCTTCCACTAGATGCTCTATCGCCAACTTTAACTCCCTGCATACATCAGTGGAGTGTCCCTTCACTTTATAGAACTTACAAAAAGTGTTCTCCCTCCCTCCCATTATCACCCCGGGTTTCACAAGGGCTGGATAACAGATAGGTAGATTTCGCTGTTGAACGATTGCTAAAATTTCCGCTCTCGAAAGTATGAAGGAAGGGAGATCAGGGTCATAAACTCAGCCCTTGGGCTGGTCTGCCTGTCGCTGAGAGGGGAAGTTGTCGGATCTCCCCCTTGAAGAGTTGCCTCTTTGACGGTTCGAGGCTCTTGGGATGTGATCTTTTCGCTGGGCATAATCGTCAATGGCGCGAGCATCAATGGCCATGCTGGTAAGTGCGCCAGACGCATGGGGTGCTTTTTGCGACACATTTCGAATGCTATCTCTGTGTTCCTCTTCCTCCATCCTTGCGTAATTATGAGCCTTCAGCCTTAGTGCGTCGAAAGTCGCTAGAGGGTTCACCATTAACGTATCTCGTAATTTTCCATAACAACAGTTTCGCTTTAAGGCTTCCACAACAAAATCAATGGTGACGCCTGGCATTAACGACATCTCCATATCGAAACGTCCTAGGAACTGTTTCAGAGATTCCTAAGGTCCTCGGTGTATGTCAAACAAGGCTGCTGCGGACTTCCTAATGGGAACGGCCGTGCTAAACCGACTTCAAAACTTGGCTTCCAGCTGCGAAAAACTGTCTATGGATCTGGTAGGGAGTCCTTCAAACCAAAGAGGTGCGACTCCTGATAGTGTCATAAAAAATATCTGGCATAAGGCCGCATCGCTGTGAGTTTGGAACTATACGAAGTCTTCCACCTTGTTAAGGCGAGAGATGGGATCCTTAGTGTCATCATATGACTCTGAGGGGAGTTTCACGTGCCGACTGACTCTGTGATGTCTTATGCGATAGCTGAACAGATGACCTGAGGTGTCATCAAGGATTTCACGAGGACGACGGGGAGGAGAAATTTTCGTATGATGCCTCTAGTCTCTAGGATCGGGTGCATGATGTCGCCTGGGGGATGGGCTATGACTCCTTGGTGAACGGGTTCGATATCTTCTGCTACTCGATCTTTCACTGCGTCTGGGATACATCCCTGACCATTTCCTCTCGCCTGCCATCCCAACGATCTCTGTACTGATCATGCCATTGTTCCTTTTGGTAAATGGGGATTTCTAGCATGTGTTGCGCGAAGGGTTCTACTCGCCCATGTGCGAGTTGCATAAAGTTGACAGAGGCCGTTGTAGCGGGCAAGGTCAGCGGGGTGCTCCCATGTTGCCGAGGTGATAACGGCTGATCAGTAACAATGGACGGGGTGAAAGTGAATATCAAATGAGGAGAAACAACAGATCCTGGAGCGTTGGGAGTCTATCCTGCGGCTAATGCAGTCAACTGGTCCACTTAGGCACGCAAAGCTAACAAAGAGTTCGCCCAAAGATTGTTCGCATTATCCATTACAGATCCCATTGGAGGGGGAGTGGAATAGCTAGATCCTACCATTTGGGAAGGTGGAATGCTCATCTAGGGGAAGGATATTCCCGTCGTTGGCCCAAAAAGAAAATCCGTTTGCCCAGAGGGGGTTCCATGCACTGTGGCAAAAACATCGACAGAAGTAGAAGGAAAAAGTTTTCTACGAGGAGCGAAAAGAATACCACGAGATTAGGGAGGTGTAGATTCTGAATCAGAAGACATGATCCTCTATTTTCCAGAAAGGACAGAGCTTGGTTATTAAGGATGCTCACTTAATCAAACCAAAGCTCTCAATGAAAGCACCAATTTGATAATATTCGGGGTTCTGGAAAATGGTCGTTCAGAATCTTTGTGTTTGTCGTCTGATGTACCTGCAAAGTGCCGAACGGGGCCTCCGGCGTAGACACTCCGATGCTTAAGTCAGTAAGGTTATTCCAAATGGTAGGGGTTCGACTAGCGATCGTACGCTTACCTTTTGTCTAAAAGGGTGGGGTATTTATAGGTAAAATATGGGCGTTATTTCTAGGGGATGGGCGTTATCTAGGGAAGATAACGCCTAGGTACCTCAAGTGACATCATCTCTTGCCTCGAATGGGATAACACCGTGCGTGTTGCTGGATAACGTGTGAGACCTCCCCGCTGATGTCGACCATCCTAGGGTTCATCGTTATGTGGGGTAAGAAGCGGTAGCCATGGAGGCGAACGCCTAATGAGAGCTACAGCGTTCCGACCTTAACGCGGGGTATAAGGACTAAAATGCCCTTTGAAGCTATGTCTATAGTTATCACTATTAAACTCACAAATCACTCACAAAATTTCCTACAATTATTCAACGCAAACATTAGTGACTCAAGAATTTCAAGAAAGCTTCCAAGAAGACACGCAAAGACAACTAGCTTCAAAACAATTTTGATGTAAGGTACTCGAGTAATTGCAAAGATCAATCAATTAAACGAGTATGCTACTGGAGTAGAGTTCGATGTATAGGAATCAAGAAAAGTTCAAATAGACTCGAAGCAACTCAAATAATTTGCAAAGCTCGCGAATGAAAGGTGTGTGCGATTTAAGGTTTGCAACTTGTAACTTCAATATCTTTTGTGCCTTTCCACCAAATCGAGTAATTCTTCTTGATGTCGTTCTAGAATTTCTTCAAATATTTTTTATTTTGTTTCTTTTGTTTCGAATTTTTTTTTTTTACACTTGGAACTAAATAACAATTAATCTAAAGACTCTTTTTGGTATTTATGACACTTTTTGAATGGAATTTAAAGACTCACAAATTGCAACCACAACTTGTTGAACACGACACACACAAATAAGATCTAGAAACACTAGATCGACTCGACACACAATTAACTAACACACGGGACGCAAGGAGATTGATTTTAGATCGGGATAGAAGAAGAATCAATCTCAACAAAAAAAACTTGAAACGTAAAGATACATACCAAACCTTAGAACGCCTTTGCTCCGCTACCAAGTGATATGATTCTTGGTCACCCGAGGCTCATAGCATGTACCTTTGATCTAGTTCTAGGCTTGGATTTCAATGTGGAAATAGATAACTCAACAAGACTATTTGATACGATCCTGGTTCCCTAGGATGCGTAGCACAAATTTTGATCTTTGTTCAAAGACGGATTTCCTGCGGAAATAAATAACTCGACAAGTACGAGCTTAGACCACTTAGCTAACCTGTGCTAAGAGCCCTAATCGATTTCAAGTCAAGGGTCTTGAATCGGATTCTTAGGACTAGACTCAACAATGTGAGAATCACACTAAGATAAACGACACAATAATACAATTCCAAGATTTACTTGTATACGACTCAAGTATTGCGGACTCAAGAAGAACAAGGTTCAACCGACTTGAACAAGGGGCGGAGATTGAAGAGAATATCTCAATTTATCAAATAACAGCCACCTTCCATGTCATCCTTTGCCTGAAAGCTTGATCAAGCAGCGTCTCCTGCCTTGTCTCCATGTCTAGGGGTTGCATTAACGTCACTGGGGTTAACCATGGGGCTAGGATCGTATCATTCCCTTCCCCTTCGAAAAGATTCGCCCTCGAATCTGATTCTTTTAAGACAACAATTCTATTAGAATCAACAAAGGAAACACATGAAGGAAAGGGATTACCCAAGGCATCCAACTCTAATTGTTGCAACTTAGACAACTCTTTCTCCTTCAAAACATCTTGCTTTTGCTGCCCTGAAGAGAATAAATAAGAAGAAGAAGAATTAGTTAACCCATGCTCACTTTTTTCATGGGGGCTATTTTGATTAGTCTTCTCTAAGACTTTGGGTTCTTTTAAGCCCTCTTCTTTTTCTTGCTCACTCACTTCTGCTTTCCCTTGGACACTCAAGTCACACTCAATAGCAAGCGTTGTAGTATTCTTGACATCCTCTCGCCGTGGTGCACCGTCACGAGGCCTCTCAATTAGTTCTCTAAAGTGCTGATCCCTGGCTTGGTGTTCTCGCACGAGGGTTTGATGTTCTCGCACGAGTTCATCACATCTCACATTGAGTTTCTCTATGTTGATCACCTTTTGTAACATATCCTCTAAGTAGAAGAACTCAGTGTAATGTAGTGGATCAGTTATCTCTCGGTTGAGGCCTCCGAAGAATCTTGTCATTGTCTCCCTTTTGGTCTCCTTGACTTGCGCTCTCTTCAAAGCAATCTTCATCTCATTAAAGTACTCTTCAACACTCTTATTTCCTTATGTCAAGGTCTCCAACTTTCGGAGATGCTCACGTCTGAAGTGAGTACGGACATCATCCTCATAATCTTGCCTCTTAGACCATTGCGTGTAAGACATACTGCAATTCCTGTAAATTCACAACACGAAAAGAAGCATAAAATTGCACTAATCCTAGCACTCCCTCACGTGTTTACTCTCATGTTTGAACTCTCTAATGCTCTCACAAAATTCACTCAAATAATCCCTGCAATTGTTCAAGTGTTAGTAAGACTCAAGAGTTCAAGAAAAGCTTCCAAGAAGACTCTCAAAGAAAACTAGCACTGGAAAGAATTGTGACACTTGATATTTGAGTAATTGCAAGAACAACCAATCAAACAAATAGCAAGTAGAGTAGAAGGCAATTTCAAGGAATCAAAGAAAGCTCAAAATAGCTTTTGACTCCGATATCGGAATCACTTGATTCTTTTTGATTTGGAACCCTAACAAGCACAGCTTTCCAACAAGACCAAAATAGCTAAAATCGGCCTTCAACAGATATGTATATAAATACAATTTCGACACTGCTAGAATTTTGCACATAAACGAACCAAGCACAGCAAAGAAATCGGTTTTGAATGGAGTAGAAGGGAATACCGATTTCAGCAATGAAAACTAAAAACACAATTAAAGATACTTACCAATCTTTGAACGCCTTAAGCTCCGCTACCAACTGATACGATCCTGGTTCCCTAGGATGCGTAGCACAAATTTTGATCCTTGTTCAAAGACGGATTTCCTGCGGAAATAAATAACTCGACAAGTACGAGCTTAGACCACTTAGCTAACCTGTGCTAAGAGCCCTAATCGATTTCAAGTCAAGGGTCTTGAATCGGATTCTTAGGACTAGACTCAACAATGTGAGAATCACACTAAGATAAACGACACAATAATACAATTCCAAGATTTACTTGTATACGACTCAAGTATTGCGGACTCAAGAAGAACAAGGTTCAACCGACTTGAACAAGGGGCGGAGATTGAAGAGAATATCTCAATTTATCAAATAACAGCCACCTTCCATGTCATCCTTTGCCTGAAAGCTTGATCAAGCAGCGTCTCCTACCTTGTCTCCATGTCTAGGGGTTGCATTAACGTCACTGGGGTTAACCATGGGGCTAGGATCGTATCACTGTTTAACCGTGTTAATATCCTATATTAGCTAATCTAAACCTATCAAGTGAGGTTCTTGAACTCGATCTCTAACCCTGCTAATATCCTGTATTACCTAGACTAGAGCTACGAATCAATGGCATGAACTTTCGAGTTTTACTTGCTATCCTAATCGAATGTTTGGACTCAATGAGGGACAAGGGTCGCGAAGAACAATTGGAGAAAATTCTCTCTGAATTGTAATTGAAAAGATGACGTAACCTTACAATGAAAAATGTGGCTCCTTTAAAAAGGAAGACCTAAATCCTTATATTTAGAGGTCCTACTTCTAATTGAACTTCTAATTAATTAATTAAACTAATTATAAATAAATCCAAACTAATTTAATTAATAATAAAGATAACTAATTAAAAATATGAAGTCTTGGAATTTCCTTCTTTGACGCAAACTAGTAACCTGTTGGCGCGATCACGCCAAG
Source organism: Viola odorata (assembly GCA_963691705.1). NCBI lineage: Eukaryota > Viridiplantae > Streptophyta > Magnoliopsida > Malpighiales > Violaceae > Viola > Viola odorata. Next base: position 34,220,654 of record OY829543.1, on the reverse strand, counting down.
GCTAGGCATGATCACGTCAAGCGTTCTTCAGATTCATCTCTCGCCTCTGGTTTGGGCATGATCACGCCAAGGCTAGGCGTGATCACGTCATCGCCTGGCTCAAACTTCTTCTCGCGTCTATTTTGGTGTGATCACGCTAAGGCTAGGCGTGATCACGACAATGCCCTACTTCAACCCGTGCATGCTCCTGTTTTGGGAGTGATCACGCCAAGGCTAGGCGTGATCACGTCATCTCCAGTCTGGGCCATGAGAAGCGTTATAAGGCGTGGGATCCTCTCGCGTAGCACAGCTTCTTTGATGAGTGTCTCGCACTGTAATTCCTTGTAGATAAGTTGTAAAAGTCGCGCTTGCAACTCCTTGCTCCTCGCGCGAGTCATTGGTCCAGTAGGTGGCAAAGGGACTCTTGGATTCGCATCAAGGCCCAAGCGGAAACCTCCTTCCCTTTTATTGACGGGTCGGCTCAAGCCAATCGGCCCACTGTCTAACGAAGCCAACCCGAACACAAACCCAAGCCAAACTCAGCCAAACTTCATCTTCTTCCTCCCGAAACCAGAACAGCAAGCAGCGACAATGGAGCAACGACAGCGGCCCAGCAATGGACCGGCAGCAGCAGCGCTTCGCCTTCAACCTCCCACTGCTGGCGCCACTACCGGCGGCCGTCACCTACAACAACAATAAACGAAGGCAGCCAGCAAATCCGGCTAAGCAAACAACCACAAATTCGGCCACAACAAGAAAAACAAATTCGTCCAAGAAATTGATTAAACCATGCCGCAATCCATCAATTAATCCAGCCAAGCAATCAATTAATTAATTAACGCAATCAATCAATTAATTAATTCAAGAAATCAATTAATTTAATTATTTCAAGCGATCAATCAATCCGGACACAATCATCAAGCAACAATCTGGTTTGTGGCATAAACAAGAAAAGAGGAGGAGAAGTTACCTTGGTGTTTGCTCGAGTGGATTGCGTCGGAGCTCCGGCCTTCGGCCCCATATTTTTTTTATGTGTGTGTATGAGCCGAGAGTGAAAGTGAGAAAGAGAGTGTGAATTCGTCTCGTATATGGGTGTGAGGATGGTCATATTTGTATAGGGAGGTTGGCAGCCTAAGGCGGTGGCTACAATGGCGGTGACGAGGCAGAGGTGATGATGACCAAGATGCGTGGACGCGGCATGATAATGGTTGCATTAATGGTGATGGTAAGGGTCGACGAGGCGGGCTGGCCGAGGGAGCTTTGACGATGGTAGAGGGCGGTCGGCAAGGCATGAGGGAGAAGGCGCATTAATATGTCATTAATGTGATGGTAAGGGTTGATAAAAGATGTTTATAAACCCTTTGGTTCGAGCCAATGGTATGAGAGGTTTCGTTTGAGATTGAACAGGAAAATACTAAAAACACAAAATAAAAGTAAAACGACATGAAACAAATAAACAATAAACAGTAAATAAACAATATACGTAATAAATATTAAATAGAAAAAAAAATTTGATCTATGGTCCGAGAAATCTCGTTTGGAACCGATAAAAGTTCGAACGAAAAAATAGTAAAATATGGATAAAACGGAATAAAATGTAATGACATGAAACAAAATAAAATAGAATAATAGTAAATAGAAAAAATAAATAGTAAATAGATGGAAATCTTCGATTTATGGTCCGAGAAATCTCATTTGGAACTGATAGAAGTTCAAACAAAAAATAAAAATGACACGAAATGACATAATATGCACTAAATGAATGAAAATAATAATAAATAAAATATGATTGATATTAAAAAGTCAAGAATAAGATGAATAATTAAAAATGCGGAAATGCTATGACAAGATGTCAAAATTCGGGTAGCAACAAATAATAATGGCACACAACATTTGTAAATATACCTCTCGACTTGCTTCTACTGTGTTCTCTATTTTTTTGTCCCTTGTGCTTTCACTAACTAAGACTTCTGACTATGAAGAGGAACTTGTTGAAATCTTCCTCTTCTCCTCGTCTACCACACAACCTTTGGCAGGGTCCATAGTAACGATATCATTAGGAGCTGAGTTCAATACCAATGTTTTAAATGTTTCCTAAGACTCTAGCAAAGCACCCAAGAGCAATAAACCTTGCATCCCATCAAACTGGATTCCCATCTTAACTAGTTGGTTAATTGTCCCTTGAAATCTATTCACGTGATCTGTCATTGAAGTTTCATCCTAATACTTCAAATATATCAATTGCTTAATAAGAATCATCTTGTTGTTCCCCGTTTTATGAGCATACAAGTCCTCCAACTTCTTCAACAATGAACGAGCATGTCTCCTCACTAACATGTTTCAATACGTTCAACTCCATCCATTGTCTAATAAAACCACAAACTTGCCGATGTAACATTGTTCATTCTTGGTCAGTTTTATCCTATGGTTTTACGTCGTCAAACACTGGCTCTGAGAATCCTTTTACGAACAACATATCCTTCATCTTTAATTTCCAAACAAGATAATTTAGACCTTCCAAGAAAACCATCTTACTAGTTATACACTCCATGATTTAACTCAAACAAAGAAACCTCCACTCCGTTACCATTTGTTGGGGTTTAAAGAACCACAAATATGCGCAACACAATAATTTAACATTAGGAAATTAATAACCTGTAATTGTAAACTAAACTTAAGCCAAAAAAATTAAACCAATCACACAAAATAACACTGGATGTTTTAACGTTGAAAACCTGCAAATCGAAGTAAAAACTACGAGACCAAGGCAGCAATAAATCTGATATCAAGATTAACGTGTACACAGTACAATTTAGGCAATCACTAATAGTAAAACTTAAAAAACACCAATAAAAAAAAACCAAAAGAATAATTCGAGTACCAAATATTTTTTTCAGAAAAAAGCAACTCATGAACCATCGATATCGTTCACCATAAAAAGAGTGAAGTAAGAAACAAAACTTAAATGCCCACTAAATCGAACCACGAATCACCACCGGAAAAGCCTAAAATTTAGATTAAACCTTGCGCCTTCGTTCGACGCTGCACCAATTAATTAATTCGGCGCAACCAAAAACTCGCTCTCGACTCCTCTCTATCTCTCGTCTGTCGTCTCAGGTCTCAATTCTTGTATTGTTAAGCATGAATTAATCCAATATAATAAGACAAAGCCAATTCCTAATAGGTTAGGAACAAACCACCAAACGGCAAAGCCGTGCAACGGACTTACTACAATCCTTTAATTTTTCTTTTTCTTTTTAACTAAATACTAGAATAATTAGTTATTTTATATGATCCCAAATAAGTAGGATATCAGAACATGAATTCACATTATTAATTCTTTGCACTCCCGTTAGCTCATTAAATATTAATTCCTCGGTTATATTTTAGTAGTTGAATTTAAACAACTAAAAAAAATCCAATTCCAATTAATTGTCTTTACTTAAGTTGTTTACGTAGCTAGTTAGTCGTCTTTTCTTTTAACCCCCTTTATATTTATAATTAGGGTTGCCGATACCATCCGAAATTTTACGGTATTCGATATACCGAAGTGTAAAAAATTTCTACCGTACCGAAATACCGAAATAAGTTCGGTACGGTATTTTAGTATACCAAAATACCGACCTTCAATAATACAATCTTGTCAAAATTAAAATCAAACAAGCCAAATACCCATCCCACGATTCACAGAAACCTAACATTACAAGCCAAATCAAAATCAAAATCAAAATCAAAAAATTGGGATTAGACAACCTTAGGGAGAAGAGATGTTGGATATTGGGATTCATTATTTGACGACTTGGTAGGAGAGTGGCGGCCGAACAGATCTGGGGTTGTGGCGGCCGAACAGATCTGGATTGGCAGGAGAGTGGCCGGAGAGTGGCAGGAGAGAAGAGATCTGGGGTTGGCTTGGCAGGACAGATTGGTGACGGAGAGAAGAGATGTTGTGTGTGGTGGTTGTTGGTGGTCATCACTCATCGGAGAGAAGAAGATGAAGTGGTGGTGGAGAGGATTTGTGAGTTTGTTTGTTGCGGTGTGGTTTTGGAAATTTAAAATTTTAGAGAGAAGAGAACAGAAACGAAGAAGAAGAAGAGAGGATATGGCATTTATGTTAATCGGAATTATGGTATTTATATTACAAGCCAATTCGGTACATTACCGAACCTACCAAAAAACCTACCGTACCATAGCCCTTGAGCTAAATGGATAATATAATTCAGACCCGATTGACAACCGTGGGTCTCGACTAACAACCGAGGGTAAACTTGTTGGGGTTATTTCCAATCGACATGCAATCTGAGTAGGAGTCAAGTTCGCTTTCTCACCAGTCAACACCGCAAAGCTAACTCTTCTCCTAGGTAACTCTACCTGGCCATCACAATCATTCAATCCTTTGTAAGTACCTTGTACTTTACTTTTAACTGCGGTTCCAATCAATCGGTAAACATTGTTGAAAGCAAGCTCCCCCTTCATGATTACAGCTGCTCCTTTGTTTACCCTCATCAATCTATCTCTCACTGTGTATCTATACCCGCGAGAATCCAATCTTCCAAGAGAGATTAAATTTCTTTTCAACTGTGGCACATATCTCACATTGCCGAGAGTTCTCACCAATCCATCATGCATCTTGATCTTCACATTGCCAATGCCTTCAACCTCTAGTTTTTCATTATTGACCAATGTGATAGATTTATCATCACAATCAGGTGCACGACTTCTGGTTCTTCAATATGAATGGTTGGATCGATGAGAAGTTATCCGAGGTAGTAGAAATACTGTCCCGATTGAAGTAGTGAAAATCTGGTTTTGGTTCTCTATTCTCATGTCTCTTGTTTTTCTCACAACCTAGCCACCACCTAATTAATTAGGTTACACAATCCTACTGCAAGTCATACTCCAATCTTTTCTTTTCTTTTTCTTTTTCTAATCAAACTAAAACAAACAGCTCCAATTGGGCTAGGCCCATAACAATCTCCTTCAGCCAATATGAGTTGGACTCCAACAAAACTTGAGTTAGGCGTTGTCTTATCCACAGCAACGCTGCAGATATAGAGATGAACACCATTGAATCAGTGATCGAATCATAAGAACATAGCCCGCTCATGCTCTTAGCGGGAACCTTCTTCTTACTGTTTTCAATCTTGACCCCCTATCTTGGCATGAGCGGGCTATGTTCTTATGATTCGATCACTGATTCAATGGTGTTCATCTCTATATCTGCAGCGCTGCTGTGGATAAGACAACGCCTAACTCAAGTTTACCCTCGGTTGTCAGTCGAGGCCCACGGTTGTCAATCGGGTCTGAATTATATTATCCATTTAACTGGGTCTCCCAAACTAAAATCTGATTTGTCAGTTCTAAACTTTAACAAGGAAGTAAAAGATCAGAAAATAAATAATTACAAAAATAGAGATTATTAAGAGTAATTAGATCTCACGAAATATAAGAAACATAACCCTCGAGCTCTTACCAAGAATGGTGATTAGCTACTCATACTCATGAATAAATTATAAAAATACTTGCTTGCATAAATAAAATAAATCCGTGGATTCAAAGAATTAAATCCCGGAGCAAAGTATAAAGTGGCAGCAGAGAGGAAGAGAAGAGAGAATGGAGAGAGACTTAGTTAGGGCACAAAGTTGGCTATTTAAAGCCAAGCCTAGAATTCTCCTCCAAATCAAATTCCTAAAGAGATAAGAATTAAAAGAGTAATTGTACTTAAATGGGAATACAATAACTGCCCAAGAGGGAAATCTTAATTAGGATTCTTGAAGATAATCTTTATTGATGTCAATCCCTGAAATCCCGTTTTCAGTTATAATTGCTAGCTCGCGTCTTTATCTTTTGTCAAAATTCTCCAGCTGCAGCCTGTTCTGTGATCTTGGCCAAACCTCCGGCCAAGACTGCTATCTCTATCCTCAGCAAACTGGTTTGGCCAAACCTCAGGCCAAACCACCTCAAATCAACTTTTCTGCAAAGTTGTGCCTCTGATCAAAGCTGCCAAAATCAAGGGAATAACAACAAAATCAATAGCTTTACTGTCCAAATAACAAGTAAATGGACAGTAAAAATATGATGAAATTTATTTCGGTACGGTACGGTAATACCGAAATACTGAATTGTGTAAAAAAATACCGTACGAATTTGCGTTCGGACGGTATGGTAATTCGGTATTCGGTATTCGGTAATTCGGTGTGAAGCCCTATTTATAATAATTGTGTGATAAATAATCACCCAACGACCTATATATCTTTTTTGTTTGTTTGAAATGTGCTCTTTCATTAATGATAACTCATAGTACAATCAAGAGCGATCGGACACATGTTCTCAAAGTATTCAGACAATCCTAACACAAAGGCTCTTCTAGCTAAGGCATGAGCAACTAAATTCGCATTCCTACTAACATGGACAAAAACACATGAACTGAATTGTTCTGCGAGCTGAATAATGTCATCTACAATCACTCCCATACTTGAGTGGGTCTGAGAACGACAAAGAACAGCCTGAATTAACTCAAGGCAATCAGTCTGGACTTGGATACGATCCAATCCACAATGGCGAGCTACACAGAGGGCTTTTTTGATAGCTAAGCCTTCCGCCACAGCTATATTCATCCACACCTGGATGCAGTCATATGTCGAGAAGATGCATTTGTCATTCCCATCTCGGCCAATGATACTCAAGCCTATCAATCCTATATATCTACTTTACATTTCCAATAATTATAATCATTATTTCTATTTATCTCATCACTTCCAACCGAAAAAAATCTTTATTTTGTTCAGTGAGATTATAGTTAGAAAGATAAGTAAAAGAGAACGAAGGAGGTAAGTATTCCTAGTATATAATTATTCCACTCAAATCAACCACGTGTTATTGCTATTTTAAAATATTTAAAACAAGCATATGCTTTTAAAAAATAACATTATTTATCAACATTGTTCGCGACCCAATGGTAAAAGATTTGTCCATCCTTAACTGATGTTTCAAGTTCAAGTTTACAAAATGGAGAAATCCATGTTGAGATTCACACTTTTTAGGAGTTCAACATTGTTCTAATGGGATTAAATACCGAGCCCCATTCAACGTATTTTCGGCACCAAATTTGCAAGAAACCCTTGCTCCTTCTCCCTCTTGATCAGTTGCTCACTTAGAGCGATAATCGTCCAGTTTAAAGCTTGAGAGTAAGCTTTCTCTCTCTAAGCATTTTTTGATTTTTAAGCTTTGTTTCTTCTTTAATTCGTTTGGCCGGATTTAGAGTAGATTAATTGCTTATTTTTGTGCCATTAATTCATGTGCATGATGTAGATTAAATACATACTTTCAATTTTAAAAATCGTTAGCTAGATTGTGTGAATTAATTAGTTTTCGATAATTAATGGTTCGGTCGTTTTTTTTAAATTAAACTCGTTATGTTTTGAAATAAAATTCGAGCTTCGTACGGTCGAGACTCCGTCGAGGGGACGAGCGTCTCGGTACGAAGATCGGGAGAAACGGATAAGGTTAGCCGGAGCTTGGCTGCCGGCAGTACGCCGGCGACCAAAGAAGAAGATGAACAGTGGCAGGCTTCGGCACTATTCACGCGTGGAAAGGTGATGGGCTTGGCCCATCACCATTAAAATGTTTTCCTTGGGCCAGGCACTATTCCTGGCCCATTTCCAATTTTCCTTTCATTTTTTTAGTTGGGCCCAACCCATTTTCAATTCTTTCCGAGATTTCGGATCACGCTTTTTTGTGAAAATAATTCGTATGCTTCGTATGATTATTTTTCGTACTATCAACAGTTTAATTTTCTGTACTTATCAACTGTTTAAATTATTCGCACTTTAAATTTTTCGCAATTTACTTTCGGCAATTTAAATTCAATTTACCGCCTACATGGTCGGTCACATTTTAATTCTCGTGAATATCAACTGCATTAATTTTTCGCAAACTGCTGGAAATTCTTCCGCAACATCAACTGCTTTAATTTTTCGCAAGCTGCTGGAAATTCTTCCGCAACATCAACTATTTTATTTTATGCAATAGCAACTGTTTTATTTTCTGCATTATCAATCTGTTTTATTTTCTGCAAGCCATCAACTGTTTTAATTCCCTGTAAATCGTCAACTACATTTAATTTTTCTACACTTATCAAAACAGCATTTAAATTTCGTATACGTTAAATCCATCATTTCTCGCATGCAATCAACTCAGCATTTAATTTTCGTATGCGCGAAATCCATCATTTCTCGCATGCAATCAACTCAGCATTTTATTTTCGTATGCGTTAAATCCATCATTTCTCGCATGCAATCAACTGTCATCATTTATTTTCCTGCACTTATCAAACTCAGCATTTAATTCTCGTATGCGTAAAATCCATCATTTTTAGTACGCAATCAACTGTCATTTAAATTTTTGCGCTCATAAAATTGCTTATTTATTTTTTGAGCTATCACTAACACTCTCATTTGTAGGTTTTAATTTCAAGCTTCGCTCGAAAGTACGCCTTTCGCTCCTTTTTATTTATTCAACGCTTTTTGTAAATATCAATCGTATGCATGATATATAGAACTGCTAGAATTAAAATCAACCCACATGAACAACGTGTTTAAAGACTTGCTTAAAATGGCATGCTCATATGATTTTAAATTCTCGCTTATATTGATTGCATGTACATGGGGACTTTCAATCCCACATCAAGTTATCATTTCAAAAATCTTTCATTTAATCTGTACTCTGCTAAGCTATCCATGATAGGATCACGTAGTAATTAATTTAATCATGCATTGGCCCGATGATGAAATAAGAGGGCGCTCATTCAGTCTTATAGAAAATTCAGTCCCATCACGTTACGATCAGGATTAATCAATCGGTCTTGATAAACGGTAACCCCGTCCAACGATTAATTATTCCTGAACGGTCACGATCATAGAAAAGACTAAAGTGACGATTCCTCTGAGGGCCCCCTTTTCAAAACAAAACACATTTTCATCAAACACCTTTTAAAACACCTCTCTCATCAATCGGTAACCATTTTTGGATGTGACTCGGGTGCCTAACACCTTCCCGAGACCATAATACGACCCCGAACCTTTTGTCTGGGGTCCATACCCCTTTTTTGTGCCTTTAGTTTTTTATTTATTATATTTCTTATGCCATGACGATTAAGGTTCCCTAAACCTAGCAACCAAATTAGGGTGGCGACTTCATTGCATGTTGCGAGGCATCTGTTACGCTGAGCATCGTAAGGTCTCAAGTTCGTTGTACACTCGCGAATTTTTAAATTTTCGGGGCGCGACAGTTTGGCGACTTCACTAGGGACCTTTAGGGTCGGAGCCGATTTTATATTTTTAGAGAGGTGTTTATTTGTTTATTTATTTATTTGCTTTGATCAATTGTTGGTCTGTTCATTTATTTGCTTTATCAATTGTCATATGCATTTCGTAGCGCCCTACACCCAGGGGACAATTACCAAATTAGGAGGGTAGTAGTGACGCCCTAGGACACGTGTCCTGGGTAGTGTTCACCAATCCCAACTCGGATGAACCCCTAAAGCCAGTCGAAAGGTTACACAATTTTGCAAGGAATCGGGACACTGATGACACTTTAGGGACCTTTTCATGGTATCATCCGGGAACCATTCAAGCCAGTTAGAAATGTCAGAATCAGAGCCCCAGCACGTGCATCATGATTATACCTGTTTGTCGTGGCTCTATTTGTCTTGTTGGCATATTGACGTAATTTTTCTGTTATACGAACTGCGGATTTCTTACATGTGTAGGTTATTTTGCATTTAAAATTTTATTTTTGTCCCACAGGACCCGTTTTGCTCATTCAATATGTCGGCACCTACATTACTTTCACTTGATATTTTCGGGAACAAAGTTTCAACAATCGGGCACTGCAAAGCCGGATTACAGCTTTAGGGGTCGAGATAGAAATGCAAAAAGGGGAGATGGCCTCAATGGAATACCTTTGGCATGAGCAAGAGAATTTTGACTTCCAAATTTGACACCTTCACTAGAAGACTCGAATATCGGCAAACCTTCATTTTTCTCATGTAACTAGGATCCCCGATTTCATCTATTCTAGCCTTTTTTTTTTGAATTTAGGTAGTTGGCGAGTTTACCATATTTTGTAAACACTTTTTGAATAAAGTCATACTCTTCGGATATTTACTAAAAAGTGCTTCAACTTTCCATATCAAATTTTCTATCCAATACAAATCAAAAGACCATCGTGAAGGGAGCGAGAGAAAATCCCTCCGGGATAAACACAATCGTTTCATAAAAAATCCAAAAAAATCATACCAAAAATTTGAAATATCCGGACATTGCTCACTCATGGCCATATCCTCTTAGATTATCACAAACTCCAAGTTCATAGTATAGATCGTCGTCCCTCCCCTCGGTGGGGTCCACCAGGCATCAGGCCCTGCATCATTTGAAAGCATAGTGTAAAAAAGATCTTCCTAGCATGGCGGCATTGGTTGCCCCTACTGATTTGGGTTTCGCAGATAGCATCTCCGATTGCTTCACATCGTTGGAATAAATAGAGGCTTCCTTCGCATCTTGTCAATAGCTGGGATATCTCGCCTCTCCGACCGCCCTGAAAATATCAAGTGAAAGTGTAGCCGGAAAAGCGAATGAGCAACGTGGAGGCCTCAGGATCGACCATCACCTGCATATCCTCACTTGTACTTACTCTTTTTTTTTATTATCTTTTTTCAGGTTCACGATAGCTCCTCGCAAGCGAATTACTCCGCCAAAGCCCCCCATAACTAGACTTCAAGCGCGGAAAATGACTGAACCAACCAAGGCAGAAGAGGCATTGGCTGCTAGAATAACAGAGTTAGAGGAACAAGTTAGGATTACTGCAGGACCTTCCCTCTTCGTTCGTCGTCGCAGGACCTTCAGTACTCCCGCCACTTTCTGGCCCCGAGGGCCAATGGAAATGGGTTAGTCCCTTCACTGTACCCACCGCGGTAAATCCTATGGTTAGTGCCGGTGAAGAAATCACCACGTAACTTCAGCTCCTTTCGACCAACCCTGTTGTGGACCCCAGCAAGAGCTAGGCCCACCTAGAGAACTTGTATCTCCCTCCTATTCCTCCGAGCACAGTTCTCGGATCTGTGGGAACTCAGCCTCTTACTTTCAACCAAGCACAACCTCAGTTCTCGTCAGAACCTATGCTATCCTTCGGTTCTAACCCCATCGGGGCTGAGCAACCGAAAAGTGACCGACTGAATCTACTCGAAGAAAGACTCCGAGCAATTGAAGGGGTTGATCCATTTGACCCTACCGGCCCTGCCGATATGTGTATGGTCCCCGGGATCGTTATACCTCCGAAGTACAAGATCCCTGACTTTGAAAAGTATACTAGGGTAGAGTGCCCAAAGACCTACCTCAGAGCATACTGCAATAAGATGGCCGAGATGATCCACAACGAGCCGTTGTTGATACATCTATTCCGAGAAAGCTTGACCAAGCACGCCCTAACTTGGTATATGGGTCTAGACAGAGCCAGGATCAGGACATGGAGAGACATGTCTGATGCCTTCTACAGGCAATACAAATTCAACTTGGAGGTTGCACCAGACTGTTATGATCTACAGGATCTAGAGAAGAGGACCGACGAATCGGTGAAGACTTACGCTCAGAGGTGGAGAGGGATAACATCTAGAATTTCTCCTCCGCTAAATGACAAAGAACTCTTGTCAATTTTCATAAACACTTTCAAGGCTCCCTACTACACCTATCTTATATCCAATCCATCAAATAATTTTTCTGACATAGTCATGGTGGCTGAGAGAGTTGAACAAGGAATTAAGTCCAGGAGGATCACCGCTTCCACACCAGAAGATGTCATCTTTGTCTCCCCAGGACCTAGTAACCGGCAACCTTCCCCATCGCCTCCACCTCAAATCCCACAAAAGAACCAACACACCCATTGGAACAGGGAACCGCTACCACCTCTTCCCATTCCTTTAGAGGAAATTTACGAGCATCTCTTGGCAGCTGGGCAAGTTGCGCCAATCCTGATTCATCCTATACAACCTCCTTACCCGAAGTGGTACAACCCTATTTCTAGATGCACGTACCACGCCGGAGCTCACGGCCACACCCTAGAAGACTGCTCTGCCCTTAGAGGAAAGGTTAATCACTTGATTAAGAACAAATGCATCTCTTTCGAAGGGTCTAGCATGACCGTCAACCCTATTCCAAATCATGCTTTGGGTAGTGGAAGGATGATATAGGGCTCGGCCATTTTGCGTGAAGAAGTCTGGGGGGCCTCTGCGTAATTAGACCGCCACCACGCTTCCTGATATCTCCTTGTAATATGTATGAATGTTTTATTGTCTTTTATAGGAACTTGCGTTCCCCTTCGGTTTAAAAATAAATAAATATATTTAACCCTCTCTTCGAGCATCTTGTACTGTTCGCGTTTCAGGATGAACGTTGATTCAGTTGGTTTTGATAAGCCCCATGTATTTACCGGTAAAGAAAGTATCAACGCAACTAAAGATGAGGCCGGGATTCCACGCAAATTGGTCCATTTAAAAGAAAGAGCGGAAAAGAAGATAGTCCCTCATCAAGAGAAGTCTGAAAGGATAAACTTGGGGGCAAGCAACGAAGTTCAAAATAATGTTGATCCAAAGAACACAAGACTCAAACGCGCGCCATAGTCGAGCCTACAAGGGCGCTTCGTGGGAGGCAACGTGTTCTTTTCAATAAATCTATTTTTCGTTAATTTTAAATTCAACATCTTGGGATACCTTTTCCCTATGAATTTATTATTTAACTGTCTCTTCATTTCAGGTGCAGCGAGACTTGTAAACATGGGGGCAAGCGAATGAAGTGACGACCAAAAGAAGGCGTTGAAAAATGTCAAAGCTCATTTTTCAAGGAAGTTATCCTTTATGTTTACAATTTTCCCTTTCGTAAATTACGTTTCTGTAAATTATGGTATCGCAATTTACGTTTCCGTAATTTTACATTTCAGGTGCAACGAGACTTGTAAACTTGGGGGCAAGCAAGTGAAGTGACGGCCAGAAGGTGTCGAAAAATATCAGAGCTCATTTTTCAGGGAAGTTGTCCTTTTACATTTTTGCAATTTTCGTTTCCGTAATTTATGTTTTCGCAAGTTACATTTCCACGATTTTTAAACTCCGACAATTTATGTTGTTGCAAGAGTGTGTGTGTCATGTTGTCTAAAATCCTTAGTTTTTGCAAAATTTTCTCTTTATACATGTGCAACTTGGGCTATAAAAAAGGGGGGGGGGGGGGGGAATAAAAATCCCACATTTTAAACGCTTTTTTTATCAAGCGTATTCATCACTTTATCACGACACAGATGACTTGTGCGTTCATTAGAAATTACATGAAATATACATGATCTTGTCTGTTAACTCTTATATCCATGGCATGTTTAGACGCAAGCAATCACAAAACATATCCCTGTGAGTATTTTGGGCCTTCACGCCTTGTTTCTTTCATCAGTGTAAGTGCCTAACTAGGTACTAGTTGAATTTGCATAATATCCAGGGTACATGTGCAATTAGACATGGGATAGCAATAAAATGACGTGGGACTTTTATGATCTTCTCTATTTTTTTCGTTTCTTCCCTGTTTCCACCACATATGCCATCACTCCTACCAAAACCTTCACTATCACTTATACCCCGGGAGCCAAGGAGCAGTCTCAGCTAAGATTGCCAGCCGGAAATAAAAGCACGCCAAGTTCAAGTTCACAACGAAGGAGACGGAAAAGGTGACCAAAAGATCGCTAAGAGCCATCACCGAAGAAAGACCAAAAACCCGAAGATGAAGGCCGAGGCCTTAAGCCAAAACGAGAAGAGATCAAGACAAAGGCTGTGCTTGCTCTGCTCTGTTGCATTTCAAATCAAATAAAAAAGGGGGAAATAGAGAAAAAAAAAACAAAAAAGAGAGGGGAAAAGGGAAAAGAAAAGAAAAGAGAGAAATGCTCAGAGACATTCGAAGAATACAAACAATCGAAGAACTAAAACAAGCACAACCCGGGGACAACTAAACTCGAGAAAGCTCGAAGAAAACATTCCCCAGTAAAGACTCGAGAAAAGGGCCCAAGGCCAACTCGAGAAATCTCGAAGCAAGCATCCCAAGTGAGAACTCGAGAAGAAAAGGGCCCAAGGCCAACTCAAGTAGTAAGTCGTAAAAGGAATAGCGATGACACTCCCTAGTGAAGACTCGAGAAAAAGGGCCCAAGTCCAACTCAAGTAGTATATCTCGAGGAAAGTATTTCCCAGTGAAGAGTCGAGAAGAAAAAGGGCCCAAGGCCAACTCAAGTAGTAAGTCACAAAAAGAATAGCGACAACACTCCCCATTGAAGACTTGAGAAGAGAAAGGGCCCAGAGCCAACTCAAGGAATCTCAAAGGAAACATTCTCCATTGAAGACTCAAGAAAAGGGCCCCTGGCCGACCGAAAAATGACATTCCCAACAAGGATCCAAGAGCTCATGCACTCTGTCAAGAAAGCATCCCCAGCAAAAGGCGAAGGAACTCGCACACCTTGCCCTCATTAGGGCCAATCAACAAAGCATCACTCATCAGAAAACCTTCAAACTCATCAGGAAAGCACATCTTTTCCCAAGACCAGCTTCTTTCTGGACATTTCATGTCTTTTCATTATTTTCCGTGAAAGTCCCATCGATTATTAGAATGCCCATGCATGTGCATCTTCATTTGAAGTCTATTCACTCGGATTGACATTGCGAATTGAAAATTATGTATCATGTTAGTTGCATCTTTATGAGCGTAAAACACTTAACCTTGTTTCAGAGCGTGAGCGCAAACACTAATATCAGGTGAGGATTGCTTACGGCTGCAAATTGTGGGAAAGTCTTGTCCTTGAGGTCGTTATTTCTTGAACAAGACGTAGAAGTTATCTAGACTTGAATCAATCATGTTCATATAACGAAAACTGAACGAACATTTCAGACGTAGAAGTTATCTAGACTTGAATCAATCATGTTCATATAACGAAAACTGAACGAACATTTTATCCAAAAAAAGAAAAAAAGCTTGAATTTATTTTCATAAACAAAGAAATCATTTTCATTCCAAACCAAAAAACTTGGGGGCAAGCCATGGGTTAAATATAGGAATATTTGATATTTCTCACATAGGTCAATTGCTCTCTCCTTTTTCCATCTGTCGTTGCTTTGTATTTGCTTCCTTTCAAGTTACAGGATACAGATATGCTCCAGTGAAACCTCAACCATGGGTCTTCGATGACAACATCGTTGTAAAGCCCTCACCATCTTGGATTTTCATCAAAGTCCAATCAACATCGAATGGAGAACGTTACCACTCCTCAACCATGGGTCTTCGATGACAACATCGTTGTAAATCCCTCGCCATTTTAGATTTTCATCAAAATCCAATGGAGTACATTACCACTCCCAAATCAACTTCGTGCGGTGGATCAGCTCCCTCACATTCAAAATCAACGTTGCGCGATGGACCACGCTCCCTCACATTCAAATCAACTTCATGTGGCAGATCACGTTCCCTCACGGTCGACCGCTCTCCATCTCAGTTCATACGGTAAGTTCAAGGTAAGACTTGCTTTCCCTTTTACACCATCTGTAAAGCGTTGTGAAAGGTCACGTCCCCAGATCGTGTTTTTAATGTCATGTCTGGTCACGTCCGCACATGTTGTCTGATAATGTTGTGTCTAGTCACGTCTGCACATATTGTCTGTTAAGCGTTGTAAAGGGTCACGTCCCCACATCGTGTTGTTAATGTCATGTCTGGTCACATCCGCACATGTCGTCTGATAATGTTGTATCTGGTCACGTCCGCACATATTGTCTGTTAAGCGTTGTAAAAGGTCACGTCCCCACATCGTGTTGTTAATGTCATGTCTGGTCACGTCCGCACATGTCGTCTGATAATGTTGTGTCTGGTCACGTCCGCACATGTTGTCTGTTAAGCGTTGTAAAGGGTCACGTCCCCACATCGTGTTGTTCATGTCATGTCTGGTCACGTCCGCACATGTCGTCTGATAATGTTGTGTCTGGTCACGTTCGCGCATGTTGTCTGTTAAGTGTTGTAAAGGGTCACGTCCCTACATCGTGTTGTTAATGTCATATCTGGTCACATCCGTACATGTCGTCTGATAATGTTGTGTCTGGTCACGTCTGCACATATTGTCTGTTAAGCGTTGTAAAGGGTCACGTCCCCACATCGTGTTGTTGATGTCATGTCTGGTCACGTCCGCACATGTCATCTGATAATGTTGTGTCTGGTCACGTCCGCACATGTTGTCTGTTAAGCATTGTAAAGGGTCACGTCTCCACATCGCGTTGTTAATGTCATGTCTGGTCACGTCCGCACATGTCGTCTGATAATGTTGTGTCTGGTCACGTCCGCACATGTTTTCTGTTAAGCGTTGTAAAGGGTCACGTCCCCACATCGTGTTGTTAATGTCATGTCTGGTCACGTCCACACATGTCGTCTGATAATGTTGTGTCTGGTCACGTCCGCGCATGTTGTCTATTAAGCGTTGTAAAGGGTCACGTCCCCACATCGCGTTTGTTAATGTCATGTCTGGTCACGTCCGCACATGTCGTCTGATAATGTCGTGTCTGGTGATGTCCGCACATGTCGTCTGATAGTGTTGTGTCTGGTCACGTCCGCACATGTTGTCTGTTAAGTCTTGTGAAGGGTCACGTCCCCACATCGTGTTGTTAATGTCATGTCTGGTCACGTCCGCACATGTCGTCTGATAATGTTTTGTCTGGTCACGTCCGCACATGTTGTCTGTTAAGTGTTGAGAAGGGTCACGCCCCCACATCGTGTTTTTAATGCTGTGTCTGGTCACGTCCGCACAGTCGTCTAATAATGTTGTGTCTGGTCACGTCCGCACATGTCATCTATTAATGTTGTGTCAGGTCACGTCCCTGCACCATATCTTGAAAATTCATAAACAGTCACCCCAAATATCAAATCAACCTTAGGGCGAAGGTATGTTACCGTCAATCAATATCTGAGCAAAGGTACATTACAACTCTCATTTACATAATTCTACATTTCTGCATAAGTATTATTATCTCCTCCCAGAGTGACATCGATAGATTACCTCCTCCCAGAGTGACAACATCCATTCACTCATCGCTGAATAACACCATCAATAGATTACCTCCTCCCAGAGTGACATCCAAAAACTTACCTCCTCCCAGAGTGACGTTCAACAGATCATCTCCTCCCAGAGCGACATCATCACTGTAAGCTTGAGGTAAGACCTGTTGTGTCATCAAAATTCAGATATGTAGGGGCATCCGTCTTTACTGCTTATCAAATACTTCGATAAGACAGTAAAGTGGGGGCAACTGTTGATACCTGAATTTTGACACCATTTTTAATTGATTTTAGCATTTCTGTTATTTAATTAATTTACTGTCATTTTTAGCTAATTTACTGTCGCTAGAATTTCTAAGTGTTTCATCGCATTTTAGCATCGTCAGCTTTCGAAATCTCATTTTTAATTTTTCGTCACGTATTTTCATTATTATTATCATTATTATTTTTAGCCTTAAAAATTATATTTTTAACTATCCGTCAGTCGTTTGCTAGTTTTTTCCTCGTTTAGGTCATCTCATGATTTTTAGGATTTTTAATATTTTAGCGCATTTTTTAGTATTTTTATTTTTAATTATTATTTTCGTTCGAGCTTTTATTGGACCCGTGTAAGTTCGCTCGGACAATAGCTTGAATTTGAAAGATTTTCCATCAACTAGTTGCTAGATTTTTTTCGGTCACAACGGTCTACAGCGTCTCGTGTAATTTTCGGCGTAACGTCATTATTTTTCCATCCGAACATTTTATATTTTTGAACGAGAAAATAAACACGTTAAATGAAAAATTCTCGTCATTCGCTGTAGACGGTCAAACCCGTCATATTTTTCTCTACGCGTCGGTACCTTCAGAATATTTGCTCGTAGGAATCGGCTCGAGGCCATTTAAATAAGCTAAAGTCAACTTGATCTCAACCGTTGATCTGGTCAACCAAGAAAAGTCAACCAGATCAACGGTTGACTAATTATCAAGCCATGGTGCATGCGCACCATGGACGTGAAGAGGCAGCGGAGCAGGCCACCAAGCAGCCTGTTCCCGTCGTGTCCTAGCCTGCTCCAGTTGTTTCCCGTCCCATCCACAATCATCACGGCCACCGTAGACCAGCCAGCGCACGACCACGGCAGCCACGCGCAGCACCGCGTCCTGCAAGCCACGCGATCTGTGGCTATAAATACCGAGCCCCATTCAACGTATTTTCGGCACCAAATCTGCAAGAAACCCTTGCTCTTTCTCCCTCTTGATCAGTTGCTCACTTAGAGCAATAATCGTCCAGTTTAAAGCTTGAGAGAGTAAGCTTTCTCTCTCTAAGCATTTTTTGGTTTTTAAGCTTTGTTTCTTCTTTAATTCGTTTGGCCGGATTTAGAGTAGATTAATTGCTTGCTTTTGTGCCATTAATTCATGTGCATGATGTAGATTAAATACATACTTTCAATTTTAAAAATCGTTAGCTAGATTGTGCGAATTAATTAGTTTTCGATAATTAACGGTTTTGTCATTTTTTCGAAATTAAACTCGGTACGATCTTTCTTAAAATCCGAACTTCGTACGGTCGAGACGCCGTCGAGGAGACGAGCGTCTCGGTACGAAGATCGCGACAAACGGGCAAGGCAAGCCGGAGCTTGGCCGCCGGCAGTAGCACCGGCGACCAAGAAGAGAGACGATGAACAGTGCCATGCAAGGCCTGTTCATCCGTCCGTGATGATGGGCTTGGCCCACCATCACCTCTTTCTATTTTCATGGGCCAGGCACTATTCCTGGCCCATTTTCCTTTTTTCTTTCTTTTTTAAATTGTGCCCAGCCCATTTTCAATTCTTTCTGACACTTCGGATCACACTTTTTTCGTAAAAATAATTCGTATGCTTCGTATGAGTATTTTTTTCGTACTATCAACTGTTTTAATTTTCTGCAAATATCATCTGCTTTAATTTTTCGCAAGCTGCTGGAAATTCTTCCGCAACATCAACTGTTTTAATTTTCTGTACTATCAACAGTTTTAATTTTCTTCAAATATCAACTGCTTTAATTTTTCGCAAGCTGCTGGAAATTCTTCTACAACATCAAATGTTTTAATTTTCTGTACTATCAACTGTTTTAATTTTCTGCAAATATCAACTGCTTTAATTTTTCGTAAGCTGCTGGAAATTCTTCCGCAACATCAACTGTTTTAATTTTCTGTTCTATCAACTGTTTTAATTTTCTGCAAATATCAACTGCTTTAATTTTTCGCAAACTGCTGGAAATTCTTCCGCAATATCAATTGTTTTATTTTCTGCAAATATCAAACTGTTTATTTTCTGCAAATATCAAATGGTTTATTTTTTGCAAATATCAAACTGTTTATTTCCTGCAAAATATCAATTGTTTTAATTTCCGCACTCATCATACTACTGAAAATTCTTCCGCAAATATCAATTGTTTTATTTTCTGCAAATCCTCAACTGTTTTAAATCCCCTGTGAATCGTCAACTACAATCATTTTTTCTGCACTTATCAAAACAACATTTAAATTTCGTATGCGTTAAATCCATCATTTTTCGCATGCAATCAACTCAGCATTTAAATTTTGTATGCGTTAAATCCATCATTTTTTGCATGCAATCAACTCAGCATTTAAAATTTGTATGCGTTAAATCCGTCATTTTTCGCATGCAATCAACTCAGCATTTAAATTTCGTATGCGTTAAATCCATCATTTCTCGCATGCAATCAACTCCGCATTTAAAATTTCGTATGCGTTAAATCCATCATTTCTCGCATACAATCAACTGTCTTTAAATTTTTGCACTCATAAAATTGCTTATTTATTTCTCAAGCTATCGCTAACACTCTCACCTTGTAGGTTTTAATTTCAAGCTTCGCTCGAAAGTACACCTTTCGATTCCTTTTTATTTATTCAACGCTTTTCATAAATATCAATCGTACGCATGATATATAGAACTGCTAGAATTAAAATCAACCCACATGAATAACGTGTTTAAAGAGTTGCTTAAAATGCCATGCTCATGTGATTTTAAATACTCGCTTATATTGACTGCATGTACATGGGGACTTTCGATCCCACAGCAGTTTTTCACTTCAAAATCTATCATTTAAATTTGTACTCTGTTAGCAATCCATGATAGGATCACGTAGTAATTAATTTAATCATGTATGGCCCGATGATGAAATAGAGGGCGCTCATTCAGTCTTTCAGAAAATCCAGTCCCATCACGTTACGGTCAAGAATAATCAATCGGTCTTAATAAATGGTAACCCCGTCCGAAAGACGTTCAAACGGTAACCCCGTTCAACGATTAATTATTTCTGAATAGTCACGATCATAGAAAAGACTAAAGTGACGATTCCTTTGAGGGTCCCCCTTTTAAAATAAAAATGCATTTTATCAAACACCTTTTAAAACACCTCTCTCATCAACCGGTAACCATTTTCGGATATGACTCGGGTGCCTAACACCTTCCCGAGACCATAATACGACCCCGAACCTTTGTCTGGGTCCAGACCCCTTTTTTGTGCCTTTAGTTTTTTTATTTATTATATTTCTTATGCCATGACGATTAGGGTTCCCTAATCCTAGCAACCAAATTAGGGTAGCGACTTCATTGCATGTTGCGAGGCGTCTGTTTACGCCGAGCATTGTAAGGTCCCAAATTTCGTTGCACACTCGCGAATATTTTATTTTCGGGGGGGCGCGACATTGGCTTTCTATCCAATGTGCGCGAGTTCAACGAAGCATGAAATACTCTCGAGTTTCGTTGTACGAAACCAGATACTCATTTTCTTTAGAAGCATAGAAAGAAATCCACCTTTTAGTTGGTTTGCGGCAAGTGGTTGTTACAACAATGCTAGACCTCTACACGATTTGACTAATCAAAGTAATCTTCACAACGTACGAGACTCTCGGTATCCTCTAGCACGAAATATTTGATCTCTACCTTTCTCAACCGATCTCTACATCTTGTGCATACATGACTTATGGTTTTCCTTTTGGCATATTAAGGGCGTCAATTCCCCTTTGTTATTTATCTGCCATATGCACCGAGCGCTAAAATACATCTTTAGTGTCTCCACCATTATTGCTTGGAGCGAACGCCTCTTCAATTATTCTTGTCATGGATCGTAGATCTTTATTTTGATCAGAAATTATCTTTGCATTGCCTACTCCCATCCTTAGCGCTAGATTTGCCATCATCCTTATCATTAAACCATAAAAAACTAAACGTTAAAATGACAATTTCTTATTATAACTCTTGATTTTCAGCGTTCGTGCGTGAAGTTTTTTAGTCCATGGGTCGTTCGCCAGTACTAAACGTGCTCCTTCTACGCGCATGTCACATCCATCTCTTCGATGTGCTTGATGTGTTCATGACCACGACCCCTACACCTAACCTAGAGGCCTAAGACACCATGCCCATGCAAGGGCCAATCACGCGTAGCATGGTGAAGAAGCTAGTCTTATGGATTGAAGCCGAGACTAGCAAAGAGCCATCTCAAGTCATGGAGAAGGTCACCATGTTGATTGCACACCATGAAGAAACCATCACCAACCCGTGCCCTTGAAGTTTGGGCAATTTTAGGGTTTTTGAGCCGTAGCTGGCAGCATACCGCCAGGAGCCAGGCGGCATGCTGATAGCATGTTTCATGGGCATGATTTTATCTTCTTTTCTAGCCTTTTCGGGGGCTTGATTTTGCTATTTGATCCTTATTTCAATCCTTTTTGCAGATCAGACCTGAAAGGAGAAAAAGAACGAAAAGAAGTGTTTTTGGAGGAATTCTTGGGATTTCGAGCTTCAATGCCCAGAAGATCAGAGTGTCGTCGAGCCCTCGACGCTAACCGGACCAGTGAGCTGTCTCTCGCCCGCGATATCTCTGCATCTATTCTCAATCGAAACCAAAGAGAAGAATCTTTGAAGATCTGCATGGGATTCCATGAGTTTCCAGAAGCTATCAGGCGCGCCAGAGATTCCAAGATATTACCTTAAAGGACATGTGCTGTCACGCTCCCATTGCTTCTCCTTCCCCTTAGCTGTTTTGTCCCCTAGCTAGTTTTAGGCTATATAAGCTTAACTTTAGGGTTTCTTGTGAGGACGACTAACCTAAGACATTGAAAGAGGTTTTCGACGTGATGAGAGAGCACCAAATGAAATTGAACTCCCGTAAATGTATGTTTGCGTCTCAAACGGGCAAGTTCCTGGGTTACGTGGTTAGCCAGAAAGGCATCCAGCCTAATCCCTCGAAGATTAAAGCCATTCACGATATGATATCTCCTCGAACTATCAAAGAAGTGCAAAAGCTCACAGGGCGCGTTATCGCCCTAGGACGGTTTATTTCTAAGCAAGGAGAGAGATGTCTGCCCTTCTTCAAGTTTATATGCAAAAAGGCTCCATTTGGCTAGACAGAAGAATATGAAGCGTTTACAAGCATGAAAGCTTATCTCTCATCCGACCTGGTGTTGACATGACCTGAGCCGGGGGATACTCTGTACCTATACCTTGCTGTGGCTGATGAAGTGGTCAGTGTCGACCTCGTACGAGACGACAACCACATCCACCACCCCGTATATTTTGTTCAGCCACGTTTTGAAAGATGCCGAGCTGCGGTATGCTCGCATAGAAAGAATAGCGTTTGCACTGATACAGGCCACGCGTAAAATGGATCGGTATTTCCAAGCCCACCCCGTCATCGTGCTCACGGACCAACCCCTAAAAAGGATCTTCAGAAAACCTGAGTCCTCTGGAAGAATGCTGATTTGGGCCATTGAACTCGAGCAGTTTGGGCTACAGTATGAAGCCCAGCCATCCATTAAAGCCCAAGTCCTAGCAAATTTTATAACTGATTGCACGTTCGTGCAGGATCCATTGACGGACCTACCCGAAGAAGAAAGAGATGACGTGGATCTCCCACTCCCTGAAACCTACACCGACTTGTGGGTTGTCCACGTGGACGGAGCCAAAAACCAAGAATTAACTGGAGATGGAATCCTAGTAACTGGACCACTAGGCATACAAATACGATATGCCATCAGGATTTTGCAGCCGTTATCCAATAATGCAGCAGAATATGAGGCGCTGTTAGTCGAGCTTAGAATAGGAAAAAATATATCCACGAAAGCCATACACGATGCCGGAGTAATGGGAGACTTGCGGCTAAAGATATATGGCGATTCCAAGCTGGTGATAGACCAAGTCTTGGGAAATTCTCAAGCCAGAGAACCCATCATGATTCAATACCTCTCTAAAGTGAAACACGAGTTGATAGAAATAATAAAAAGGGGCATACAAGTCAGCATTGAGCATGTCCCTCGAGAGGATAACGCTGAAGCAGACAATCTCGCTAAAATTGCAGCCAGCCCGAAAACACCCATACCCGCGGACGTGTATTTTGAAGAAATATATGTGCCTTCCTTCATGGAGGAACAAGTGTCGCTCTGTATCGAAGAAATTGAATATGACTGGCGAATCCCTGTAGTAAAATACTTGAAGAATGAGGAATTGCCCAAGGATATTGCAGAAAAGAAAAAAAGTGTTGAAGCAGGCGGCACGATGCACATATTACGATGGGGAGCTGGTTCGGAGATGTTTCCAGCAGCTAGGTACATAACAGAACAAGAGGGTCTCCACACTCTACGAGAAATCCATGAAGAAATATGCGGTATGCATGTGTCTGGCGGCACCCTAGCCGCGCAAGTCTTTAGGTCAGGATTTTATTGGCTTACCAGCCGCAGGGATTGCAATAATTTTGTACGAACCTGTCAGAAATGTCAGGAGTTCTCCAAGATTCCCCGACGACCTGCTACGGAAATCTCCAAAATTGTGGCCCCCTGTCCTTTTGCCAAATGGGAAATTGACATTCTAGGCCCGTTTCCAAAAGCGAGATCTCAGCTGAAATTTGTAGTCGTGGCAGTGGACTACTTCACGAAGTGGGCGGAAGCGGAAGTAGTGGCCAACATTACAACAAAAAAGATATGGCATTTTTTCAAACACCAAGTTATCATGCGATTTGGTGTGCCCCGTGTGTTAGTCAGCGATAACGGGACACAATTCACAAGTCAATTCTTTAGAGACCAGTACGCGGAATTCCAAATCGAGCAAAGATTCTCTTCCATAGCTCACCCACAGACTAACGGTCATGTAGAGGTAACCAACCAAAGTATTCTTAGTGGCATAAAAAAGAACCTAGAAGGATCCAAAAAGAAATGGGCAGGCGAGCTGCCATACGTGATGTGGGCATACCGCATGACCGTTAAAACCAGTATAGGAGAAACGCCCTTCGCCCTGGCTTTCGGCACTGAGGCCGTCACACCGGTAGAAATCGGTACTCTAAGCCTGTGAGTGCCATACTTCAAGGAAGAAATAAATGAACAGAGGTTACGAGAAAACCTCAACGCATTGCCAGAAGTGCACGAAGAAACCCTTATGAAAACGCTGTATTATAAGAGAAAAATGACGCGTTATCACAACAAGCACGTTAAAGAACGACTGTTAAAAGCAAGGGACTTGGTACTCAGAGACAAATGAGCAGCCGGAGAACGCATGTGGAAACGCAGTCCAAACTGGGACGGCCCATATCGCGTTACCCGCGTTATCGAAAAAAGTAGCATACCATTTGGAAACACTTGACGGTACTCCCTTACCAAACTCTTGGAATATAGCTCGTTTAAAATTATACCATGCTAGAATCTGACATATCTCTGCACGTTTGGATAACGTTAGCAATAACATGCATTAACACTCAAGTTGGAAATATTCTTGTGTTTTCTTGTGACTGATTACGTGCAGATAATGAAGGGTACCAGGAGTGAAAATCCTATCCTTGTGATGGCCGCTCCTGATCAGACGGTTCACGAAGACGAGGCACGCCCTGGCATACTTAAAGATTTAGTGCTGGGAGTGAAAATCCTATCCTTGTGACAACCGTGCTAACATAGGCGACTCATTAAGACGAGGCACGCCGCAGCACCGTCGGGAGTGAAAATCCTATCCTTGTAACAACCGCGCTAACATAGGCAGCTCACTAAGACGAGGCACTCCCCGGCTTCCTTGGGAGTGAAAATCCTATCCTTGTGACAACCGTGCTAACACAGGCAGCTCACTAAGACGAGGCATGCCCCAAGGAAGTAAAAACTCCATCCTGGAAGTGAAAATCCTATCCTTGTGACGACCGCACTAACACATGCGTCTCACTAAGATGAGGCACGCTCCAGGGATGTGAGGCTTCAACGCCTGGAAGTGAAAATCCTATCCTTGTGACGATCGCGCTAACACAGGCGTCTCACTAAAATGAGGCACACTATAGGCCGAATGTTGAAAGTCGGAAGGAATCGCGGTATCCCAGCGAGTAACCAGACGACAAATACCCGGTGAAGTTGACTGGTTGAGAAAGCGATATGAGCAACACCAACAACATCCTGGTACATGCAACTAGTGTTTATCATTGCATGCTATTCTACTAACACAACAACTGAGAATGTGCAGGAAAATCGCGGAACCGTTGAAATAACGAAGAGACCAACGCCCGTGCATGCGGTAATATCACACGGTCTGTTATCATAATCCACATGGCATGTGTACCATTAACGGCACATGTTCTGCCGCCCTTATTAAAGAAACATTGCTAGAAAGGGATACATCAACATCTATTTGTATGACATCTTCGCCCACTGGTGCGAGATATCTACATCCATACAGTGCCGCTATGAACGTTACCGCTCTAAAAGTCATCTGGTTGATTAAATTATCTCTTCAAAGGAATCATAGCTATATCCGAGGCAGTAATGCCTCTGGAATGGTCTTCTCGATTTGAAGGCGTATACGACAATAACGCCATGATATCTTCTCTTGCGAACACAGATTATATGCTTCATATCGTGGGTAATATCCATTATGACATCTCAGTATCATGAGTTCTCTTTCTGAAGCTATCTCTTATCTGTTATCTGCTTTAGAGTAAGCAACGTTATTCTATCCTGACATGGAGACGCATATCATGTCATGATATCTTGCAAAATACCTGTTATCATACGTCTATGATCCTACTGATTACACAGTTATACTATCTCTACTAGAATTCTATGGTTTTGCTGCGTTATGGCAGCCCTGCAGTAATGATCAGGCCTTTTATCAGCGTTATCACCTTAATATCGACATCATTATCTTATCGTGGGAGTTCGGAGAAAAAGAAACAATGTAAAGAAGATCAACCACAAAGACAAATGGCAAACAAAAGATATACGACTGTTCAAAAACCCGTGTAAGGGTTACAAAAGCAAAATCCCTCAGAGACAAGATCAAAAAAGGAGGGCAATGCCCGAAATTCAGAATAGATGGCAAAAGAGACCTATGGCGCTGTCATCCCGCTGTCCCCCTACCCTACGCGACTCTCTTCCCGTGTCTTGTAAAAGTTATCATCTGTAAGGACCCTAGACTTCTCCAGAAAGACTCGGGTAAGGTCCTCATCGTGAAATGTCTCCTCCTCATAAAGTTGCACGAAGGAGTCGGACATGACGCCATCGGTTATCTAGCAGTACCACTTGCATTTTTCTGCCGACCCTTTCGCTAGTGCGGCCTTCTCCTCTATCAGTCCCACCTTCTCCCCTTCCAGCGTGACATTTTTGCCCTTTTCTGCCGCTAATTCTGCGTTAAGCGCGGCACCTTTAGCGGCTTCCTGTTCACGAACCTCGTCCATCTCTTTCTTGACAGCCGCAAGGGCCTCTACTAGCTCTTAACGCTCCCCCGATAACCTCTCCTCTTCCTCTCTTTTCCTAGCAAGTTCTTCTAAAACCTGCTGATGGGCATTATGTAGCTCGTTGGAGGAAGAAGTGAGGGAATCAACTTTCCTCGTCATGTGATGAGCCCAGTAATGAAGATATCAGAGCGCACCGCATGCACTTGCTCCTCAGGAGTCCGAGAAAGAAATACTTCCTCCTCCTCCCGGAGCGATAACACATGGGACGCCAGAAGAGAAGAAGCTGTGGAAGAGCTATCACCCCCTACAGCCGCAAACCCAGTCCTACGTAAGTTACCTAAATCAATTTGATAGGTAATGGGCCCAGATTCGGAGAGTGAACTCAAATCAGCCATAAAACAGGAAGCGACAACCTCCCCCTCAGAAGGTGGACACATTTGAGCACTTGAGGGAACAAAAAATAAAGTAGTTGGAGATGGAGGTTGATGAGAAGAAGTGCCCATGCCAAGCCCAAAGGAATCATGAGAGTGGTAGGCTAGAAAATCAGACTCTGTTAAGTCCCTAGTAAAGCCCATAACTTGGGAAATAGAATGAGGAGGCGACGTGCCAAAAGAGTTGGGCGAAATATGAAAGGACCCAGAAACACCCACAGTCCTTAAAGGATCAGAAGACTGACCCCCAGAAGGCGCACGAAATAAAGGCGGCAACATCCCCAGCCTCTCTCTCCCGATCGATAACGCCCCCCCCCCCCCCCCCCCCCCCCCGGCGAGCTCACAACCTCCTCGTTAGGTCGTGGTTTGTTGCGACGTTGTTAGAACACGTGGGACAAGTTCATATTATCTTCTGGTGACGGATGAGCAGAAGCAGCAGCAGTATCCTACAAAGAGAAATATTGAGGAAGATAAGAAAACAAAATAGAAAGTAAGAAAATGTTAAAAAACGCGATATGCGAGATAATGAAGACATGAAAGAAAGGCATACAGTAGCGATATCATTAACAGACACTTCCGAAGATATTGCCACGTCTGAAGGACGGGTAAGGGCGGCAACGTGTCTTCTCCTCTTCTTTTTCCTTCCAACACAAAACTTAGAAGAAGACGCCTGAACAGGAATAACAGTGGCAAATACAGCTAGAACAAAAATGGGAACGATGACGGATTCTTCGCCAATCTGAGAAGTAGACCCCTGAACGGGACTAACAGTCACAGCAGATGGTAAAATAGGATTAACAGCCACAGCAGCAGCGACAGGTTCCTCCCTTTATAACAAGGAAACAATAAAGTACTCACTTTCAACACAGGCTCGAATGTCGATCCTGCACGCTAGTTTGCAAGTATGAATGCTAAGGTTCAGGTCGAGCAGTTTGTCTAACTAGCCTTGCTCATGCGAAGGGAGAGCCCCCCACCAACCCCAGGCCCCATCCCTGATATCGTGGTTAAAACCGGTCCTCCACCAAGGGCCAGGCAGATTAATAATAAAGAACTCATTTTTCCAATTATCAATGGATGTGGGAGACAGCAGCAACCAACTTCGACAGACTCTCCAGAGGACTGAAGTCCTCCAGAAAGGCAGCACCTTGCTTGGACAGAAGGGGGGCCATCATACCCTGAAGCTCCAGAATGTCCTCAGAGGTCTTGATCAGCATGGTCTCCAAGAAGCCAACGTCGGCTTCAGTGAGATTCTTCAGAGTGTGGGCCTTTGAGATCAAGAAATTTCTAATCAGTTCATTCATGGTGAAAATGTCAGAAGAAGTGTGGAAAAGATGAAAAGAATTAGTGCGATGAAAAATCCAATATATAGGCCCAAAGGAATGACGGTTTGAAAAGACGTGTCTCTCAGTAACCGCACCATCCCGTTACTTTGCAGAGCATGGAACAAACAAGGCCGAAAATGGAGCGATAGCCCTTGGTAAACACTCGGGCTCATTTTCGGTTGGGCTTATGATAACAATAGACGTAACTTCAGGGTCATTTTAGTCCTTACACCCAACGTTAAGGCCGGAATACTGTAGCTCTCATCCAGCGTCCGCCTCTATGGCTACCGCCTCTCACCTCACACGGAACCCTAGGATGGTCGACATCAGCGGGGGGAGGGGGGGGGTCTCACTAGTTATCTAGCCACACAACGACGTTATGCCATCCCAGGCAAGACATGACGTCACTTGAGGTACTTGGGCGTTATCTACCCTCAAGAGGTAACGCCCACCCCCTAGAGGTAATGCCCCTATTTTGCCTATAAATATTCCACCATTCAAGATAAAAAGGTAAGCCTATGATCGCTAGTCTAACCCCTGCCATTTGGTACAGCCTTACTGACTTAAGCATTGGAGTGTCTACGTCGGAGGCCCCTCTGGCGCTTTGCAGGTACATCGGATGGCGAACACAGTGATTCTGAACAACCATCTTCCTCATCTACCCTTCCCAGAACCCCGAATCTTATCAATACTAGAAGGCGGAGCAGGGGCGTTAAGGCTTTTTGTTTTTCTCTTCTTGGTAACGCGAGGCCGAGAAGAAGACGCCTGAATAGGATTAACGGCGACAAAAATAGCCGAAATAAAAACAGAACGGTGACAACTCCCTCGCTAATCTGAGAAGAAGACGCTTGAACGAGACTAGTAGCTGCAGCAGACGATTGAATAGGATTAGTGGTGGCAGCGACAACTTCCTCTCTTTCCTTCTTCTTTTGAGCTCTTCTCTCTCGTCTCCTAATGCATTTGGGTTTCCAGCTGCACGGAGGAACTGCACAACCACGAGATAACATTAGCATTAGTATCTCCCAGAACAACAAAGAAAATGGCAAAATACTCACCCTCAACACACTTTAGAAGGTCGATCCCGCAGGCTAATTTGTGAGTATGGACGCTAAAATCCAACTCGAGCAGTTTGTCCAACCAACCTTGCTCGCACGAAGGAAGAGGTTGCCGCCCACCCCAGGCCCCGTCCCTGATGTCATGATTAAAACCAGTCCTCCACCAAGGGCCAAGCAGATTAATAACAAAGAATCTATTTTTCCAACTATCAATGGAAGACTCAAGGTGCATGAGCTTGCAGGTAAAGGGTTTTAGCGATTCGTCATCATAACGAGGCGATATCGCTATCACGCCTCTACGACTATACAATTGAAAAAGGGAACGAAGCAGTAAAAGGGAGGGAGAAGCAATCCCCTTAAATCTATAGAGTTTTATGAAGGCGTAAATACAACAATATGCATTAGGGCTCAGCTGGGCAGGATTCAAATCAAATTCGGCAAGCAATTGTTCTATTAAGGGTTCAAGAGGAAACTAGAAACCATAACCAAACATCTTGGCATACAAAATCCTACGGTTGCCGGGTAATTCACTATTGAGATGGAGCAAATTAAGGGCAACCTTATCCGAACAACCTTCAAGAATGTGGGCATTATATTTATTTAACCACCACTGGAGCACGGCTGGAGAAGTGATAGTGGAAACGATGTTTTCAATCTTTTCCTCCCCAACAGATTTGGGTCGAGGACGACGAGTTCTTGCCATGAGAAAAGTAAAAAAGATGAAGAGAGTGACAGAGAAGATTAGAAGTACCTTTCCAAAGAGAAACCCTGAGTACCCAGACGGTGGAAAGAAGAAACACAAATCGCCTTTTGAAATATTATGAAAAAAGTGAAATAACAAAAGAAGGAAAAGAAGCACATGGTACATTTTATAACCCTAGCGGTTAACCAAAATGAATGTTGTAACAGTCGTTGTGTGGATGCGTCAGGGGGAAACGACACGCGCAATGAGTGCAGTTTTGGAAAAGCGAGAAGACGCTTAGATTTTACCACTCCCTAGGGGACGCCAACTCATAACACCTCCACGAAGAGACACGTGCATTCTGGCCATCATGACTTTCTCCCTCGCATTAATGAGGGATTCTCAAGCATTAAATGTTCTGAAAAACAGAACCGATTCTCAAGACAAAATAGATGCGATAACGTGACCGTCAAAGAAAAGCGGGATAGAGCGTTAACACGATTGACAACCGTCAAGATAGCACGAAGGAAGAAGATAACGCTACAAAGATCAATTATTATTTAAAAAAAGAGTCTAGGTGGCTAGGCGTTATTTAGGCGTTATGACAAAGTGAATGACATCAATGTTCAAATTTAGAAAGAAACAACAATTAATGGGGAGGGGAGGAGCCTTCTACGTCCTTCGTGCCACCTGAATCATCCAACAATTAATGGGGAGGGGAGCGCCTCGGTATCGCTGCCGTCGCCTATTTCTTCCTCTCCTGAGGAAAGGAGACCTTCCTTGCTCCCGTGAATCTCATTCATTTTTGCAGAAGCATAATCGGCTATCTTAGCAGGATCAAAAGTCCTACTGCGGTAATAGTCCGCGAACCCGGCATTAAAGGCCCACATAGTTTTCTTCTTCCACCAGTCTATCCTCGATGGGACCTTGGCCAAGTCCGCGTCACGGGCTAATATCTCTTCATGGAGAAGAGAGTTTTTCTTCTCAGCTGCCACCAGCTTTGCCTCCAAGGCTTCAATCTTAGCTTTCTCCTTAGATTTTTCCCTTGCGAAGTTGGCGCGACAGTCGTCCAGTTCTGCTTGAGTCCAATTCTGGAGCCGCGTTAACTTCCTCACTTTGGTCAACGCACGATCGAGTTGACCCTTTGTGTCGGATGAATCTTGAAGCTTGCCACCATGAGCCTTGATAAAATAATGCATTTTGCCAAAGAATCATTCATAACGCACGCGTGCTGAATATCGAGAGGAAGCTATAGCAACTTTTCCCCATCCTCAGGAAGACCTAACATTTCACCCACCAAAATGGTTGTCAGTTGATCTCGCGACAACGGGTCCGACACCCCTAAGCCACGAAGCCCGTCAATTCCAAAGTTCGACAGGTCCAACTGAAAAGAAGGTGCCCCCTGAGGCCCTTGAGAAGAAAGATTGACTATGAGAGAAGGAGCAAAATCACCAGCAGAACTGCTAACACCCCGAACGGAAGTAAAGAATAACGATTGAGGAACTCTCACTGATGGACCAGGAAATGCGCTCGAACTCGGAGCTGGTACCGCCACGTCAGAAATGCAGAAAAGATGTGGAGAATTAGTGCAGAGGAAGAATAAATTTATAGGTTTAAACGAATAACGGTTTGAAAAGACACGTCTCTCGATAATCGAACCACCCCGTTACCTTAAAAACTGTTAAATAGACAAAGCCAAAAATGAAGCGACAACCCTTGGTAAACACCCGGGCTCATTTTCGGTTGGGCTTGTGATAACTATAGAAGTAATTCCAGGGGTATTTTTGTCCTTACACCAGGCGTTAAGGCCGGAACACTGTAGCTCCTACCGGGCGTACACCACCAAGGTCATCGCCCATCGCCCCATACAGGACTCTCGGATGGTCGACATTAGCGGGGGCGCCTCACCCGATATCTATCCACATACACGACGTTATCCCATCCCAGACAAGACAAGGCGTCACTTAAGGGACTTGGGTGTTATCTTCCCAAAATGACGCCTACCCCCTAGAGATAACACCCACATCTCATCTATAAATACCTCACCACTCAAGACAAAAGGTGAGCCCAAGATCGCTAATCGAACCCCTGCCATTTTGAACAACCATACTGACTTAAGCATCGGAGTGTCTATGCCGGAGTCCCCCTCCGGCGCTTTGCAGGTACACGAGAACCGTGGTTTCGAGCGACCATTTTCCTCATCTACCCCTCTCAAGAACTTCGAATCTTATCACACAACAAAAAATTGATCTTTATATGGATCACTATACTTTGTAATCTCCTCCTAGAGTCCTGCAAACACGTAATGAATAATTAATCACAAATTTGAACATAATCATTAAAAAAATACAACAAAATGCATCACTTGGATTACTTACACTTTATTGGAGAAGATTAGCCTTGGCTATTGCAATGATTAAAGGGTCATATGACAGCCTTGATGGAAGCAATCCTTGCATTTCCAAACACTCCTTACTCTTGTGAGCAATTCTATATGTGTTGGACACCAATAATTTACGTTTCTCAACCATATGGGATTGAAGGGTGAGGAATGTATAATTACACTTCCTATCAGAAAACTCATGAAAGGATTTATCTACGGTTGCAACCAATTGAATCATAGACCTAGCATATTCCTTTTCCTGTAGAGATTGTATAGCCCTAAAGAAGCCAAGATCTAGGACATTAAGATCAAGGGAATTAGGGGGTTGACATAACAGCTTAACATTCAATCCTAGTGCATTAGCTGCCAAATAAAATTCTATATCATCAGCAAGAATATGAGTTTTCGTATTGTCCTATTGTATTATGATTGGATCTTTAATGTTGTCTCTAGGCCACTTATCCCTAATTGTAGGCAAAACCTTATTAATCGTGAATTTTCTAATCACTTGCCTGTCTATCTTATCAATTACCTTGACTTCTAATGAGTCTGCCAATCTATTTACACTGGACCTAACAACAGAAACTTCATTGACCAAAGGAAAGACTCATATTTTCCCATCAAATGTGCAATTACCATCCGAGTCATACCTAGGTCTAGCTACAGCCGCTAGAAACATAATTTTAGGAATAAAGTTAGAGCTTTTTATTTTCCTTTCTGAGTCATCTTCGTCTGCCAACAAGTAGTAAGTTTGTGTCTTCTTGTCATTTGAAACCACTTCTCATCAATGTGCACAACATTTTTCATCTCTTGGAACGTCTAATTACCAGGAGCTGAAGGTCGATCCATCATTGAGAGATAATTCTCAATCCGTTGAAGTCTATTAGCCTCGATTAAAGTGGTTTCAAATTACATTTGATGGCATTAGTATGTCGCTTGAACTCACCACTCTTCAACTTGGATGTCACACATCCCCTGGACACTCCCAATGCTGCAGAAAGATTCCTCAACGTTGTCCTCTTTCTAAGAGGAATGTTCCGAATCCTATCCAAATCAATATGAATCCTTTTCCTTCCGGAATTTTTAACTCTGTTGAGAGAAATGTTATGATTCCCAGACTCTTGCCCCTATTTCCACAACCTCTGGACAGAACAAATTGGTATGTTGAAGGCTCGAGAAACCTCAGTTGTTGTCCCTTTTTTCAGCTTCACATTCTCACTCTTTTGCAACAACAACTTATACGCAGCTAGCCTTTCATCATCATTTAACTCTTTCCTTTGTGGCTTTGATAAATGTTGTCCTGGAACTCACAACCCAAACTTACCTAGCCAAATGTAAACAAAATATTGTTAGGATAATTAACAGAATTAAGTTTTGTATGAAAGATGGATGACCTTGTTCACCATTTTCCGGCTGAGAGTCCATGTTCAAGTCTGGAATGTCATCATGGTCTCCCACCTCAGAATTTTGGAGCTCCATGAACTCGTCCTCTTCTTCCTCATCAGAAGTTTAGATGTTGTGGCATTGGCTAACCATTTCAAGATATTGAGGTAGAGAAGGGTTGTTGTTGAAGTCAGAGAAAGGATCAAAATCATTATGTTCCATCTATTCTCTGAACGGTCGTGAAGAATAGGGGTTCGGGTTTGGGAGAGCAAACAGAGGTGAGGATTATTCTGATTCTACAGATACAAATGTTTTGTATAATCACTCTGTAACATAGATACAATTGCAGCTGCAGACGGGAAGTTTAGAAATTTTCCAATGATTTAAAAAATTCGTTTGAAATTTTTGGCGGACTGATGCAAAAATCTTCCATGAGAAATGGCGGTGGTTTAGAAAATTGGAGTCGATGGCTTCAATTCCTAACATAAGCGACGCCGTATCCCCCTCCCACAAATCTAGCCCAGCCAAGCGAAAACTTGGGCCTAGTTGTCAAGCCCAACTTCATGCTAGAAGCTGAAACATAAACCAATGGCAGTTTCATAAATAACGTAAAAGGGTAGGGGTAAAATAGTCATAAAGTACCTCATTTTCTGTAAATCAATAATTGCCTTAATTCGTGTGCCAACACCCAAAACGTCGTTTATTTTCGAGCGGAGGGAGTATAATTTATAAACTACCGTTGTGTTTCCTGTTACCATCAAGACCAAGTAACCTTTTCTTTCTTTATTCACTCTACATCCGTTCTTCGGCGAAGAGCCAACTTTTCAATTTTCAACATGGAAACCAACTTCTAATTTGCTGGGATTTTGTTTATCTGTTACATAAGAATGAAAAAGTTCTGCTCTTTCTTTTCAAATTCACCTCAAGGCCAATAAAGTTACAGCTCACTCACACTCACACAACTATTTTTTCGTACACCCTCTTCCTCTTCATTAATTTCCTCTATTGTCTTAATTCTCTATCTCCCTGAATTCTTTGTTAGGAACAAAACCATCTATTGATATCCAAAACTTATCTCTTTTTTCTCTCTATAAATTTTGGAAACACAATTTGTGACTTATGGGGTTTAACTAGGAAGCTGCTTGCTCGTCATCTCATCTGCTAAAAGTTCTAAACTTTTCAACAGAAGACACGCCCCTTTTACGAAGCCAACCTCTGCTTTCTTCAAAAGCCAAGACTTTTGCTAATGTCTTCATAGCTATTGTAGGAGCAAGAGTGCTTGGCCTTCCTTACACTTTCAAGAAAATAGGCTAGGTTACGGGCTCTCTCGTGGTTTTTGTCATTGCTTTTCTTTCCTACCGTTGAATGATGCTCCTTATCCATACTCGTAGGAGGCTTGAATCCCTTCAAGGATTCAAAAAGATTGCATCTTTTGGTGATCAGGTTTTTACTGTCTATGGCCTAAGTGGCCAGCTCGTTGTTGATGTCATGATAATACTTGCTCAAGTAGGGTTTTGTGCTAACTATCTTATTTTCATTTCCAACACTCTGGCTTATATGTTCAATCATGACGCTGCTGATAAATTTTGGGGTTGTTTAAGTCGTAAGACTTTTTACGTATGGGGTTGTTTCCCTTTTTAGTTAGGGTTGAATTCAATTCCAACACTAACCCATTTGGCTCCTCTAAGTATTTTTGCTGATGTGATTGATGTTGGAGCTATGAGTGAGGTAATGGTGAAAGATACCTTGGTTCCTCTACAAAACAAGCCTGTTATACATATTTTTAAGGGATTTTCATCTTTCTTTTATGGTTTGGGAGTGGCTATTTATGCATTTGAAGGTATCGGTATGGTATTGCCATTAGAATCCAAGGCTGAAGATAAGGAAAAGTTTGGGAAAGTGTTGGGTTATTGCATGACTTTCATTGTTATACTATATGGAGGATTTGGTGTGCATGGTTACTATGCTTTTGGTGATGAAACTAAAGATATAATCACAACCAATTTCTAGCTCGGATTGTTGACTTATCTAGTTCAAATCGGTCTATGTGTCAATCTATTTTTTACTTTCCCATTGATGATGAATCCAGTTTATGAGGCAGTGGAGAGGAGATTTTGTAGTGCAGGTACAGTTTATGGATGAGATGGGGTGTTGTCTTGGCAGTGAGCTTGGTAGCTCTGCTTGATACGGTCTTGGTACCAAATAGAGAGATGAAGCTGAAATGATGTAGAAGCACGGATCTAGTCCCCTTTGTGAGGTTGGCGTGAGTGAATGATGGATTGAACAAGTGAATGATAATAGAGGATAAATGGAGTAAACACAACGGATTTAATGGAGGATAATCAAAAGTGTATTGATGATGACAATAAGGAACTTACAAACTTGACAAACCCCCTCAAGTCTTGCTTGAGTAACCTTGTCGAAAAATGAGTAAGGATATCTAATAATCACGACCCTCTCAAGTCTAGCTTGAGCAACTCGAATTTGTATAGATAAAGATCAATAGTTCTAAAAACCCTAAACCCTAAAGCTAACCTAAGAGATATGGTCTATGAGGAAATCACATTCAAATCAAAGACATAAGGCCTACAAATAAAAGAGGCTAAGTCCTACAATTTATACCTATGAATTATTACATGGGAAAACCCCAAATTACTCTTTAGACATAAGGCCTTGGACGCTTGGCTTAGTGTGCTAGAAGATGGGACATGAGGGCTAGGCGAGGAAGCTAATGGGCTAGGCAGAAACGCTCATGGCTTGCTATGGTTTTGGGGCGGCCCGAGTCATGGTTTGGTCGGCCAACCCGTGAGGTGCTCTCGGCAAAGATAGGCCAAGTAGGAGGTCTTTCACGTGCAATGCGTGCGGGCACGGGTGGGTCCATGCTCGTATCATTCCATCCCTTTTTGAGGAGATTCGTTCTTGAATCTAAGCCATGGAGCATGTGAAAGGCCGAAAGTGTAGATGATGATGACTTACGAATTACCATGTCTCCCTTCCCTTCCATTTTCTTCTCAAAATACAGGGCCAACAGAGTGAAAGAGGGGGACTCGGCCAAGATGATGAGCCAAAGGAATGATGGAGGAGGCCTGGCCAATACACTCAAGTCCAAGGAGGAATGGGTCTGAATAGCTATGGGGAGGCACCGCCGGAATGATGGAAAAGTCGTTGCCAAGGGACTTACATATGCGCTGCAAAGCAAGACAATGAAGAGCTCTCTCATGGCAGCCCGTAGACAACCCACTAAGCCCTAAGTCACTCCTATTGCTGACATCCACCCCATGATCATCACCATGTGAACATACACTCAACGCATCCATTTTCGTGACCAATGGAACCACAACATCATCAATGGGTGGCAAAACATGCGTCTCCTCTCTAAATGGAACCAAACCCTCTTCACTTAGATGTAAATCGAAAGAGTACACACTAACCTCATCAACCTGTGTTAGAAGCCATAACCGAATCAAAGGTGGAAGACTTAGCCGAACCCTCAACCACCTCTTTGGCACCCATTAGCACCATGCGATGCTCTCGACCATGATAAGAGGAATGTCTACCACGGTCATAGGAATGTTGAGAAGGTCGCCGGACAAAAACACAAGTAGCGGAGCCATGGCCACGACTTTGGTAGGATGTGAAACCTAGGCCATGGCTTGGAAAAAGTGCAGCTTCTGTGTAGAAGTCGTGACCTTGGCTTTCTTGGTCGTTATGCTCATGCCAACTTGACCCATCTATGTAGTCCTTTTGCCCATAATAATGATACACACCATCCGTACAAGAGGCATTACCATCATAGATAGAGACACTTTGGCCATCCATCCTAGAATCCACATTGTTATCATACCCAAAATAACATGACCCATCGATGTACCTCTCTTGCCTATAAGGATGAGACACACTATCCGCACAAGGGACATAGCCATCATAGCTCGAAATACTTTGTCCATCTAACCTACAATCCACATATGCATCATACCCAAAAGAAGTTTGATCATAAGATGGAGGGAATGTACCGTAAGAACCATATGCTTGCCGAGATGGCTCATGATGATCAAACTCTGGCCAAGAAGAAAATGCGGCATAAGAATGTGAATCATGGTCATCAACCCCATAAGAGTAATTCCCATAAGATGTCTTACTCTCATAAGAGCAACTCTCATTATAAAATGGAGACATGGTAAAGTTACCTACAAAAAGAACAAACGCAATTCAACTAGCAAAATAACTTAATCCCTCCTTCACGAGTTTCACTCGTGTTTCACAGAACTCTCTAATATTCTCACAACCTTTCCCACTCTTATCTCCAAACATAAACCAAACCTTAAGCTAGCAATGACTCTAAGAATCAACGAAAGCACAAGGAATGCAAGGAAAATAAGGGTTAGAAAGAAAGGTAATGAAAGCCGAAATAGTGTTCAACAAGGAATGCTTGATTTAAACACCAAATTGACTTAGATTGGACTATGAATGTGCGGAAACAAGGAAGAATACATCAATAAACAAGCTACATAATGGGTGTCGAATCCACCAAAAATAAATATAAGGTACAACTCGCTACTAAGAACAATTGAATTGTAGATAGCAGTAAGAGGATCGATCCACAGGGAGCTATGGTGTGACTTTTGTGTGAACTTGTAATAATTAAATAACACTTAGGTGGAATTTGGGAGTTTGTGATAGAACTTAAAATTGAAAAGTAAATAAAGCACGTAGTTGTCTTGGCCAAGAATAATGCTCTTGGTCAAGACGATAGAATCAACATTAGAGATTAAATAAGAGAGAGATTTCCTAGTAGAGGCTAGCAAGCTATGAGACAAGAGATACAATCATCGATGATAAGATTTTGTCTTCTGCCGAAGTATGTATGGCGGAACGGCTCCTCTCAGATAAGTGCTCACGACGGTCCGCGGTACCTGCAATACGCCGGAGGGGGTCTCCGGCGGAAACACTCCGATGCTTAAGTCAGTATGTGTACTAAATTTGGCAGAACTTGGGCCAGTCAGATTACGCTTACCTGCCTCCTTTGAGGGGGAGGTATATATATAGAAGAATTGAGCATTTCCGCGTTTGGGGATAGCTGAGAGCTATCCCTAACATTAGGGATCGTGGTTCGCCCCTCGGATGGTATGTTACCGTGGCGATAGCCATGGGATAAATGCTACCACGATAGGGTAGCGACTGAGTGGTCCCCCTGACGCGTGGTATTCCTCAGAATGAGACAGCTCCTCGAGACATCTAGAAGGTTCGTTTAGGAAAACTCCTGAGCGCTATTTTGCCCTCTTGGCGTCAGCCTCTGGGGAGGTAGTGGCCCTCTCCCTACCGCGAAGGTGGGAACAGTGATCTCTTCTTTCAGTTCAGGGCAATAGACGGAAATACCCTTTTCCTTAGGTGGATTGTTATCAATCGACGCAGGGGTATTCATCTTCAATCTACAAAGTTGCTATAGGATGAAGGTACGCTTATAACCCCTGCTTCCCTCCTGCATCAACACCACCTCAGGTACGCTTAGAGATGATGCCTTACAAACGAACACCTTGAT
Source organism: Viola odorata (assembly GCA_963691705.1). Classification (NCBI taxonomy): domain Eukaryota; kingdom Viridiplantae; phylum Streptophyta; class Magnoliopsida; order Malpighiales; family Violaceae; genus Viola; species Viola odorata. The sequence continues at coordinate 34,181,097 of OY829543.1, read as the reverse complement.
GGTTAAAGGGTTTACTGAGTTGGCAGATGAACGGCTAGGGGAAGACAACTCTAGACTAGTATCCTCAGGCGTCAATCGGGATTGGATCCGATTAACCTTTCCCCCTACCATTTCCCGATCATGTCGGTAACGTGTAGGTGTCTACTTTGATTCTCTTGATCGATAATCCACAACCAAGGGAAATGACTGTTGTAATGAGTATTCAACACTAAATTGACCAGATTTAATATCAAACAGAAATACGTTAGGAATAATCACGAGATTAATTAAATACAGATTCAAAGACTAAAAAGATCGATTAGGTCTCATGTATATTCATGCTCATGCTTTAATGCCTCAACTAAGAACGATGTGCTTAGCTACCCATACTCATAATTGAAAAGCGAATAAATAATATATTAAGATGATGGAAAATTCCTCATCTCCGAAGGAGAAAATGTATGTGAAGATAGTGGCAAAAAGCCGAGAAAAATATTCAAACCCATATGGTGGAACCCCCTTCTCAAAAAACCTTGGAAAAGTATAAATAGTTCCCAAAAATAACCAAAAGAGGAAATTAAGGAAAATCGTATCCTAATCAACTTTAAATTGTATTTTGATTGCTCTCATCCTCACAAGGAAATATCATCAGATCAAATCAGTAGAGCACATCTACAATCAGTCTGTGATCAACACTTCAATCGTCAGGGCAGGAAAAATCATCTACCAGCGCCATCTAATCCGTTGTCTGCTCCGCAATGTTTTCTAAGTGAGGTTTGGCCAAGCGAGTCTGTCTTGGTCCAGAATGTATCCGTCAACCTGCCCGCTCCATATCTGCCAGTAATTATGCCCAATTCTGCTCCTTTTTACTCCTTTCCCCTCTTAGGTTGTCTCCTGCAATAATCGAATGACCCGCACCAGAATCAATAGCATACCATTCGAAAATACAAGAGATTAAGTGGTAAAAACTACCACAATTAGAGCTCAATCACTACACAAGAAAAAACTAAAAGGAAAAGAGAAAATAAGATGAAAGCCGAATGTATGAATATGGAGGGAAATTTTAACAATTTGAAAAATGCACACCGTTTATTAAACTACTACACTTAAAATGCATACACACACAAGGGTAAGTGGTAAAAACCACCACAATTAGAGCTCAATCAAACCCCCCACACTTAGCCTAATGCTTTCCCTCAAGCATACTAACTCTAAAACAATAAACATCTTGTATGTATATAGTCACAATTCTAGTGCTCCATGACAGAATCATGCAAACTAGGATTCAACCAACTGTTCTATCTTCCTCGACTTCCTATTTCACATAGATTGCTTGCATTTTTACTAGAATTTTTAGGCCTATTTTAAATTCCCTGAGAGGCTAGCAATCCTAGTGATCAGGGACCCTAGGATCATCTTGCTCACACAGGAACTGATCCTCCTGGCCACCCTGGGCTCAACTTGTGCCCATTATCCAGGCACCAAAGGATGAAGAGTTCATCCTCAGTCAGGACCCTGACTTCTTGGTGTTCCCACAAAGACAGATTGAAAGGATTCTATGGAGAATCCTGAGAACTGGATCACAAAGCCTTGAGGCTTTGGATGAAGCATCAAAAATTATATTAGGATCTTTAGTTAGAGTTCTAAAAACTCTTATTGCATCCCAGTTCTCAGGGATCTCATAGAATGTGCTGGGGTACCAGCTTGGCTGATCCTTATAATCATGCACAAACCCTAACAGCACATCAAACTTATGCAGACTCAAATAATGCAAATTATCACACAATCTGAATTTAATAACATTCCATGCACGAATATTGGGGCGGTCCCCATATTTCAAGCTCATGAAATGGCAATCAAACTAGAAAGTGGAGTGAAACTCCAAACACAGCTCATGGTAAACTAATTTAGTGGGGAATAAAATATACCCCCAACCTATATCATTGACCATTTGTCTAAGCCTAACTTGCAATCTTAAGTTGTACATTAGGTCATCATCAAGAATGATACAGGGTGTGATCACTAGGCCCATAGAGAATCATCAAGCTTCAAACTCCAATCCTTGCGAGATTGATTGACCGTCTTTTCTAATATGTACTTGATTTCACGGTTGGACACCTCAGCTTGGCCATTCATTTTAGGGTGATAAGCTGTGGATGTTTCATGATGGACTTCATACTTATTGAGGAGGGATGAAACCACTGGGTTGCAAAAATAAGTGCCACGATAACTGATGAGGGCACGAGGTGTACCAAATCTGTTAAAGATATGGGTGCATAGGAAGTTTACTACCACCTTGGAATCATCGATCCGGGTCGGCTTGGCTTCAATCCACTTGGAAACATAATCTACGACAAGAAGAATGTAGATATTTCCAAAGGAATTTGGAAAGGGACCCATGAAGTCAATACCCCATATGTCGAAAATTTCACAAGGAATGATGTTTGTGAGGGCCATTTGGTTTATGGCTCCGATATTCCCAGTGACTTGACATTGGGGGCATGAAGCACAAAATAGATAACTATCCTTGAAGATGGATGGCTAGTAAAGGCCGGCTTCTAAGACCTTTAGAGTAGTTTTCTTTGAAGCGAAGTGTCCCCCTTCAGTCGCTGAATGGTAAAATTTCAAGATCGATGGCACTTCATCCATGGTCAAGCAACGACGGATGATCTGATCTGAGCATTGTTTTCACAAGTATGGGTTATCCCAAATATAGTATTTGGATTGCCTCCTGATCCTGTTACGTTCAGAGGGTGAAGCGTCTGCTGGAAATGAACCAGTAGCATAAAAATTGACGATGTCAGAGAACCAAGGAAACTAGATGGCGTGGGCAAGACACAAATGCTCATCTGGGAAGGTGTCTCTGATGGGTAAAAGCGAATCATCCGATTGAGTTCGAAGTCTACTCAAGTGGTCAACCACAAAGTTTTCTGATCCTTTTTTATCCCTGATCGAGATTTTGAATTCTTGGAGTAGCAAGATCCAACGGATGAGACGGGGCTTTGCATCTGCTTTTCTCAACAAACACTTTAGGGCAGAGTGGTCTGAAAAGACGATTACATTTGTGCCCAAGAGATATTGTCTGAACTTATCCAGAGCATAAACAATCGCGAGGAGTTCCTTCTCCGTAGTGGTATAATTTTGTTGAGCTAGGTTAAGCAACTTGGACGCATAATAAATGACATGTCTCTGAATCTTTCTTCTGGCTTAGAACAACTCCAAGGGCTTGATTGATTGCATCACACATGATCTCGAAAGGTAAAGACCAATCGGGGGCATGAATGATAGGAGTTGAGATAAGCCTGCTCTTGAGAGTGTCGAAGGTGATAACAATAGACCTAACGCCCAGGGCATTTTCGTCTTTACACCCCGCGTTAGGGGCAGAACGCAGTTATACCTACCGGATGGCCAAACTCGGGGCTATCGCCCTTTATTAAGCGAGCAGCGCTGGGATGGTCGACATCAACGGGGGGGGTCCCATGAGGTCACTTTGTCATGACCAGGCGTTATCCCATCCTAGGCTGAGCGCACCATTCCTTGAGGAAGGTAGGCGTTACCATGCCTAGGTAATGCCTACCCCCATATATATTTAACGCAACGATAGCATACCGTTGGCGGGAATGTCAACCCCCTGACAGGCCCGTTAGCGCCCTCTATGGCCGAACCCCCCAGAAAACACCCCACTTTTCGCCTATAAATACCCCCATAATCAAGGAAGAAGGTAAGCCTAAAATCGCTGGCAAAAGCTCTTCTACTTTGACCACTCATACTAACTTAAGCATCGGAGTGTTTACGCCGGGACCCCCTCCCGGCGCCCTGCAGGTACACCGGACAACCGCGGACGTGGAATCCAAGGAGCCATTCTCCTCTTCTACCCTTCGCCAACAGTCAAAATCTTATCAGAAGGCAACCTGAAAATTCTCATCAAACTCAAAAGCAACATCTTTTTGGAGTAGACAGCACATGGGCTGAGCAATTTTGGAGAAATTCTTGATGAACCTTCTATAAAAACCGGCATGCCCTAGGAAAGATCGCACGTCGCGGAAGCTGGTGGGGTAGGGTAAGGACTCGATTACTTCAATCTTGGCCTTTTCCACTTCAATTCCCTTGCGAGAGACGATATGACCCAGAACGAGACCTCGATCGACCATGAAGTGGCATTTCTCAAAGTTCAAGACGAGATTGGTCTCGATGCATCGCTCCAAACACCTTTTCAATTTACCCAAGCACTCTGAAAAGGAGTTACCATAAACCATAAAGTCATCCATGAAGACCTCGATACCATCTTCAACCAATTCAGAAAAGATGATCACCATACAGCGTAGAAAAGTGGCGGGGGCATTACAGAGGCTGAAGGGCATACGTCTGTAGGCGAAGGTACCGTAAGGGCAGGCGAAAGTAGTCTTCTCTTGGTCTTCGGGGGCAACTAAAATTTGATGGAAACCTGAGTATCCATCCAGGCAGCAGTAATGACTCTTGCCCACGAGACGCTCCAACATTTGGTCTATGAAGGGAAGAGGGAAATGGTCCTTTCTGGTAGCAGCATTCAACCGGCGATAATCAATGCACACTCGCCATCCATTCTTAATCCTGGTGGGAATTGATTCACCATCTTGCCCAATGGTAATGGTGATACCTAGTTTTTTGGGCACGACTTGTATCGGGCTGACCCATGGACTATCTGAGATGGTGTAGATAACACCCGCATCTAGCAACTTCAATACCTCTTTTTTCACCACCTCCATCATAGGTGGGTTCAATCTACGCTGTGGCTGGCGTATTGTCTTGCTGGCGTCTTCCAAATGAATTCGGTGTGTACACAAGGCTGGTGACAAGCCCTTGATGTCTGCGATAGTCCAGCCTATGGCCTGTCTAAATTCTTTCAATAAGGAAATCAGCTCATCTTCTAGGCCTTCAAGCTTGAAATCCCAAGAATTCCTTCCAAAAGTGCATCTTTTCTCTCATTTCCTCTTTTTGGCACTGATCTGCAATAAAGATGAAAATAGAGGTAATTTAGCAGAATCATGCCTAAGAAAAGGTCTAAAATAAGGAGGAAATCATGCTCAAGACACATGCTATCATATAGCGCCTATAAAATCCTGCATAGCCAAGGAAAGAATGAACCTCTCTAACATAAGAGGGGTAAGGCAAATCTTTGATAACATCTATCTTTGTTGGGTCTACCTTAATTCCATCCTTGGATATTACATGGCCTAGAACAATGCCATGATCGACCATGAAGTGACTTTTTTCAATGTTTAAAACCAAATTAGTTTCAGTGCATCGCTTTAAAATGGCTTCAAGGTTTTTAAGATAGTGATCAAAATAATCTCCGTGTACAGTAAAATCGTCCATAAAGACTTCTATATATTTTTCTACAAAATCAGAAAAATGCTAACCATGCATCCCTGAAAAGTTGTAGGAGCATTACACAAACCAAAGAGCATCCTTTTGTATGCAAATGTTCCGAAAGGACAAGTGAAAGTTGTTTTCTCTTGATCCTCAAGTGCTACAGGGATTTGATGAAATCCTGAGTAATCATCAGGGAAGCAATAATGTGATTTACCTACTATCCTTTCTAACATTTGATCAATAAAGGGTAGGGGAAAATGATCTTTCCTAGTTACGTTGTTGAGGTGTCTGTAGTCAATGCAGACTCTCCATCCATTCTGAACTCTAGTTGCACTTGCTTGCCATCCTCATTTTCTATTACTGTAATTCCGGTCTTCTTTGGAACTACCTACATAGGGGAAACCCAATCACTATCAGAAATGGGGTAAATTACTCCTACATCCAGCAATTTGAGGACTTCTTTCTTAACAACTTCCATCATAGGAGGGTTAAGCCTCCTTTGTGGTTGTCTGATTGTCTTTTTGTCCTCTTTTGTGTGGATTTTATGGGTGCAGAAGGTTGGTGATATCCCCTTAATATCCGCTATAGTCCATCAAATTGCCTCCTTGTGCTGTTTGAGCAAATCCACCCATCGTTCTTCTTCTTCCTTGGTCAACTTACTAGAAATTATAACTGGCAGTGTAGATTCTTGACCAAGGAAGGCATGCTTAAGGTGATCTGGTAACTTCTTAAGCTCGATCTTTGGTGTCTGAACAATATAAGGTAAGAGTTTATTATAGACTTATGGAAGCTCAGATTTGACCTCTTCATTAAACAGAGGCCCTAAGACATTAAGCTCATCCACAATCTCTAATAAATCTTTGCCAATAGTCAACTCTTCCTTCATTTTTTTCTAATTTCTCTCCTTTCATTCCCCTGGTAAGAACATAGCAAAGGGGGTCAGTCTCATTAAGTACATATACCGCATTAGCTGGGGGTTCATATGCATCCACAAAACACAAGCTATGCATCTCGCTAGGATGCTTCATAGCGTCATATATGTTAAACTTAATTGTTTGTCCACAATACTCAAGTGAAAGGTGACCATGATAAACATCAATTAAAGTTTTTGCAGTTCTTAAAAAGGGTCTGCCCAAAAGGACATTAGTGGAGTTGGTAGAAAGATTCATGTTCATGTCGACATTATAAAAGTCAACAGGGTATATGAAATCATCGACTTGGACAAGAACTTCCTCAATAACTCCCTTGGGGTGTATGATTGATCAATCCGCAAGTTGGATGACTACTCTGGTATCCTTCATGGTCCCGATGTTTAGCCTCTCATATTCTACAAGTGACAGCACATTGATCCCTGCTCCTAAATCGCATAAAGCGTTTTTAATCTTCTTGTCCCCTATTTTGCAAGGTATGCTGAATGTGCCTTGATCTGCACACTTCTCTGGAAGTTTCGACCGAGATATGGAGGAGACATTCTAAGTCAAGTTAATCTGTTCAATCCCTACAAGTTTTTTTTTTAAAGCATAAAATTTTAAGGAATCTAGCATAACTAGGAATTTTAGAAATCAATTCAAGCATAGGGATATTAATTGCCACTTTTTTTTAAATATGTCCATAAACTCCTTTTCTTCCTTCTCTTTTTTCATCTTTGGAGGTGTATGTGGAAAAGGCGGCGCATCCTCCACTTTTTCTTTCTGTTTTGCGATCTCTTCAGCTTTCTTGGTCTTCCTTTCAGCTTTCTTGATTTTTAGTTCTTCCCTCATATCTTGCTTGGTCAGGAAAGGTTCATCCTGTATAGCTATGATTGTTTCGGCTTCTTCCATCTCTTCTGCCTCTTCTTCCTCAATTTGTTTCGGTGACTTGTACTTGTACTTCCTTTCAAACTCCATCACTTCTTGCCAGTTCTTGTGCCTCGGTTTCTCCTTCTTCTTTTATATGCCACTGTCTCTTCTCTTTCGGGAAAGTTCACACCACTTCTCAGGTTGATCGTATTAACGTTGTACTTCTCCCTATCCTTCATTAGCAGCTTCAGTTGCTTCTGTATTTCTGTCAACAAAGCTTTTTGCTGAGAGAATCTGTTGTCTATTTCATCATCATGTGTGGGGCCAGCAATCTGCAATTGCTAAGGAGGTACGGGTAGTTGGAGAGGTTGATTATGAAGGTACTGGCTTTGTTGGCTTTCATTGTAACCATAGGTTGCATTTAATTTCATAGTGGTTTTGATAGCACATTTCATGGGCGTGATTTTATCCTCTTTTCTAGCCTTTTCGAGGGCTTGATTCTTCTATTTGACCCTTATTTCCATCTTTATTGCAGATCAACCCCAAAAGGAGAAAAAGAGCGAAAAGATGCATTTTCGGAGGAATTCTGAGGATTTCAAGCTTCAAGGCCTAGAAGATCAGAATGTCATCGAGCCCTTGACGCTAACCAGACTAGTGAGCAGTCTTGTGCCTGCGATGCTTCTGCATCAGTTTTTAATCGAAAGTCAAAGAAAGGAATCTCCAAAGATTCCCACGGGATTCCTTGCATTTCTAGAAGATTCCATGCGCATCTAGAAGATCCCAGAATATTCCAGCACGCTCCATGTGCTGTCACTCTCTCCCCTTAGCTGGAATTTATCTTTTTGTAGTCCTTTAGTTGGAATTTGTCCACTTGTGGGATGGACACTATATACCTTTAGTTTTAGGGTATTAGGCATCATATCTCATTTTTAGTTCTTGGCAGCCGCCTCTTAGGTTTCTTTTCTGGGATTTGTTCCTCCCTTTTGTTGGAGCAGCCGCCACCATTAATCCTTCTTCAATCCGGAGCTTTTAAGCTCCGGCCGGTATTTATTAAGCTTCCATTCCCTTTCTTGTCTCTTTACTTATATGTTATTTATTAGATTTATTTTTATTACTTGTTAGCATAAGCGGCTAAGTTCATCTTCTTAGTAAAGGGTGTTTCAAGGGTTACAAGGATTAGTTAAGAGGCCTAATTGTGTTTAATATATTCTTATTGTTGTATTTGCTTGTCTGTCGTTATCATGCCCTCGGAACCTCTTTAGCAGTGACAGTGTGGGGAGGAGTCTGGGAGGATGATGAAGTGTCTAGGTTACCTCTTTAGCAGTGACAGTGTGGGGAGGAGCCTGGGAGGATGGCGAGGTGTCTAGGTCATCTCTTTAGCAGTGACAGTGTGGGGAGGTGATAAACCCTTATAACATGTCTAGGGCACGAGAATGAAATATCTTTACGCCGATGATTAACTAACCCGAATGCAACCTAAGAATACCCCTTTGCTAATATCTCTTCCCATCATATTAATATCTCTCTTACTGTCTTTCTTATTTTCTTGCCCCTGAATTGCTTTTGATTATCTTGCCCTGGATTGTGTTTTACTTTCGTGCCCTTGATTTATGTTTACATGTCTAGCCCTAGATTACTGATTTTATTAGTTAACTTGTTAGCTCTTATCTCTCTTGGTTAACTTGTTAGCCAACCAACTCCCTCCCCCCCCCCATTTTTGTTGTTGTCTCGGTCTGTTTGTCTTTGTCATGCATGAAAGGTAGAGTCTTGCCCTAGTCTCCGTGGATCGACCCTGTTACCACTATGTATAATTTATTATGCACTTGATAGTAGGTCTTTATTATTTGTTTGATCGTGCCCTCGAGAAGCACGCATCAAAATGGCGTCGTTGCCGAGGATTGAACCCGGGTCACTCGCGTGACAGGCGGGAATACTTACCACTATACTACAACGACAAATAATACAACTGCTAGGCACCCAATGATCAGTCCATCGAAGACCTCAATGCTGCTCCTGAGGTACCTAGCTGTTGTATTGTCTGGCCCGTTGTTCCTCATGGCTGGATGCTCAAGTCCGCTGTTATGCATCATCTACCCCTCTTTCGTGGGCATGACAAGGAAAACCCTCATCCTCACCTTCAACAATTGCACTCTATTTGTGAGGCCATGAAGCCAATCAATGTCAGTATTGAACACGCAAAGCTTCGTGCCTTTATGTGGTCCCTCAAAGATCTTGCCCTCGACTGGTTCTATGATCTCCCCTAGATCCATTCATTCTTGGGCTGAAATGTCAAAAGCTTTCACGGACAAGTATTATCCGGCTTCCATGGCAATGGTCATTCGCAAGCAATTGGTATCTATTCTTCAAACGGATATGGAGGATCTCGATCAATATTATGAACGCTTCAAGAGGATGCAAGCCTTATGCCCTTCTCACAACGTTACCGAGCATGCCCTCATCCAATATTTTTGTGAAGGTTTGCAGGCCCATGACAAGGCCTTGCTAAATGCCGCAAGTGGCGGCTCTCTTACTGCCCCTGGAAGTAGTAACAACAACAATCAAGGCGCCCAAGTGGCTGCAATGCAAAATCAGTTGACTGCTATCACGGGCATGCTGCTGAATATGGTAGCAGGATAACCTGTCCAGGGCAAGACTTGCTAGATTTACAATTTATGGATGATGCCACGGACGCCTGTCCTTTTATTCCTGAAGAAATTCAAGTCAATGCCGTGGGCAACTACAACCAGACTCCATACGACTAGAATTACAATCAAGTGTGGCGACATCCCAATTTCAGTGGGGCAAACAGCCCACAGATATCCTGCCCTAGACAACCGCCCCAGCAGAATCAGTATGGAAATCACCCTCCTCCCTTCAACATGCAAAACTTCATGCCCATACCTAGTTACCACAACAATCAGTACCAACATCAACCTTATCAAGGTCAGACCTTCACCGTCCCGCCGGTTGATGAAGCATCTCGTCTCAAGAATGTTGTTGCGGATTTACAAAAGCAAATGAGTATCATGGTTGTCGAAATGAAAGAATTGAAGATTGGGGGCAGACTTCCTGGATAAATAGAGACCAACCTGAGGCATAACGTATGTGTCATGACACTCCTCAGCGACATTCAACTACCCTCGATAATACCTCAGCATCTAGGCCTAGATGCTGAAATATCTGAGTCTGCGCATCCAGGCCTCGACACTGAACAAACTGTCGAGACCAAGACAGAAGAAAAGCAACTTCCAGCAAAGAAACCCAAAGTTAATGATGTCATGGTAGACCGCATCCCATCTCCAAGGGGCTCCCCAAAAAAGAGTGATGAGCCAGATGAGTTCACTCAAGAATACATCCATAAAATCCTTGAGCCACCTTTCCCTCAAAGGCTAGTCAACTCTAAGAAGCATGATGAAGACCATGAGATTTTTGAGATGTTTAACAAAGTGCAAGTTAACATCCCTTTGCTGCAGGCTATTAAAAATATTCCTCGTTATGCTAAAATTTTGAAATATTGGTGTGCTAACAAGTGTAACATGATAGGTGTGAAAAATATTTGTGTAGGTGCGAATGTCACGGCCGCGATGCAGTGAAAGCTACCACCGAAGTGCAAGGATAAAGGTATGTTCTCCATCCCATGTAAAATCGGTACTACTAATATTGGTAGAGCTATGTGTGATTCTGGTGCAGGTATCAACGTCATGCCCTTGACGATATACAATAGTGTAGGCCTTGAAAATCTCAAGCCCACCGGGACTACGATCCAACTAACTGACAGATCAGTCATCCGTCCTAAGGGAGTCGTGGAGGACGTCTTGGTCCAGGTTGGAGATTTCATATACCCAGCCGACTTCTACGTTCTTGACATGGAGGATGCCCAATCTGTCAAGGCCTCGGACATGCTTCTAAGCAGACCATTCCTTAGGACAGCAAAAGCCAAGATCGACATCTATGATGCCTCCATTACTCTTGAGTTCGACGACGAGACCATCAAGTTCAACATGCTGGAGTCCATGCGATATCCTTCTGAGTTCTCTAGTGTTAATTTTGTTGATATCGTCGATCCTATTATTGAGAAAGTTTCTCACTTGCATGCCGATGATCTTCAACATCTTGCCCTCGATAGGAGTATTCTGCCCACCATGCTGGACACCTTCGCCTTGACACTTGTGACTTCAGAGCACTCAATTGTTGATGTTATTGACCCTATTGTTACACAAGTTTCCGATCTTAACGCTGACAGCTTTGCATATCGTGCCCTCGACGGGAACATGACCGTTGAGGTCAAGACACTCTCACCAATCCTAGGCGCCCCTCAGCTATCTCCGGTAGCTTTCGTGCCTATTCTTGTTGTCCCCAAAGCCATGACACCAACCCCCGCCCTAACTGATACCGATACTGCCTTGACACGTTTTGAGGCCAAGATGCCCAATGCCAACCCAACACCACATCCTGCCCGTGACATGATCAAGGGCAAGACGCCTCGTCACGATAAGTTGCTCTCTTCTAAAATCTTTGCTACTGGACGAAAGGTTTTACTTTACAATTCTTGTCTTAGGCTCTTTTCTAGAAAAGTGAAGCATAAGTGGACTGGCCCTTACCTTGTCAAGAAAGTGTATGATCATGGTGTGGTCGCGATTCAGAGTATGGACACAGGCCTCATTTCTAAAGTGCATGACCATAGATTGAAGCTTTTCCATGAAGGTTTCCACCCCCTGAAGGCAGACCCACCTGACCAAGCCTAGATAGTCAGCACACGTCGAGGTCTCGACGATTAAACAGGTCGTATTAGAGGCATCTCATATGCCATTCCACCCCTTTCTCCTTCCCTTATCTTTTTCTTGCCCTCGAGGAGGGTTCAAAATAATTTTTACTGCTTTCCTTTAATTTTATGTATTGTACTCATTTAATTTCTTTTGAACTCTTTTGTATGCCCTTCCCGCATTGAGGACAATGTGTTGCCTAAGTGTGGGGAGGGATTTATTTGTGTTTTCGTTCGTGTGCTTGCCTGCATGTTTAAATTTCTACTTGTTGCATGATTACATATTCTTCGGATTTTTCAAAAAAATTCGAATTTTTAGATTTTACTAGGAATTTTCCCACTGCCCCGTTTTAAAACCCTCATAATTGACATACATTTTTGATTTCTGATGCATGGGAGAATCTTGTCATTCATTGCATCTATGCCTGACCATGCATATCTAGACCTGCTAGCCCTTATGTCCAGTCATGCCCTAGACACCAGTAGTCATAATTTGTACCCTGTGAGCACATTGAGCTTCATGCCCTTTATTCATGTGTGATTTAATGCTTGACTAGGCACTGGCTAGGTTTGCATGATATCCTTGGGTATAGGCACCATTAGACGGGGGAAAGCAACGAAACGACGAGAGACTTTGTAATTTTATTTTGTTTTATTTTTATCTTTTCTGTTTTCTCTCTTTCTCCATTTTTTTCTTTCCTTTTTCATGCCCTCAACACCCTTGTTCTCTCTTCTAACCACTTGAGCCTTTCCTTTGACCCTTCCTTGGTAGGTGAGTAACACTCTTCATCACAAAAGTCAAGGGCTGGATTCTAAAGAAGATAAATGTGGGGAGGAAAAATATAGATCAAGGGCAAGAAAGAGCAAGTGCAGAAATCAGAAATCGGGGCCACGACAGCAACATCAAATTACTTCCTCATTACACCAAAACTCAATTGTGGGAAAGTAAAGTCATATATCAAACCCTCGAAGTCAAACGCTCAAGAAGTATTTAAAGATTGCCTGCTGCAGTTCTGAGAGTGAGCCAAGGAAGAAAGATTCATGCCTGCTTGCTAGATATTAAAAAAAAAAGAGAAGGAAAAAAGAAAATCAAATTAAAGTTAAATAAAAGCAGAGCAGGCACATCAAAAGGCAACCATTTCGAGCCCTGGAAGCAGACAAAAGATCTTCCCCACAGAAGAACACACCGTTTAGCCCTCGCCTTCAGCCCTCTTCAGCGGGTGTTACTAGCCGTCTCGCCTTCCTTCTAGCCAAGGAATCCTCCACCTCCAGATTTTTTATCTCCTGATCTGTTTCTTTTCTTTCTCTTTTCTTCTTTTACTTCTATTTATTTTCCTTCCTCTTCTTTCTTTTCCTTCACACCTTCCCCTACCCCTTATTGCTCTTTTCCTTTTCTCTTTTTCTTTTTGCAAAGTCATCTCTGATCGCTAGATTGCCCTTGCATGTGTTCTAATGTACTCGGATTGATGTGCAAACTCTGCCTTGTGTTGTGTTAATTGCATTTTTGAGTGACTAGCCTAAACACATATTTTGTTGCGAGCGTGAGTGCAAACATATATCTAGGTGAGGGCTGCTGGTGAATAGGCTTGGTCTGGAAAAGTCTGATTGATAGGGTCGTTATCCTATTAGTCTGATGCAGGTGCTTTTCTAGGGCTGGATGTGTTCTGGTTGGGTGTAGTTTGTCGAATGACCTGTCCATTCTGTGTGTTAAGAGGTTGAAGAAGTATGTTATTGCATGAGGTGGTTTTCAATTTAGTTAATGCTCGAGGGCGAGCATTAGGGTAGTGTGGAGATGTTTGATAGCACGTTTGATGGGCATGATTTTATCCTCTTTTCTAGCCTCTTTGGGGGCTTGATTCTTCTATTTGACCCTTATTTCCATCTTTATTGCATATCAGCCCCAAAAGGAGAAAAAGAGCGAAAAGATGCATTTTCGGAGGAATTCTAAGGATTTCAAGCTTCAAGGACTAGAAAATCAGAATGTCATCATCGAGCCCTCAACGTTAACCAGACTAGTGAGCAGTCTCGTGCCCGCGACGCTTCTGCATCAGTTTTTAATCGAAAGTCAAAGAAAGGAATCTCCGAAGATTCCCACAGGATTCCTTGCATTTCTAGAAGATTCCATGCACATCTAGAAGATCCCAGAATATTCCAGCACGCTCCATGTGTTGTCACTCTCTCCCCTTAGCTGGAATTTGTCTTTTTGTTGTCCTTTAGCTGGAATTTGTCCTCTTGTGGGCTGGACACTATATATACCTTTAATTTTAGGGTTTTAGGCATCACATCTCATTTTTAGTTGTTGGCAGCCGCCTCTTAGGTTTCTTTTCTGGGGATTTGTTCCTCCCTTTTGTTGGAGCAGCCGCCACCATTAATCCTTCTTCAAACTAGAGCTTTTAAGCTCTGGCCGGTATTTATTAAGCTTTCATTCCCTTTCTTGTCTCTTTACTTATATGTTATTTATTAGATTTGTTTTTATTACTTGTTAGCATGAGCGGCTAAGCTCATCTTCTTAGTAAAGCGTGTTTCAAGGGTTGCAAGGATTAGTTAAGAGGCCTAATTGTGTTTAATATATTCTTATTGTTGTATTTGCTTGTCTGTCGTTATCATGCCCTCGAAACATCTTTAGCAGTGACAGTGTGGGGAGGAGTCTGGGAGGATGATGAAGTGTCTAGGTTACCTCTTTAGCAGTGACAGTGTGGGGAGGAGCCTGGGAGGATGGCGAGGTGTGTAGGTCATCTCTTTAGCAGTGACAGTGTGGGGAGGTGATAGACCCTTATAGCATGTCTAGGGCACGAGAATGAAATATCTTTGCGTCGATGATTAACTAACCCGAATGCAACCTAAGAATACCCCTTTGCTAAGATCTCTTCCCATCATATTAGTATCTCTCTTACTGTCTTTCTTATTTTCTTGCCCTCGAATTGCTTTTGATTATCTTGCCCTGGATTGTGTTTTACTTTCGTGCCCTTGATTTATGTTTGCATGTCTAGCCCTAGATGACTGATTTTATTCGTTAACTTTTTAGCTCTTATCTCTCTTGGTTAACTTGTTAGCCAACCAACTCCCCCCCCCCCCCCCCTTTTTGTTGTTGTCTCGGTCTGTTTGTCTTTGTCATGAATGAAAGTTAGAGTCTTGCCTTAGTCTCCGTGGATCGACCCTGTTACCACTATGCACAATTTATTATACACTTGATAGCATGTTTTTATTATTTGTTTGATCGTGCCCTCGACAAGCACGCATTAGGTTTCTTCCGCTGTTGCTGGTTGCAATATGGGACATTGATTTGTGTGATGATCAGTTTGGCAGCACACTCCACATGCACTCACTGTTGCGCCTTGGTTGCTACTTAGGCCAAAAGCACCTGTAGTAAGATTTTGAATGAAGTTAGCAATATAGGCAATCTGTTGTTCCATGGCAATTGAATTAAACGAAGAGGTAATAGGAATGGAATGCTCTAAAAATCCATAATTATTGCAGTTCTCAGCCATTGTTTGAAGTAATTGCTTAGCTCGAGTTGGCGTAAGGTCTTGCAAAGCTCCTCCAGCGGCAACATCTACTCTTTCTTTGTCATTTTGACTCATTCTGTCATAGAAATACTAGATTAGGGATTGATCAGCCACTCCGTGTGTAGGATTGATGTTTTGCAAATCTTTGAATCTCTGATAGTATTCTCCAAAGTTCTTATTTCCCTTCTGTTGGATGGAAACGAGATTTTTCCTTACGGCTCCAGCCTTGGTTGCATTCCAGTATTTGTTCAAGAAGGCTCTTGACATTTGAGCCCAAGTGCTGATTGTGTTGTGAGGTAAACTATAGAACCAGTTCTTTGCTGAATCTTCCAATGACCATTGGAAAACCTTTAGCTTTGCCCTCTCAATGGGTACATCTTAAGGTTTGAATGTGTCGCATTCCAAGTGAAAATTCCTTAAATGGATGTAGGGATTCTCGTTGGAATGTCCGTGGAACTTTTTCATGTTGTTGATGAAATTAGTCTTGATCGCCCAATCGTGTTCCACTGGTGGTAGATTAAGACAAGAATAAGTCTCTTGTTTCGCTCCTTGATTCAGTGCCCTGAGAGTTTGTTTTATTGGCTGCTCCATATTGATTATTGGATTTGGTACTAGTCTGTGGATTGAAAGGTATCATTTCTCCACGAGATGACCTAGTTATAACCAAGAAAACACAAAGATCAGTATCCATTTGAATTGTAGATAGCAGTAAGAGGATCGATCCATAGGGAGCTATGGTGTGAATTTGTGTGAACTTGTAATAATTAAATAACACTTAGGTGGAATTTGGGGGTTTGTGATAGAACTTAAAACTGAAAAGTAAATAAAACGAGTAGTTGTCTTGGCCAAGAATGATGCTCTTGGTCAAGTTCTTGGCCAAGACGACAGAATCAATATCAGAGATTAAATAAGAGAGAGATTCCTAGTAGAGGCTAGCAAGCTATGAGACGAGATACAATCATCGACGCAGGGGTATTCATCTTCAATCTACAGAGTTGCTATAGGATCAAGGTACTTATGACCCCTCCTTCCCTCCTGCATCACCACCTTAGGTACGCTTAGAGATGATGCCTTACCAACTAGCACCTTGCTGGTTAAAGGGTTTACTGAGTTGGCAAATGAACAACTAGGGGAAGATAACTCCAGACTAGTATCCTCAAGCATCAATCGGAACTGGATCTAATTAACCTTTCCCCCTACCATTTCCCGATCCTGCCGGTAGCGCGTTAGGAATAATGACCATTCAACACTAAATTGGCCAGATTTAATATCAAACAGAAATACGTTAGGAATAATCACAAGATTAATTAAATGCAGATTTAAAGACTAAAAAGATTGATTAGGTCTTGATAAGATTCGAGTTTCTGCGGGGGCGGAATAAGGATTATGGCTGTCCGGAATCACTGTGGTTGCTGACCGTGGTACCTGCAAAGCGCTGGAGGGGGAGCTCCGGCGTAAACACTCCGATGCTTAAGTTAGTATGGCTATGAAATTCTGCAGAGATTTTAGTAGAGAATTTGCTCTTATTTTAGATCTATAATGGGGTGGTATTTATAGGCAGAAGAGAAGGCGTTACCCTAGGGGGGCGTTATCGATGGGAGATAACGCCCAGGATGACGTCACCAGGGTGACGTCATGTGGGACCCCAGACATGATATCACTGGTGAGGTATCGCCAATGTGATGCTATCGGCCTTCCTGGGATAGGATGACGCCATGTGGGACCCCCCCCCCGCCGCTGATGTCGACTATCCTAGGGTGCACAGCTTATCGCGGGCGGCTACCGGGTGCCAGAGTAAGTCAAGGTCTACAGGGGTCTGCCCTTATCTCACGGGTGAGATGGCGTTTCATCAATTGTTATCAGGTCTCATGTATATTCATGCTCATGCTTTAATGCCTCTACTAAGAACTATATGCTTAGCTACTCATACTCATAATTGAAAAGCGAATAAACAATATATTAAGATGATGGAAAATCCCTCGTCTGTGAAGGAGAAAAATGTATGTGAAGATGGTGGCAAAAACCAGAGAAAGAGATTCAAACCCACACGGCGGAACCCTCTTCTCAAAAACCTTGGAAAAGTATAAATAGTTCCCAAAAATAACCAAAAGTGAAAATTAAGGAAAATCGCATCCTAATCAACTTTAAATTGCATTTTGATTGCTCTCATCCTCACAAGGAAATATCATCAGATCAAATCAGCAGAGTGCATCTTCAATCAGTCTGTGATCAACTCTTCAATCGTCAGTGCAGGAAAAATTATCTGCCAGCGCCATCTAATCCGATGTCTGCTCCGCAATGTTCTCCAAGTGAGGTTTGGCCAAGCGAGTCTGTCTTGGTCCAGAATGCAGCTGTCAACCTGCCAGCGCCATCTAATCCAAATTCTGCTCCTTTTTACTCCCTTCCTCTCTTAGGCTGTCTCCTGCAATAATCGAATGATCTGCACCATAATCAATAGCATACCATTCGAAAATACAATAGATTAAGTGGTAAAAACTGCCACAATTAGAGCTCAATCACTACACAAGAAGAAACTAAAAGGAAAAGAGAAAAGAAAATGAAAGTCGAATGTATGAATATGGAGGGAAATTTTAACAATTTGAAAAATGCACACCGTGTATGAAACTACTACACTTAAAATGCATACATACACAATGAGTCTCTTTCTTTGACTCATTATTCTTTTCTTCTTCTTTTTTATAGGGAAATGATCTTTCTTTTCTTTTCTTTTTCTTTTCGTTTTTGATCCCTTTCCATTTTTTTTTGTTTTTGTGAGTACAACAGTGCTCAATAAGTCTTGTATGGATGTATGAAAAGTATTTGGAAGTGAAAAGTGTATGACAAGTTGTTTGTAATCAAGAAATAATTTTCACTAAATGCCAAAAATGTATGATGTGGCAAAAGTGATGAGGTGGCAAGTGAGGTGTCAATGATGTATCAAGTGAGTGTGCAAGAAAATATCTACAAGAATATTCTATGTGTTGATACCCGAATTTTGACGCCATTTAAATTGAATTTATCATTTCTGTTATTTTACTTCACTTACTGTCATTTTTAATTAATTTACTGTCGTTAGTTCATTTTTAATTCTCGTCATATTTTATCATCGTTATTATTGGCATTAGCGTCGTAAATCGCATTTTTAATATTTCGTCACGTATTTTCATTATTATTATTATTATTATTTTCAGCCTTAAAAATCATATTTTTAATTATCCGTTAGTCATTTGCTATTTATTTTTCCGTTTTAGGTCATCACATAAAATTTAAGATTTTTAATATTTTATCATCTTTTTGGCATTTTTCATATTTTATTATTAGTTTTGTTCGAGCTTTTATTGGACCCGAGTAGGTTCGTTCGGATTATTGATCGAACGTATTATTTCTTCAGTTGATAATTACCTACTCTTTTTTTCATTCACGCCAGTCAACTTCGTCTCGTGCAATTTTCGTCGTAATGTCATTTATTTCTCATTCGAACATATTCATGTTTCTGAACGAGAAAATAAACACGTTAAACGAAGATTTTTCTTCATTCGCTGTCGACTATTAAATTCGTCTTATTTATCTCTACGCGCTGGCGCTTTCGGCTCGAGTTTTTGAAACATTTGGTCGCAAAATGGCTCGAAGCCATTTAAATAAAATTAAAAAAAGGAATTTGATCATCACCGTTGATCTGGTTGACCAAGGAAAGTCAACCAGATGAACGGCTCCCATAATTCATGTGTATGGCACATGAACAGTCGCCATGAAGTAGTAGCGGAGCAAGCCACCGAGCTGCTTGCTCCAGTCGCCTCCCCATCGCATCGCCAACAACCTAGCCCCATGATAGCATGACTTTATTGTAGGTTTTTCTATCTTATTTTTGGCCTTTTCGAGGGCAAGATACTTCTGATTTGCCCTTTTCCCCATCTTTTTGCAGATCAGTGCCTAAAGGGAGAAAAGAGCGAAAACAAGCATATTTGGAAGGATTTCTGAAGTTTTGAAGATCGAGGTCGAGAAGCGCAGAGGTCATCGAGCCCGCGACGCTAACCGGGTCAGTGAGCAGTCTCATGCCCTTGACTTCCCTGCGTCAGATTAGAGATCAAGAGCCAAAGGAAGGAATCCCAAGCGCTTCTAGAAGGTGTCAGACGCTTCCAGAAGATTCCAGAATATCCTCTGCTAAGGACGCGGTCCCCCTATGTGCTGGCGTCCTCCCAAGTGCTGACACCCTCTCTCCCTTAGCTGTATTTTTGTCCCCTAGCTAGTTTTAGCCTATATAAGCTTAGTTTTAGGGTTTTTGTAAGGGAGGGCTGACTTAAGACACTAAAAACATCACTCTTTCTTTTACCCTAATTTCTAGGGATATTATTCTCTTGAATCTTGGAGCAGCCGCCAGTTTTGTAAAAGGGAGAAGGTATTCTCCTTTGATTTATTAAATCATTTACCGGTTTCCTCTAATCCTTTTCTTTATTCTTTCTTGCATGATATTTATTATCTACTGTTTGTATCTTGTTATGAGTATCTAAATACCACCTTCTTAGTGAAGGGTGTTGCGAGGGTTGCAAGGGTTAGTTAGGAGGCCTAAAATGTGCTTAATATATTCTCTTGTCATATTCAATCATTTATCATTTTAATCCTTGCTTATTTAGAACTGTTGAGGGCTTGACCAACTGTCAATATTTCTGCATGAGTATTGTCATTCTCTTGGTTATAACTGACGCGAATCCTTGAGATAAAGTAGACATCGCGAGAGGTCTTTCGTCTAGGGGTATTTAATTGTTTAGGTTATGTGATGTGAGCTTTGCAAACTGAGATGTCACGCCCTAGATCTGCCTTTCCTCCACTTTATGGGCGTTTTGAGTAGTGCCTCCCCGCATTCGTGCATGGGAGGACGGCGAAACGTCAAGGCTACCCCATATGTGGAAACGTAGGGTGGCTTCTACCTACGAAGGTGAGTAGGGAGTCTACGTGGAAACGTGACTCCTATAGCAGGTCTGTGCTTGAGTTTGGAATATTTTCGTGCCCATGATTAACTGACCTAGAACGCAACCCGAGAACACATTTTGCTAAGATCTCTTTCCCTCTGATTTATATCTCTCTTACTGCTTTTAGTGCCCCCGAATGCCTGTTACTTTTATGATTGCGATTTACATTTATTCACTTATCTATTTTGTTAGCTTCCATATCTGCGTCGATTAATTCATTAATCGACAAAAAACTTCCCCTGGTGTTTCTTGACCGTATTCTGTTACATTTGTCACTTGTCATACATCTTTATTAACGTTTTATTCCTTCAATCTCTGTGGTTCGACCCTGTCTTGCCCTGTACACATTTATTTGTGCATTTAGGCATCAGGAAAATATTAAATACATTTGAGTGACGATCAAATTTTGGCGCCGTTGCCGGGGATTGAACGGTACTAATTCTATTTTTATTTTTGTATGACCAGGAGATCTGCTCCAGATCTACTCCTTCTAGACCTAGAGTTAACCAGAACGGAGAGAGAACTTCGAAGGCAAGCCAGAGGAACATCTACCCAGCGTAGAGTGATCCCCCATCCTGCCCTCGACAGATCTCCTTCTAATCTGGCCGGCCAGGACCGTCAGTTTTTCCTAGATCTAGCCTACCTCCATCGTAGTCTCGAAAATCCAGTAGCAGCCCAATTCAATTTCCCAGTAATGGATGACCACGACAACAATGAACGTCACGAGGATACACTACCATGTCCTCCAGCACAACAAACCATCGATAATTTCCATGCAACCCCCGACATGTCAAGTAGCTGCATTGTCTGGCCCGCTGTCCTTCATGACTGGACCTTGAAGTCAGCCGTTATGCATCACCTTCCAATCTTTCGAGGGGTTGCCAAGGAAAATGCACTCAGCCATCTTCAACAGCTCCACTCTATCTGCGAGGCCATGAAACCTGTCAATGTCGGCATCGAACAAGCCAAGTTGCGCACCTTCCAGTGGCCTCTCAAAGATGATGCCCTCGACTGGTAGTATGACCCCCCACCAAGATCCATTCATTCTTGGGCAGACATGTCTAAGATCTTCACCGAGAAGTATTATCTGACTTCTATTTCCAACACCACGTGCAAACAACTTGTCTCCATAGTCTAGAAAAAATAGGAGAATCTAGCCCAGTATTATGAGAGGTTCCAGAAGATGCAATCTAGTTGTCCCTCCCATAACCTTACGGAGCATGCCCTTGTTCAGTATTTTTGTGAAGGCCTCAAATCCCACGATAAGGCCTTAGTCAACGCTGCTGTCGGTGAATCTCTAACTGCTCTTACCCCATCAGCCACTAAGGCAACAATAGAACTCATGGCCAAGAATGCTTCGTCTGACCCTGCCAACAATCAAGGCCAAGATGTCCAAGTAGCAGCTTTGCAGAATCAACTATCCTCCCTTATAGGGATGTTTCAGAATTTTATGTCAGGGAAATCCGTGCCTGTCAAGGACTGCCAAATCTATAATTTTGTGGACCACCCCACTGATGCATGTCCCCACATTCCGGATGAAATCCAAGTTAATGCTGCTAGTCAGTATGTCCCGACTCCTTATGGTCAAAACTACAATCACGGCTGGAAACAGCAAAATCCAGGATGGGTTCTAAACCCTCAGCCTTTGGGGCCTAGCCATCAATAGCACCAGCAGAATCCGTATGGAAATCACCCTCCACCTCCCAACATGCATAATTATAGACCTCGACCCACTTATCATCAAAATCAGTACCAACGCCAACCTCCCCAGGATCAGACTTTTATCGTGCCCCCAAATACCGAGGTATCTAAGAATCCCAAGCAGCAGAAAGAAATCAAGGAGCTTAAGAAGCAAATGAGCACCATGATGGGCCAAGTGAAAGAATTAACAAATCAGGGGAGATTTCCACCTAAGACCGAAACAAATCCAAAGCACAATGTCTGTGCATTGACTCTACGAAGTGGAACGACCTTGACACCTCCTACAAATCCTGCCCACGATATTGCGAATTCTCCAGAGTCTGAACTCAAGCCGAAACCTAGAGAAAAACTTCCGAAAGTGCCCAGACTGGTCGAGGTCACGAAAGAAAGAGTCCGCTCTCCTAGAGGTTCACTAAGGAATGACCCCAATCCACTAGAGTTCACCCAGGAATACATTCATAAGATTCTCAAGCCCCTATTTCCCCAAAGACTGGTTAAGTCCAAAAAAGAAAATGAAGACTGAGATATTTTTAAAATGTTCAGTAAAGTGGTTGTTAACATTCCTCTTCTCCAAGTAGTGAAGAATGTTCCTCGTTACGCCAAATTCCTAAAACAACTATGCACGAACAAGAGCAAGTTCGCCGAAGTTAACAAGATTAGTGTAGGAGCTAATGCTTCTGCCCACATCCAGTGGAGGATCCCCCCAAAGTGCAAGGACCAAGGAATGTTCATCATCCCCTGTCGGATTGGTACAGTCGACATCGGGAAAGCCATGTGCGATCTAGGGGTAGGAATCAACGCCATGCTCTTGATCATTTATAACTGTCTAGGCCTCGAACCTTTCACGCCTACAGACCTCGCCATTCAACTTGCTGATCATTCTATCACCTATCCTGAAGGGATAATCAAAGATGTTTTAGTCCAAGTTGGCGAATTCTTATTCCCAGCCGATTTCTATGTCATAGCAATGGAGAATGAAGACTCCACCAAGTCTACTGATGTCCTTCTAGGCCGTCCATTTCTGGCCACTGCCCGAGCAAAGATAGATGTTCATGATGTGACCATCTCTCTAGAGTTCTCTATGCTAGAAGCCATACGATACCCCTCTGAATTCTCTAGTGTTAATTATATTGATGTTATTGATCCTTCTATTGATGAACTTGCTGAACTTCACTCTACTGATCCTTTAAAGTTTGCCCTTGACAGGAGTCTAACACCAGCACTTCTAGATGTCGTGGCCTCGACACTTTCCACACCACCTGAGCTCCATTCTGTCATCGATATCCTAGAAGAATGCGATGTAGTCCAGTATGAACCTCCAATAATGTCTCCTAACCATTCAAATCATGTTACATTGTTTCCATCTATTGATCAGGCTCCAGCCCTCGATCTGAAGCCACTACTCTCTCATCTGAAGTATGCTTATCTAGGCCCCGACAACTCCCTATCTGTCATTATTTCCAACCAGCTCAACAATCCTGAAGAATCCGAGCTAATTTCTTTGCTTAAGGAATTCAGACAAGCCATAGGCTGGACCATTGCGGATATCAAGGGCTTGTCGCTAGTTTTATGCACCCATCGTATCCACTTGGAAGATGCTAGTAAGACTATCCGACAGCCCCAGCATAGGCTGAATCCACCTATGATGGAGGTCGTCAGGAAGGAAGTTCTGAAATTGCTAGATGCTAGTGTTATATATCCTATCTCCGATAGCCCATGGGTCAGCCCTATACAGGTCGTGCCCAAGAAAACTGGATTTACATGCCCTTTTGGCACCTTTGCTTATAGACGCACGCATGCCCTTCGGCTTGTGTAATGCCCCCCCCCCCCCCCCCCCCCCCCCCCCCCCCGCCACCTTTCAACGCTGTATGGTGAGCATTTTCTCCAAATTGATCGAAAATAGAATCGAGGTCTTTATGGATGACTTCACCGTCTATGGGAATTCCTTTCCAGAGTAGATGGATAAATTGAAGAAGTGTTTAGAGCACTGCATAGAGACCGATCTTGTCCTTAATTTCGAGAAATGCCACTTCATGATAGATCGAGCCCTCGTTCTAGGTCACATTGTCTCGGCCAAGGGCATCGAAGTCGACAAGGCCAAGATTGAGGTGATCGAGACCCTGCCCTATCCAGCATGTGTTCGTGATGTGCGATCTTTTCTAGGGCACGCCGGTTTCTACAGACGGTTTATTAAGGATTTCTCAAAAATCGCTCAACCTATGTGCCGCATGCTCCAGAAGGAAGTCGCCTTTGATTTCGATGAGCATTGTAAAGCAGCCTTTAAACTCCTCAAAAACAAGCTTATCTCAACCCCGATCATTCGAGCCCCTGATTGGTCCCTACCTTTCGAGGTCATGTGTGATGCCAGCAATCAAGCCCTAGGTGTCGTTCTAGGTTAAAAGAAGGACAAGGAAACATATGTGATCTACTATGCTTCCAAGTTATTAGACCCAGCCCAGCAAAACTACACAACAACAGAAAAAGAACTCTTGGTCCTGGTTTACGCCCTCGACAAGTTCAGGCAGTACCTCCTAGGTACCAATGTACTCGTGTACTCGGATCATTATGCCCTCAGATGTTTGTTGACAAAGGTTGATGCCAAGCCTCGACTCATTCGTTGGATCTTATTGCTATAGGAATTCAATATCATGATCAAAGACAAGGCTGGAAAAGAAAATCTGGTAGCCGACCATCTAAGCAGACTTCCAGCCTAAGAAGACAATTCGCTTGTGCAAATTCCGCTTATATTGACTGCATGTGTTTGGTGGCCTCGATCCCACATCAGTTTATCATTTTAAAATATCTCTCATTTAAATTTGTACTCTGTTAGCAATCCATGATAGAATCACTTAGTAATTAATTTAATCATGCATGGCCCGATGATGAAAAAGAGGGCGCTCATTCAGTCTTATGGAAAATTCAGTCCCATCACACTACGTTCAGGAATAATCGATCGGTCTTGAAAATGGTAACTCTGTCCGAAAAGATTTTTAGAACGATAACCTCGTCCAACGATTGATTATTCCCGAATGGTCCCTACGGAAAAGACTAAACAGATGATTCCTCTGAGGACCCCCTTTTGAAACACATTTTTATCAAACATCTTTTAAACACCTCTCTTATCAACCGGTAACCATTTTCGGATGTGACTCGGGTGCCTAACACCTTCCCGAGTCCATAATACGACCCCGAACCTTTGTTCTGTTGTTTAGACCCTCTTTTTTATGCCTTTAGTTTTTTATCTTTTTTTATTTTTATTTTTATTTTTTATGCCATGACGATTAGGTTCCCTAAACCTAGAGACAAAAATTAGGGTGGCGACTTCATTGCATGTTGCGAGGTGTCCTTTTAAGCCGAGCATCGTAAGGTCTCAGATTCGTCGTATACTCGCGAATTTTTATTATTTTCGGGGGGGGGCGACAGTTTAGCGACTTCACTAGGGACTGTGGGTCGGTGATAGCATGTTTCATAGTCGCGATTTTACCTTCTTTTCTAGCCCTTTCGGGGGCATGATTCTGCCATTTAACCCTTTTTTCTATCTTTATTGCAGATCAGCGCCAAAAGAAGGAAAAGATCAAAAAGAAGCATTTTTGGAGTGATTCTGAGGATTTCCAACGTCAAGGCCTAGAAGATCAGATTGTCGTCGAGCCCTCGACGCTAACCAGACCAGTGAGTTGTCTCTCACCCGCGATAAGCCTGCTTCTTCTCTCAAGCGAAAACCAAAGAGAAGCATCTTCAAAGATCCGCACGGGATTTCATATGCTTCAAGAAGATGCCAGGCGCGCCAGAGATCCAGAATATTCCTTTGAAAGGACATGTGCTGTCAATTCCCCATTGCTTCTCTCTCCCCTTAGCTATTTTATCCCCAAGCTAGTTTTAGCCTATATAAGCTTAGTTTTAGGGTTTTTGTAAGGACGACTGTCCCCTAATTTCTAGGGATCTTATTCTCTTGGTATTTGAAGCAACTACCAGTTTGTAAAGGAGCAAGCTTTCCTCCTTGATTATTAATTAATCCTTCGATTTCTTCTAATCCCTTTCCTTTTATTCCCTTTATTGCATGATTATTACTATTTACTGTTCATATTATAGTATGAGTAGCTAAGTACCACCCTCTTAGAAAAGGGTGTTTCAAGGGTTGTACGGTTCGGTTAGGAGGCCTAAAGCATGCTTAATATATTCTCTTGTTGCATATGGTTGTTTACCATTTTAATCCCATGCTCATTTAGAAATGTCTAGGGCCTGATCAACTGTTTTCATTTCTGCATGAGTAACGTCATTCTCTTGGTTATAACTGATGTGAATATCAGGGCTAGGAATCAGATGCCTCTAACCAGTATCATTGTGTGCGAGATCTTCGATATCTGGGGTATAGATTTCATGGGCCCATTTCCAAGCTCATTTGGCCACATCTATATCCTCCTTATAGTGGATTATGTTTCAAAGTTGATCGAGGCCGAGGCCACCAGAATAGATGAGGCGAAGGTAGTTGTAAACTTTCTACACTCTCATATCTTCTATAGATTTGGTACACCTCGTGCCCTGGTCAGTGATCGAGGCACCCACTTTTGCAACCGTATCGTGTCTGCATTTCTAAACAAGAATGGAGTTTACCATAGAACTTCCACAGCGTGTCACCCTCAGACCAATGGTCAAGCTGAAGTATCCAACCGAGAAATCAAGGCCATTTTTTAGAAGACAGTCAATCTATCCCGAAAGGATTGGAGCCTAAAGTTAGACGATGCCTTATAGGCTTACCGGACAGCTTTCAAGACCCCGATTTGTATGACTCCCTAGTGGAGATAGAGCACAAGGCTTTCTGGGCCATTCAGAAAGTAAACATTGATCTAGGGCAGGCTAGCCAGCACAGACGCTTACAGATCCAAGAGTTGGAGGAATTGCGAGATGATGCTTATGAAAATGCCTTGCTCTACAAGGGCAAGACCAAAGCTTACCACGATAAGCATCTCCATCCCAAATCTTTTGTTGTTGGTCAGAAAGTGTTATTGTACAACTCTCGTTTGCGATTGTTTGCAGGAAAGCTCAAGTCTAAATAGACAGGACCTTTCGTGGTCATGACAGTTTATGACCATGGTGTAGTGGAAATTCAAAACCCAGAGACTGGAATAATTTTCAAAGTGAACAGCCATAGGCTAAAACCCTTCTACAAAGGATTCAAGCCCTCAACCGTGGAAGAAATGATGGTGGACCCTCCACCTATCGAGACCTAGATCAGCATAACACCGTCGAGGCCCCGATGCTTAAACAGGCCCCATTGGAGGCGTTTCATATGTCGTTCCATCTTTCTCTCTTCCCTTTATCTTTTCCATATCTTTTAGATTTATCTATTTTTATTTTTATTTTGCCTCTGATTTTTCTATTTTTTTGTTTTTCTTTTTCCCAAAATGATTTTATTCCTTTTTATTAGTAATCATTAACCTTTATTCTCTCTTTTTGTCAATATCCTATTTAAGTACCTCCTTTTTAAATTTTGAAATTTTTTTCTCCTTTTTAGGTGGTTGGGATATGCCCGGGCCGTTGTTCTTCAAGCCCAAGGCGCCACGTCGTCTGACAAAGGGACAGAAAAGTGACCCTCATTAATGAAAAAGTTGCGTCATTTAATGCCCGCGTCAGCCCCTTTTCTCTTTCCCATGCTCCCTCTTCGTCCTTACTCTCTTCACAACAACAAAACACATTCTCTCTCAAACACCAATTACTCACTCTCTCTCTCAAACGTCTTCTTCACCACTGTCCTCCCCCATCACCATCAGCCATGGCTAAGACCAAGAAACCCATCAAAAATCTTGCCACACGACCATACCCTGAGAGCCCTGAAAGCCTGACCCCGTCAAAATCAAAATGTCTCTACACCACCCCTACCTCCTTCAAAATAGCCACTCCTCCCTCCACCCATGGCGCCTCAATTCCACAGCCCCCAGCGTCGTCCACACCTTCTGAATCCCGAGTCGCGGAGTTCACTCCCCCCGAGGATGACGCTGACCTCGAAATCACCGGCTCCATCCCACCAACCTCGATCACGACCAGATCTGGCTGCATAGTCAAGCTCCCTCCTAGATCTTTGACCGCTAAGC
The DNA here is from genome assembly GCA_963691705.1 of Viola odorata. NCBI lineage: Eukaryota > Viridiplantae > Streptophyta > Magnoliopsida > Malpighiales > Violaceae > Viola > Viola odorata. Next base: position 34,152,963 of record OY829543.1, on the reverse strand, counting down.
CTAAAACCAAGCCTGACCCCGAAAAGGCGACACCTGCGGCTAGGAAGCTCCCGTTGGATGCCACCATTGATGATTTTCTGGCCCCCGAGCTCAACCTCTCAATGAAGGAAGTCCTCAAGGACATCCTTATGTCCAAATCAGAGCCTGAGGATGAGGAGGCCGTCAGCACAGAGGAGGAGGAAGTCCATTAGACCGTCACCAGTGAAGAGGAGGGTACTGGAGAGAGCAGTGAGGCTGATGAAGAAGAAGATGACGATGCTGAGGCTCTCGAGGGCCAAAGAGCAGCGGAGAAAGAAGCCGTTGAAAAGAAGAAAAGAGAGAAGGAGGTCGCAGCTAAATCAGCGGCAAAGAAGGGCAAGGCAAATACTCCGGCCAGAGCGGAGCCGCTGGCAGAAGAACCGCCGGTGGACAAGAAGCGAAAGCTGCCATCTTCCAGCAAGGTCAAGGCCTCAACCTCCAAGAAGGCTCGAGGTCCTGACACCTCAGTTGTCGAGCCCCAGACGCCATCCCCCCCTTCAGCCCCTCGAGCGAACAACACCTAGGTGATATCTGACCTTTCTTTCTTGCATGATTGGTTAGTTTTTAACGACAAGCCCTCTATTGATAAACTGCATCAATTGAACAACAAAGGCGTTAGCTCCTGTGCACGCCTAGATCTAGAATTTTTGGCCAGGATGGGCATCGAATCTCGAGTTCAAGAGTTGATTGCCAACATCAGTTGGGAACCACTGTTCATTTTAGAACGCCCAACCTTTGTTGAACTCTCACTTGAGTTCTTCACCACTTTTTGGGTAAAATCTGATAGCTTTAGGCGAAATTGTTGATCCTGTCTTGCGTATTATGCACCGATATCTAGCCCTCACTTACTCAGGTCGATTTGGATCCTCGGGTTAGTTGTCATTGTAAGAGCTTTTCTTTTTATGGTGCATGAAGTATAAGCGTAGGGTTAACTTAGGATTTTGGGTTGCCTCGGGTATTCTGCATGTTCAAAATGGCTCTTGAGGCCCCATTTTTGGCTCCCTTATCTCTTTGTTTGCGGTTAAATTGCATAATCTAGACCTCTATGCCAGCAACCTATCTAAGCCCCTAGCGTTCAAAGATTTAGATGTCTGTACCTTAGATGCTGAGTTTCACTACAGGTTGTACTCCTGCTGCGGAGAAGGTTTTCGGCAAGTCTGGCGGCGACTTTAGCTACCCGGATTTGTCAAGACCCCGATCCTCATCGGACCATCCAGCCCAAGCAGAAACATTAAGGCGAGCCCCAAAGAACCCGCAGCGGTCATGCCCCCGATTCCAGCTCTCGTCCATGATCCAGTCCAGACTCGTCTTCTCCAAGTGATCCTTAGGGAACTTCAGGCTTTGACGGCTGAAGTTGCCCGGCGAAATCTCCCACCCTAGTGACCCCCCCCCCCCCCCCCGAACAATATAATTTTTCATGCCCTCAAGGTGGGCACAAAACAATCTTTACAGCTTTATTTCATTTTGGATGTACTGTACATTTTTATTTTTGCTTGGACTTATTTGTGTGCCCTTCCCGCATTGAGGACAATGCGCTGCCTAAGTGTGGGGAGGGGATTTATTTGTGTGTCTATTTGCATGTTTAATTCCCGCTTGTTGCATGATTGCATGTTTTTTGGATTTTTCAAACTTTTTAGATTTTAGCTTTGCTAGGAAATTTTCCCACTGCCTGATTTGCAAACCCTTATTTTTTGCATGCATTTTTTACTCTTGATGCATAGGAGAAATATGTCATTCATCGCATCTATGCCTGACCATGCATATCTAGACCTGTAGCCCTTATATCCAATCTTGCCCTAGACACCAATAGTCACAAATTGAACCCGTGAGCATTTCGAGCTTCATGCCTTTGATTCTTGAGTGAAATGCTTGACTATGCACTGGCTAGGTTTTCATGATATTCCTGGGTATAGGCACCATTAGACGAGGAAAAGCAGCGAAACGACGAGGAACTTTGCAAAAAAAATTATTTTCTTCTCTTTTCTTATCTTTATTTTCCTCTGTTTCCTCTCTTTCTCCATCTTCTCATCTCCCCTTTTTCATGCCCTTGCCTCCCATTCTCCATTCACTTCTAACCATCTGCTCCCTTTCTTTGTCTCTTCCTTGGCAGGTGAGTAACACTCTTCATCACAAAAGGGCAAGGGCCAGATTCCGAAGAAGATAAGTGTGGGGAGGGAAGCATTATCAAGGGCACGAAAGAGTAAGCGCAGAAATCAAGTATCGAGGCCACGACAACAACGCAACGTTACTTCCTCACCGCACCAAAACTCAAGTGTGAGGAAGTAAAAGTCAATTTTTGAGGCCTCGAAACCAAGTGCCGAAAGCATTATTTAAAGCTCAGCCAGCCCAGGTCTAGTTTAGAAAAAGAGAAAAATTGAATGCTGATGCAATTTCCGAGCTGAAAAAGAAGAAAAGTAAATGCCTGCCTGCTTTTTCATTCTTCTAAAAAAAAATAACAATAATAATAGAAATAAAATATATAAATAATAATTTCGAATAAAAGCAGAGTAGGCATAGCAGAAGGCAACCATTCGAGCCCCCGAAACAGCAAGAGATATCCCCATCCACTAAAGAAAGCCAAAGCCATCATCTAGCCCTTGCCATCATCCTTCTTCAGCGAGTGTTGCTCAGTGTCTCGCCTTCTTTCAGGCCAAGGAATTCTTCCCCCATATTTGTTTTCTTCCCCTTTTCTTTTATTTTCTTCTCTTTTCTCTTCCTCTTCTCCTTTTATCTCTGTTTCCTTTATCTCACTCCACCCCGTACTCTCTCCTGCTCCTTTCCTTTTCCTTTTCCTTTATCTTCTTTTTCTTTTTGCAAAGTCACCTCTGATCGCTAGATTGCCCTCGCATGTGACCTACAGTACTCGGATTGACGTGCAATCTCTGCCTGTGTTGTGTTATTTGCATTCTTGAGTGATAGCCTAAACACATATTTTGTTGAGAGTGTGAGTGCAAACACATTTTTAGGTGAGGACTGCTGGTGAATAGGCTTAGTCTGGGAAAGTTTGGTTGGTAGGGTCGTTATCCTATCAGCCAGATGCAAGTACTTTTCTAGGTTTGGATATGTTTTGGTCGGGTGCAGTTTGTCGAATGTCATGTCTATTTTGTGTGTTGGGGGTTGAAAATGTATGTTGTTGCATGAGGTAGTTTTCTAATTTTGCTAATGCTCGAGGGCGAGCATTGGGGCAGTGTGGGAATGTTTGATAGCATGTTTCATAGTAGCGATTTTACCTTCTTTTCTAGCCCTTTCGGGGGCATGATTCTGCCATTTAACCCTTATTTCTATCTTTATTGCAGATCAGCGCCAAAAGAAGGAAAAGATCGAAAAGAAGTATTTTTGGAGTGATTCTGAGGATTTCCAGCGTCAAGGCCTAGAAGATCAGATTGTCGTCGAGCCCTCGACGCTAACCAGACCAGTGAGTTGTCTCTCGCCCACGATAAGTCTGCTTCTTCTCTCAAGCGAAAACCAAAGAGAAGCATCTTGAAATATCTGCACGGGATTCCATGCGCTTCTAGAAGATGCCAGGCGCGCCATATTTTACATCACTTCATCTTTTACCCTAATTTCTAGGGATCTTATTCTCTTGGTATTTGAAGCAACCCCCGGTTTGTAAAGGAGCAAGCTTTCCTCCTTGATTATTAATTAATCCTTCAGTTTCTTCTAATCCCTTTCCTTTTATTCCCTTTGTTGCATGATTATTACTATCTACTGTTCATATTATAGTATGAGTAGCTAAGTACCACCCTCTTAGTAAAGGGTGTTTCAAGGGTTGTAAGGTTCGGTTAGGAGGCCTAAAGTATGCTTAATATATTCTCTTGTTGCATATGGTTGTTTACCATTTTAATCCCATGCTCATTTAGAAATGTCTAGGGCCTGATCAACTGTTTTCATTTCTGCATTAGTAATGTCATTCTCCTGGTTATAACTGACATGAATCCTTGAGATATTAGCAGACACCTAGTGAAAGTCATCGCGAGAGGTCTTTTATCTGGGGGTAAATGGTCATTTAGGGTATGTGATGCGAGCGTGACGAATTGACATGTCACGCCCTAGATCTGTCTCACCTCCGCTTCATGGGCATTTTGAGTAGTGCCTCTCCGCATTCGTGCCTGGGAGGATGGCGAAACGTCAAGGCCACCTCATATGTGGAAACGGGGGGCGGCTTCTACCTACGAAGGTGAGCAGGGGGCCTACGTGGAAACATGGCCCCTATAGCATATATGTACCTGAGTCTGGAATATTTTTGTGCCAATGATTAACTGACCTAGAAAGCAACCCGAGAACACCTTTTGCTAAGATCTCTTCCTATCTGATTATTATCTGTTTTACTGCTTTTCTTGCCCTCGAATTGCTTTTATATATCTTGACCTGGATTGTGTTTTACTTTCGTACCCTGGATATCTGTCTTATTTAATTATCTTGTCAACTCTTGTTAGCTCCCGCTTCTGTGTTGATTAATTCGTTAATCAACATCAAAACCCCCCTAGTGTTACTTTTATGTTTGGTTGCTTTTGTTCCCTGTCATACGCTTAAATTGAATCATTATTCCTTCAATCTCTATAGTACGACCCTGTCTTTCCCTGTACACATTTACTAGTGCATTTAGGCATTAGGATAAATTTTAAGTACATTTGAGTGGCGATCAGTCGGAGCCGGTTTTATTTTTTTGATGTGTTTATTTGTTTATTTACCCGTTTTGATAAATTGCTGATTTGTTTATTTATTCGCTTTGATATCAATCGTCATATGCATTTCATAGCGCCCTACACCCCGGGGACAATTACCAAATTAAGAGGGTAGTAGTGACGCCCTACGACACATGTCCTAGGTAGTGTTCACCAATCCCAACTCGGATGAACCCCTAAAGATAGTCGAAAGGTTGCCTGATTCTGCAAGGAATCGGTTTACACTGGACGACACTTTAGGGATCTTTTCATGTTATCATCTGGGAACTGTTCAAGCCAGTTAGAAAAGTTAGAATCGGAGCCCCAACACATGCATCATGATCATATCTGCTTTATTGTGGCTATTTATCTTGTTACCATGATTCCATTTTTCGTAATTTTTCTTTTATACGAACTGGAAATTTTATTTCTGTCCCACATGACCCATTTTACTCATTCAAAATTTCGGCACCTACATTACTTTCACTTGATACTTTCTGGGGACGAAGTTTCGACGATCAGGCCGCAAGGGGAGACATGTTAGAACTCGGTTTCACCCCTGATATCACCACTAAGGTCAAAGTAGAGGTCACAGATTTCGACTTAACTAGGATTCGAAAGTTAAGAAATGAGTCAACTCAGGATGAGGAGACACAGTTTGAATGTAGTTACGGAAAGCTGCTGACCTTGGTTGATGTAAAGACTGATTGGGGTTGCATCCAGGCAGCCCTAAAATTCTGGGATCCCTATTATCGGTGCTTCTCTTTTGACAGAGGGCTAGACTTGACTCCCACACTAGAGGAATATTCCGCTCTGATGTGCTTCACATCTTCTATATCGGCCATATACTAGAACGTTCGACTCGACTCCTCTAGTGTCAAAATAAGGCTTGATTAGTTGTTAGGAATCACTACTCATGTTAGAGAAGGGGACTACTTCTAGTGTTGGTCAGATATTAAAGCACGATTTCATTTGTCCAACGGGGAAAAGCGCTTACGGGTTCTGGCTTTCGCAATCGTAGGATTTGTCCTTTTCCCTAAAATGAAGAATGCCATCGATTTTGCAGCACCCAATATCTTTTACGAGATGGAGGCAAATGCCATCAATCCTACAACAACCATCTTGGCCAAGACTTTTCGCTCTCTGGACTCTTGTCGAAGGAAAGGGAAAGGAAGACTTACCTGTTGCACCTAGTTGTTAACAGTATGGTTAGTTAGCCACTTCAAACAGACACCAGATCAGTCCATATTCTTTGCAAGCTATATAAAATCGTGCCCTTTAATCAGAGTTATCAACGCAACGACCACAGATAAATGGAAAATGAAAAATAAAGATGTCTGGGTCGACAGATTCCTAAACCTCTCGGGAGAAGACTTTAGTTGGCACGCTAAATGGCTGCAGGCCTCCGATCCCATCGTCTGCTGTGGACCCTTACCTTGGATTCCTTTGATCGGAGCATGGGGGTGCGTTCACTATTGCCCCACCCTCGTCCTCAGACAGTTTTGCATCATGCAAGTAATCCCCGTGACATTCGGCATGATAAGGTCGAACCTGCCACATACTGGAGAAAATCAGAACATCGGCAGTATGCTCAAGACTGGACTCACCCTTTTTGTCTAAAGGGACATGTCACCCCTGCAGCAACAATACCGAAATATCTACAGCAATGTCTTCTGGGCGGGGTAAGACATTGCCGTTAACTCGTCTTAACCGCCACTGTGGATATTCCGGTATCGTTGCTGTAGGGGTGACACGTCCCTTGAGACCAAAGGGGTGAGTCCAGTCTTGAGCGTACTGTTGATGTTCTGATTTTCTCCAATATGTGGCAGGTTCGACCTTATCATGCCGAATGTCATAGGGATTACTTGCATGATGTAAAACTGTCTAAGGACGAGGCCGGGGCAATAGTGAACGCACCCCCGTGCTCCGATCAAAGGAATCCAAGGTAAGGGTCCGCAGCAGACGATGGGATCAGAGGCCTGCAGCCATTTAGTGTGCCAACTAAAGTCTTCTCCCGAGGTTTATGAATCTGTCAACCCAGACATCTTTATTTTCCATTTTCCATTTATCTGTGGTCGTTGCGTTGATAACTCTGATTAAAGGGCACAATTTTATGTAGCTTGCAAAGAATATGGACTGATCTGGTGTCTGTTTGAAGTGGTTGACTAACCATACTGTTAACAACTGGGTGCAACAGGTAAGTCTTCCTTTCCCTTACCTTCGACAAGAGTCCAGAGAGTGAAAAGTCTCGGCCAAGATGGTTATTGTAGGATTGATGGCGTTTGCCTCCATCTCATAAAAGACATTAGCCGTTGCAAAATCAATGGCGTTCTTCATTTTAAGGAAAAGGACAAATCCTACGATTGCGAAAGCCAGAACCCTTAAACGTTTTTCCCCGTTGCCCAAATGAAATCGTGCTTCAATATCTGACCAACACCAGAAGTAGTCCCCTTCTCTGACACGAGTAGTGATTCCTAACAACTTATCAAGCCTTATTTTGACACTGGAGGAGTCGAGTCGAACATTCTGGTATATAGCAGATATAGGGACGTGTCACCCCTGCAGCAACGATACCGGAATATCCACAGTGGAGGTTAAGACGAGTTAACGGCAATGTCTTACCCCGCTCGGAAGACATTGTTGTAGATATTCCGGTATCGTTGCTGCAGGGGTGACACGTCCCTTGAGACCAAAGGGGTGAGTCCAGTCTTGAGCGTACTGTTGATGTTCTGATTTTCTCCAATATGTGGCAGGTTCGACCTTATCATGCCGAATGTCACGGGGATTACTTGCATGATGTAAAACTGTCTAAGGACGAGGTCGGGGCAATAGTGAACGCACCCCCGTGCTCCGATCAAAGGAATCCAAGGTAAGGGTCCGCAGCAGACGATGGGATCAGAGGCCTGCAGCCATTTAGTGTGCCAACTAAAGTCTTCTCCCGAGAGGTTTAGGAATCTGTCGAGCCAGACATCTTTATTTTTCATTTTCCATTTATCTGTGGTCGTTACGTTGATAACTCTGATTAAAGGGCATGATTTTATGTAGCTTGCAAAGAATATGGACTGATCTGGTGTCTGTTTGAAGTGGCTAACTAACCATACTGTTAACAACTGGGTGCAACAGGTAAGTCTTCCTTTCCCTTTCCATCGACAAGAGTCCAGAGAGCGAAAAGTCTTGGCCAAGATGGTTGTTGTAGGATTGATGGTGCTTGCCTCCATCTCGTAAAAGATATTGGCCGCTGCAAAATTGATGACGTTCTTCATTTTAGGGAAAAGAACAAATCCTACGATTGCGAAAGCCAGAACCCGTAAGTGCTTTTCCCCGTTGGACAATTGAAATCGTGCTTTAATATCTGACCAACACCATAAGTAGTCCCCTTCTCTAACACGAGTAGTGATTCCTAACAACTTATCAAGCCTTATTTTGACACTGGAGGAGTCGAGTCGAACGTTCTAGTATATGGCTGATATAGGAGATGTGAAGCACATCAAAGCGGAATATTCCTCTAATGTGGGAGTCAAGTCTAGCCCTCTGTCAAAAGAGAAGCACCGATAATAAGGATCCCAGAATTTTAGGGCTACCCGGATGCAACCCCAATCAGTCTTTACATCAACCAAGGTCAGCAGCTTTCCGTAACTACATTCAAACTGTGTCTCCTCATCCTGAGTTAACTCATTTCTTAACTTTTGAATCCTAATTAAGTCGAAATCTGTGACCTCTACTTTGACCTTAATGGTGATATCATGGGTGAAACCGAGTTCTAACATGTCTCCCTTTGTGGCCTGATCGTCAAAGCTTCGTCCCCCGAAAGTATCAAGTGAAAGTAGTGTAGGTGCCGACATTTCGAATGAGCAAAATGGGTCCTGTGGGACAGAAATAAAATTTTAAGTGCGAAGTAACCTGTACGTGCAAGAAATTTCCAGTTTGTATAAAAGAAAAATTACGGAAAATGAAATCATGGTAACAACATAAATAGAGCCACGACAAAGCAGATATGATCATGATGCATGTGTTGGGGCTCTAATTTTAACTTTTCTAACTGGCTTGAATGGTTCCCGGATGATACCATGAAAAGGTCCCTAAAGTGTCGTCGAGTGTCAACCGATTCCTTGCGGAATCAGGCAACCTTTCAACTATCTTTAGGGGTTCATCCGAGTTGGGATTGGTAAACACTACCCAGGACATATGTCCTAGGGCATCACTACTACCCTCCTAATTTTGTAATTGTCCCCGGGGTGTAGGGCGCAATGAAATGCATATGACGATTGATATCAAAGCAAATAAATAAACAAATCAGCAATTTATCAAAGCGGGTAAATAAACAAATAAACACCTCAAAAAAATAAAATCGGCTCCGACCCATAGTCCCTAGTGAAGTCGCCAAACTATCGCACCCCCCCGAAAATAATAAAAATTCGCGAGTATACGATGAATCTGTGACCTTACGATGCTCGACGCAAAAGGACGCCTCGCAACATGCGATGAAGTTGTCACCCTAATTTTTGTCTCTAGGTTTAGGGAACCTAATCGTCATGGCATAAAAAATAAAAATAAAAAAATAAAAAACTAAAGGCACAAAAAAGAGGGTCTAAACCCAAGAACAAAGGTTCGGGGTCATATTATGGACTCGGGAAGTGTTAGACACCCGAGTCACATCCGAAAATGGTTACCGATTGATAAGAGAGGTGTTTAAAAGATGTATGATAAAAATGTGTTTTAAAAGGGGGTCCTTAGAGGAATCGTCACTTTAGTCTTTTCCATAGGGACCGTTCGGGAATAATCAATCGTTGGATGAGGTTATCATTTTAAAAATCCTTTCGGACGGAGTTACCATTTTCAAGACCGATCGATTATTCCTGACCGTCGCGTGATGGGACTGAATTTTCCGTAAGACTAAATGAGCGGCCTCTTTTTCATCATCGGGCCATGCATGATTAAATCTGATTACTACGTGATTCTATCATGCATAGCTAACAAAGTACAGATTTGCATGAGAAGTATTTTGAAAATGATGAGCCGATGTGGGATCGAAGCCACCAAATACATGCAGTCAATATAAGCGGAATTTAAAATCAAATGAACATGGTATTTTAAGCAAGTCTTTAAACAAGTTGTTCATATGGATTGATTTTAATTCTAGCAATTCTATATATCATACATACGATTAATATTTGCAGAAAGCATTGAATAAATAAAAGGGAAAGAAAGGCGTACTTTCGAGCGAAGCTTAAATTTTACCTACAAAATGAGAGTATTAGTGATAGCTTGAAAAATAAATGAGCAGTTTATGCATACGAGGATTTAAGTAAACAGTTGATATATACGAAAAATTAAACAATGATTTTGATACGTACGAAAATTTAAATGATGATTTGACGCATACGAAAATTTAAATAATGATTTGATAAGTGCAGGAAAATTTAAATGATGATTTGACGCATACGAAAATTTAAATGATGATTCGACGAGTGCGAGAAATTTAAATGATGACAGTTGATAAGTGCGAGAAATTTAAATGATGATTTGATGCGTACAAAAATTTAAATGATGATAATTGCGAAAAATTAAAGATTTGATGATTTGCAGAAAATTTAAGCAGTTGATGATTTGCAGAAAAATTAAACAGTTGATGATTTGCAGAAAAATTAAGCAGTTGATTTGCAGAAAATTAAGCAGTTGATGATTTGCAGAACTTTTAAGCAGTTGATGATTTGCAGAAAAATTAAACAGTTGATGATTTGCAGAAATTTAAAGTGCGACTGACCATATAGGCGGTAAATTAAATGACTGAATTTTAAATTGCGGAAATTTAAACAGTTGATATTTTGCAAAAATTAAATAGTTCATGATTTACGGAAAATAAAGTAGTTTACGAAAATAAAATTAACTAGTCCTGCGTACAAATAAATAAACAATTAGTCGAATAAATAAATATTTATAACAAAACGACACATGAATAATTATGACACGAAAAAGAAATCGACGGAAAAAACGCGGGCGGGGCCCGTTGGGCTGGTGATATGAGCTTAAAGGCTCCAACTCGTTTCTCTTGTCTTGCCTTCCGTCTAGGCCAAGACTGTTGTCTAGGGCAAACCTTCGGTCTAGGCCAAGACTCCCGTCTAGGCCGAACCTACTCTCTAGGCCAAGACTCCCTTCTGTTTGGCCGAAGCCCAACTTCATTGCTGCCAAGGCCAAGCCCCTTTGTCTAAAGGTGTAAGGGTATTTACCCATTGTTAGGTTTTAGTATTTAAAGTGCAAACATTTCATTTCAGCACTTGCCTTTGATTTTGATGATATTCTCTTTGGCCAAATCAGTAGAGTAACCTAGGTAATTTAGGGTTCTTGCTAACCAGGGCTGCTAGAGCTGAATACCATTGTTTATCCATCTCTTCTTGTAATTAAGCTCCTTAAGCTTTGTTCTTAAGGGGTAAATTCTATTAAAGAGAGATCCTTAACTAGTTTGCAGAAAGGTTGCTTGTTCTTATGAACAAGAGGGTTTTCTAATTAGTTAAGTTCTTATTATGTTCATCTGTTCCATCTCTACCAAACAACCATCAAGCCGCTGCATATAACTCCTTAAACACCAACTTCAGCCATTAAACTCACCAAGGTGTCCCCTCTCCATCTCCATCTGAGGCAGCTATATCCATTGTCAAGACCAACCTCTCACAAGAGGACTAGATCCGGCTCAAGAACAGCAATTCGGCCTCCTTCTATCCAAAACAGAAGTTGAGCTCTTATCAAGTGGTAGCGGAGCTCCAGCTGCCCTCTAGGTTGGTTTTTCTTGTTCTCCTCATCATTTCTACGGTTAGAATCATCTTCTCTACCATAGAACTTCTTCCTTTTTGTGTGGCAAAATTTCTGTTTTTCTCCATTTTCACACCCATTCCACTAAATCGTCAAAACTAATTTTTCTTGTGTTCCCACGGTTCAAACTTCTTTTCCTTTCATATCTATGGTTAAAATATTATTTTCAACCATAGGAATGATTTAAATCAAGTTCGAAAATTCTGATGTTCTTGAGGAAATTGTTGTCTTTTAGTGTGCTGATTTTTGGAAGAACACATTTGCTGAATTTTTTTGTGTTTGTGTGCATCAAAATGGACGAATTTGCTTCTTCTTAAGTGTAATTGCTGCTGGTTTATTGGAGCTTCCTATGGTGGCCATGAGAGCCATGTGGACTTGCTTGTTTTCTAGCTAGAGTCCCACATTTTAGGTCTCTTCTCCTAGCCGGCCACATCACTCCTTTGTGAGCCAAGTATTTTTCATTCATTGTGAGCCAAGCATTTCAGCTTGCTCACCACACTTCTCCCTCACAAGGCCGACCCTAATTTGCATCCTTACACTTAGCTTGCTTGTCATACACTTTGCCTAACTCATTGTCATACAAGCTGACTTGCTTGCCACACACTTTGGTGCATCTTAGCAAAACAGTAGGTGCATTTTAGTGAAAAACTTGTGTGCATGTTAGCAAATATTTTGGCATTTAGTGATAAGTTTTTAAATGACCAAACTACTTGTCTTTCACTTCTTATTCCAAGGATACATGTCATACAAGTGAGTTCTCTTCACTCAATTTAAAAACAGAAAAGAGAGGGATTAAAAAAGTAATCAAATCCCTAATTCAAAAAAAAAAAAAAACAAGATAAGCAATTGAGTCAAAATCAAGAGACTACTTGTGTGTGTGCATTTTAAGTGACTTACAACATTTTTAGAAGAATCATTGGTGTGAAGAACACAACTTCGGCCTTACTTTCTGCATTTTCTTTTACACCCTTTTTGTGTTCGTTCTTTCTTTTCTTCTTGAGTAGCTTGTGTTTTGGTTGTTTTCTACATTGTTTCCACACGTTACTACTCTTCTCTAAGTCTGTTGATACCCGAATTTTGATGTCATTTTTACTTAATTTTAGCATTCCTGTTATTTAGTTAATTTACAGTCATTTTCAGTTGATTTACTGTCACTAGCATTTTTAAGTGTTTCGTTGCATTTTAACATCATCGTTAGCATCGTCAGCTTTCGAAATCGTATTTTTCATTTTTCGGCACCTATTTTCATTATTATTATCGTCATTATTTTTAGCCTTAAAAATCATATTTTTAATTATCTAGCAGTCGTTTGCTAGTTTTTTCTTCGTTTTAGGTCATCACATGAATTTCAAGATTTTTTATATTTTAGCGCATTTTTTAGTATTTTTGTTATTTTATTATTATTTTCGTTCAAGCTTTTATTGGACCCGAGTAAGTCTGCTCGGACAATAGCTCGACTTTAAAATGTTTTCCATCAACTAGTTGCTAGCTTTTTTCCTGCTCGCAACGATCTACAGCGTTTCGTGTAATTTTCGACGTAACATTTTTATTTTTCCGTTCGCGCGTTTCACGCTGTTGAACGAGAAAATAAACACGCTAAACGAAAAATTCTCGTCACTCGCTGTAGACGGTTAGACTCGTCGTATTTTTCTCTACGCGCAGGTACTGTCGGTTCGAAAAGTCTAAACGATTGCTCGCGGGACTCGGCTCGAGGCCATTTAAAAAAGACTAAATCAACGGTTGATCTAGTCAACCATGAAAAGTCAACCAGATCAACGGTTGACCATTTAAGTGCATGGTGCACATGCACCGTATGCACGAACCAGCAGCGGAGCAGGCCACCAAGCAGCCTGCTCCCGTCGCCTCCAAGACCGTTTCCTGTCCCATCCACCATCATCACGGCGACCTAGACCCTCCACCTCACTGCCGTAGACCCGCCAGCACACGAGGAACGGCCACCACGCGCAGCTCCAGCGCCGACAACCCACGCGACTCAAGGCTATAAATAGCAAGCCAATCCTTCGGAAAAACGGCACCAATTCAGCAAGAAAAACTTGCTTTCTCTCCCTCTTGATCAGCTTGCTCATTTAGAGCAACAATCGCCCAGTTCAAAGTTTAAAACGTGAGCTTTCTCTCTCTAGCTCATTTTTGGTTTTTGAGCAAGTTTTTTCTTTAATTTCGTTTAGCTTGTTCTTGAGCAAATAAATTACTTTATTTTATGGCATTAATTCACATACATGATGTAGATTAAATATATGTTTTCAATTTTAAAAATCGTTAGCTAGATTGTGTGAATTAATTAGTTTTCGATAATTAACGGTTTTGTCGTTTTTTCGAAATTAAACTCAGTGGGTTTTGAAATAAAATTCGAGCTTCGTACGGTCGAGACGTCGTCGAGGAGACGAGCGTCTCGGTATGAAGATCGTGAGAAACGGGCAAGGGAAGCCGGAGCTTGGCTGCCGGCAGTAGTGCCGGCGACCAAGGATGAAGATGAGTGATGGGCTTGGCCCATCACCGTTTAAATGTTTTCCTTGGGCCAGGCACTATTCCTGGCCCATTTCAATTTTTCCTTTCCTTTTTAAATCAGGCCTAGCCCATTTTCAATTCTTTCCGAGACTTCGGATCACGCTTTTCCGTAAAAATAATTCGCATGCTTCGTATGATTATTTTTCGTACTATCAACTGTTTAAATTATTTGCACTTTAAATTTCCGCAATTTACTTTCGGCAATTTAAATTCAATTATTCATTTTACCACCTACATGATCGGTCGCATTTTAATTCTCGTAAATATCAACTGCTTTAATTTTTCGCAAACTGCTGGAAATTCTTCCGCAATATCAACTGTTTTATTTTCTGCAAATATCAATTGTTTATTTTCTGCAAATATCAATTGTTTTATTTTCTGCAAATATCAATTGTTTATTTTCCGCAAATATCAATTGTTTATTTTCTACAAATATCAATTGTTTTATTTTCTGCAAATATCAATTGTTTATTTTCTGCAAATATCAATTGTTTTATCTTCTGAAAATATCAAACTGTTTATTTTCTGCAAAATATCAATTCCGCACTTATCATACTGCTGAAAATTCTTCCGCAAATATCAACTGTTTATTTTCTGCAAATCATCAAACTGTTTTAATTCCCTATAAATCGTCAACTACATTTAAGTTTTCTACACTTATCAAAACAACATTTAAATTTCGTATGCGTCAAATAAATCATTTTTCGCATGCAATCAACTCAGCATTTAAATTTCGTATGCGTCAAATAAATCATTTTTCGCATGCAATCAACTCAGCATTTAAATTTCCTATGCGTCAAATAAATCATTTTTCGCATGCAATCAACTCAGCATTTAATTTTTGTATGCGTTAAATCCATCATTTCTCGCATGCAATCATGTCAGCATTTAATTTTTGTATGCGTTAAAACCATCATTTCTCGCATGCAATCATGTCAGCATTTAATTTTCGTATGCGCTAAATCCATCATTTCTCGCATGCAATCATGTCAGCATTTAATTTTCGTATGCGTCAAATCCATCATTTTTCGCATGCAATCATCTCAGCATCTAAATTTCGTATGCGTCAAATCCATCATTTTTCGCATGCAATCAACTCAGCATTTAATTTTTGTATGCGTCAAATAAATCATTTTTTCGCATGCAATCAACTCAGCATTTAATTCTCGTATGCGTTAAATCCATCTTTTCTCGCATACAATCAACTGTCATCATTTATTTTCCTGCACTTATCAAACTCAACATTTAATTCTCGTATGCGTAAAATCCATCATTTTACGTATGCAATCAACTGTCATTTAAAATTTTCTAACTCATAAAATTGCTTATTTATTTCTCAAGCTATCGCTAACACTCTCATTTTGTAGGTTTTAATTTCAAGCTTCGCTTGAAAGTACGCCTTTCGATTCCTTTTTATTTATTCAACGCTTTTCGTAAATATCAATCGTACGCATGATATATAGAACTGCTAGAACTAGAATCAACCCACATGAACAACGTGTTTAAGGAGTTGCTTAAAATGCCATGCTCATGTGATTTTAAATTCTCGCATATATTGACTGCATATACATGGGGACTTTCGATCCCACATCAGTTTTTTCCACTTAAGAATCTATCATTTAAATTTGTACTCTATTAGCAATCCATGATAGGATCACGTAGTAATTAATCTAATCATGCATGGCCCGATGATGACATAGTGGGCGCTCATTCAGTCTTACAGAAAATTCAGTCCCATCACATTACGGTCAGGAATAATCGATCGATCTTGATAAATGGTAACCTCGTCCGAAAGATCTTTTTATTATTCCTGAACGGTCACAATCATAGAAAGGCTAAAGTGACGATTCCTCTGAGGGCCCCATTTTCCAAAACGCATTTTATCAAACACTTTTTTAAACACCTCTCTCATCAACCGGTAACCATTTTCGGATGTGACTCGGGTGCCTAACACCTTCCCGAGACCATAATACGACCCCGAACCTTTGTCTGGGACCCATTTTTAAACACTCGCAAATGACTTCTTTGTTAATTTTTAGGGCGCGACAGTTTGGCAACTTCACTGGGGACTAGTAGGGTCGGAGTCGGTTTTGTCTTTTTAGAGAGGTGTTTTATTTGTTTATTTATTTGCTTTGATCAATTGCTGGTCTGTTCATTTATTTGCTTTATCAATTGCCATAAGCATTTCATAGCGCCCTACACCCAGGGGACAATTACCAAAATAGGAGGGTAGTAGTGACGCCCTAGGACACGTGTCCTAGGTAGTGTTCACCAACCCTAACTCGGATGAACCCCTAAAGCCAGTCGAAAGGTTACTCGATTTCGCAAGAAATCGGGACACTGGACGACACTTTAGGGACCTTTTCATGGTATCATCCGGGAACCGTTCAAGCCAGTTAGAGGTGTTGGAATCAGAGCCCCAGCACGTGCATCATGATTATACCTGTTTGTCGTGGCTCTATTTTTCTTGTTGGCATATTGACGTGATTTTTCTGTTATACGAACTGCGGATTTCTCACACGTACAGTTTACTTAGCACTTAAAATTTTATTTTTGTCCCACAGGAGCCATTTTGCTCATTCGCTATGACAGCACCTACGTTACTTTCATTTGATATTTTCGGGGGATGAAGCTTCGACGATCAAGCTGCCCGAGGAGATCTGTTAGAACGGGGATTCGCCCCTGACATCACCACTAAAATCAAAGTAGAGGTTGTAGACTTTGATTTAACTAGGATTCGGATGTGAAGGAATGAGCTGACTGAAGACGAGGAGACACAGTTTGAGGGTAGTTATGGAAAGCTACTGACCCTAGTGGACGTGAAAACCGATTGGGGTTGCATCCGGGCAGCCCTGAGGTTCTGGGATCCCTATTATCGTTGCTTCTCTTTCGACAAAGGAGTAGACTTGACTCCTACGCTCGAGGAGTACTCAGCTCTGATGTGCTTCACATCTCCCATGTCAACCATCTACTAGAACGTCCGACTCGACTCTTCGAGTGTAAAAATAAGACTCGACAAGCTATTAGGAATCACTACTCGTGTCAAGGAGGGTGACTACTTCTGGTGTTGGTCGGATATCGAGGCACGATTTCAGCTGTCCAATGGAGCAAAACGCTTAGGGATTCTGGCCTTCGCCATTGTAGGATTCGTCCTTTTTCCAAGGATGAGAAACGCCATCGACTTTTTAGCAGCGAACATCTTTTACGAGATGGAGGTAAATGCCATCAATCCTACAACAGCCATCTTGGCGGAGACCTTTCGCTCCTTGGACTCTTGCCGAAGAAAAGGAAAAGGGAGGCTTACCTGCCGCACCCAGTTACTGACAGTATGGTTGGTCAGCCACTTCAAACAAATTCCTGATCAGTCCATCTTCTTCGAAAGCTACATCAGGTTGTGCCCTCTACTCAGAGTTATCAACGCAATGACCACGGATAGATGGGAGATGGAAAATAAGGATGTCTGGATTAACCTATTCATAAACCTCTTAGAAGAGGACTTCAGTTGGCATGCCAAGTGGCTGCGAACCTCAGATCCCATCGTCTGCTGTGGACCCCTACCTTGGGTTCCCTTAATCGGAGCATGGGGATGTACTCACTACTGCCCTGCCCTCGTACTCGGGCAGTTTTGCATCACCCAAATCATTCTAGTGACTTTCGGCATTACAAAATCAGATCTACCGCACACCGGGGAAAATCAGAACGTCTAGGTGTACGCCCAAGACTGGGCCCACCCCTTTTGTCTCAAAGGACGCGTTGCCCCTACAACCACGATACCACAATATCCACAGTGGAGGTTAAGGCGAGTCAATGGCAATGTCTTACCTCGCCTAGAAAATCAGAAACTGATGGAAGAGGAAGAGGAATCACAAGTAAATGGAGGAATGGATGCTATGGCTTACGCACAAGTGGTAGAGCAAATGCGAGCAGCGCAGGAGGAGCGAGATCTGATGACAGAGGAAAGAGATATCGCTGAAGCCCATCAATATGGCCTGGAAGTCTAGATGAATGAACTGGACAGGCATCACAAGGATTTCATCCGCGTGCAAACGGTACAAAAGAAGGTGGCCCTCAGGGCCTTTAAGGAACGCTTGAGCAGTGAAACCCGCAAAAGAGAAGCATCAAGTGCCATAATCGAAGACAGGGATTCGACGATAAGGGTCTTGACTACTCGTGCAGATTTGGGGGATAGGAAAATCCAGGCACTTCAAAACCGAATTACCGCATTAGAAGCTGAGATAGAGATGCAGAAAGGGGAGTTGGCTTCAATGGAGTACCTTTGGCAGGAGAACTCTGACGTCCAGGATTGACACCTTCAGGGAAAGGCTCGGATATCGACAAACCTTTTCTTTTTAGCTAGGACCCCTGATTTCATCTATCTTAGCCATTTTTGATGAATTTAGGTAGTTGGCAAAGTTTACCATACTTTTGTAAACGCTTTTAATAAAGTCGTACTCTTTCGGATATTTATTAAATCGCCTCATCTTTTCCATATCAATTATCCATCCAATACAACTCAAAAGACCATCGCAAAAAGAAAGAGAAAATCCCTCCGGGATAAACACAATCGTTTCACTAAAAAACCAAAAAATCAGACCAGACATTCGAGTAGTGCTCACTCATGGCCCTATCCTCTTAGCTTATCACAAGACACTCCAAGTGCATAGCGTAGATCGTTGTCCCTCCCCTTGGTTGGGTTCACCAGGCATCAGGCCCTGCATCGGTGAAAGCATAGTGTACAAGAGATCTTCCTAGCATGGCGGCATTGGTTGCCCCTGCTGATTTGGGTTTCACCGATAGCGTCTCAGATTGCTTCACATCGTTGGAATGTAGAGAGGCTTCCTTCGTATCTTGTCAATAGCTGGGATCTCTCGCCTCTCCGACCGCCCTAGAAATATCAAATGAAAGTGCAGCCGGAAAAGTGAATGAGCAAACGTGGAGACCTCGGGATTGCACATCACCTGTGTATCCTTACTTGTACTTACTCTTTTCTGTGTTTTTCCCCTTTTCAGGTTCACCATAGCTCCTCAGAAGCAAGCTACTCCGCACAGGCTCCCTGTAACTAGACTTCAAAAACGAAAATGACTGAACAGGCTAAGGCCAATGAAGCACTAATGACCAGAATAGCAGAACTAGAAGAACGAGTTCGAGCATTGCAAACTAAAAAAGGATGGGGTCCTTCGTCAACCCCACCATCTTCTGTTCAGTGGAAGTGGCAGGATCCCTACATTTATCCCAACCCTACAGCTGCAGTAGGTACAACCAGACAGTGTTCCCACCCATCTCAGGGTTGTTCTACCCAAATCACAATTTCAGGACCATCGGAAACTAAGCTTCCGGGAAGCGATCCGACACAGCCACAGTCCTCTCTTGAGTATTCACCGACCATGGGTTTTGGCACCATTAGCGCGAAAGGGTCGAGTATTAATCAATTGAGCCTACTAGAGGAAAAACTAAGAGTTATTGACAGATATGACCCTAGGAATCCCGCCACTAAAAGCATGATGCTAGAAATTGCGATGCCTCAGAAATTCAAGATTCCACAACTCGAGAGTTACGCGAGGATTGAACGCCCCAAAACTCGCCTCAACATCCACCACAACGAAATGTCCAAACAATACAAGCTCGATGTAGAAATCACACCTAACCGTTTTGATTTGCAAAATCTGGAGAAAAGGGTCGAGGAATCAGTAAAAGCTTATGCTCAAAGATGGAAAGAACTAGCTGCAAGGATTTCTTCTCCTTTGGATGATAGGGAACTCTTGACAATTTTCGCGAAAACCTTTAAAGCTCCCTACTATGCTTATCTTACCCTCGGTCTGTCGAGTAGCTTCCTCGACATGGTCCGGATTGCTGAGAGAATAGATCAAGAGATTAATTCCGGAAGGATCATCATTCCTACGCCAGAGGCGACGCCTATCATAAGGAGAGACGTTGGCTTTGTCTCTCCCCAACCTAATCACAGGCGACCTTTCCCGCCATCTCCCCCTTATTTGTCACCACCACCATATCCTTCCCCATCACTATATCGACCCATAGTTTTTCCTTTTCCACCAACGCCCGTGCTAACAGGGCTCCCCAAAACCCTACACCATCTCTACATTACCCATCACCTACAAAACAAATACCGCGACTTACACAACCTAGACCATGTAAACCGCCAAATAAACCAAGAAACCAAAATAACCATTGGGATCAGGGACCATTGCCTCCACTTCCCGTTCCTTTGGGGGAGATTTACGAGCACCTTTTGGCCGCTAAACAAATTGCACCTACCCCAATCCAACCTTTACAGCCTCCTTACCCGAAGTGGCACGATCATAATGCTAGATGTGAGTACCATGCCGGAGCTCAAGGTCATACTCTGCCCTAAGAGGAAAGGTTCACCACTTGATCAAATGTGGATAGATCTCTTTCGAGGATTTAACCGAAAGACCCGCACAACCTAGGCCCTCCAATCCACCAAGGGAGTCAAATCAAGTACCAATACCGCCACCCCCACTCCCCGCGAGGGAAATATACAAACAACTCATCACAGCTGGACAGATTGTACCAATCCCGGCCCAACCTCTACAACCTCCCTACCCAAAGTGGTATGATCCTAATGGTAGATGCGAGTATCATGCTGGAGCCCAGGGCCACATGCTAGAAAAATACTTTACCTTTAAGAGAAAAGTTAATCACTTGATCAAGAGTGGATGGGTCTCCTTCGAGGGCTTGGCGAAAGGACCTAACACGGCCATCGACCCTCTCCCAAACCATGCCTCAGGGGGTGAAGGTACGAATGCTATTTCGATGGAAACGGTTGAGAAGAAGACTTGTGAGTTAGAGACAGTTGACACCGTCAATAACGGTCCTCTCACCTCTTGTTCCCGCAAATATATGTCTCAAGCTGGGCCAGTAACAAGTGAATTTGCTGATACTAGGGGCATGACATGGAAGGCAGAATGTATCCCCACATCAGAGCCACATTCTCCCTCGCAGTCGAAATCGTCAATATGAATCCTACCGTGGTCAGTATAGCTTCAGATTCCTGTATTGATGCTCCGGGAGAAGAAGAGTCTTCGCCTGGTTCAGTCATTTTCGTAAGGAAGTCAGGGGAGTCTGCGTGCAAATGGACCATCACCATGCTTCCGGATGTCTCTCCATAATTACTCCTTTTAGAAAAATATATGTTTGCACGTTTTCTCACGAGAACATTTTTGTAGGAACTCACGTTCCCCTTTTGTTAAAAATCAAATATATATGCAATTTTCATTTTACGCATCTCCTCTTTTCGCACTTTTATTTCAGGATGAATGTTAGTTCGGATTGTCTTGATAAAACCTATGTCTTTACTGGCGAAGAAATCATCGCTACGACCGAAGACAAAGCCGAAATCTCCGACGAATTGGCCTGTTTACTAGAAAGTTTGGAAAAGGAAATAACTCCTCATCGGGAGGAATGGGACGAAGTAAATCTAGGGGCAAGCAATGAGAATCAGAAGCTGGTTAAGATCGGAACCACCCTGGATATAATTCAGAGAGAAAGGTTAATTTCTCTCCTCAAAAACTACTCGGACGTATTTGCATACGCCGATATGCCAGGTCTTGATCCTGTGATAGTTGAGCATCGTATCCCATTGAAGCCTGAGTATAAGCCTGTCAAAAAAAAAAAATTGGAGGATACATCCAGACATCCTTTTGAAAATCAAAGAAGAAGTTAACCAAGTAATGGGATACGATGCTCGTAAAACCAAGCCCAGGATCTATGGCAGACACGGGATTCCAAGCTCATCCCTCATCAAAAGTTACTCACCCAACTCACATGGGAATTCAAGGAAACCAAGTTCGACCGAGTCGACAGAGAAAAGAACCGCTTCGCAGATGTCCAAGTTAGAGTGCGGAGTAATGCTTCAACCTCTGAGGGTAGAAGTAAAGGAAACTCCGGCATGCTGCGTAGCCTTAGAAGAGGAACCCGATGGGAAACCTTGGTTCTACGACTTAGTACGATTCACCAGAAACCAGGAGTATCCACCGGGGGCAAGCCGGGTTAGCAAAAAGACCCTCCAGCACTTAGCACTAGACTTCTACCTCGACGGCGAATTTCTATACAAAAGGAGAACTGATGGAGCTTTGCTTCGATGCGTCACCACGGCAGAGGCAAAGAGAATCATAACAGAAATCCACGAAGGGGTTTGTTCCACCCACGCAAGTGGGCACATGATGGCAAGACATATCATGAGGCAAGGTTACTTTTGGCCCACCATCGAGCGCGATTGCATCAGCTATTTTTGGAAGTGCCACAAATGTCAAGTTTACGCGGACCATATCCATGTCCCTCCAGCCCCTTTCTTCAGCATGACATCACCTTGGCCTTTTACGATGTGGGAAATCGACATCATCGGCCAGATTCATCCAACAGCCTCTAATGGCCATCGTTTCATCCTCATAGCGATCGACTACTTCACTAAGTGGGTAGAGGCCGCCTCTTACTCCAGCATCACTCAGAAAACGACCATGCGATTCATTGAGAGGAACATCATCTGCCGTCATGGAGTCCCGGAAATAATCATCACGGACAACGGCACCAATCTCAATGGAAAAATGATCAACGGTCTTTGCCAACGTTAGAAGGTGAAGCACCGAAACTCATCTCCATATAGACCAAAAATAAATGGCGCAGTCGAAGTAGCAAACAAAAACCTGAAGAAGATCATCCATAAGATGGTAATCACTCACAAAGACTGGCATGACATGCTTCCCTTCGCACTGCATGCTTACCGGATAGCAACCCGTACATCCACAGGGGTAACTCCCTACTCATTAGTTTACGGCATGGAAGTCGTGATTCCCCTCGAGGTAGAAATCCCTTCTCTTAGAATCCTGGCAGAGTCTGAAGTATAAGAGTCAGATTGGGCAAGAGTGAGGTACGAGCAGCTGAACCTCCTTCCCGAAAAGCGTTTGGCCGCTATCTGCCATGCACAATTATACCAGCAAAGAATGGCCAACGCTTATAACAAGAAAGTGCGGCCTCGCAAGTTCGAGGCTGGGTATTTAGTGCTGAAGAAGATTCTCGTTCCTCAGGAGGCTAGTCAAGGAAAATGGGCCCCAAGGTACGAGGGGTCGTATCTGGTCAAAAGTGCATTCTCAGGGGGTGCCCTAATGCTAACCAACATGGATGGAGACGATCTCCTAAGACCGGTAAACGCCGATACAGTCAAGATATACTTCGCCTGAAGCGTCACGAACTGAGTGTTCGGCCAGACCAAGGACATAGGGTTTTATCATGACAATCTATCACAAACATTTATCCTGAAATGAATAAAACAAGTTTTTTTTCAGGAGATGCTTATTGTTTTAAAATTTGTTGTCCCTTTTTTCTTAAAACTTGTGAGATGACAAAAGGAGGCATGGCATAGATGGCTCCCTAGGAGTAGCTCGGGACATAAGACGCGTCACTTAGACTAATGCCACTAATCAATCTTAAGTTTTATAGGGGCGTAAGGTCTCACGCCTCAGCTCGTCGTCGCAATAGAACCAGGGAGCTCCCCTCGTGGCAGTTCCTGAATTTCTGCAACAGGTCACCTTCAAGAGCGAATCAGGAAAGATTTTAAGCCAAACTATCACCATCTAAAGCAAAATTTCTTTTCCTCGCAATGCTACCAGCACAACCGGCATCACAAACAACCGGTCTCAAAGGACTAAATGCTGGGCCAAAGTCACAAAGCCCCTCCTACGCCGGCCGAGCTGTCGGAACATTAGCAACATCGGCTCCCATCTCCGTTCACCTATTCGGAGGAGCTCATCACCAAAACGCCATGGTCGCCCTGCACACCTTTGCAGGCAAAACCCCTGGAAAAACCACGACAAAAAGTTGTCCTCCTAGGACCACCATCAACATACTTAATGCGGTCTTGTTCAAGAAGTTTCCCAACATCCGCACCATGATCAACACGGTGAAGATCAACCCGTTAGTTGAGGGACAGCCAGGCTGCAAGCATCACCCAAGCCAAAGCAGGAGCTGCGGTAAAGCATCTAAAAGCAAAGCCATCATCAACCAACATCCGATGCCAGTCACACCGCAATGACCCACGAATGGCCCGTCCAAAAGGGAGAGCTTAAAACTTCTCAATCACATTACTTTTGCTAAAATTTTCTCGCATTTACTCCTCATTAGTTCTCGCCGTGTCTTTTTCAGGAACTAGGTCGCCCCATTCGTTGCCTGCAGAAGAACGGTAAGCATACGCCCTTGCAGCCCCGCTGCACATCACGGGGATAGAGGGTTTTCCCTTTTATCCCCGAGCAATCACGAAGCCAATCAGCGAAGGTCCAGCAGGACCGGCAAGCAAATAAACCGAATGCGGATCTCGTCCTCGCTACGGCTCGGATCGGCAGTTCCCGCAAAGCAGCTGAAAAAGAAACCAATCAAAGCAAAGCGTCCCAGAACTGGGACCACGTCGTAGACACCCTCGAAAGGCCGGGCTGAAGGAAGGGAGAATCCCTAAACTTATCTCGTTTTTGTTTTCAGATTAATTTCCCTTTCTGCTCTATTGTCCCCTCTGCATCTCACAGGGACTTGAAGCATCTCACTGTCATCTGCATGGAGCTTGTGGAAGACGCCCTCGCAGCCCCGCTGCACATCTCAGGGGAATCCATCTTTCTTTCCCCTTTATTTAAATTTGTTTTCATTCCTGCTCGCTTTATTAGCTTTAAGTCGAGTACGGTCGTCTGGCCCACTGGGGGCAACCTTAGGCTCTCGTTAGACCCTTGTAAATAAGTCGTCCCCCACATCCTAGCAATCAAACTAGAAAGCAATCAAACTATCCAGCAATCAAACCATCAATCAGTCAAAAATCAAAAATCAATCAAAATCTCCTTTTGGCCTGGCTAAAACAAAAGCACACTACTCCCATAAGCATTTTCATGCATTGCATAGGTCGGGAATGTCCAATCCCTCTGTTAAATCAAGCATCCATCTAAATTACATGTCATGCATGATATTACTTGTTTGCTCTTATATCCGCGGTTTGCTCCGACGTAAGCAGTCATAGACAAATCCCGGTAAGCATTTTTGAGCCATCGCGCCTTATCCTTCATGAGTGTAAGAGCCTGACTAGGTACTAGTTGAGTTCGCATAATATCCAGGGTACATGCGCAATTAGACATGGGATAGCTATAAAATGACGTGGGACTTTTACGATCTTCTTCATTTTTTCGTTTTCTTCCCTCTTTCCACCATATGTCATCACTCCTACCAAAACCTTCACTATCACTCATACCCCGGGAGCCAAGGAGCAGTCTCAGCTAAGACTGCCAGCTAGAAATGAAAGCACGCCAAGTTCAAGCTCACGACGAAGGGGACAGAAGAGGTCACCGAAAGATCGCTAGGAGCCATCACCGAAGAAAGACCAAAACCACAAAGAGGAAAGCAGCCTAAACGGGAAGAGATCAAGACAAAGGTTGTGCTTGCCCTACTCTGTGCATTTCAAATCAAATCAAAAATGGGGGGAATAAAAAAATTTTAAATAAATAAATAAGAGAAAAAAATAAGAGAGGAAAAAAAAGAAGAAAAGAAAAGAGAGGGGAAAAGGGAAAAGAAAAGAAAAGAGAGAAATGTTCAGAGACATTCGAAGAATACAAACAATCGAAGAGCCGAAGGAAGCACAGCCCGGGGACAATCAATTCGAGAAATCTCGAAGAAAACTTTCCCCAGTGAACTCGAGCAAAAGGGCCCAAAGTCAACTCGAGAAATCTCAAAGCAAGCATCCCTAGTAAAGACACGAGAAGAAAAGGGCCCAAGGCCAACTCAAGTAGCAAGTCGCAAAAAGAACAGCGACGACACTCCCTAGTGAAGACTCGAGCAAAGGGCCCCTGGCCGATCGGAAAGCAGCCCAGCAAGGATCCCAAAGCTCACGCACTCCGTCAAGCAAGCATCCCCAGCAAAAAGCGAAAGGACTCGCGCACCTCGCCCTCATCAGGGCCAATCAGTAAAGCATCATTCATCAAAAACCTTCCAGCAAAGCAATCTTTTCCAAAACAAACTCCTTTCCGGACATTTCATGTCCTTTCATTCTTTTCCATAAAAGTCCCATCGATTATTAGAACGCCCATGCATGTGCATCTTCATTTGATGTCTATTCACTCGGATTGACATTGCGAATTGAAAATTATGTATCATGTTAGTTGCATCTTTATGAGCGTAAAACACTTAGCCTTGTTTCAGAGCGTGAGTGCAAACACTAATATCAAGTGAGGACTGCTTACGGCTGCAAATCGTGGAAAAGTCTTGTCCTTGGGGTCGTTACCTCCTAAGCAGGATGCAGGCGCATTCTAGGTTCGTATCAAGGTCGCTGGCAGCATTAGCATTTTTTTCCTCCTAGAGTGACATCATGCATTTTTCTCCTCCCAGAGTGACAGCATCAGCATTTTTCTCCTCCTAGAGTGACCTTAGTTTAGTTTCCGCATTTCGCGTCTTCTCCTACGGGAATTGACATTGTTTGCATTTCTGTACCGTATTTCCTCCTCCCACAGTGACAGCATTAGCATTTTTCTCCTCCCAGAGTGACCTTAGTTTAGTTTCCGTATTTCGCGTCTTCTCCTATGGGAATTGACGTTGTTTGCATTTCTGTACCGTATTTCCTCCTCCTAGAGTGACAGCATCAGCATTTTTCTCCTCCCAGAGTGACCTTAGTTTAGTTTTCGTATTTCGCGTCTTCTCCTACGGGAATTGAAATTGTTTGCATTTCTGTACCGTATTTCCTCCTCCCAGAGTGACCATCAGCATTTTTCTCCTCCCAGAGTGACCTTAGTTTAGTTTCCGCATTTCGCGTCTTCTCCTACGGAAATTGACGTTGTTTCCATTTCTGTACTATATTTCCTCCTCCCAGAGTGACACCATCATGCATTTTCTCCTCCTAGAGTGACATCATTTACATAATTCTACATTTCTGCATAATTATTTCCTCCTCCTAGAGTGACATCATTAGGACAAATCATTCATACTTCTGCGAATAGCGCATTATCCTTGCGAAGCAACGTCAGTCACATGTCAAGCAATTATCCCCCCCAGTGGAGCCGTCATTTACGTTTTCATAAAATTACCTTCGATTTCTGGTAGAGTAGTTGTCATTTACATTTTCTGCAAATTATGTGTCTCTCGATATCCGAATAGATCTAAGTTTATATCTTTGCAGGACATCCGATCGAGTCTATCTCCTCCCAGAGTGACGACATCAAAGCATACCTCCTCCCAGAGTGACATCAGCGATTACCTCCTCCCAGAGTGACATCGACGAATCTATCTCCTCCCAGAGTGACGACATCAACAAAACTATCTCCTCCTAGAGTGACAGCAACTAACTATCTCCTCCCAGAGTGACATCGAAAGCATACCTCCTCCTAGAGTGACATCAACGATTACCTCCTCCCAGAGTGATTGCAACCAACTATCTCCTCCTAGTGTGACATCGAAAGCATACCTCCTCCCAGAGTGACGTCTACGATATACCTCCTCCTAGAGTGACATCAACTTACCTCCTCCCAAAGTGACATTCAACAAACTACCTCCCCCCCCCCCCCCCAGAGTGACATCCAAAAGCATACCTCCTCCCAGAGTGACATCAACCAATTATCTCCTCCTAGAGTGACATCCACGAACAATATCATCAATTTTATAGACACCTTTTTAATCCCTAATGACAACATCAATTTCCTTATCACCAAATAACACCATCAAAAGCATACCTCCTCCCAGAGTGACATCAACTTACCTCCTCCCAGAGTGACATTCAACAAACTACCTCCCCCTAGAGTGACATCCCAAAAATATACCTCCTCCCAGAGTGACGTCCATAGCAATATCTCCTCCCAGAGTGATATTCAATAAATTTATGTCCTCCCAGAGTGACATCCACGACATATCTCCTCCCAGAGTGACAATCAACGAATAACATCAACGACCTACCTCCTCCCAGAGCGACATCATCACTGTAAGCTTGAGGTAAGACCTGTTGTATCGCCAAAATTTGGATATATAGGGGCAACCGTCTTTACTGCTTATCAAATACTTCGATAAGACAGTAAAGAGGGGGCAATTGTTGATACCTGAATTTTGACGTCATTTTTACTTAATTTTAGCATTCCTATTATTTAGTTAATTTACAGTCATTTTCAGTTGATTTACTGTCACTAGCATTTTTAAGTGTTTCATTGCATTTTAACATCATCGTTAGCATCGTCAGCTTTCGAAATCGTATTTTTAATTTTTCGGCACGTATTTTCATTATTATTATCGTTATTATTTTTAGCCTTAAAAATCATATTTTTAATTATCCGGCAGTCGTTTGCTAGTTTTTTCTTCGTTTTAGGTCATCACATGAATTTCAGGATTTTTTATATTTTAGCGCATTTTTTAGTATTTTTGTTATTTTATTATTATTTTCGTTCGAGCTTTTATTGGACCCGAGTAAGTCTGCTCGGACAATAGCTCGACTTAAAAATGTTTTCCATCAACTAGTTGCTAGTTTTTTTCCTTCTCGCAATGGTCTACAGCGTTTCGTGTAATTTTTGACGTAACATTTTTATTTTTCCGTTCGCGCATTTCACGCTGTTGAACGAGAAAATAAACACGTCAAACGAAAAATTCTCGTCACTCGCTGTAGACGGTTAGACTCGTCGTATTTTTCTCTACGCGCAGGTACTGTCGGCTCGAAAAGTCAAAATGATTGCTCGCGGGACTCAGCTCGAGGCCATTTAAAAAACACTAAAAGGGCCTTTGATCTCAATCGTTGATCTGGTCAACCATGAAAAGTCAACCAGATCAACGGTTGACCATTTAAGTGCATGGTGCACATGCACCGTACGCACGAACCAACAGCGGAGCAGGCCACCAAGCAGCCTGCTCCCGTCGCCTCCAAGACCGTTTCCCGTCCTATCCACCATCATCACGGCGACCTAGACCCTCCACCTCACTGTCGTAGACCCGCCAGCACACGAGGAATGGCCACCACCCGCAGCTCTAGCGCCGGCAACCCACGCGACTTAAGGCTATAAATAGCAAGCCAATCCTTCGGAAAAACGGCACCAATTCAGCAAGAAAAACTTGCTCTCTCTCCCTCTTGATCAGCTTGCTCATTTAGAGCAACAATCGCCCAGTTCAAAGTTTAAAACGTGAGCTTTCTCTCTCTAGCTCATTTTCAGTTTTTTAGCAAGTTTTTTCTTTAATTTCGTTTAGCTTGTTCTTGAGCAAATAAATTACTTTATTTTATGCCATTAATTCACATACATGATGTAGATTAAATACACGTTTTCAATTTTAAAAATCGTTAGCTAGATTGTGTGAATTAATTAGTTTTCGATAATTAACGGTTTTCTCATTTTTTGGAAATTAAACTCAGTGGGTTTTGAAATAAAATTCGAGCTTCGTACGGTCGAGACGCCGTCGAGGAGACGAGCGTCTCGGTACAAAGATCGGGAGAAACGGGCAAGGGAAGCCGGAGCTTGGCCGCCGGCAGTAGCGCCGGCGACCAAGGAAGAAGATGAACAGTGCCATGTTTCAGCACTGTTCACGTGTGCATGGGTGATGGGCCAAGCCCATCACCGTTTAAATGTTTTCCTTGGGCCAGGCACTATTCCTGGCCCATTTCAATTTTTCCTTTCCTTTTTAAATCAGGCCCAGCCCATTTTCAATTCTTTCTGAGACTTCGGATCACGTTTTTCCATAAAAATAATTCGTATGCTTCGTATGATTATTTTTCGTACTATCAACTTTTTAATTTTCTGTACTTATCAACTGTTTAAATTATTCGCACTTTAAATTTCTGCAATTTACTTTCAGCAATTTAAATTCAATTATTCATTTTACCGCAAACATGGTCGATCGCATTTTAATTCTCGTAAATATCAACTGCTTTAATTTTTCGCAAACTGTTGGAAATTCTTCCGCAATATCAACTGTTTTATTTTCTGCAAATATCAATTGTTTATTTTCTGCAAATATCAATTGTTTTATTTTCTACAAATATCAATTGTTTATTTTCTGCAAATATCAATTGTTTATTTTCTGCAAATATCAATTGTTTTATTTTCTGCAAATATCAATTGTTTATTTTCTGCAAATATCAATTGTTTATTTTCTGCAAATATCAATTGTTTTATCTTCTGCAAATATCAAACTATTTATTTTCTGCAAAATATCAATTCCGCACTTATCATACAGCTGAAAATTCTTCCGCAAATATCAACTGTTTATTTTCTGCAAATCATCAAACTGTTTTAATTCCCTGTAAATCGTTAACTACATTTAATTTTTCTACACTTATCAAAACAGCATTTAAATTTCGTATGCGTCAAATAAATCATTTTTCGCATGCAATCAACTCAGCATTTAAATTTCGTATGCGTCATATAAATCATTTTTCGCATGCAATCAACTCAGCATTTAAATTTCCTATGCGTCAAATAAATCATTTTTCGCATGCAATCAATTCAGCATTTAATTTTCGTATGCGTTAAATCCATCATTTCTCGCATGCAATCATGTCAGCATTTAATTTTCGTATGTGCTAAATCCATCATTTCTCGCATGCAATCATGTCAGCATTTAATTTTCATATGCGTCAAATCCATCATTTTTCGCATGCAATCAACTCAGCATTTAATTCTCGTATGCGTCAAATAAATCATTTTTTCGCATGCAATCAACTCAGCATTTAATTCTCGTATGCGTTAAATCCATCGTTTCTCGCATACAATCAATTGTCATCATTTATTTTCCTGCACTTATCAAACTCAGCATTTAATTCTCGTATGCATAAAATCCATCATTTTACGTATGCAATCAACTGTCATTTAAAATTTTCGCACTCATAAAATTGCTTATTTATTTCTCAAGCTATCGCTAACACTCTCATTTTGTAGGTTTTAATTTCAAGCTTCGCTCGAAAGTACGCCTTTCGATTCCTTTTTATTTATTCAACACTTTTCGTAAATATCAATCGTACGCATGATATATAGAACTGCTAGAACTAGAATCAACCCACATGAACAACGTGTTTAAAGAGTTGCTTAAAATGCCATGCTCCTGTGATTTTAAATTCTCGCATATATTGACTGCATGTACATGGGGACTTTCGATCCCACATCAGTTTTTTCCACTTCAAAATCTATCATTTAAATTTGTACTCTGTTAGCAATCCATGATAGGATCACGTAGTAATTAATCTAATCATGCATGGCCCGATGATGACATAGAGGGCGCTCATTCAGTCTTACAGAAAATTCAGTCCCATCACATTACGGTCAGGAATAATCGATCGATCTTGATAAACGGTAATGATACGATCACACCTACCTTTGAAACTGAAGACCACACGTTTCCATTCAAGTCGGGCTACGCCCATGAGGCCCGAAAGAACCCGAACTCACCTAATTTTGAAGACACGTTCTAGGCTACTTCTTACCCTTCAAATGGGCTTGGAAGCCCATCAAAATGAAAAGGAAATTTCGTCCATCTTAGAAGGAAGGAAGAGCTCATTAAGGGAATATTGCCCATTTTGTGTAATAATATAAATAGCTAGTTTCTTGCTTATTTTTATTAGTTTAGACATTGAGAGAATTTGTTGAGTGATTTATCCTCCTCTTCTCTCCTAAACTCATTCCCATTCCTTGGAAGGATTAGCTTGAGTTGAGTTTACTCCTCTCTAATCCCTCTTGGGAGTTTATTACTGTAATCGATTGAGTGTGTATCTTTCGAATCATTTGCCTACTGTTCTTGCTACTGAATCTACAAGCTTTCAAGTGTGTTGTTACAATCATCATCATCTTATTCAATTCGTCCATCCATCCAACCATAAACATCCACGGTAAATTCAATCCATTTTATCATTGTGTTCATTCTTAATTCTTCCATCTAAATCCGCTGCGCATATCTGAGTAATTTCCATTGTTTGTGTCGTTATTCATCAGCTTGTGTGTGACAACTCTTGGACTAGATCCTCCAACAAGAGCTCCATACTCTACGGTTCAATTAAAAATGAGCCGGAGCGTATCAAGTGGTAGCGGAGCTCTAGTTGTTCTTGAGTTGTTCATCTGTTTTCTTTTCCGTTTATGTCAGTTTGTTCGCTCAGAAGATTCTGAATTTTTGTTTCAATCAACTTCCGCTTGTTTGTAACATTTTTCGTTCTTTAGTCGTCTCCAAATTCTGAGTAAATCTAATACTTTTTATTCAAAACAAAACCGTGCGCAGAATCAACCGAGAAAATTGTTTTCTGCGTTCTTGGTATTTTTCAGGTGGATTCCAGCCGGAATTTGCTTTCGTATCCTGAATTAAAGTTATAGATCTACATCTCTGGAGTGTCCCTGTAAAATTTCGCAAATTTTAGCCAACGTTTCCTATAGATAAGAGTCAATAGCCGAAGGTCTGTCAAAGAACAACTCCAGCAGACAACTTGTTGTTCTTATTGTGTTCTTCATCCTTCTTGAGTCATTTTCGTCTTCCCCATTCTGAAGACGAATCAAGGTCATTTTTTAATCTTCTTTCCAGTCATTTTCGTGTATTCCAAGGTGTTTGTATCAGAAGTCTTCCTTGGATACACAAGTCAACAGTCTTGGGTCACAAAAGTCTTACCCATATCTAACACCAAAGTCTTCACATATCTTCTCTTTCACCAAAAGTCTTAGAATATCAATTTGTGTCATCCAAGTCTTTGGTCTTCCTCAATTTACTCCAGACAATATCTTCTTCCAAGTTTTAAATCCTCCTTACTTTATTCAAGATAATATCTTCTCATATCTTCCTTTTCTTCCAAGTCAAATACACTCCACCAAAACTTTCCTTGAGTCGGACGATTCTTCTTCATCTTGTCTACGTCCATGTGCAAACCTCTTCCCACCTTTGAATAATTAAACAATCCCTTCTCAAGGCCAAACAACCAATGTCAAACAGAATTCTTGAGGCCATAGAGAAAGGTCGGGCCGCAGCAGACCGGAGGCATGATGAATTAATGGTCATGTTCACGTCTCTAGTGAGGAATATGGATATACTAATCCCCACCCCACCAATAGCAATCCAGCTACCTCCACCATCTCACTCTATTGAAGCAAATGTGCTTGATATTTGTGTTGAAAATGAGAGTGGGATGAACATACCAACCCATGATGATACTGTTTCCACCCCCCTTCCTTCTACTAGTAACATAAATGACTCGGATGTAAATATTGAGTTTGTAAATGTTACTTTAAAGAGTGAAAAGAGTGGGGAAACACCAAAGAGGGCAACAATTTTGAGAGAAGAAAGTGAAGAAAATATTGAAGAGAATGTTTTGTTTGCTAACGATCCAATGAGTGTGCCTTTGTGTAATGAGGATCATTTAGCACACACTAACATTGATACTTCTCTCTTTTATGTTTTTGAACCACTTGTGCAGGATTCTCCCATGGCATATGTGAAAGAATTGGGCGCCTACGAAGATCCATTCATAAGCTCAAGTCCTACGCAAGATAACGAGCTTAAAATTATGAATTTTAAGCCACGTGTGTCGGGTTCTCCTATATCTTTTGTGAAGTATTTGGGCGCCTACAAGGATCCTTTCTTACATTCCACTTCAAGCAGAGACTCCCAAATTAAAGTTATGGATTCGAGGACGAATCCTTTCGAAGGGAAAGGTGATGATACGATCACACCTACCTTTGAAACTGAAGACCACACGTTTCCATTCAAGTCGGGCTACGCCCATGAGGCCCGAAAGAACCCGAACTCACCTAATTTTGAAGACACGTTCTAGGCTACTTCTTACCCTTCAAATGGGCTTGGAAGCCCATCAAAATGAAAAGGAAATTTCGTCCATCTTAGAAGGAAGGAAGAGCTCATTAAGGGAATATTGCCCATTTTGTGTAATAATATAAATAGCTAGTTTCTTGCTTATTTTTATTAGTTTAGACATTGAGAGAATTTGTTGAGTGATTTATCCTCCTCTTCTCTCCTAAACTCATTCCCATTCCTTGGAAGGATTAGCTTGAGTTGAGTTTACTCCTCTCTAATCCCTCCTGGGAGTTTATTACTGTAATCGATTGAGTGTGTATCTTTCGAATCATTTGCCTACTGTTCTTGCTACTGAATCTACAAGCTTTCAAGTGTGTTGTTACAATCATCATCATCTTATTCAATTCGTCCATCCATCCAACCATAAACATCCACGGTAAATTCAATCCATTTCATCATTGTGTTCATTCTTAATTCTTCCATCTAAATCCGCTGCGCATATCCGAGTCATTTCCATTGTTTGTGTCGTTATTCATCAGCTTGTGTGTGACAACTCTCGGACTAGATCCTCCAACAAGAGCTCCATACTCTACGGTTCAATTAAAAACGAGCCGGAGCGTATCAGGTAACCTCGTCCGAAAGATCTTTTTATTATTCCTGAACGGTCACGATCATAGAAAAGGCTAAAATGACGATTCCTCTGAGGGGCCCCTTTTCCAAAACGCATTTTATCAAACACTTTTTTAAACACCTCTCTCATCAACCGGTAACCATTTTTGGATGTGAGTCGGGTGCCTAACACCTTCCCGAGACCATAATATGACCCCAAACCTTTGTCTGGGGTCCAGACCCTTTTTTGTGCCTTTAGTTTTTTACTTATTATATTTCTTATGCCATGACGATTAAGGTTCCCTAAACCTAGCAACCAAATTAGGGTGGCTACTTCATTGCATGTTGCGAGGCGTCTGTTTACGCTGAGCATTGTAAGGTCCTAAATTTCGTTGCACACTCGCAAATGACTTCTTTGTTAATTTTTTGGGTGCGACAAAGTCCATTTACTACCCAAATTAAATCCATTTTTCCTTGGGCAATAGTGCGGCTTTCCTTGCCTTTCTTTCTTACCTTGGTTGTCTTGCATTCCTTAAACCCTAGTTGATTCGTAGAGTCTTTCTAGCTTTGGTGACTGGTTTGCGATTGAGATAAGAGTGTGAGAGAAAAGTGTGAGTATTTAAGAGTGACAAACACGAGCGTGAAACACGTGAGGGAGAGCTTAACCCCTTGTTTTCTATCTACTGTTTTTGTGTTTCCTTTTGTCGGAATTTTTCTATGTCTTCCTGCATGCTGCCGCATTTGAGGGTTGCTCCTACTAGCCATGCATCTTGGTATCATGTTGAGCACCCCCCCCACCTTGACCGTAGGACCCCGCCTCCTCCTACACACCGATCAGTTCCTCCCACTCCTAGCCGTGGCCACGGACCCACTACAGATGTCATTGATCGAGGACCTCATGCCCTCACGACTCCTTATCACCGCGAGCACTACCAAGCGCATCTTGTGGATGCAGTGGCTGAATTTCAACGCCAAGTAGAGACAATTATTTCAAGGTCCAGCCGGGTTGAGGTATCTTCTTCTCCCCCTCCTATTGGCCATTCCTTGCCTTCCTCTCGCGCAAGAGATCTCTTTTGTACCAATTGCACGGGAAGGGGGCATTTGTGTGATGTTTGTCCGAACAATAGAGTGCCTTTGGAGTGTGTACCAAACAGCCCGCATGAGGAGAGTTTAGTGTCGATTGGTTCTAGTAGGGTTTCGGCCGAATCACCATCACTTGTTGAGGTTGAGTTGACTCCATTTGAGGAGAAGTTACTGGTTTCGGATGAGTCTACTTCAGATTGCCATAAGACAGCCGCTCATTGCCTTGCGTTGCAGTGCACATTTCAGTCCTTGGGTAGGGCCTTCTCCATCATTCCGAGGGTGCCTAGGCATAGATTTATGGACCCATTTCTCCTTGGTTTTTGGCACATGGGCAGCGCACACTTCTTTCCATTTGAGGTGCCTTCAAGTGGCCTCACGGTCCCTCCCACTTCTAGGAGTTCGCACTTGGCCCGAGTCACCTCCTTGCCCCGTCGTGGCCAATCCTTGATTATTCTTGGCTGTTTCCCATCCACGCCTACTTGTCTTCCCCGCGGAAGGCCTCCACCTTGGCCTATATTCCCTAAAAGGTGTAGTTTGAGGTTTCCGCGTGTATCCACAAGCTGTGAGCATGCCTTGACCCGTTCGGTCGAGCAAGGGATTGAGCCTCTAGATTCGAGGTCGAATCTCCTCCAAGGCGGAGGGGATGATATGAGCTTAAAGGCTCTCACTCCACTTTCGGAACCCCCACCCTCCAAAGCTTAGATTCGAGGACGAATCTCTTCAAAGAGGGATGGGATGATATGAGCTTAAAGGCTCCAGCTCCTTTCTCTTGTCTTGCCTTCCGTCTAGGCCAAGACTGCTGTCTAGGGCAAACCTTCGGTCTAGGCCAAGACTCCCGTCTAGGCCGAACCTACTGTCTAGGCCAAGACTCCCTTCTGTTTGGCCGAAGCCCATCCTCCAAGCCCATCTTTATTGCTGCCAAGGCCAAGCCCCTTTGTCTAAGGGTGTAAGGGTATTTACCCATTGTTAGGTTTTAGTATTTAAAGTGCAAACATTTCATTTCAGCACTTGCCTTTGATTTTGATGATATTCTCTTTGGCCAAATCAGTAGAGTAACCTAGGTAATTTAGGGTTCTTGCTAACCAGGGCTGCTAGAGCTGAATACCATTGTTTATCCATCTCTTCTTGTAATTAAGCTCCTTAAGCTTTGTTCTTAAGGGGTAAATTCCATTAAAGAGAGATCCTTAACTAGTTTACAGAAAGGTTGCTTGTTCTTATGAACAAGAGGGTTTTCTAATTAGTTAAGTTCTTATTATGTTCATCTGTTCCATCTCTACCAAACAACCATCAAGCCGCTGCATATAACTTCTTAAACACCAACTTCAGCCATTAAACTCACCAAGGTGTCCCCTCTCCATCTCCATCTGAGGCACCTATATCTATTGTCAAGACCAGCCTCTCACAAGAGGACTAGATCCGGCTCAAGAACAACAATTCGGCCTCCTTCTATCCAAAACAGAAGTTGAGCTCTTATCAGCTGGGCCCAAGGCAGTGGGGCCCGATCCAAAAAATCTTCATACCGAGATGCTCGTCTCCTCGACGGCTTCCCGACCGTACGAACCTCGACTCTCAGTTTAAATCATACCGAATTTAATTTCGAAAAAGCGACGAAAATGGTAATTAACGAAAAACAATTAATTCACAAAATTTACCTAACAATTAAGCAAACTAAAAACATGTATTTAATCTATAGCATATGTAGGATTTAATGGCATAAAAACAAACAATTTATTTGATCAAAACCTCATCCTAAAAATTAAAACCGAAAATGGCCGGAAAAAAAAGCTTACCAACAAAGCTTGAAACTGTGGCAACTAACGCTCTAAATGAGCAGTCGGTTAAGAGGGAGAAGGAGCAAGGTAGCTCTTGGTGAATTCGTGTTGAAAACTGAAGGAGAGGGCCTCATATTTATAGGCTTTTCGGCGAGTGAGGTCGAGGCGCGGCGCTGCGCGTGGAGGGGCAGCTCGTGCGCTGGTGGAGCTACGTCGTTGCCCTGGCAAGGCTAGGTGACGATGGCGGACGGGACAGGACGGGGTGATGCAATGGGGAGGGGACGGGAGCA
Organism: Viola odorata; assembly: GCA_963691705.1. Classification (NCBI taxonomy): domain Eukaryota; kingdom Viridiplantae; phylum Streptophyta; class Magnoliopsida; order Malpighiales; family Violaceae; genus Viola; species Viola odorata. Next base: position 34,115,457 of record OY829543.1, on the reverse strand, counting down.
AGCAGCTCGGTGGCTTGCTCCGCTGCTGCTCGTCGCCACTATGCATGCGTACCATGCATGCTTAATTTGTGAGTCATTGATCGGGTTGACTTTCCTTGGTCAACCAGATCTACGATGATGATCAGGAGTTTTTGTTTAATTTATTTAAATGGCTTCGAGCCATCTTTGCGACCAAATATTTCAAAAACTCATGCCGAAAGAGTCAACGCGTAGAGAAAAATAAGACGAGCGAATTGATATACAGTGTGCAACAAAAGTTCATCCCGAGCCTCAATAAAAAAATCATTTGCGAATGAGGAAGGTTCGAACTGGAAAAATACTAGGGAATTAATTTTACGAAATAAAAAAGGTGGCGCGATCTAGAAAAATAATAAAAAATAACTGGCCGATAAGAAAAGATGTTTGAGCCTTTTCTCCGAGAAATTTCGCTCGGGAGCAAAAATGAGCTCGAACGGGATATTTGACTCGGGTAGTGGTACGAGCGAACTCGCTTGACATGAGAGAGCTCAAAAATTCGAGGTGACCAAGTTGTAGAGAAAAATGAGATGGACTAACTAGTCGACAGCGAATGAAGAAAAAAATTATTTTAACTTGTTTATTTTCTCGTTCGGAAACATGAATATGTTCGAACGAAAAATAAATGGCGTTACGACGAAAATTGCATGAAATGAAGTTGACTGGCGTGAATGAAAAAAAGAGTAGGTAATTTTCAACTGAAGAAATAATACATTCGATCAATGGTCCGAGCGAACTTACTCGGGTCCAATAAAAGCTTGAACAAAAATAATAATAAAATAAAAAATGCTAAAACATATGATAAAATACTAAAAATCCTAAATTTTATGCGATGACCTAAAATGAAAAAATAAATAGCAAATGACTAATGGATAATTAAAAATAGCATTTTTAAGGCTGAAAATATTGTGACGAAAAATTAAAAATGCGATTTATGATGCTGAGGACAATAATAACGATGAGAAAATGTGACGAGAATTAAAAAATAAACTAACGATAGTAAATTAATTAAGAATGACAGTAAGTTTAAGTAAAATGATAAATTCAATTTAAATGGTGTCAAAATTCGGGTATCAACAGTTCCAAAATGAAAGTCGATGGAAAGGAAGATGATTTAGACCATGGAAATGAAGAAAAACACAAGATTACCAATATAGAGGACGGCCAAATGCTCCACTATCACATTATACGGTCTTGGTACCAAATAGAGAGATGAAGCCGAAATGATGGAGAAGCACGGATCTAGTCGCCTTTGTGAGGTTGGCGTGAGTGAATGATGAATTGAACAAGTGAATGATAATGGAGGATAAATGGAGTAAACGCAGCAGATTTAATGGAGGATAATCGAAAGTGTATTGATGATGACAATAAGGAACTTACAAACTTGACAAACCCCGTCAAGTCTTGCTTGAGTAACCTTGCCGAAAAGTGAGTAAGGATCTCTAACAATCACGACCCTCTCAAGTCTAGCTTGAGCAACCCGGATTTGTATAGATAAAGATAGATGGTTCTAAGAACCTTAACCCCTAAAGCTAACCTAAGATATGGTCTTTGAGGAAATCACATTCAAATCAAAGACAAGACATAAAAGAGGTTAAGTCCTATAATTTATACCTATGAATTATTACATGGAAAAACCCCAAATTACCCTTTAGACATAGGGCCTTGGACGCTTGGCTTAGTGGGCTAGAAGATGGGTCGTGAGGGCTAGGCGGAAACGCTCATGGCTTGCTAGGATTTTAGCGCGGCCGAGTCATAGTTTGGTCGGCCAACCCGTGAGGCGCTCTCGGCAAAGATAGGCCAAGCGAGAGGTCTTTCACGTGCAATGTGTATGGACATGGGTAGGTCCACGCTTGTATCACTGCTAGTGCCTAATTTTGCAGACTTCTTATCTCTGGTAGGGAGCACTATCTGCTGTGGATTGGGATTTGTGTTGTCTGGTCTGTTTCATCTAATGGTTTTCAAGGATGAGTTGAACTTGAGTGGTATTGTCTTTTATGGTGTTATGCTAGTTTTTGGAGTTGTAATTGTAGTTACTGGAACTTGGTCTTCTTTACTGGAGATATTTTCACCCCATTCCGATTGAAATGAATGACATCATTTCTTTGTGTCGTGTTGAGAAACTCCTTGTAAAAGAGTTTTTTTCTTCTTAGACAGATAAGGATTGCGAGTTACGAGACTCAAATTTGAAATATAATTCTCTTTTTTTTCGTAAGAAGTAACGGCAAGTTAGTAGGTCATTGACACCTCGTAAAAGATTATAAATAGTAAACGAAATGGTGCATTTCATTTTACGAAAAAAAACATAAAACCTAAAAACAATTGCCAAGCACAATCCCAGACTTTTCATCTCTTCTCCTTCAAAACTCCAAAACCACACCACACCATCTTCAACGATCTCATTATTTTGTTGAGAAACTCAGGGCAGAAATGGAAACTTTCGATCATACTGGATCCATTTTCTTTTCTTCTTTTACATACATAAAGAAAGCAAAGGACGTAGCTTTCTTTTCTTACTTTACAAAAAATATCTTTAAACTGCTAAATTGTTAATATTTAATTAATACTCCCTCTGGTCTGATAAAAATGTCGTTTAAGCACAAACGACGTCGATGGAAATTAAATGTCGTTTTGAGTTTTCCATGCAACTTTCGCGTTTTCCTGACTATTTTACCCTCGCCCCTCAAACAAACGCATTTCCAACATCTTCCTCTGCCATTCTCTTACTTCTCTCTCGTTCGAAATTTCATGAAAATTTAAGAGGGAAATTGAAAATCAAATTGGGTGGGAATGGAAAATCAAATTCGGTGTCAATCACTGTGTCCAGTGTATATTATCGCAATACAAACAATTTTTCTTTCGTCCACTCCATCCACATGCTCCTCCTTCACTCCACAAAAATTTAGGGTCATATTTGGGGTTGTTGAGTTCAATCATGGAAAGCGTGGAGTACTGGGATGATTCCCTGTACGAATCCATGGTTGAATTTGATGATTCAACGAACATGGTGGTCCGAGATTCAATCGGCATCGGGGCAGAGGCCGCAGAGGAGAAGATTGATACTTCTAGCGACGTCATCGAGCCAATCATGGAGGATACCGTCGAGGGGGTCACCGAGGCAATCGTGGAGGATTCATGCGACGAAATGGCTGCTATAGTGGAGGATACCTGCTGTGATGATTGGGAGATGGATTCGGGTGCCGTCGTGGAGGGTGTCACGAAGAAATTGGACCCCCTTGTGAATTTCAGGGGAGTGAAGACCAAGGAATCTGGTTCACGGCCGAAAATTATCCATGCCTTCGACCTGAATGAACCCTCGGCTGAGGAGAAAGTGTTGGCCGTCAAGTACAAGGGAGAGAGAGATTTTGACCTCAACAAACTCCCAATTGCAGGTATGTTTGAATTTGAGGACCCAAGTTGGGAACCCGACTTTATTGAGATGTTGCTTCTCCTGCTTCCATCCTACTACTGATGACCCTAATGTATTTGTTCTACTTTTTTAGTTCATCAACAGAAATGTATTGTTGATGTAGGTAGAATTGGGTAACTTTTTTGGTTCTGTTAGGCAATGAGCTTGTATGTCATTAGGTTGTGATGTATTGACTATGGTTGTATGATGTAAATATCAGTTTCAATATCAATGTCATCCAAGTTTCTAAATCGTTTGAGCAATGATCTTTCATTTCAGTTTATATTCATTTATATTGTCTGAGCAATTTATCTGGTTTGCACTGTGGTTTGTTTGAGCAATTATTGGCATTGTGGTCTGTGGTTGGCTGGAAATTATACTGGAATAATTTTGGTTAAAGTGGAACGTAATAATTTGAAGTTCATTCCCAGGATTTGATCACTTTTTGAACCAAATTGTGTGGTTTGTTTGAGCAATTATCACAACTTCAGTTTAGGAATTAGGTTGATTGTTTGTGGTTAATGTGCATTATTGCTACTTCATTTCCCAGTCAAAATCTCGGTTTTTAACCTAATAAAAGCTCTATTTTTTTAACCAAATTGTGTGGTTTGTTTGAGCAATTATTTAAACTTCATTTTATGAAGTATGTTGATTGTTTGTGGTTATTGTGCACAATTGCAACTTCATTTCCCAGTCAATCACTCTCTGTTTTTAACCTAATTACCTCTGTTTTAGGGACCAAATTGTGTGGTTTGTTTGAGCAGTTATCACAACTTCAGTTTAGGAATTAGGTTGATTGTTTGTGGTTAATGTGCATTATTACCACTTCATTTTCCAGTCAAAATCTCTATTTTTAACCTAATAAAAGCTCTATTTTTGGAACCAAATTGTGTGGTTTGTTTCAGCAATTGTTTAAACTTCAGTTTAGGAATTTATTTGATTGTTTGTGGTTAATGTGCATTATTGCATTAGGTTGATTGTTTGAGCATGCATTTGTACTGATCTCAATGTTAAGCCTTATTGTTTGTGGATATTGCATATCGAAATCAATTTAAGAAACAATCCTTTATTGAAACTCCATCACGGAACCAGATTCATTACATTGACAGAGAGTTTATTGAATGGAAATTGCAATACATTTAGTTGAACTAATCAGTGGTTGGAATGCCTGGCATGGCATTCGCAAACCTGTTCAGTTCAACATCAGCAGCCCTAACAGAGTTGAGTCCTAGATTGAACACATCCCTCTTGTGCTCTAGATGAGCAATTGCAAGAGAAAGACGTGTGACACAGGTGCCCAGAGAATCAACAGCTTGAATGGTCATCTCCTGGAAGTCATCTTCGTTTATGTCATCCTTCCTCTGGGACAGGTCCTCCATTCTCTCTGTCAGCTGCTGGATGTGGTGATTGGTGCGCAACACCGTGTGCTCAAGGTTGACAATCTCTCGTTGGAGCACAGTGCTGATTTGTTGGACTTCATTGAGGAGTGCTGCTTTGGCCCCGCGATCCATGGTAATGAACCTGCAAAGAAATTTGGCACAGAGGGAAGACAGACGGCAAGATGAGATAGTGAATAAAATTTGCTGCTTAGGGGTGGAGAGACTGCTGGGGTAACTAATGAATTTATAGGGGTTGATTAGGGTTAGAAACGCTTGTGAAGAGGGGTGAAGAGGTGTTATTGAAGTAGTCAAACGGTTGTGTGGTTGGGAAGGTAAAGGGATGCCTTAAAATCAGGAATCTATTTGTGTATTGCAGATGCAATACACTCCTTTTCTGCTCAGATTCCTGGAAAAACATGCATCTACACAAGCAATCACGGGGACTACAAAAGCAATGACAATTCACTATGACTGCACTACCAATCACAATTCACAATGACTACAGAAGCTTGAAAAACTACACCCTATCGAAATTGCAATTGCAATCCTGTGTCAAGCTATCAAGATACACCCTATCAAAATTTACCCTATGAGGAACCATCTTTCAAGCCAATCAAACTACACCCTATGAAACTACACCCTATCCAAATTTAAATTCAATCCACTATCTAACCAATAAGATTTTTACATTTAATTCTTACCTAATTCAAAATACAAATATATCCTTTTTTAAAAATTCAGTATATCCTTTTAAACAAATCACTGGAACCAAACTATAGCATATCAGCAATCCAATCCACAGTCAAGCAATCACAGTTCACTACCCTCTGTCAAGGCAATCAAAATTCAACAAATCACTGGAAGCAAACTATAGCATATCAGCAATCCAATTTTAACTATATCAGTCAAGCAATCTAAATTCTAAACGAAAGCCAAAATCAACCATTTAATTAACCAATCCAAACTAAAGCTATGGTATATTTACCTCTGTCAAACCAAACCAAAAATCAACCATATCAATTATAATCAAAAACAAACACAGGACAGATGTATTTCAACACAAACTGTCGTATTTATATTTCCTGCAGAGGCCATACACGAAAGATCAAATTATGTTTCACCTACCAGCAAACACTAATTAACAGAAGCAAACATAGTTTGATCTTCTTTGATGGACAGTGCCTATTCTAACCATTTACTCCATCCCAAAAGGTATAGGACCATCACTATTCTAACCAATACTCCTACACTAATTGCTATACCTGCACAAAATTCACCAATTCCAACTACATCTTCTACGCATAGCAGACCAAATCCAGCTGGATATTGTGACAAAAAGGTATAAACATAGTCCTGTTGGATCTTCAGCTCAGCATCCTAAAAAACAAATACAAACTAAAATGTCAATGCACATATGAGTAGTGTCATAGACAGTTAGGAATGCAATTAAATATGACATGTACAAATAGGAGATGGACTTACATGGTAAATCAGGAAGGTGAGCAACAACAGTTGCTATGACAACTGGATCACACGAGAGTATGGAAGGGAGCAACCCTTGCCTAGCTAATTGTTCCTTACTCATGTGAGGAATTCTATACACATTAGAACCCTTAATTTTCAATATCTCAATAATGTATGACTGTAGAGTTAGGAAAATGATGTTAGCCTTAAAGTCAGGAAACTCACAGAAAGCTTTCTCAACAGCTTCCACCAATTGAACCATATTTCTAGCACACTTCTTAGATTGCAATGACTGAATTGCTCTAAAAAATCCAAGATCAAGCACATTCAGATCAGGGGAGTTTGGAGGTTGACACAAAAGTCTAATATTCAAACCTACATCATCAACTGCTGCCAAGAAATCAAAATCATTACCATGTATATGTGTCTTTGCATTGTCTTGCTGGATGATTATTTCATCCATGATGCTATCTCTTGGCCATTTGGCCTTAATGGCTAGTAGAATTTTCTCAATCATGAATCGCCTAATGACAGCCCTATCTATCTTAGTAATTGGCTTAACTTCTAAAGTCCTAGCTGCCCTATTTACACTCTTCCTCACAGCAGCCACCTCTGATACCAATGGGAACACTCCTATTCTACCATCAAACGTACATTCCCCATGACAATCGTATCTAGGCCTAGCAACAGCTACAAGGAACATTATTTTTGGAAAAAAATTAGAGCTTTTAATTGTTCTTACAGGTTCATCTTCATCGGCAAGAAGATAGTAGGTTTGCACCTTCCTTGTCATTTGGAACCATTTTTCATCGATGTGCACCACATTTAGCATGTCATAGAACTGGTTAGAGGTTGGATCAATGGATGAAAGGAAATGTCGAACCCTCTGCACACGGTTTGCCTCTTCAAAGTTGGTTTTACTGCATTGGAGTGGCGCTTCAATTCTCCACTTCTCAACTTTGATATTAGGAAGGTCTTCGAAACACCCAAAGCTGCCGAGAGAGACCTTAGCATTGATCTCTCCTTTAAAGGAACATCTTTAATCTTCTGGATATCAAATTCAGTACGTTTTCTGCCACAATTTCTCACCATGCAAAGCGAAACATCGTGGTTGTCAGACTCCCTTCCCCTTTTCCAAATCCGTTGGATTGTACGAACGTTCACATTGAAGAATTGGGCAACTTCAGTTGTTGTTGTCCTCTTTAGCTTGCCGTTAACACTCTTCTGACAAAGCATACTGTAAGCAGCGCTTCTGTCCTCATTAGAAAGCTCTATTCTTCCCCCATTTTGACCTACCATCAACAAATGCATGAACAAAACGACAATAACGCAATCAGGTTGAGGAGAGGAAATCATTAACAAACTTAAACCAGAATAAAAGGAAATCATTAACAAACTTAAACGACAATAACGTAATCAGGTTGAGGAGAGGAAATTGACCTTCAACACCACTGGGATGTACTGGGTCCGGTCGTTCTTCATCTTCTACAACAAGCCCAAAAGGTGAGGGTTGTAACTGATTATTTGGAGACTAAGGAAGAGGTTCGATTTGGTTGTCCTCCATTGAAGTGGGCGCAAGAAATTTTGGAGTGAGAAATGGCTGGAATTTGCGAGCTCTGGTGCTTCGCGAAAAAGAATGGGTGGCTGAAAATCAATTTTTCGACTTGTAGCATTGTGAACAGAGATTTTCGAATTCGCCCGGCCATAATTCAAAAATTTTGAGGAAATCAACTGAAAATTTGGGAGGGATTGAGCCAATTTTGGGGGGGAAATGGCGCTGAGGGGCAGAGCAGAGAGAGTAAAGGGATGAGGACTGAGGAGGGGCAGCGTCGCCAAATCACCAAGACGCACAGTGCGTCCTTAATCTTTGTGCCAAGCGCTTAAACGACATTTTTATCAAACCAGAAGGAGTAGTTTTTCGAAAATAATGGTCATATCAACCTAAAATATAGTGAAGTATAAAAGTAAAAAAATCAATTCATCAACCCAACACATAATTTAAATTGATTAATGAAGTGAACATATCATTACAAATATTAAAACTTTAAATCAATTAAATAGATTAATGAAGTGAACATGGTGCTAACTAAATCAACCCAACACATAATTTAAATTGATTAATGAAGTGAACATATCATTACAAATATTAAAACTTTAAATCAATTAAATAGATTAATGAAGTGAACATGGTGCTCTGAAATGTTTAAAATTTAGCAGTATTAAAACTGAAGTGGAATGATTAAAACTTTAATCAACCCAATTTGATTATTTCGGTGAGCAATTATAATATTACTGACAACTATCCTTGACAAATTGTTTTATAACAACTAACAACTATTTGTATAGTATATGAATGTGTGTAGGGATAACAATAGGTATCCATACCTAGATACCCGCCCATATCTACACATGTTTGACCAAGTAATATCCAAACCATACCCGGTTTGACTGGGTATGATTTGGGTATTACTCATACCCGTTCGGGTATAACTGGGTATCATACTCGGTTATACCCGAACGGGTATAACTTTTTTATTCTTTTTCACTTTTACACTTCTGGTGTGGCCATCCTCCTCCTCCTTCACACCATCCTCAATCTTCCTCACTCCTCCCTCTCTCAATAGGAAAATTAGGGAATTACAGAATCAGATCAAATCAATAGGGGAAATTAGTATCGAACATAGGAATAGATGCAAGATGTGTGGATATTATTATGCCTTGGAGATTGAGAAGAGGATGGAGGAGATGACGAGAAGATGCAAAATGACAGCGCGTAGGTGAGAATCCATGGTCGAGCGGGAGGGAGATGGGGATCTGTGATTTCTGGGGAGAGGAGATGATAATTGGAAAGGAGTGGTTCGAGTGGAAGTTTCGTTAATGTTTTGTGGGAAGATGAAATGACAGCGTTTGCTGGCTTGCCGTTGTGGTACTTTGCCTACTGCGTGAAAGTTGATCAAAGCCCATATAGCCTTAGGCAAGTATAGCATTAACTAAAGAACTATCCAGGCCCATACAACATTATTTAACTTAAATCAAAACTAATTTCCATTTTTTAATTTATTATTGATCTTTCCTAAAGTTTATTATTTTTTATTAAATATATAACACAATCTATAATAAAAAATCCCAAAAATTGACCTCTCGAGAATAATTAGAAGAAAAAAATATATTTTGGGACTCAATCGTGTTCGAACATGATTAGTCTCAATAGAAAAAATTGAGGGGATTTATAAAGCTCATCCTCCATTTTCAATTTTAAGCAACAGATTTTATGGACAACAAATATATATCATATAGTTCTAAGAATTAATTTTGAACTGCATATCATAAAGTTCTAAACTTATTAGATTATGACTATATGATATATATTTGTAAAGAACGAGCCAAAATGGTAAAAAATTAGCCAAAATAGTAAAAAATTAGCTAAAACGAGTCAAAATGGTAAAAAAAATGAGCCAAAATGATAAAAAATGAGCCAATAGGGTAAAAAACGAGCCAAAATGGTAAAAAAATGAGCCACAATGGTAAAAAATGAGCCAAAATAGTAAAATAAGAGCAAAAACGATAATAAATGAGCCAAATGATAAAAAATGAGTCAAAACTGTAACAAATGAGCCAATGTGGTAAAAAACAAGCAAAATGGTAAAAATAAGCCAAAACGGTAAAAACAAGAGCCAAAATGATAAAAACGGTAAAAAAATAGCAAAAATGATAAAAAAAATGAGCCAAAACTGTAAAAAAAAAAGAGCCAAAATGGTAAAAAACAAGGCAAAACGGTAAAAACGAGACAAAATGGTAAAAAATACCAAAAAATGAAAAAAAAATGAACCTAATTGGTGAAAACGGATCTAAACAGTCAATTTTTTCTTAATTATAAAAAAATAAAATAATTTAGTGAATTGGATATCCATTACATACCCAATTGGGTATGTATATTGGATATGGATAATAATGGATATTTAGTTTTGGGTATGAATTGAGTATTTACTCATACCCGCCTATACCCGCCCAATTGTCATCCCTATATGTGTGTTAGAAATTTAGATGGCCGGGCTAAATTGGTTTGGATTGGAAAAGAACACTTGTTAGGCAATAGTATTGACCATATAAATCAATTACTCAACTCTCCGCTAATGAAACCATTTCTAAATCTTATTTTATAACTACAAGGATATGTAATACACTAATTTTGTATTAATTTGATCTAATATCTTATGACCTCAAAATTTGCTTTATGGTTTAATACACTACCTACCTCATCTCCAACGTTTGTCGAAATAATTGTTTTAACTTCAAATTTTTTTTGGTTTTATCTAATCTCTACGTTATATTCGTTTGTCATTCTTAGTTCCCATCATGATAAAAATCTCTAACGAACTGTTAACTTTCAAAAAAAAAATTATTTTTTTTCCTTTTTAGGGTTATTAATTATAGAAATAATTCAAATGAACAATAATTTAGTTAAGGAAATAAAATAATTGGATCAGTTGTATTTTTTATTCCAACAAAAAAATGTTGTATTTTTTTATACAATTTTTTTATAGATTATCTACGAATTATTTATTTATTTTCAAAAGGAGTATTATATTTTAATTTTTTGTCTATTTTTCAAAAATTTCCTAATTTTCTCAAATTTTTCCATTTTTTTATAATTTTTATTCAAACTATAACAATTCAAAGAAGTGTGGGTTCCACATGTCAAAAAAACTAATAAAAAAATAAAAGTTACTGGGGTTTGTCTCCGTTAGATACTTTTGTTGCGATGGGAGCTAAGAATGACAAACAGACATAACGTTGGGATCGTATAACACCAAAATAAAAGTTATAACAATCATTTCGGAAAACTTTGAGGACCACTAAGTGTATTAAATTCATACTTTATCATGTATTTCTTTTTCTATAAACATATTTTATTATGTACTTCAAAATATCATTTTGTATTCATTTTATTTTATTTTTATATAATACTTTTTTTTTAAATTTGAATGATTTGGTCATGAGTAACTCATGTTTTAGAAATAGCTGAAATCTTTTTTTTTACTCAGTTAGATTTTATGAGAAAAAAATTATTTTAAAAGAAATGTAAATGTTTCATCTAACTCTTTTTTTTTTTGTTGTTGTTCAAAATCATCTTACCCTTGTTTTATTTTTTATTTTATATATGCGTTCCCCCCTACAATGTTTCTTTTTATAACCTGTTTCCTTTCCTCAACGACATTTTCTTTATAAAACAAAATTCATTAAAATAAAAAGTGGAACTAATTAACCTTGACTAAAGGTAAAAAACTATTAAAAAAAGCTTGGAATTTAATTTTTTAATTAATCACCCTCTGAATTATTTGTTTGTTTAATGACCCCTTAGATGTTTACGATTTTTGCGAATGAAATACATGTACGATCACCTTAAAATTTTAAAATAAAAAATTTAATTTTAATTTAATTTTTAAAATTTTGATTTTCCTAAAATTCTAATTGTACCAAAAAGGTATTTATACTAAATACTTTTTTTAGTTTCCTCAAGTTTCCCACGAGTGACATCCCAATTAGAAAGAATCCAATGGTAGATAGATTTCCACCTCATAATTCAATTTTATAATAAATAACATTATTTATTTTTTAAAGGATTTTTTTAAAGAACTATAGTAATATTTCTTTATTTTCCAGTTTGATTAAAAACATTATCATTGATTTTATTTTATTTTTGGAAGAAATCAAAATTTTTTTAGTAAATTGATAATGTATTTTAAAAATATATATGTATTTTTTTCATGTTAATGATGTAATTGATTAACTAAAATAATGATTTTCACATTTTCCACACCAAATTGACGGGATGAAAAATGATTCCTCAAGACTATTAACTGTACTTACTATATCTTGAAGTGGTTAAAATAATATAGAATAAATAATTGGAAAAAAACACGCGTTTTCAATTGGAGGCTTTAATGAAACTTTTTTAAATACACATTTGCCCTTCTTCTTCTCTAGGGGTGTAATCGGACCGGTTCGATCTGGTTCTAGCGCTAGAACCGGACCGAATCGGAAAATTCTGATTCTGACATACTAGAACCGGACCCGAACTGGAAAATTTTGATTCTGGTATGCCGAAACCGGACCAAACCTGAATTTCCCATTCGGTTCGGTTTCTAATTTTTTATTATTATTTTTAAATAAAGAAAAAGGCCCGGCCCAGCCCAGCCCCAGCCCACCCCGCCAATGAAGGGAAAAAATAAAGAAATTTGAGGGCAAGGGGATTCAAACCCCTTCCCTTTTGATAGGGAGTCAAAGCTTTAATCACTGTGGCAAAGCTAAACTTTTAATAATTAATGCATATATATATATAAATTTCTGGTTCACACTTTTATTTAATTTTTTTTAAAAATAACTTCGTTTAAGTATTAAACACGTCGTTTAATTGTTAAACACACCATACACCATTTATTATTTAATTTTGATAGATTAAGCTCACGGTGCTTCCTTTGATTACTGTTTTATGATCAGTAACTTTTTGCTATGTTATGTTATGATGGATCCCGTTTAAAGTTTTGATACCTCTGTTTTAGGTTAAATTGCTGGATATTTGATGCTTTAATTTGAAATTGAAGTTGCATAATATGCTTATTTTGGAGTTTGCAATATTTAACGTTTGACATGTTGCTCTGGTTTTTGTTTTGTTATGGAATTTGGTAGTTGTATGCTTTGAGGTTGGATGCAATAGTATGTTGTCTGTTCTTGTTTTTATAGTTGATTGGTTGCTTCATTTCATGGGATTGGTGTTCCCATTGGTTTCATTGAGTGTCTATCTGTTGTTTGAGTCAAATAAACTGTTGATATCTGCCCTTGGTTTCAGTTTTTGCATTGTGTTTATGCAGTCAGATGTTATGCTTTAATGAATATAATCAAGTATTGTAGGGAGATTTATACATCATACACCAACTGATCATTTGGGCTAGGTCAAAATGCTTACACTCATGGCTTAATGCTGAGCTTAATATGCTGGAAAATAAAATTGAGCGTTGATGAAAAATAGAAAAATATATTGTGGTGGGCGTAAGAATTTAGCATTCAGTTTGAGTCAACATGTTTGTTGAACTAATTTGTTATCTGGGAAGAAGGTCTTGCAAAGTTTGCCACAGTAGTTAGTTTTTGTAAAATGTATCAGTCTTATTTTCCTTCAAGTAATGAAAGGAAAAGGGGAACTTGTTTGTTATGAAGTAGAGGAAGGATGAAGTGTTATGTCTGGTAGTGTTCTTCCTTTAGAGTCTCTAACCAGAAGATGTTTACAGAAATGTTTTTTATGAGTTGCTTTTGCGTTGTCAGGATAGGTTCTTTTGTGTTTGAGTTTGCATATGCAACAAGTTACGCGTAGAGGTTCCTTTGTTACCTTTGGGGGGATTACAGGTGGAACATTTGTTTGTAGAGGTTAGTTAAAAGTTTTGCAACTGTTTATCTGTTGCCGCTGCTGTTTAGAATGCATAGTAGTGTTGTTTGTGGTGAAAATTGTGCACCTGTGCTACTTTGGTCATTTTATATGGTGATTATTGAATATATTTTGCAGTAATCTTAGCCTGGCAAACATTATGGTTTGCCACCATTTTCCCTATGTTTTGGTACTGGTAATTCAGTAACTACTAACTATGAGCAGGAGAGAATATGTTGTAGTTGTTGCTACAGAGGAAGATGAATACCACATCTGTGTCTTGCAATAGCAGGGCTTGAAATACATGGGTCTGTGATTGGGCCTAGTTTCATTAAGTATTTAATCGCCTATTTTCACTTGGCAAACATGATAATGACATTTATATTAAAGAATATTGTCAATTAATTTTAATATTTATTGCATTACTCTATAATTCATAATTTATCTAAAAAATATATTTATTAATTTATTAATTTATTAATTTTTGCAAATAGAAATAAATGATAACATGATTTCTTTTATTGAAAAATAAGTTCTTGGAACAAAATTGTAGTTTCTGTTTTTCAAAAAAAAGTGAAAATAGTGGTCAAATAAGCACGTTTTTTAATTTTTTAAATTTAAATTTTTTTACATTTAGTGCGAAGTAAACATAATTTTCAGTTTTCTATTAAAAAAAAAATCGAGATTTTCAGAAAATTAGAAACAGAAAAATGAGAAAAATCTCTGTTGGTAAACAGGCCCTTAGCTTTCATTACTAATTAATTAATTATTAATAAAAATATAAATAAATATAAAAACAATTAATGAATATATATATTTTAAAAAATTGGGCTAGGGTTGGGCTTGGGTTGGGCGGGCTTGGGCCATTGTTTAGGCGCGTCTGTGCTTTTTATGGCACCTCTCTTTAGGGGACGGTGGAATAAAAAAATAATTAGGCTGCGTTTCACAACGCAACATTTCTGTTTTGAAAAAATTTCAGTTTTTGTAAAACAACAGAAAATTTTGCAAAGTTTTCAATTTTGTTTCACAGCTACAGTACGTTTTCTGTTTTGCAAAATGCATTTTTCAGCCTTAGAAAATTCGAAATCGTATTCACCTAACAACTATTTCTTATTTTTTTGAAAAACAAAAGCTACTATTTTTGTTAAATCAATTTTATTTTAATTAAAAAACAATGCTAATATTTTTTTTAAAAAAAAATTATAAACTAAATAGTAGCCTATTTTAAGTTTGTTAAAGATCAAATATAAATATGCTAAATATATTCATATCTAAATTCAAAAGCACAAGCCATTTAAGGGGGAATTTTTTTTTTCCAAAAGTTAGAAAATTTTCCAAAATCTATTTCACAGCAACATTTTGCAAATGGAAAATTTTCAGCAAATTTTTCAGTTTCACAATGCAAAACAGATTTATACGTATTTATAACTTGCTCACAAAATTAAAAATACTGCAAGCAAGATAATGAATATCAAGGATGAGCATCGGGCATAAAAAGTTCTTCAAAAATAAATGTCTTATGGTTTTGGTGACGAGCGCAACTCTTGGCTATGGTATATGATAATTTTATCAACCATAACTTTTCCGATTAAATTATATTTTGCAAAATTATGTAGTGAGCCCGAATAACAAGCACATCAGCTAGCAAACAATCCAAATTAATTTTAAAATAAAAAAAGAAGGTTTTTTATTTAAGTTTAAATGAAAAAAAAGATTAATTAATGTTAAACCTCTTAACAATTAACTAAAGTAAATAATGATATTGAAATATAGATACCATAAATCTAAATCATAAACGTCCATTAACCATTATGAAAATTCATTATTTTAGTTGTCATCTAATTAGTAATTACATTTTTTATGACAATAAAAAAAGAATTATATTGTTGTAAGAAAGAATGATATCAATTAAGTAAAATACCGAACAATAAACATATATCCACGATATACCTTAATAATTATGTAATAGAGTAAGTATTAATGAAAATATTACTAGTATATGTCGTATCATTAATAATCAATGGTTTTAGTTTATACACATAGTTGACTAATGACATGACTATTATTTTTTTTATTTTTTATTTTTTGTTACGTGTTAATAATCTAATATACTAATTAATTAGATACGTGTTTATAATGAGATTGTTTGATTATAATTAAAATATATTGATACAATTATAAAATTGGTAGTTGGATGATTTATTCCTAAATAAAAAAAGTGGATTTTTCAAAAAAAAATTAAATAAAGAAACAGGCCCGGCCCAGCCAAGTCCCAGCCCCATCCCGCCTAGCCCACTAAGCCCAGCCCCATCCCCATCCCGCCCAGCCATGAAGGAAAAGCATAAAGAAATTTGTGGGGAAGGGGTTCCCCTTCCTTTTTGAAAGGGATTGAAAGATTTAACCACTGAAGTAAAGCTGAACTTTTGATAATTAATGCATATATATACATATATATAAAATTTTCCGATTCAAACGGTTCTACGGTTCGGTTACGGGTTTTTTATTTGGCAGACCCGGACCCGAACCGGACCGAACCGAAATGTTACGGTTCGGATTGGTTCGGGCCAAAATTTTCTGGTTCCGGTTTCGGTCCGGTTTCTTACACCCCTATTCTTCTCTTCACTCTCTCATTTTCTCCGCCCGTTTTTCTTCTTCCATTACAACCGCAACCCAAGCAAGGCCGGAAGAACAAAGAATCAACATCTCGTTTTCGTCGGAAGAAGCTCGAGGACGACCGTACCCTCGCCGACTACAACATCCAGAAGGAGTCCACTCTCCACTTGGTCCTTCGCTTGCGCGGTGGTGCTAAGAAGAAGACCTACACCAAGCCGAAGAAGATCAAGCACAAGCATAAGAAGGTGAAGCTCGCGGTGCTACAGTTCTACAAGGTGGATGATTCCGGGGAGGTCCAGAGGCTCAGGAAGGAGTGTCAGAATTAACACTACAAGTTTAGAAAAATTTGCAAATGCCATATTTGAAGTTTTGCAATTGCAAAACGTTTTTTTCAGAATTAACACTACAAGTTTAGAAAAAATGTAAAAATTCCCAAAAAAATGTAAAAAAATCCAAAAACAAATTAAAAATTCCCAAAAAAATTAATCTAAAAATCCAGATTTTTTTTATTTCGAAAAAAATGTAAAAACTCAAAAAAAATGGAGCGGGAGAAGGTGAGGGAATTGCTTGGCTGAGGATTAATAGAAGCTTCGGTGAGGGATTTGTTTGGTTGAGGATTTTTGGATTTAGAAATGGTTTTGCAGGAAAGGGAAAAGAGATGAAGATGGCTAAATGAGGGAAAAAAACATGGCCGTTGGATCAGTGTTGCCAGAGAGGTAAGATGATCCAACGGTGAGGATGAGAGTGAGAAGGAAAAAAAACTATAATTATTTAATTGATTCGAGTTATCGGTACGAGAAGTCTCGCTAAAAATAAATAAAAATCCGAATGGAAAATACCGAAAAGAGTAATAAAATGAAATATACAAAATGATACGCGTAAAAAATGTAAAATGTGACAATAGATGGAAATGTTCGATCTACGGTTCGAGAAATTTTATTCGGAATAGATAAAAATCGAGCGAAAAAATACTTAAAATACGAAAAAGGGGTAAAAATTGAAGAGCCCGAATTTAAGCCCGGCTGCAAGCCAAATGGGCCAAAATAAACCATTCATAATTTGGTAAATAATATAAGATGGTAAGGGCACAATAGCCATACCTAAAAGGAGATTTTAAAATTAGACCCACTTGCAATTTGGAAAACACAACAATTTTTGCTACTATCGTCTCGTCTCAAGCCACGACACGGTATAAAAGACTATTCTCATTCACATTCAAACTCAAAATTAATAGTGAGGGTGAATAAATTTTTGACCATTAAAAAAATAAAGGTTGTGATTGGATTTAAACTTTGCAAAATATTTTATACTGAGGGTATCAATCTACATAAATTACGAGGGTAGACATGTCTTAAATAACATTATTGTTTTTAGATTAACAATATGGATTTATTGAATTAGAGTAAAAAAAAATTCAATGTTTAACATTCATTACAATGTTAAACATTGAATTTTACTCGTATGATTTTAATTAGGAGTATTAGTTAGTTAAATATCAATTATGAAGTATTTTTAGCACAATTTGTATCAATTTACATAAATTACAAGGGTAGATATGTCTAAAATAACATTGTTTTTTTTAGATTAACAATATGGATTTATTGAACTAGAGTAAAATAAAATATTGGAAAATGTTTGCAAAACAGGAAATTTTGCAAAATTTCGGCTGTGAAACAGCTTTTGCAAAATTTTCAAAAACTTTTGCGTTGTGAAACAACCCCTTAGCATCTTTGAACATTTTTCAGTAGATTTTTATGAATAAAATAAAATATTTATAAACATTTAGGTTGATACTCCCTCTATTTTTATTGTGATATATTTTGTCTTTTTTTATTTTTGTTGCTAATTGATTGTCTTAGCTGAGTTTTTATAAAATTAAATGGTTTCTTTTAATTATAGCTTCTTCTTTTTTTATAAAATCTTTTTTAATGAGATAAGTTACATGTGTTTTTTTTTTTGTTAGGCAGACACTTCATGTTGCCTTTGTTTTAACTATGCTAGTTCTTTTGGTGCAAAATATCTGGTGAGCACTTTCTTTTCTGTTATTAATATAATTATCAGCTAATCTATAAAAGAAAGTACATAGTTCAACCCGATCAATGTCACCATTTTTTCTAGTATTCATCGATTTAATTTTTTAAATTTTAGATTGTTTAATTTACATACTTAATTAAAGTGATTAATATGATGAATAAAAATAATTAATGAGAATGTATAATTTTTCAAAAAAATATCTTAAGTAATTAAAATCAACGATTATGTTGGACCGTGTCAATGTGATTAAAAAGAGAAAATTTAAGAAGAAGGGAGTAATGTATTTTTTCATAATTACATTATAAATGAATTTAATTAAAGGAAACATCTTGCTTACCTCCTCGAACTTTCGGTCAAACTCAATTACCCCCTCAAATTAATAGATTTTTCAAATATCTCCTGAACTATTTAGATGTTTTAAATCAACCCATTAATTAACTTTTCCATCCAAATTAACGACTAAACGTGTGTCGCGTATGATATCATGTTTCTTTTAATAAAGAATGGCTCATTTCATAAAATTAATAAATTATTTTCCTTTTTTTCTAAAAAAGAGGATGACGTAAAAAGAAATCAATTATTTAGATTTTTTTTAAAGTTAACTATTTATAGTAATAAATTATTTTAAATTTTTTTATAGACAAATATAAGATTCGAATTTGAGTTTGAGACCCTATTAGTATTTGTCACTAGCAAGTCAACCAACGAGTTACATAGTCATTGACTTTAGCTTTTATTATTATGTAAATTTAGATGGTTTTTTGTAGGGCATTACGAATTTTTTTGTTTATGGTCTTTTGAATTCCTTCCAATGGGACTGTGTCTTAGAGGGGACTATATAAATTTAAATTTAGATGATAATCTTTAGATAGGTTAATAAGGTTATAATCAATTAGAATTCACTTTATTTTTTAAATATAGAAATAATTTTAAAAATATTTTAAGGAGTTTACTTTCAAATCCTTTAATTTTTTTTTTCAATTTTATAAAATGAGTCATTATTTATAAATAATTTGGATGGAAAAATTAACTGATGGGTTAATTTGAAGTATTTAAATAGTTTAGTGGTACTTGAAGGATCTTTTAGTTCGAAGATGTTATTTAAATTTGACCAAAAGTTCGAGAAGAGTAAGATGATATTTTCAATTAATTAATTGTACAAATTAGTTTTCATGGTCATATCAGAAATTTTGCAGGGAAGTATAAAAGTTAAGAAATGAATCCGATCAATCCAACACATGAATAAAAAGATAGATTAGAATTGCTAGGTTAAATTGATAAATGATGTGAACACGGTCCACGAAATGTTCAAAATTTAGTACTATTAAAATTGAAGTGGAAAGATTAAAACTTTAACCAAACCATTTTGATTGCATGGATAATGGGTGAGCGATGCATGTAAGCAAATAAATTAAAAATTCAACATAATTTTACTAAAAACAATCCTTAACCAAATTGTTTCATAACTATCCTTCAGAGAGGAATCCATGAGCGACGAGTATCTATTGGAATTTTGGAAGAAAAGGGGAATGAATGAGTTGATGGTCCTTTATGGGTTCTTTTGTGTTTAAATATTAATTAATTTGTAATAGAATGTGAATTAATCTAGTTTCAAAAAATATATAATACATTATATTATATATACATAAAAAGTATTAATTAATTCTGTTAATATATTTGACAAATGTATCTAATTAATTGTCATTCTCTCTTCTCTTCCTTTAGTTTTTTGAAAGTTTAAGAAGAATTAGCTCAATACTTTATTTATGGGTATGGACGGGTATGAGTATGTTAAAGCGGGTATGGGCGGGTGTTGATACCCAAATTTTGACGCCATTTTTAATCAATTTTAGCATTTCTGTCATTTATTTAATTTACTGTCATTTTTACTTGATTTACAGTCATCTGTAGTTAGTTTACTATCGCTAGCATTTTTAGGTGTTTCGTTGCATTTTTGCATCGTCGTTAGCATCGTCAGCTTTCGAAATCGCATTTTTAATTTTTCGGCATGCATTTTCATTATTATTATTAATATTATTTTTAGCCTAAAAAAATCACGTTTTAGACTATCCGGCAGTCGTATGCTAGTTTTTTCTGCATTTTTGGTCATCTCACGAATTTTGGATTTTTAGGGTTTTAACGCATTTTTTAGTATTTTTTATTATTTTATTAATATTTTTATTCGAGCTTTTATTGGACCCGAGTAAGTCTGCTCGAACCACAGCTTGACTTTTAAATGTTTTCCATCAACTAGTTGCTAGCTTTTTTTCTGCTCGCAACGGTATACAGCGTTTCGCG
This sequence comes from Viola odorata, assembly GCA_963691705.1. Taxonomy (NCBI): domain Eukaryota; kingdom Viridiplantae; phylum Streptophyta; class Magnoliopsida; order Malpighiales; family Violaceae; genus Viola; species Viola odorata. The sequence goes on along the minus strand of OY829543.1, from coordinate 34,094,825 downwards.
TAATTTTCGGCGTAACGTTTTTATTTTTCCGTTCCCGCGTTTCGCGCTTTTGAACGCGAAAATAAACGCGTCAAACGCGAAATTTTCATGCTTCGCTGTATACGGTTAAAACCGTCATATTTTTCTCTACGCGCTGGTACCCTCGGATCGAAAAGTCTGAGCGTTTGCTCGCAGGACTCAGCTCGAGCCCATTTAAATAAATTAAAGGGCATTTTAATCACAACCGTTGATCTGGTCAACTCAAGAAAAGTCAACCAGATCAACGGTTGACAAATTAAAGGGGCATGGTGCATGGCACACGCGAACGGCCATGGACGTGCGTGAACAGGGGAGCGAGCCACCGAGCTGCTCGCTCCCGTCCCCTCGGCCGTTACCTGTCCCCTCGGCCATCATCACAACGCCCCTAGCCCAGCCACCTCACGGCCGTAGCCCCGCCAGCGTGAACAACACCACCACGCGCAGCTCCTTCTCCCTCTCCTCCACGCGATTTTCTCCTATAAATAGGAGCTCCCATTCAACGTAAAAACGGCACCAAAATCGCAAGAAACCCTTGCTCCTTCTCCCTCTTGATCAGCTTGCTCATATTGAGCGACAATCGTCCAGTTCAAAGTTTGAAACGTGAGCTTTCTCTCTCTAGCTCATCTTCGGTTTTTCTGCGCAAGTTTTCTTTAATTTCGTTTGGCTTGATTTTGAGCAAATAAATTGATTGTTTTTGTGCTATTAATTCACATACGTAATGTAGATTAAATACATGCTTTCAATTTTGAAAATCGTTGACTAGATTGTTCGAATTAATTAGTTTTCGATAATTAACGGTTCGGTCGTTTTTCCGAAATTAAATTTTGTACGAGTCAAACTAAAAATCGAGGTTTATACGGTCGGAAAGTCGTCGAAGAGACGAACATTTCGGTACGTCCATTTTTCAAAACGGCCAAGTGTGGCCGGAGTTGGGTCGCCGGCAGTAGCTCCGGCGACCAAGGGAGGGGGTGATGAATAGTGCCATGCCTATTCATCACAGGGCGCCGTTTTGGCCCCCCTCCCAAGTTTTCAAAGTTTTCAATTAGGTCCCTCCGATTTTTAATTCTTTCCGAAATTTCAAATCGCAAGTTTTTCGTAAAAATAATTCGTACGCATCGTACGTTAATTTCTCGTATTATCAACTGTTTAATTTTCTGCACTTATCAACTGTTTAATTTTCTGCACGTATCAACTGTTTAATTTTCTGCACTTATCAACTGTTTTAATTCTTAGCACTTTAAATTTCCGCACTTTATTTTCTGCAATTTAAAAATTCAGTTATTTATTTTTACCGCCTACATGGACGGTCGCACTTTAATTTCCGCAATATCAACTGCTTTAATTTTTCGCAAAACTGCTGGAAATCCTTCCGCAATATCAACTGTTTTATTTTCTGCAAATATCAATTGTTTTATTTTCCGCAATATCAACTGCTTTAATTTTTCGCACAACTGCTGGAAATCCTTCCGCAAATATCAACTGCTTTATTTTCTGCAAATATCAATTGTTTTATTTTTCGCAAATATCAACTCTCTACTTTCTGCAAATTATCCAACTGTTAAATTCTCGTATGCTTAAAATCAATCATTTTTCGCATGCAATCAACGTAGATATTAAATTCTCCCATGAGTAAAATCAATCATTCTTCGCATGCAATCACGTAGATGTTAGATTCTCACATGCTTAAAATCAATCATTTTTCGCATGCAATCACGTAGATGTTAGATTCTCACATGCTTAAAATCAATCATTTTTCGCATGCAATCAACGTAGCATTTTAATTCTCACATGCGTAAAATCAATCATTCTCCGCATGCAATCACGTAGATGTTAAATTCTCGTATGCTTAAAATCAATCATTTTTCGCATGCAATCAACGTAGATATTTAATTCTCACATGCGTAAAATCAATCATTCTTCGCATGCAATCACGTAGATGTTAGATTCTCGTATGCTTAAAATCAATCATTTTTCGCATGCAATCAACGTAGATATTAAATTCTCCCATGCGTAAAATCAATCATTCTTCGCATGCAATCACGTAGATGTTAGATTCTCACATGCTTAAAATCAATCATTTTTCGCATGCAATCACGTAGCATTTTAATTCTCACATGCTTAAAATCAATCATTTTTCGCATGCAATCACGTAGATGTTAGATTCTCACATGCTTAAAATCAATCATTTTTCGCATGCAATCAACGTAGCATTTTAATTCTCACATGCTTAAAATCAATCATTTTTCGCATGCAATCACGTAGCACTGTTAAAATTCTCACATGCGTAAAATCAATCATTTTTCGCATGTAATCACCATAGCATTTAAATTCTCGTATGTGTAAAATCAACCATTTTTCACATACGATCAACCCAACATTTAAATTTCGTATGCGTAAAATCAATCATTTATCGCATGCAAATCAGCTCAGCATTTAAATTCTCGTATGCGTAAAATCCATCATTTTTCGCATACAAACAACTGTCATCATTTTTGTCAAACCCAGCATCTCACTTTCGTATACGCAAAATTCATCATTTCTCGTATGCAATCAACTGTCATTTAAATTTTCGCACTCATAAAATTGTTTACTTCTTTCTCAACCTATCACTAATACTCTCACTTTGTAGGTTTTAAATTCAAGCTTCGCTCGAAAGTACGCCTTTCGATTCCCTTTTATTTATTCAGCGCTTTTTTTCGTAAAATAGCAGTCGTACGCATGATATATAGAACTGTTAGAATTAAAATCAACCAACATGAACAACGTGTTTAAAGAGTCGCTTCAAATGCCATATTCATGTGATTTTAAATTCTCACATATATTGACTGCATGTACATGGGGACTTTCGATCCCACATCAGTTTTCCACTTCAAAAACCAAATCCTTTAAAATTGGTACTCTGTTAGCAATCCATGATAGGTTCACATAGCAATCAATCTAATCATGCATGGCCCGATGATGAAATAAGAGGGCGCTCATTCAGTCTTACAGAAAATTCAGTCCCATCACGTTACGGTCAAGAATAATAGACTGATCTTGATAAACGGTAACCCCGTCCGAAAGATCTTTTTTTATTATTTTTGAACGGTCCCGATTGTGGAAAAGGCTAAAGTGACGATTCCTCTGAGGGCCCCCTTTTTCAAAATAAAACGCATTTTCATCAAACACCTTTTAAACACCTCTCTCATCAACCGGTAACCGTTTTCGGATGTGACTCGGGTGCCTAACACCTTCCCGAGACCATAATACGACCCCGAACCTTTTGTCTGGGGTCCAGACCCCTTTTTTGTGCCTTTAGTTTTTTTACTTATTATATTTCCTATGCCATGACGATTAAGGTTCCCTAAAGCCTAGCAACCAAATTAGGGTGGCGACTTCATTGCATGTTGCGAGGCGTCTGTCTACTCTGAGCATTGTAAGGTCCCAAATTTCGTTGCACACTCGCGAGTTTTTAATTTTCGTGGGGGCGCGACAGTTTGGCGACTTCACTGGGGACTTTTTGGGTCGGAGCCGGTTTTGTCTTTTTTAGAGAGGTGTTTATGTGTTTATTTATTTGCTTTGATCAATTGCTGATCTGTTCATTTATTTGCTTTATCAATCGTCATATGCATATCATAGCGCCCTACACCCAGGGGACCAATACCAAAATAGGAGGGTAGTAGTGACGCCCTAGGACACATGTCCTAGGTAGTGTTCACCAATCCCAACTCGGATGAACCCCTAAAGACAGTTGAAAGGATTACTCGATTTCGTAAGGAATCGGGGACGCCAGACGACACTTTAGGGACCTTTTTATGGTATCATCCGGGAACCATTCAAGCCAGTTAGAGGTGTCGGGATCAGAGCCCCAGCACGTGCATCATGATTATACCTGTTTATCGTGGCTATTTATCTTGTTGGTATGATGACGTGATTTTTCCTGTTATACAAACTGTGGATTTCTCACACACACCATTTACTTAGCACTTAGAAATTTTGATGTTTGTCCTACAGGGCCCATTTTGCTCATTCACCATGACAGCACCTACGTTACTTTCATTTGATATTTTCGGGGGACGAAGCTTCGACGATCAAGCTGCCCGAGGAGATCTGTTAGAACGGGGATTCGCCCCTGACATCACCACTAAAATCAAAGTAGAGGTTGTAGACTTTGATTTGACTAGGATTCGGATGTTAAGGAATGAGCTGACTGAAGACGAAGAGACTCAGTTTGAGGGTAGTTATGGAAAGCTACTGACCCTAGTGGATGTCAAGGCCGATTGGGGTTGTATCAGGGCAGCTCTGAAGTTCTGGGATTCCTACTATCATTGCTTCTCTTTTGACAAGGGAGTGGACTTAACTCCTACACTCGAGGAGTACTCAACTTTGATGTGCTTCACATCACCCATATCAATCATCTACCAGAATGTCCGACTTGACTCTGCAAGTGTAAAAATAAGACTCGACAAGCTATTAGGAATCCCTACTCGTGTCAAGGAGGGTGACTACGTTTGGTGTTGGTCGGATATCGAGGCACTATTTCAGCTATCAAATGGAGCTAGGCGCTTAAGGATTTTGGCCTTCGCCATTGTAGGATTCGTCTTTTTTCCGAGGATGAGAAACGCCATCGACTCTTCAGCAGCCAACATCTTTTACGAGATGGAGGTAAATGCCATCAATCCTACAACAGCCATCTTGGCCGAGACCTTTCGTTCCTTAGACTCCTGCCGAAGGAAGGGGAAAGGGAGGCTCACCTGCTGCGCCCAGCTACTGACAGTATGGTTGATCAGCCACTTCAAGCAAATTCCTGATCAATCCATCTTCTTCGAGAGCTACATCAGGTCGTGCCCTCTGCTCAGAGTTATCAATGCAATGACCACAGATAAATGGGAGATGGAAAATAAAGACGTCTGGATCAACCGATTCATCAACCTCTCAGAGGAAGACTTCAGTTGGCATGCCAAGTGGCTACGAACCTCCGATCCTATCGTCTGCTGTGGACCCCTACCTTGGGTTCCTCTAATCGGAGCTTGGGGATGTGCTCACTACTGCCCTGCCCTCGTACTCAGGCAGTTTTGCATCACCCAGATCATTCCAGTAACATTCGGCATGACGAAAACGGATCTACCACACACCGGAGAGAATCAGAACATCCAGTTGTACGCCCTAGACTGGGCCAACCCCTTTTGTCTCAAAGGACGTGTCGCCCCTGCCGCAACAATACCGCAATATCCACAGTGGAGGTTGCAGCGAGTCAACGGCAATGTCTTGCCTCACCCAGAAAATCCGAAACCGATAGAAGAGGAAGGAGAATCGCAAGTAAGTGGAGGAATGGATGCCATGGCTTACGCGCAAGTGGTAGAACAAATGCGAGCAGCGCAGGAAGAGCGAGATCTAATGACAGAGGAAAGAGATACTGCCGAAGCACGTCAATGCTACGCAGAAGTCCAGAAGAATGAGGTACACCGGCGTCATAGGGATTTTGTCCGGATACAAGCAGTAAAACAGAAGGTGACCCTCAGGGCCTTCAACGAACGCTTGAGCAGCGAAACCCGCAAGAAAGAAGCTTCGAGTGCCATAATCCAAGACAAGGATTCAACGATAAGGGTCTTGACTACTCGAGCAGATCTAGGAGATAGGAAGAGCCAGGCATTGCAAAACCGAATTACCGCCTTAGAAGCTGAGATAGAAATGCAGAAAGGGGAGATGGCTTCGATGGAGTACCTTTGGCAGGAGAACTCTGACGCCCAGGATTGACGCCTTTAGGGAAAGGCTCGGATATCGGCAAACCTTTTCTTTTAGCTAGGACCCCTAATTTCATCTATCTTAGCCATTTTTGATGAACTTAGGTAGTTGGCAAGTTTACCATACTTTTGTAAACACTTTAATAAAGTCGTACTCTTTCGGATATTTATTAAAATTGCCTACCTTTTTCATATCAATTATCCATCCTAAATACAACTCAAAAGACCATCGCAAAAAGAAAAAGAAAATCCCTCCGAGATAAACACAATCTTTTCACTAAAAAACCAGAAAAATCAGACCAAGCAATATATAGCCAAGTAGCCCTCGCTCATGACCCTATCCTTTTAGTTTATCACAAGAACTTCCGAGTTCATAGCATAGATCGACGTCCCTCCCCTTGGTTGGGTTCACTAGGCATCAGACCCTACAGCGTTGAAAGCATAATGTGAAAAGAGATCCCCCTAGCATGACGGCGTTGGTTGCCCCTGCTGATTTGGGTTTCGCCGTTAGCATCTCAGATTTGCGTCATATCGTTGAAATGTATAGAGGCTTCCTTCGTATCTCGCCAACGACCAGGATATCTCGCCTCCGCGACCACCCTGAAAATATCAAATGAAAGTACAAGCCAGAAAAGCGAATGAGCAAATGTGGAGACCTCGGGATTGCACATCACCTGTGTATCTTCATTTATACTCACTGTTTTTGTGTTTTTTTCCCTTTTTTCAGGTTCACCATAGCTCCTCAGAAGCAAGCTACTCCGCACAGGCTCCCTTTGACTAGACTTCAAAAGCGAAAAATGACTGAACCGGCCAAGACCGATGAAGCACTGACCGCTAGAATTGCTGAGTTAGAGGAGCAAGTTAGGATCACTACGGAAAGGGCCGCCAGGGCCGAAAAGGAAAGAGATGAAGCTGTCACCGAGTTTCCACCGGGTTTCGATCCCCCTCAAACAAACAGACCTTCCCCTTTACTCACCGTCGCAGGACCTTCGGTACTCCCACCCCTGTCCGGCCCCCCGGGCCGTTGGAGATGGGTTAGTCCCTTCACTGTACCCAACGCTGCAAGTCCTCCAATTAAGGCGGGTGAAGAGATCTCCCCGTCACTTCAGCACCTTTCAATCAACCCTGCTGTGGACCCCAGCAAGAGCCAGGCCCACCAAGAGAATCCGTATCTCCCTCCTATTCCTCCGAGCACAGTTCCCGGACCTGTGGGAACTCAGCTCCTCACTTTCAACTCAGCACAACCGCAGTTCTCATCAGGACTGGCACTACCCTTCGGTTCCAACCCCATCGGGGCCGAGCAACCAAAAAATGATCGGCTAAACCTACTTGAGGAAAGGCTCCGAGCAATTGAAGGGGCTGATCCATTTGACCCTACCGGCCCTGCCGATATGTGTATGGTCCCCGGGATTGTCGTACCCCCGAAGTACAAAATCCCTGACTTCGAAAAATATACTGGGGTAGAGTGCCCAAAGACCCATCTCAGAGCATACTGCAACAAGATGGCAGAGGTAATCCACAATGAGCCGTTGTTGATTCATCTCTTCCGGGAAAGCTTGACCAAGCACGCCCTGACATGGTATATGGGGCTAGATCGAGCCAGGATCAGGACATGGAGAGACTTATCCGACGCATTCTACCGGCAATATAAGTTCAATATGGAGGTAGCACCCGACCGCGCTGATCTGCAAAACATGGAAAAGAAAGTCGGCGAGTCCGTAAAAACCTATGCTCAGAGATGGAGGGAGGTGGCCTCACGGATCTCTCCACCCTTAAGCGACAAGGAACTCCTGTCAATCTTCTTGCACACCTTCAAGGCTCCCTACTACACCTACCTGATCTCAAACCCCTCAAATAGCTTCTCCGATATGGTCCTAATTGCCGAAAGAGTCGAGCAAGGAATTAAGTCAGGACGAATCTTGCCTTCAGCATCGGAATCTGCGCCCAGGAAAGCACCTATCATAAAAAGAGACGTTGGATTTGTGGCTCCCCAACCTCATCAGGGGCAGCCATTTCCACCACCTCCACCTTATTTATCGCCATCGCCCTACCCTCTGCCGTCATTATATCAACCTACCTACTTTCCTTTCACCTCGCCACCTGTTGCCAATATCGCGCCTCAAAGCCCTACGCATTTCCCATCAGTACAAGCATCACAACCCATGCAACCCAAGCCATATAACCCACCAAAAAACCCAAATAACCAAAACACGACAAACAATCGGTGGAGCCGAGAGCCTCCACCTCCTCTTCCTCTTCCTGCAGGAGAAATCTACAAACATCTCTTGGCAGCCGGACAGATCGTACCGGTGTCGGCTCAGCCTCAATTGCCTCCTTACCCGAAGTGGTATGATCTCAACGCGAGGTGTGAATACCACGCTGGAGCCCCAGGTCACACTCTGGAAAACTGCTTCGCATTTAAAGCCAAAGTCCAGCACTTGATCAAGAGTGGGTGGGTATCTTTTGAAGGGTTAGCAAAAGGACCCAACACATCCACCAACCCTCTTCCCAATCATACCCAGGGAAAGGGAGGAGTGAACGCCATCTCGGCAGGAGAAAGAAACGACCTTCTCTTTTCCGCATCAAGCTGGCCACAGGAACAACTTTTCCTGGCCCTAACTCGAGGAGGACACTTGCCATACTCAGAGAGCAATCCAAGTGGCTGCATGTACTGCGAGGAAAGCGACGATCACAAAATCCAAAACTGCAAGGTGTTCGCAGAAAGGGTGGTACAACTCTCGCATCTCGGGGTGATCCAAACCCAGAAAGCAACCCACGAGGGAAGATCCATTGACGCCATCGGAGACGGATTTCCTATCTCGCATAATGCCAAGGGAACTCCACTCCCAATCCTCTGAAAGAAGGGATCGACTTCGTCGGGCAAACGATTCTCCAAACGCCACGACGAGGGCGATCGCGAGATTGATACTTTGGGCCAACCTTCTGGGAGATTCGATTACCTCGTCAGGTATTCGGCGCCACCCTCCTATGGTGGCCCAGCACCATCACTACCTTCTTGGGAACCCTCAGACTCCGAATCATACCCTTTACCGATGTGGTCGCTCCCTCTGTTTCCTTTGAAGGAAATCTACACAAGCCTCTTGGCAGAGGGACAGATTATGCCATCCCCACTCCCGTCTCAATCCACTCCTTACCCTAGCTGGTATGATCCAAAGGTTAGCTGCGAATATCACGCCGGAACCAGAGGACACTCCTTGGAGGATTGTTCTGCCTTTAGAGAAAAGGTCGAGCACCTAACTAAACAAGGGCGAATCTCGCCCCATGGATTAGCAAAGGATCCTGCTGTGACAATGGGTCCCCTACCGCACCATAATTCGGGGATGGGCGACATTGCTTCCGTAGGAATCAACTTTCCTCGCCCTTCGATGGAAGAAACACCCAACGAAGAGTTGTTCTTCGCTCTAGCTAACAACGCTTATCTACCATTCCCGGGGAATAATCAGGCCCAATGCCTCTTCTGCCAAGGGGAAAGCAAGCATGACATCCAGGATTGTGGACTCTTTCGGCAAAAAGTCAAGCAACTCACCACATTCGGAGTCATCCAAACTAAAGGAGAAGCCCGAGGAACCATCAATGCCATCGGGGACCACTCTCCAGCACCATATTCCTTCGAATATGTGGCTCAGACAGGGGACACCTCCACAACCCCACGCAAGGTAGTGTTCACATTAGCTGTGAATACTCCTAGCCGAGACCTGCACGCGGTCCCATTCGACTACGGGTACATGGTAGTCACCATCCCTCCTACAGTCACGCCAATAGGACCCACTATCGGTGAAACCTCTCATATCGGGGGCATGACCCGCACCGGGAGATGTTACATCTCGGAGGAAGTAGAGAAGCAACGACAAGCTAAAGGGAAAAAACCCTGTGATTCGCGAGGAAACGATAGAGGAAACACAAGGTTTGAGCCAACCTGTAACCGCGGACGAGACAGCTGAGTTCCTCAAAATCATGAAACAGAGCGAGTTCAGCATCATCGAACAACTGAAGAAAACCCCAGCTCGCATTTCCATCATGGAGCTGATACTTACTTCAGAGGCTCATCGCCAAGCTCTCCTGAAAGTCTTGAAGCAAGCCTTCGTAACTAAGGATATCACTACAGAAGGGGTGGAAAACCTTGTCGGAAGGATTCAGGCCCTCGGCAGCATTTCCTTCTCTGAAGAAGAGATCGACCCCTCAGGAAAAGATCACAACAAGGCCCTATACATCACGGTAGAATGTAAGGGACACGTCATAGCCAAGGCCCTCATCGACAATGGGTCCGCGCTGAATGTCATGCCCAGGCACGTCCTCGAGCAACTACCGGTCGATTTCTCTCACATGAAACCTAGCGGAATGATGGCTAGGGCTTTCGATGGCACCACTCGAGAGATCATCGGAAACTTTGAATTGGACATGGTCATTGGGCCCCACACCTTCGCCCTGACATTCCAGATCATGGAAATCCAACCTGCTTACAACATGCTACTGGGACGACCTTGGATCCACTCAGCAGGGGCAGTCCCCTCTTCTCTGCATCAGTGCCTCAAGTACGTCAAGGATAATGCCTTAGTCACGATAAAGGCGGAAGAGGCCCTGATCTTGGCTAAGCACGCCTCCGTGCCTTACATCGAAACTGCCGAAACCTTGGAGAGCTCGTTCCAAGCCTTCGAAATCGTCAGCACAGACTGGATCAAGGAGGGGTCCCTTGTGGGCAAAGCCTCAAAATCTGAGACAGCCGGAACCACCCCTAAACCAATGCTGGAAGGAAGTTTCCAATTGGGAAAATGGCTCGGCGCCAAGCTACAAAGATCCAAAGGAGGGTCGCCTTCGAAGAGCTTCGGAGACCGTTTTGGGTTAGGGTACCAACCGGGTAAAGCCGATTTCGTTAGAATTGCCCAAGAAAAGAAAGAAAAGCAGCTGGCTAAGCTATTCGGACGTTCTGCGCCAGGGGGCAAGATGTCAATCCCCCATATCAGAACTACATTCCCCTTCGCCGCCGAAACCATCAATGGAAATCCTGTCAAGGTATCGGACCTCCGTATCTGCACTCTAGGAGAAGAGGGATCGTCGTCTGGTTCAGTCATTTTCGTTAAGAAGTCAGGGGAGTCTGTGTGCAACTGGACCATCACCATGCTTCCGGATGTCTCTCCGTAATTACTTCTTTTAGAAAAACACATGTTTGCACGTTTTCTTACGAAAACCTTTTTGTAGGAACTCACGTTCCCCTTCTGTTAAAAATCAAATATATATGCAATTTTCATTTTACGCATCTCTTTTTCGCATTTTTTTATTTCAGGATGAATGTTAGTTCAGATTGTCATGATTTGCATGGTCATACGCCGACATGCCAGGTCTTGATCCCGGGATAGTTGAGCATTGTATCCCATTAAAGCCCGAGTTTAGACCTGTCAAGCAAAAACTTCGGAGAATGCATCCAGACATCCTTCTGAGAATCAAAGAAGAAGTTACCAAGCAACTGGACGCGGGTTTTCTGAGAGTTGCCGAGTACCCAGAATGGATCGCCAATATAGTGCCAGTGCCTAAGAAAGATGGGAAGGTTCTCATGTGCGTGGACTTTCGGGATCTCAATCGAGCCAGCCCTAAGGATGACTTCCCACTTCCCCATATCGACATCTTGGTGGATAGTGCCGCCGGAAATGACATGTTCTCCTTCATGGACGGATTTTCCGGGTACAATCAGATCAAGATGGCACCCGAGGACAGTGAAAAGACGACCTTTATCACCCCTTGGGGAACCTTCTGCTATAAAGTGATGCCCTTCGGATTAAAGAACGCAGGAGCCACGTACCAACGTGCTGCCGTCACCCTTTTCCATGACATGATGCATAAAGAGTTGGAAATCTATGTCGACGACATGATAGCCAAATCTCGCGGCGCGCAAGACCATGTAGACACCCTGAAGAAGGTATTCGAAAGGTTGAGGCAATTTCGGCTAAGGCTAAACCCAGCTAAATGCACCTTTGGAGTAACCTCCAGAAAGTTATTGGGATTCATCGTCAGTAACAAAGGCATAGAAGTGGATCCTGATAAGATAAAAGTAATTCAAGAGCTACCCGCTCCCAGCACTGAAATGGAAGTACGAAGCTTCTTAGGACGCATCAACTACATCGCGCGCTTTATCAGCCAGTTAACACTTACTTGTGAGCCGATGTTCAAAATGCTAAGGAAACACGGAGAAGCGGAATGGGACGGAGACTGTCAGAAAGCCTTCGAGAAAATCAAGACGTACCTGCAAAACCCGCCGGTACTGGTTCCCCCGACGCCAGGACGACCCTTGCTCATGTACCTAACAGTCACGGCTAGCACCATGGGTTGCGTTTTGGGACAGCACGATGAGTCGGGAAGACGTGAACAAGCCATCTACTACCTCAGCAAGAAATTCAACGAGTGCGAGATGCGCTACTCCATGTTAGAACGAACATGTTGCGCCCTAGCATGGTGCGCCCGAAGACTTCGACAGTACATGTTGTATTACACGACATGGCTAATCTCTCGCATGGATCCGCTGAAGTACATCTTCGAAAAACCGTACCTATCAAGTCGCATTTGCAGATGGCAAGTCTTATTAGCTGAGCACGAGATCATCTATGTAACTCAGAAAGCGATTAAGGCAAGCGCCCTCGCCGATCACTTGGCTGATCATGCCTCGGATGAGTATGAGTCGTTGAGCTTTGACTTCCCCGATGAGGACATCATAGCAGTTGAGGATGAAATCGCAGAGGATCTTCAAGAAGACGACTGGTGGACCATGTTCTTCGACGGCGCGGTGAACCTCTCAGGCAAGGGAGTGGGAGCCGTAGTCATAGCCCCAGACGGCCGTCAATTCCCTGTAGCATGCAAGTTGAACTTCCCCTGCACTAATAACATCGCTGAGTATGAGGCATGTATCAGTGGTCTCGCGGCAGCCATCGACCTAAAAGTAAAGAAGCTCCGGATCTTCGGCGATTCAGCACTCGTCATCTACCAAGCCCAGGACCTCTGGCAGACACGGGATTCCAAGCTCATCCCTTATCAAAGGTTACTCACTCAGCTCGCGCGGGAATTCGAGGAAACCAAGTTCGACCGAGTTGACCGAGAAAAGAACCGCTTCGCAGACGCATTAGCCACCTTGGCCTCCATGTTCAAACTAGAGTGTGGAGTAATGCTTCAGCCTTTGAGGGTAGAGGTAAAGGAAACGCCGGCATGCTGTGTCACCTTGGAAGGGGAAGCCGATGGGAAGCCTTGGTTCCACGACTTAGTACAATTCATCAGAAACCGGGAACATCCACCGGGGGCAAGCCGGGTTAGCAAAAAGACCCTCCAGCGTTTAGCCCTAGACTTCTATCTCGACGGCGAAGTTTTATACAAAAGAAGAGCTGATGGAGCGTTGCTTCGCTGCGTCACCATGACCGAGGCGAAAAGAATCATAACGGAAATCCACGAAGGGGTGTGTTCCACACATGCTAGTGGGCACATGATGGCCAGACAGATAATGAGGCAAGGCTACTTTTGGCTCACCATCGAACGGGATTGCATCAACTACTTCCGGAAGTGCCACAAGTGTCAAGTTTACGCGGACCATATCCACGTACTGCCAGCCCCTCTCTTCAACATGACATCGCCTTGGCCTTTCGCAATGTGGGGAATCGACATCATCGGCCAAATTCATCCCACAGCCTCTAATGGCCATCGCTTCATCCTCATAGCGATCGACTACTTCACCAAATGGGTAGAGGCCGCCTCCTACTCCAACGTCACACAGAAGACGACCATGCGTTTCATCGAAAGAAACATCATCTGCCGTCACGGAGTCCCAGAAACCATCATCACGGACAACGGCTCCAATCTCAATGGGAAAATGATCGACGGTTTTTGCCAACATTGGAAGGTGAAGCACCGAAACTCATCTCCATATCGACCAAAAATGAATGGCGCAGTTGAAGCAGCAAACAAAAACCTAAAAAAAGATCATCCAAAAGATGGTAATCACTCACAAGGACTGGCATGACATGCTTCCCTTTGCATTGCATGCCTACCGGATAGCAACCCGTACATCTACAGGGGCAACTCCCTACTCATTAGTTTACGCCATGGAAGCCGTAATTCCCCTTGAAATAGAAATCCCTTCTCTCAGAATCCTGGCAGAGTCTGAAGTAGAAGAATCAGATTGGGCAAGAGTGAGGTACGAGCAGCTGAACCTCCTTCCCGAAAAGCGCTTGGCCGCTATCTGCCATGCACAATTATATCAGCAAAGAATGGCCAACGCTTATGACAAGAAAGTGCGACCTCGCAAGTTCGAGGCTGGGGATTTAGTGCTGAAGAAGATTCTCCCTCATCAGGAGGCCAGTCAAGGAAAGTGGGCCCCCAAATATGAGGGCCCGTATCTAGTTAAAAGTGCATTCTCAGGGGGTGCCCTAATGCTAACCAACATGGACGGAGACGATCTCCTAAGACCGGTGAATGCCGATGCAGTCAAGATATACTACGCCTGAAGTGTCACGGGTTACACGTTCGGCCAGATCAGCGACATAGGGTTTTATCATGACAATCTAATACAAACGTTTGTTCTGAAATTAATAAAACAAGTTTTTTTCAGGAGATGCGTATGATTTTAAAACTTTGTTATCCTCTTTCGTTAAACGTGTGAGATGACAAAAGGAGGCATGGCATAGATGGCTCCCCAGGAGTAGCTCGAGACGTAAGACGCGTCCCTTAGACTAACGCCACTAATCAATTTTAAGTTTTGCAGCGGCGTATAGTCTCATCTTGGCATCACGAGAAGACCACGGAGCTTCCGCTCGTAGCGACTCTTGGAGGGCCGCAACGGGCCACCTTCAAGAGCAAATCAGGAAAGATTTTAAGGCAAACTATCGCCATCTAAAGCGAAATTCTTTTTCCTGCAGTGCGACCAGCACAACCGGCATCGCGAACAACCGTTCTCAAAGGACTAAATGCTGAACCAAAGTCACAAAGCTCATCCTAAGCCGGCCAAGCCGGCGAAACGCTAGCAAAGTCGGCCCCCATCTCCGTTCACCTATTCGGAGGAGCTCATCGCCAAAACACCGTGGTCGCACAGTGCACCATTACAGGCAACAACTCCTGGGAAAAGCACGACAAAAAGTCGTCCTCCTGGGGTCACCATCAACATACTTAATGCGGTCTTGTGCAAGAAGGTTCCGGCATCCGCACCATGATCAATACGGTGTATCCTTTAATCGAGAGACAGCCAGGCTATAAGTATCACCCACGGCAAGGCGAGAGCTGCAGCAACACATCTAAAAACAAAGCTATCATCAATCGACATCCGACCTAAGTCACGCTCAATGACCCACGAGTGGCCCGTCTAAAAGGGAGAGCTTAAAAACTTATCAATCACATTCCTTTTGCCAAAAATCATCTCGCATTTACTCCTCATTAGTTCTTGCTGCATCGTTTTTTTCAGGAACTGGGTCACCCCCATTCGATGCCCGCATAAGGACGGTAAGCATGTGCCCTTGCAGCCCCGCTGCACATTACGGGAACAGAGAGTTTTCCCCTTTATCCCCAAGCAATCACGAAGCCCATCAACAAAGGTCTAGCAAGGGCCGGTAAGCAAGTATACCCAGTGCGGATCCCATTTTCCTTTCGACCGGGATCAGCGGTTCCCATAAAGCAGCTGAAAAAGAAACCAATCAGCACACCGAAGCGAAGCATCCCGGAACCGGGGACCACGTCATAGGCACCCTCGAAAAGCCGAGTTAAAAGAAGGGAGAATCCCTGAACTTATCTCTTTTTTCGTTTTAAATTAATTTCTCTGTTTGTTGTCCCCTCTGCATCTCACAGGGACCGGAAGCATCTCGCTGTCATCCGCGTGAAGCTCGTGGAAGACGCCCTTGCAGCCCCGCTGCACACCTTAGGGGAGTCCATCTTTCTTTCCCCTTTTATTTAAAATTGTTTTCATTTTTACTCGATTTGATAGCTTTAAGCCGAGTACGGTCGTCTGGCCCACTGGGGGCAACCTTAGGTTCTCATTAGAACGTTGCAAGTAGGTCATCCCCCACATCTAGCAATCAAGTCTTCTAGCAATCAAACCATTGAGCAATCAAACCCTCAATCAATCAAAAATCAAAAAAATCGATCAAAATCCCTCTTTAGCCCGGCTAAAACAAAAGCATACTGCTCTTATAGGCATTTTCATGCATCGCATAGGTCAGAAATATTCAATCCCTCTGTTAAATCAAGAATCTATCCAAATTACGTGCCATGCATGATATTACCTGTTCGCTCTTATATCCACGGTTTGTTCCGACGTAAGCAGTCACAAACAAATCCCGGTAAGCATTTTCGAGCCATCGCGGCGTATCCTTCATGAGTGTAAGGGCCTGACTAGATACTAGTTGAGTTCGCATAATATCCAGGGTACATGCGCAATCAGACATGGGATAGCTATGAAATGACGTGGGACTTTTACGATTTTCTCCACTTTTTTCGTTTCTTTACTCTTTCCACCATGTATGTCATCACTCCCCAAACCAACAATATCACTCATACCCCGGGAGCCAAAGAGCAGTTTCAGCTAAAATTGCCAGCCGGAAGTAAAAGCACGCCAAGTTCAAGTTCACGACGAAGGAGACTGAAAAGGGCGCCAGGAGATCGCTAAGGACTATCACCGAAGAAGCAGCAACTACGAAGGCCGAGGCCTCGAGACAGAAGGGGAAGAGATCAAGACGAAGGCCGTGCTTGCTCTGCTCTGTTGCATTTCAAGATCAAATCAAAAAAAAAGGGGGAAGAAGAAAAAAAAGAAAAGAAAAAAAAAAGGGAGAGACAAGAGAAAAAAAAAAGAGAGAGGAAAAAGGGAAAAGAAAAGAAAAAAATAAATGCTCAGAGACCTTCGAAGAATAACAAACAATCGAAGAGACAAAGCAAGCACAGCCCGGGGACGACTCAGTTCGAGAAATCTCGAAGAAAACTTTCCCCAGTGAACTCGAGTAAAAAGGCCCAAGGCCAACTCGAGAAATCTCAAAGCAACCTTCCCCAGTGAACTCGAGCAAAAAAGGCCCAAGGCCAACTCGAGAAATCTCGAAGCATCCTTCCCCAGGAAAGGCCCAAGGCCCCACTCGACACACCGCAAGCAGCGAACCGCAAAGCAGCGACGACGCTCCCCCAATGAAGACTCGAGAAAAGGGCCCCTGGCCGACGGGAAAATGACATCCCCAGCAAAACATCGCCCACATCAGGGCCAATCAGCAAAACATCGCCCACATCAGGGCCAATCAGCAAAACATCGCCCACATCAGGGTCAATCAAGCAAAACATCGCCCACCTCAGGGCCAATCAGCAAAACATCGCCCACATCAGGGTCAATCAAGCAAAACATCGCCCACCTCAGGGCCAATCAGCAAAACATCGCCCACATCAGGGCCGATCAGCAAAACATCGCCCACATTAGGGCCAATCAGCAAAACATCGCCCACATCAGGGCCAATCAACAAAGCATCACTCATCAAAAGCCTTCCAACTCCTCGGCAAAAGCAATCTGTTCCCAAAACAAACTCCTTTCCGGACTTTTCATGTCCCTTCATTCTTTTCCGTAAAAGTCCCATCGATTATTAGAACGCCCATGCATGTGCATCTTCATTCGAAGTCTATTCACTCAGATTGACATTGCGAACTGTAAATTATGTATCATGGTAGCAACATCTTTATGAGTGTAAAAATACTTAGCCTTGTTTCAGAGCGTGAGTGCAAACACTAATATCAGGTGAGGACTACTTACGGCTGCAAATCGTGGGAAAGTCTTGTCCTTGGGGTCGTTACCTCCTGAGCAGGACGCAGACGCATTCTAGATTCGTATCAAGGCCGCTAGCATTAGCATTCTTCTCCTCCCAGAGTGACGGCATAGTATAATTTCCAGCATAGCATTTTCTCCTCCCAGAGTGACCTTAGTTTAAGTTTCCGCATTTCGCGTCGCCTCCTACGGGAATCAACGTTCTTTCAGATTTCAGCATAGCATCTTCTCCTCCCAGAGTGACAGCATAGGTTAAGATTTCAGCATAGCATCTTCTCCTCCCAGAGTGATAGCATAGTATAATTTCCAGCATAACATCTTCTCCTCCCAGAGTGACCTTAGTTCAAGTTTCCGCATTTCGCGTCGTCTCCTACGGGAATCGACGTTCTTTAAGATTTCAGCATAGCATCTTCTCCTCCCAGAGTGACAGCATAGTTTAATTTCCAGCATAGCATCTTCTCCTCCCAGAGTGACAGCATAGTTTAATTTCCAGCATAGCATCTTCTCCTCCCAGAGTGACAGCATAGTTTAATTTCCAGCATAGCATCTTCTCCTCCCAGAGTGACCTTAGTTTAAGTTTCCGCATTTCGCGTCGTCTCCTACGGGAATCGACGTTCTTTAGATTTCAGCATAGCATCTTCTCCTCCCAGAGTGACAGCATAGTTTAGCTTCCAGCACAGCATCTCCTCCTCCCAGAGTGACCTTAGTTTAAAGTTTCCGCATTTCGCGTCGTCTCCTACGGGAATCGACGTTCTTTTAATTTCAGCATAGCATTCTCCTCCTCCCAAAGTGACAGCATAGTGTAGCTTCCAGCGTAGCGTTTCTTCTCCTCCCAGAGTGACAACATAGCGTAGATCTACCTTTTTCAGCTTTAGCATTTCTTCCCCTCTCAGAGTGATATCCTTCACATAATTCTACATTTCTGCATAATTATTTTTCTTCCTCTTAGAGTTGACATCATTAGGGCGAAATGTTCGTACATCTACGAATAGCGCATCATCCTCCCTAGGCAACGTCTGTTGCGTGTCAGACCCCCCAGTGGAGCCGTCATTTACGTTGTCGTAAAATCACTTTTCATCCCTAGCAGAGTAGTCATCATTTACACTTCCTGCAACTTATGTTTCTCTCAATACCCGAGTAGATCTAAGCTTATATCTTTGCAGGATCAACAACCTATCTCCTCCTCCCAGAGCGACATCAAGCAATCACCTGTTAATCCCTAGTGATGACAACAGCAATTTCCTCCTCCCAGAGTGACAACAATCAATCTCCTCCTCCCAGAGTGACGGCAAGTAATCACCTTTTACCCCCAGTGGTAGCATCAATCAAACTACCTCCTCCCAGAGCGACATCATCACTGTAGGTTTGAGGTAAGACTTGTTGTGTCGCCAAAATTTGGATATATATAGGGGCGGCTGTCTTTACTGCTTATCAAATCCTTCGATAAGACAGTAAAGAGGGGGCAACTGTTGATACCCAAATTTTGACGCCATTTTTAATCAATTTTAGCATTTCTGTCATTTATTTAATTTACTGTCATTTTTACTTGATTTACAGTCATCTGTAGTTAGTTTACTATCGCTAGCATTTTTAGGTGTTTCGTTGCATTTTTGCATCGTCGTTAGCATCGTCAGCTTTCGAAATCGCATTTTTAATTTTTCGGCATGCATTTTCATTATTATTATTAATATTATTTTTAGCCTAAAAAAATCACGTTTTAGACTATCCGGCAGTCGTATGCTAGTTTTTTCTGCATTTTTGGTCATCTCACGAATTTTAGGATTTTTAGGGTTTTAACGCATTTTTTAGTATTTTTTATTATTTTATTAATATTTTTATTCGAGCTTTTATTGGACCCGAGTAAGTCTGCTCGAACCACAGCTTGACTTTTAAATGTTTTCCATCAACTAGTTGCTAGCTTTTTTTCTGCTCGCAACGGTATACAGCGTTTCGCGTAATTTTCGGCGTAACATTTTTATTTTTCCGTTCCCGCGTTTCGCGCTTTTGAACGCGAAAATAAACGCGTCAAACGCGAAATTTTCATGCTTCGCTGTATACGGTTAAAACCGTCATATTTTTCTCTACGCGCTGGTACCCTCGGATCGAAAAGTCTGAGCGTTTGCTCGCAGGACTCAGCTCGAGCCCATTTAAATAAATTAAAGGGCATTTTAATCACAACCGTTGATCTGGTCAACTCAAGAAAAGTCAACCAGATCAACGGTTGACAAATTAAAGGGGCATGGTGCATGGCACACGCGAACGGCCATGGACGTGCGTGAACAAGGGAGCGAGCCACCGAGCTGCTCGCTCCCGTCCCCTCGGTCGTTACCTGTCCCCTCGGCCATCATCACAACGCCCCTAGCCCAGCCACCTCACGGCCGTAGCCCCGCCAGCGTGAACAACACCACCACGCGCAACTCCTTCTCCCTCTCCTCCACGCGATTTTCTCCTATAAATAGGAGCTCCCATTCAACGTAAAAACGGCACCAAAATCGCAAGAAACCCTTGCTCCTTCTCCCTCTTGATCAGCTTGCTCATATTGAGCGACAATCGTCCAGTTCAAAGTTTGAAACGTGAGCTTTCTCTCTCTAGCTCATCTTCGGTTTTTCTGCGCAAGTTTTCTTTAATTTCGTTTGGCTTGATTTTGAGCAAATAAATTGATTGTTTTTGTGCTATTAATTCACATACGTAATGTAGATTAAATACATGCTTTCAATTTTGAAAATCGTTGGCTAGATTGTTCGAATTAATTAGTTTTCGATAATTAATGGTTCGGTCGTTTTTTCGAAGTTAAATTTTGTACGAGTCAAACTAAAAATCGAGGTTTATACGGTCGGAAAGTCGTCGAAGAGACGAACATTTCGGTACGTCCATTTTTCAAAACGGCCAAGTGTGGCCGGAGTTGGGTCGCCGGCAGTAGCTCCGGCGACCAAGGGAGGGGGTGATGAATAGTGCCATGCCTATTCATCACACGGCGCCGTTTTGGCCCCCCTCCCAAGTTTTCAAAGTTTTCAATTAGGTCCCTCCGATTTTTAATTCTTTCCGAAATTTCAAATCGCAAGTTTTTCGTAAAAATAATTCGTACGCATCGTACGTTAATTTCTCGTATTATCAACTGTTTAATTTTCTGCACTTATCAACTGTTTAATTTTCTGCACGTATCAACTGTTTAATTTTCTGCACTTATCAACTGTTTTAATTCTTAGCACTTTAAATTTCCGCACTTTATTTTCTGCAATTTAAAAATTCAGTTATTTATTTTTACCGCCTACATGGACGGTCGCACTTTAATTTCCGCAATATCAACTGCTTTAATTTTTCGCAAAACTGCTGGAAATCCTTCCGCAATATCAACTGTTTTATTTTCTGCAAATATCAGTTGTTTTATTTTCCGCAATATCAACTGCTTTAATTTTTCGCACAACTGCTAGAAATCCTTCCGCAAATATCAA
Source organism: Viola odorata (assembly GCA_963691705.1). Lineage (NCBI taxonomy): Eukaryota > Viridiplantae > Streptophyta > Magnoliopsida > Malpighiales > Violaceae > Viola > Viola odorata. The sequence goes on along the minus strand of OY829543.1, from coordinate 34,073,859 downwards.
CTGCTTTATTTTCTGCAAATATCAATTGTTTTATTTTTCGCAAATATCAACTCTCTACTTTCTGCAAATTATCCAACTGTTAAATTCTCGTATGCTTAAAATCAATCATTTTTCGCATGCAATCAACGTAGATATTAAATTCTCCCATGCGTAAAATCAATCATTCTTCGCATGCAATCACGTAGATGTTAGATTCTCACATGCTTAAAATCAATCATTTTTCGCATGCAATCACGTAGATGTTAGATTCTCACATGCTTAAAATCAATCATTTTTCGCATGCAATCAACGTAGCATTTTAATTCTCACATGCGTAAAATCAATCATTCTCCGCATGCAATCACGTAGATGTTAAATTCTCGTATGCTTAAAATCAATCATTTTTCGCATGCAATCAACGTAGATATTTAATTCTCACATGCGTAAAATCAATCATTCTTCGCATGCAATCACGTAGATGTTAGATTCTCGTATGCTTAAAATCAATCATTTTTCGCATGCAATCAACGTAGATATTAAATTCTCCCATGCGTAAAATCAATCATTCTTCGCATGCAATCACGTAGATGTTAGATTCTCACATGCTTAAAATCAATCATTTTTCGCATGCAATCACGTAGCATTTTAATTCTCACATGCTTAAAATCAATCATTTTTCGCATGCAATCACGTAGATGTTAGATTCTCACATGCTTAAAATCAATCATTTTTCGCATGCAATCAACGTAGCATTTTAATTCTCACATGCTTAAAATCAATCATTTTTCGCATGCAATCACGTAGCACTGTTAAAATTCTCACATGCGTAAAATCAATCATTTTTTGCATGCAATCACCATAGCATTTAAATTCTCGTATGTGTAAAATCAATCATTTTTCACATACGATCAACCCAACATTTAAATTTTGTATGCGTAAAATCAATCATTTATCGCATGCAAATCAGCTCAGCATTTAAATTCTCGTATGCGTAAAATCCATCATTTTTCGCATACAAACAACTGTCATCATTTTTGTCAAACCCAGCATCTCACTTTCGTATACGCAAAATTCATCATTTCTCGTATGCAATCAACTGTCATTTAAATTTTCGCACTCATAAAATTGTTTACTTCTTTCTCAAGCTATCACTAATACTCTCACTTTGTAGGTTTTAAATTCAAGCTTCGCTCGAAAGTACGCCTTTCGATTCCCTTTTATTTATTCAGCGCTTTTTTTCGTAAAATAGCAGTCGTACGCATGATATATAGAACTGTTAGAATTAAAATCAACCCACATGAACAACGTGTTTAAAGAGTCGCTTCAAATGCCATATTCATGTGATTTTAAATTCTCACATATATTGACTGCATGTACATGGGGACTTTCGATCCCACATCAGTTTTCCACTTCAAAAACCAAATCATTTAAAATTGGTACTCTGTTAGCAATCCATGATAGGTTCACATAGCAATCAATCTAATCATGCATGGCCCGATGATGAAATAAGAGGGCGCTCATTCAGTCTTACAGAAAATTCAGTCCCATCACGTTACGGTCAAGAATAATAGACTGATCTTGATAAACGGTAACCCCGTCCGAAAGATCTTTTTTTATTATTTTTGAACGGTCCCGATTGTGGAAAAGGCTAAAGTGACGATTCCTCTGAGGGCCCCCTTTTTCAAAATAAAACGCATTTTCATCAAACACCTTTTAAACACCTCTCTCATCAACCGGTAACCGTTTTCGGATGTGACTCGGGTGCCTAACACCTTCCCGAGACCATAATACGACCCCGAACCTTTTGTCTGGGGTCCAGACCCCTTTTTTGTGCCTTTAGTTTTTTTACTTATTATATTTCCTATGCCATGACGATTAAGGTTCCCTAAAGCCTAGCAACCAAATTAGGGTGGCGACTTCATTGCATGTTGCGAGGCGTCTGTCTACGCTGAGCATTGTAAGGTCCCAAATTTCGTTGCACACTCGCGAGTTTTTAATTTTCGTGGGGGCGCGACAGCGGGTATGGGTAAATATCCAACTCATACCCGCAACTAAATATCCATTATTATCCATACCCAATATGCCAAATACCCAATTGGGTATATAATGGATATCTAATTACACTTACTTATTTATTATTTAACTTAATAAAGTTATTTCACCAATTTTTTTTTTTTTTATAATTAAGTAAAAATTTACTATAATTTTATTTTATTTATATTATTTTTTATAGCATCATATTCCGTAAAACCCATTTATAAAAAATATAAAAAAAATATGAAAAGTGGATGTCTAATTACTCATCTTGAGATAAAGCTTATATTTTTATAATTTATAATTTATTTTGTTCAAAGTATTAAGTAAGAATATTGAGTTTTTATTACGAAAGAAAAATTAAAAAGATGAGAGAGGAAAAAGGAGAGAGACAAAAGTAAGGAATTTTTTTTTTAGGGAAGCTGAAAAAAATGCGGGTATTTATACCCGCAATTATAAATGCGGGTATTATCCATACCCAAACCATACCCGCAATTACCCGCTTGAGCTGATAATTGCGGGTATGGTTATGGACGGATATGCGGGTATGGGTACCCATTGCCATCCCTAGTCTCAAATCGTTATTCTCTCCATGCTTATTTTATCAAGACTTCAAAAATTGGATTGCGATTACTAACGAGACGGGTTGATCCCAACATATGGCGGGTCAAGAATAGATGGACCTAGACCATGCCCCGCCAAACCAATCTAAGATTTTTTTTTGGGATAAATCAAAAAAAAAGTCCCTGCAGTCTAATTGATTGACTTTTTTCATCCCTCTGTTTTTTTAAACTATTTTTAGTACTCCGAGTCAATAAAATGACTTTTCTCATCCCTCACCCTAACGCCGTCCATGTTTTCCGTCTGTTTCCTGACATGGCGTGACACGTCAATTGTCACGTCACCCATTGCTGACGTGTCACGCCACGTAAATTGTCACGTAATTTTCTTTCTTTCTTTTCCTTTTCTTTCTTTTTTTCTTTTTCTTCCTTTTTCTTTTTTTCTTTTTCTTCCTTTTCTTTTCTTTCTTTTTCTTTCTTTTTCTTCCTTTCCTGTGGCAGATCTCGCTCTCTCTTTTTTCTTTTCTTTCTTTTCTTCTTTCCTCTCTATATTTCTTATTCTGCTCTTTCCTTTTTTTCTTTCTGTCTTCCTCTCTTCTTCTTCCTCTCTGCTGGTTTGGATTGGGTGGAGGGAATCGGTGGTGGCTTAGTTTGGCTGGGGATGGTTGATGATTCGGTGATGATTTTGGTGGCTCGGTGAGGAGAGGGTGAGGGTAGTGGTTGACGGAGGAGATAGGTTTGTGGCCGTGATAGGAGGAGATGGGTTTGGTTACTGGATTTATGTGGTGATGATGGGTTTGCGGTTTGTGGTGGCTGGGCAGTGGCGGTTTGGTGTTGTTGATTTGGCTGTGGTTGGGAGGAGATCGGGTGTGGGTGGATTTGGTGGCAGCGGCTTCATTTAAGTGCGGCTGGGTGATGTCGGCGGCAATGGGAAATGATGTTTGATGGTGGTGATGGCGATAGAGGAGGCTGGGTGTGGTGGTGATGACGGCGATGGGTGGCTGAAAATTGAATGGGTTTTTGGCAGAGCAATTGAATGGGTGTGAATTAATTTGGTGATGAAATGGTGGTTCCAATTTAATTTGGTAGATGTTTGTGGTGGAAATTGAATTAAATTTTGGTGGTCCAATTTAATTTGTTTAAGAGTGAAAGAGAGTAGAAAAGAGATGAAAATAAGGAAAGAGGAGCGAACGGGAGAGAAGAAAGGAAAAAGAGAGAAAAAGAAAAAGGAAAAGAAAAGGAGAGAGAGAGAAAAGAAAAAGAAAAAGAAAGAAAAGAAAAGGAAGAAAAGAAAAAAAAAGAAAAAAAAGAAAAGGAAAAGAAAGAAAAATTACGTGGCCTGCCACGTCAGCAATGGGGTCACGTGTCAGGCGACGTGTCGCGCCACGTCAGATATCGGACGGAAACTTCAGACGGCGTTAGGGTGAGGGATGAGAAAAGTCATTTTATTAACTCGGAGTACTAAAAATAGTTTTAAAAAAACAGAGGGATGAAAAAAGTCAATTAATTAGACTGCAGGGACTTTTTTTTTAATTTATCCCTTTTTTTTTTTCTCAAAAAAATGCCACGTTTCTAAATGCAACGCACCACTCATCCACCTAACTCGCTCACTCACAGTGTCACACACCAAAACCTTCAGCGTTTGCTCCGCGAGACTGCGCCAGCCACCAAACCTTTCTCCGGCACCCACAAGTTCCCCTCCCGGCCACCGCAGACGGTGAACGACGACCACTAGTGAGCAAGACCGACTTGCGAAGAAGACCGACACGGTAGTTTCTTAATCCTTGCGTTTTTCCAGTTTTTAGTAGCTAGGTAGAGTGAATTAGAGAGATAGTGTCATTCTTCCAACTTTGGATTCCCAGGTTAATTGGTTGACAGATGACCGGAAAATAGCTTACCATTGAATGAGTGAGAGGAGATGTTCATTGAGACATTTTATCAAGCAATTAGAGTGCAGAGATAGGAATAACAATCTAGCTCATCTATTGTTTCAGCATTGCTTAGTTTTTTAATGTATGTGGAGAATAGTTCAAACCAATTTCTATCAACACCACTGTACATTAAACTTTTACCATTGGTGTCGCTCCTTCCTTACAAGCAGTGATATGTTGGTGTCAAGAAAAAGTTGGAGACTGGAGACTGGAAGAAAATGAACGGAGGGTGCATACCCGCAGTACCCCTTTCCTTGCGCATTCCTTCTCGCATTGTTCATTGTTCGTCACCGGCGTCATCCAATAATTGTCGTGTCAGTATATATTCTCCGACTCTTCTCTTTTCTTGAAATAAAATGTAATGTATATATAGTAATGTTGATAGAATTTGCAGGATGGTAATTATGATGAAGCAAGTGGTGTTGGGTGGTGGGAGGAGGGGAAAGTGAGGAAGAATGTTGGTAGTGATGATTTTTTTAAGTGGCGTTTGGTTTTAGCTTATGATGGAACCCTTTATAAAGGTAATCCTAATTTCTCTCTTTTAATTCCGTATGCTACGTGATACTCCAGTCTTTCTTTTCCTGCCTCCTAAAAGGAATTTATTAAACTTAAAGTTATACTAAATTAGAAGTGTGATTACTTTTCTCAGGTTGGCAATTTCAGCAATCGCCTCAAACTCCGACTGTACAATGCATACTGGAAAAAGCTTTGATTAGAGCTACGAAGCTAGAAAGACAGCAACTTGGTTTGGTTGGGGCTAGTCGAACTGATACTGGAGTCCATGCTTGGGGTCAGGTCACCTCATCTTACTTTCTTGAGTATTAATATGGTTGGCAGTTTCCGTATCCTTTATAATAAGTTCATTAATTTAGCAAATAAAGCTCACTTTCTAATCACATCATATGAATACAGTAGAACAGAAGAATTTTTTTTCACCCCATGTTGATGTTTATACAAATGGTGTACTTCCAGACCACACACTTCGTTACTCCTTTCAATTTTCACACCTTGGAATTGGAAACCCTCCATGCCTCTCTGAATGGTCTCCTTCCCCCGGATGTCCGAGTTCGACAGATTAGCCCTGCACCCATCAACTTCCATGCTCGTTTCTCTACAATCTCCAAGCTCTATCGTTACACTATCTATAATGGCCCCATCATGGACCCCTTCCTACGCAAGCATGCATATCACTCCACCTATAATCTCAATGCTGCTGCGATGAGAGAAGCTGCTCACCATTTTGTCGGAACCCATGATTTTTCTGCTTTTGCTAATGCGTCACGAGATCGCAACCGTCGACTCCCTAATCCTGTCAAGACCATCCTTCGCTTTGATGTCATTCAAGTGGTAATATATGCTAGAGTATATGCTAATTTCCCTCCTTCCTCTCATTCAAACTACAACTCAAGACATGATTTTGTTCTCTCTATATTGTTTTATAGGGTGCTTTGCTGCAGTTGGAAGTTGAAGGTTCTGGATTCTTGTATAGGCAAGTGCGGAACATGGTAAATTCAGTCATTCATATCGTTTTATCCTTTCTTTACAGAACTTTCTACATATTTCATATTTTTAGTTCTACTGTCATGAAGCAATTGTCTCTTTTGCCACGCGTGGCTGTGTTTGATTGTGATATTGGGTCCTAATTTGGCATTCTTCAGGTTGCTTTGTTGATACAAATTGGAAAGGAAGCAGTTCCTCCTGATATTGTACCAAAGATGTTGGCTACCTGTGATCGCAAGGAGCTCGCTAAATATTCTTTCTTGTGCACACCACCTCATGGCCTCTGCCTCGTAGCTGTTAACTATAATGAAGACCGCCTACAACTTCCATCAGCTTCTCCAGCTGTCAGTCTTGGTAGGCATCATACTATCACTAAATGCAAGCTTCCCTTTTACTATTAAACATTATCCCCGCTGCTAGTCTTGGTAGGCGTTGTGCTATTAACAAATTCAAGCTTCCCTCCTGTTATTGTACGATATCTATCAAAATTCTATTAAATTAGATACTTTTTGGGTTACAAAGCTCCGCTGGTGTCTCAGATTGTAGCGCTCTCAGTTCAGCTCAGTTAAGCCTTGGTTGAGTTAGTGAGTTAGTATTTGGGGTAGACGGGTTGGAATTTGCTTGCTTTACTGGAGCATTGGGTCAGCAAAAGTACTCTTGATTTGATAGTGCAGCGAATAGCTCGGAAATATTAGGAAATTCAGCAAACATTGTTGATCATAGCAGCATCAATTGAAGTATTCTTTGTTCTTTTCTTTCTCTTTTGTTTTTTTGGGCATTATTTTGAGATCGCTCAGCTCCCTACTCTTCTTAATTTGTTATTATGATTTGTATGCTGCATGAAAGCCATTGGCATGACTATTGTGCCCGAAAGACCTGCGCTTGTATGGTCAAGACTACAGCACTTGCTCTGATCACCAATACATCCTCTTGGATCGGTTGGTATATGTCCTTATTATTATCGCAGGAGCATGAGGATTTTTCTAGCTATGAAAAGCAGAATCATTTTCCCTCTCCCAATGGGTAGCCTTTGGATTTGTTCCGTAGTCGTTCAAATTGATATTGGCACCGTTTAGTACCCAGGAACAGAGTAACAGATGAGAGTTCTTGCTACCCTGTAAAAAGAATTTGGATAATCCTGACACATTCCTCCAAGTCTTGTTCTTGTTTAAGATAGTTGAATTCCATTTCTGGGTTTTGTCTACGATCGCTGCTGTTCAATTCCAGCTTTTCTTTTGATTCTGGGATTGCAAGCTTGATCGCAGTTGGCATCCATCCTTATGCATTGAAACTTGTGGGTGGGATATGATCGCTAATGTTGTTTACATGAATGAGACTTTTGGGTATAAGTAACACAACAGCCTTGTAATTAAGTTGGTATGGCAACTGTCAAGTCAGAAGGATTCTGTAACATGCAATTTCAATTCAAGATAACAAGAAAGTAAACAATTTGCACATCAACGAGCTTGTTTCATTACAATAAAGAATTTTCAGAACATACAAGAAGTTTCCTAATTTAAGATCAGTACATGATAATAGCTTCAGTTTTTGTCTGATTTCCTCATTCTCCAGTTAGTTGCCTTTTACGGCTCGCCATCTCTTCAGGTGTCATAGAAGCAAGACTCTCCGGCTACACTTTCCTGCGAAAATCCGGATTCCTTGGATCCCTCACGTTGAACAGAATGGACTGCCTCTTGAGTCGGTCACACGTTTGAGAATCTCAGCCGCATTGAACCGGATCTTCCCTCAAATCCTTATGATCAAAGCAGCAACACATCTGGATGACTCTTGAACTTGAAGAGGATGCTTCTTCTGCCCCTTTCTTTGCTTCTGCATCATCTTTAGATTACAAAGAAAAAGAATTAGGAAATACAAAGTCATCCTGCTCTCACTCGGTTTGCTATAAACCTAAAAGAGGAAATTAGACATTAAGTCCTTAAATTTTGAGTAATATTAACACTTTAGTCCCCAAGTTGTGAATCCTGAGGATAGAGGAAGTAGGGGAAGTTGATTTCTTGGTCAAGACTCAAGAGAAGCAGCAGATAGGAAACCTGTGTTGTGATCAAAATTTACCTTTGCTAGATTTGCAGATAAAGTGACGGCATATGAGAATCATACCATCCATTTTATGATGGGGTAATTGCAAAAACAATTCCTACACTATTTCGAAAAATAGAAACTTCCCCTGATTTTTAAATTTTTTATTCCGCCTCCTTTGTACTAAGAGTTAATGACAAAACTTCAGTTTTTGTTAGTCAACCTCTAACTCCGTTAATTTTAACTTGAAATTCTCGGTTTCACCTTTTCTTTCTTTTTTCTCTTTTCTTTTCCCTTTTCTTTCTTTCCTTTATTTTCTTCCTTTTTCTTTTTCTTCTCTTTTCCTTTTACTTTTCTTTCTGTCATTCACTTTTCAAACAAACATCACCATCTTCCTCTTTCTTTTCTCTTTTCTTTTCTTTACTCTCTTCATCCTTTATTCATTTTCTCTCTTCTTCCCTTCCTCTGTTTCCATTTCTTTTTAATTCTTATTCCTTTTCTTCTTTGCTTAGAATACCAAAAACAACAAACAACACACATGGTACCATGTTCTTCCAGAAGAGAGAAGATACGGAAGCCTCGTTAGGTGATGGTGGACCTCCAGCTAGTGGGAAAATGATGGTGGCCGGATCTGGTAGTTGGCGAGGTGGAACTCCGGCTAATGGGAAGATGATGGTGGCCTCTGGTAGTTGTTTGTTGACGAGATGTAGTTAATGGTGTTGAGGTTGGGCGGAAGACAAAGATGGAATTATTTGAATTTTTTGAGTACAATGATTTTGATTGTTAGAGCAAGAATGGAAGAGAAAATTGGACCTGGAATGGAATTTTAATTTGGTGGGTGTAATGTTTGATTTGGATCTAGAATGGAATTTTTACATTTTATAATAGTATTATAAAAAGATGAATTTAATAGGAAAAAAAATGAATGTTAAAAAATGAAATTATGGAATAGAAATCAGTATTCTTTTTCTTTTTATTTTAATTTTAACTTTAAATTGAATTATGGAATAGAAATTAGTATTTTTATGAAATTGAATAAAACAAAAGATGGGAAATTGCGGATGGAAATTTATGGATTGGAAAAGAAGAAAGAAAATGCAGGAATAAGAAACTAAGAAAGAAAGAAATTTGGAAATTTGAAAATTTTGGAATAAGAAAATAAGAAAGAAAGAATTTTTTGGAATTTTTAATTTTTTTTACGTAATTACTTACTACAATAGGTTTAAACAAAAAAAAAACATGGTGTATTTTTTTTTAAAAAAAAAATATATATTGTAACAGGTAAGTAGCAAGTCTGTTAGGTTGACTAACAGAGACTGAAATTTTATCGTTGACCCTTAGTATATGGGAGGTGAAATAAATATTTTAAAAACAAAAAAAAATTATATTTTTTGAAATAGTACAGGAGATTTTTTTGTAATTAATGACCAACTTTAATTTCAACTTGCGCTTTTTTCCGTTACATCTTCTAAGTAACATATTATTTGATTTAGTCCTAAACCTTTTATTTTTTATTTTTCATTTTAGTCCTTATATTAAACTTTAAATGGTTTTCTGTCTATACATTAAAAAAAAAGAAAAAAAAAGAGAATTTTCTCCCCAAAACCTTCTCTCTCATTATCGTAAATAAAAACAATAAAAGTTGAAGTTAAAAGATTTATTTCATTATTATTTTTATAAAATTTAACGGAAAAAATAACACCGGAACTAAATTGACAAAGATAAAAAAAACTTTAAACTATATTAAATGATTTTGTACTTAAAAGATCTAACGAACGAAAAAATATAAAAAATCATGGCTCATTGAAATTTTCCTTATGTTATCCTTTCAGTAATGTCTATTAGGCATATTCTTTTCAGTGCTAGTTGTCTTTGAGAGTCTTCTTGGGAGCCCTTTTCTTGAACTCTTGAGTCTCACTAACGCTTGAACAATTGCAGGGGTTTTTGAGTTAATTTTGTGAGAATAATAGAGAGTTAAACACGAGAGTAAACACGTGAGGGAGTGCTAGGTTTAGTACAAATTTTACGTTTGTTTGCTAGTGTTGTGAATTTACAGGAATTACAGAATGTCTTACACGCAATGGTCCGAGAGGCAAGATTATGAGGATGATGCCTATCTGAGGCAAGGGCAGTATGATAGGTGTGAAAGGAGGAAGATCTCGGTTGGTTTGAGGGCAAAGGCTGAGACATATAACAAAAGTGAGTTAAGGGTAAGACTTCCGCCTTTTGAAGCAGTGTACAATCCGAATGCTTACTTGGATTGGGAGCGAGATGTACAATCTATTTTTCGCTGCCATGATTATTCAGAAATGAAGAAAGTAGAGCTAGCAGCAGCTGCGTTTAGTAGAGAGGTTACATGTTGGTGGAACAGACCAATCACAAGCGCACCTCTCTCATGGGTATTCCAGTTCAGAATTGGGAGGAGATGAAGCAGATTATGAGACACCGTTTTGTCCCTACTCACTTCAGCCATGAGCTTCTCCGAAAGTTGCAGACCTTGACACAAGGAAATAAGAGTGTTGAAGAGTACTTTAATGGGATGGAGATTGCTTTGGAGAGAGCACAAGTCAAGGAGACCAAAAGGGAGACGATGACAAGATTCTTCGAAGGCCTCAACCGAGAGATAACCGATCCACTGTATTACACTGAGTTCTCCTACTTAGAGGATATGTTACAAGAGGCGATCAGTATAGAGAAGCAAAGGAAAAAGAGGTCTCTTTATGCTAATATCAGGCCTATTAAGTCAAAGGCGAAAGATGAGGAGCAAAAGCGAGTTGTGAAAGCTTATGCCGAGTCTGAAATCATAAGGGATATTGAGAGAAAAAGAGGAGAGCTAAGTGAAAAGAAAGAGAGAAATAATGAGGAAAACAACCCCCATGAAAAGAGTGAGCATCGGAAAAGAGATGAAATAAAAAACAGCCCCCATGAAAATAACGAGCATGGGAAAAGAGATGAGAGTTTAAAACACTTGCATGAAAATAAAGAGCATGCAGAGAGTGGCATCATTAAAAAAGGAGAGATGTGTGTTTATTCCAAGAGAGAACAAGTGAGGGATGCATTACATGTGCAAAAAATCTGTTTTGTCGCAAGCCACCAAAAACTAAATTTTTGGCCATTGTGCTTAGATTTTCCTAACCCTAATCCGAATGTTTTCTCTTCTATTATTATTTCTCCTCATGTTCAGAACAAGAGCAGGCTGTTAGCAGAAGAGAAGCCTCTTACCTTACCACCAAGAAGAGGGAAAGAGCCTTGCGCATCCATGGTGCCTATTTCGGCAAACCCTAACAAAATGGGTGTGGTATGGTTTTCTTTTCCTACGTCTAATTTGGTTGAGTATACTAACCTTCTTGATTTGTATAAATATGATTTTTATTTAAATGATGATGGTTATATGCAAGCACCGAAGGTCAAGTCATATGCCTTTGAAAATTACTCGCGAAAGCGAAAACAGTTTAGTATGATGACTAGGCCGAGAGACATGGATTGTGTTGTCTCTAACACAGCTTTAATTAAATTGTCACATGTTTTTACATTAAATAACTATTCTGCCAAGTGCGAATTTCATGACAATTTTGTGTTTAAGTCAATAGGCTTTGGAGGGGCTCTTTTTCGACGCAATCGCTTATATCGGTCGCATGATCTTTTGCAAAATTTTGATGAACATGATATGTTTGAGGATTGTGTAATTGGCTGCTGTTTTATTATTAACTTAACCTTTAAGGATATTATTATTTCATATATTGTTCCTTGGATTTTTGTTAGTAATCAAAAGAAGAAGTCCTTTAGCAATTTCGGTCAAGAATCGTGGCGAACGTTGAGTGCGCATATGGAGTGAGATTTATCCTTGCCACCACAATTATTGAGGCAACCAGATATGGAGGAGAGAGCTCTTGGGGCTGTGAGACATGTGTCGGTTTGTGAGTATGAACTTACTTGGAAGGAATATTTTATATACTTACTACCTTTTTATACACGCTATTATCTTTGGTGTGTTATTGAAATACATGTGTGATTTTATTCTTATGACATTATTCAGTTTAATGTTGCTACCTTGGAGTGTCTTATTTAGTATAAGTGGCAGCAAAGAGATCGAGATAATGCAGATAGCCCATGGACAAGCCAAGGGCTATGGTGCGCGCTTGGGTATCAAGATGGAAACTTTGGGGCACCATGGAAGAATGAGTGGATCCTTCAAGATAGGGACTTGGATTTGGCAGTGCTTACACCACAGATGGGATCCAATCCGAGTTCAAGTAAAGAAGACCGCTTGGGGCGATGGTCTTACCCGATGCATAGACATATTCAAAGACATAGCTACCAAGTTGAATTTGCGAGGTTGGTATGGTTTGCTTTGCGCTTATTTTGATGTTACTAACTTAAGGTATTGTGGTGCAGGTCTAAAATCAGATTCGAGGGCGAATCCTTTCGAAGGGAGAGGGAATGATGTGAATCCTCCTACCAACACTAGCGCATTGACCTTCAAGTGCAAGAGATGGCGACTAAGGAAGCACGAGAGATGGCGAGTATGCTTTGAGCATATAATTGTGAAGCTTTCGTGGGAAGATTATGCTGAGCAAGATTCGAGGACGAATCTTTCCGAAGAGGGAGGGAATGATACGATCCCAAGATGTATCACGCGACTACATGGACAAAAGCGTCAAGACATGATGAAGCAGATGGAGTCCGATAATAGGTCCGAAAGGCTTGATGGAAACCTCTATGTGTTATGTTTATTGTGTCCAAGTTTCAGAGCATTCGGACAAGTAGATCTCAAGGAGATTCGAGATGACAATCTCGCACACAGCAATTCTAGGCGTAGACACAACAGGCAACTTCGTCGGAATGCAACCAGCGCTGTACAAGTCCAAATCGTGAGATCGACCACTCGTTAGAAACTACAGGATGTTAGCTTTCATTTGGAACAAGATTCAGCTCATTTGGCCCAGTGTTTTAAAATTTATAGAAGTCGACATTATGGTGCGCAGTCTGTACGCGAGATAACATACAACTTGAGGTTTCGGCCCAAACCTTGGCTCGATGATGGAGAACTCGACATGGGCTGCTGGAATGTATTTAATTATATTTATATTTAATTTAAATTAGTTGATTAGTTAATTAGTTAATTATTTAATTGATTAATTAGTTAATTAAGTTATTTTCCTTAATTAGAACTCCTACTTCTATTCCTATTAGGGTTTGCTTTGTAAACTCTTTATAAGAACCCGTTTAGCTCCATTATTGAGTTGGCTGTTATTTTGATAATATTTTGATAAAATTGAGACTTTTCTATTTCAAATCTCTACCCATTGTTCATGTGATTGAACCTTGTTCCTTCTCAAGTCTGCAATACTCGAGTCGTCTACAAGTAAAACCGAAATTGCAACCCCATTGTCTTGTTTCTCTTAGTGTGATCCTCACATTGTTGAGTCTAGTCCTAAGAATCCAATTCAAGATCCTTGACTTAAAATCGATTAGGGCTCTTAGCACAGGTTAGCTAAGTGGTCTAATCTCGTACTTGTCGAGTCATTACTTCCGTATTGAAATCCATCCTTGAACAACGATCAGAATTACGTGCTACGCATCCTAAGCAACTAGGATCGTATCATACACTGTCGAGGCTTATGATAGCCAATTGTAGGATTTTCCAACACTATGTGTGCTCAAAAGGTGCAGCTTAACCGAGCGTTAAGCCAAGTGAAGTTGATAATGCAACTCCAGAACGAAACCCAGAAGGAGTTGAGTAGAGAGAAATCCAAAGGGAAAGCCCAAGTCGAGGTTTTGGAGGCAGAATTACTGATAGAAAGGAAGAAGAACTTAGGCAGAATTACTGATAGAAAGGAAGAAGAACTTTCTCCTTCATGAAGAAATATTAGCCCGAGACGAGGAGCTTGCCAGGGTCCCATTAAAGATAGAGTGGTGGAAGAAGAAGGCCATGCAGGCCTTTAACTCTAGTTTTGCAGATTACCATAGAAGTAGTTCTTTCGATCCAGCTAAAATTGCCGATTATACCTCTGCAATGATGGATAAAATTGATGGAAGTAAAGAAGGCCAGCTTTCTTCAGAGGAGGAAGCGCTGGCGATGGCGCTCGGAGGTTCCCATCATCAGACAATTGAAACGCTACCCGAGACTAGTCTCGAGCTTGATTGCATCCTTGTTCACTTTTTCCTTTAGTTTTTAAGATGTTGTACCGTAAAACTATTTAACGTTATTTGTTTCTAATAACGCGTATACTGCGAAACCATTATTTTCCTCTTGTAGATCTTGGATCTTGGTGTATTTCGTTGTTAACGTTGATCATGTCTATTAACGCCTGCTTGCTCTCATAGCGTTATCGTTGGCATTATCTCGAGCTTTCTTAGAGATCACATGTTAAAAGCTGGCGCTGCTTTTCAGAGCATTAAATGCTAGAGATCCCCTCATTAATGTGATTGAAGAAGTCATGATGAGAAAGGACATGTGTTTTTCCTCTTGGGAGGCGTTTCAAACAAGCGCCTCCTAGGGAGTAACGAGAACTGAAACGTCTTCCCATTTTCAAAGGTTACATCCCTAGCGCGTGTCGTGTCTTTCTAACACGCCACCCTGCCATGTGCCAATTGCCCACTGGTCGCTTCTCTTAACCCCTTTAGGGTTATATAACATTCTTCGCGCCTCCTTTCTTCTTTTTTCTCTCTTTTCCTACACAATATCATTTCCGAGAGCCACTTGTATTTTTCTTTCTCCTCTGTTTGGGATTCCTTGCATTTCTTGACGAAGGTACAATTGTTTCTCTTTCTCTCTCTAATTTCTCATCTGTGTTCAATCATGGCAAGAACCCATCGTTCTAAAAAATCCATTGGAGAAGAAAAGATTGAAAATACCCCAACTTCTCTCTACTCCTTACCCATGCTCCAGCAGGGGTTAGATGAATTCAACGCACAATTTCCCATTGGCTGCACGATTCAAATTGCTTCTGAGTCTCTTCGCCTTAATAATGAATTACCCAACAAACGTAGGATATTGTATGCCAAAATGTTCAATTATGGGTTCCGGCTTCCTCTCGACCCACTAGTAGAACAACTGTTAACCCAATTTGCCTTGAACCCTGCCCAACTAAGTTCCAACGCACTCTGCGTTGTTTATGCTTTCATAAAATTATGTAGGTTTAAAGGGATTGAGTCTCCTTCTATTTTGCTGCTTCAAAATCTTTTTCAACTGTATTCCCGTAGAGGGGTGATAGCGATAGCACCCCGTTACGACGATGAGTCATTAAAATCGTTCACCTGGAAACTCATGCATCTTGAGTCTTCCATTGCCGGTTGGAAAGAGGGATTTTTTGTTGTTGATCTGCCCGGTCCCTGGTGTAGGACAGGTTTCAATCATGACATTAAGGATGGAGCCTGGGGTGGTAGAAAACCACTTTCCTCACCAGAGAACGGCTGGCTACAGAAACTTCTCAAGCTAGACTTTAGTGTTGATACCCGTGACCTGGCCAATGGGGTGGATATTCGCGCTTGTACTGTTGGTGAGTATTTAACCCATTTTCTTTATATTCCAGAGAAATACTAACACTAACGTTATTATGTGGGTATGCAGTGCCTCCTCCCGGTTAGGAACCAAAATATATAAGAAGGAAAAAAAGAAGGGCCCAAAGCAAAGAGAAAAAGCAGCTGCTGCTGCTACTGCTGTTGTCACTGTTAATTTGGTCCCACCGTCTTCTCAGGAGGTTATCGCTACCATTGATACTACTCAAGCGTCTTCCTCCCGAGCACGCGTTGTAAGAAGAAAGGGAAGTAGAAGTAGAGGCAGCGTACGTTCTGCTCCTTTTCAGGGTGCTACTTCTTCAGAAGTGACAATTGCTGATACAGCTCCCACGGGAGTTCCTCTAGTTTCGACATCTGCTTAGGTATTTTCACTCTTTGTCCATATCGTTTCTTTCTATTCCCTCGTCATCTTCTCAGGCATTTTTGTTCTTTTAGGAAGCCCATACTGATTTCACTTGTACCCCCTCTAATGAGAATATGAGTTTCACAAATTTTCTTGAGAACCGTCAAAAGAGGGCTCGACATGACCTTCAGAGTAGCCCTGCCGGCCAGACGTCATCTGGTGTTAACTCTTCCCTAAGAGCCTCTGTGGAAGGCGGTCCATTTCTTGAATCATCTAGGGGTACTAACGTGGATGGTGAATTTCATCCTTTTGTTGAATCCTCTCCTCTTCACTCTTCCTCTATCCCTATGGGTTTTTCTTCAGATGTGATGGGTCCTGATTTTGAAGCGTTTACTGCACCTGAGTCTTTTGTACATGACATGGGAGGTTCCTCTAGTCGCCCTCCTTCTCCGGCTACTTTATTCCTAGTTCCTGTGTCTCCACCTCCTGAGGAAAGGGACAATGTCGCCTCTGGTTTGATGGTTAGTTTAAGTACATTCGCTCCTTCTGGGCCTGTTACCCCCTAAGTCAATTTGGGTGCCCTACGGGAGGAAGCCTTCCAGATTTCGGGTGCTGAAGGTGATGATAATGCTCTCATATCTTCGTCTTTTTTAGCGGCTTGAGTAATGTTGCATCGAGGGGAAAGAGGTGTGTTTTTGCCTGGGGAATAAATCAACACCACCCTTTGATGTTTCTAGGGAGGATAGAATAATGTCATCCCTTTGATGTTGCTAGGGAGATCATTCAGCCTCGCTGAATCCGGCCTCGCCGGGACATTATTTTATCATTCAGCAAAGTCGGGGAATTACTTCGAGACA
This sequence comes from Viola odorata, assembly GCA_963691705.1. Classification (NCBI taxonomy): domain Eukaryota; kingdom Viridiplantae; phylum Streptophyta; class Magnoliopsida; order Malpighiales; family Violaceae; genus Viola; species Viola odorata. Next base: position 34,057,097 of record OY829543.1, on the reverse strand, counting down.
TTACTTTATCGTTTGACTTTACTGAATCCGGCCTCATCGGGGCATTACTTTATTATTCAGCAAAGTCGAGGCATTACTTCAAGGCGTTATTTTATCATTCGACTTTGCTGAATCCGGCCTCGCCGGGGCATTACTTTATTATTCTAGTCTACACTTCACCAGGCATTCTCCTCTGGTTACTACTGGGATTTTCCTTTTACCTTTTGTTTCAATGATTGGCCTGGGGCGTGCACAGTTTTAGCGAGCCGTCTGTGTTAGCACGGTTGTCACAGGGATAGGATTTTCACTCCTAGGACCCTTCATTATCTGCGCGTTATTGGACACAAAATACACAAAGATATTTTTTATTTGCTTATTAAATCGTGGTATAATCTAATCGTTAACTCATGGCTTTCAAAATATTTTTAAATTCTAGCATGATATAATTTTAAGCGAGCTATATTCCAGGAATTCAACAAGGTTGTACCGTCAAGCGTTTCGAGATGATATGCTCCTTTTCCGATGACATAAGTCATGCGATAGGGTCCTTCCCAGTTAGGACTGAGCTTCCTCATGCATTTTCCAGCTGCTCGCTTGTCTCTGAGAACTAAATCTCATGCTTTGAGCAAACGCTCCTTGACGTGTCTGCTGTTGTATTGTGCCATCTTCCTTTTGTAATGTAGCGTCTTTAGGGCGGTTGTTTCTTGTAGCTCCGGCAAAGCATCGAGGTTGGCTCGTAGTCCTTCTTCATTCAATTCTTCTTTATAATACGCGACCCGTAAACTTAGGGTCCCGATTACCACTAGCGTGACGGCTTCTGTGCCAAACGCTAACGCAAAGGGAGTTTCTCATGTACTAGTCTTAACGGTCATTCGGTATGCCCACATCACATATGGTAATTCGTCAGCCCACTTCGTCTTGGTGCCTTTTAATTTTTTCTTGATGCCGCTGAGGATACTTCTGTTAGTTACTTCTGCGAGGCCGTTAGTTTGTGGGTGAGCTACTGAAGAAAATCTTTACTTGATTTGAAACTCTAAGCATTGATCCCTGAAGAACTGACTGGTGAATTGTGATCCATTATCGCTAATTAACACTCGCGGTGCACCGAATCGCATAATGATTTGATGTTTGAAAAAATGCCATATTCTCTCCGTTGTGACAACGGCTACCGCTTCTGCCTCTGCCCACTTTGTAAAATAGTCCACTGCTACGACCACAAACTTCAATTGAGATCTAGCTTTTGGGAAAGGTCCTAAAATGTCAATCCCCTATTTGGTAAAAGGACAAGAAGCTATGATTTCAGAGATCTCTATAGCAGGTCTTCGAGGGATTTTAGCAAACTCTTGGCATTTCTTGCAAGTTTTAACAAAGTTCTCGCAATCTCTGCGGATAGTGGGCCAATAGAAACCTGTCAAGCTAGACTTTAGTGTTGATACCCGTGACCTGGCCAATGGGGTGGATATTCGCGCTTGTACTGTTGGTGAGTATTTAACCCATTTTCTTTATATTCCAGAGAAATACTAACACTAACGTTATTATGTGGGTATGCAGTGCCTCCTCCCGGTTGGGAACCAGAATATATAAGAAGGAAAAAAAGAAGGGCCCAAAGCAAAGAGAAAAAGCAGCCGCTGCTGCTACTGCTGTTGTCACTGTTAATTTGGTCCCGCCGTCTTCTCAGGAGGTTATCGCTACCATTGATACTACTCAAGCGTCTTCCTCCCGAGTACGCGTTGTAAGAAGAAAGGGAAGTAGAAGTAGAGGCAGCGTACGTTCTGCTCCTTTTCAGGGTGCTACTTCTTCAGAAGTGACAATTGCTGATACAGCTCCCACGGGAGTTCCTCTAGTTTCGACATCTGCTTAGGTATTTTCACTCTTTGTCCATATCGTTTCTTTCTATTCCCTCGTCATCTTCTCAGGCATTTTTGTTCTTTTAGGAAGCCTGTACTGATTTCACTTGTACCCCCTCTAATGAGAATATGAGTTTCACAAATTTTCTTGAGAACCGTCAAAAGAGGGCTCGACATGACCTTCAGAGTAGCCCTGCCGGCCAGACGTCATCTGGTGTTAACTCTTCCCTAAGAGCCTCTGTGGAAGGCGGTCCATTTCTTGAATCATCTAGGGGTACTAACGTGGATGGTGAATTTCATCCTTTTGTTGAATCCTCTCCTCTTCACTCTTCCTCTATCCCTATGGGTTTTTCTTCAGATGTGATGGGTCCTGATTTTGAAGCGTTTACTGCACCTGAGTCTTTTGTACATGACATGGGAGGTTCCTCTAGTCGCCCTCCTTCTCCGGCTACTTTATTCCTAGTTCCTGTGTCTCCACCTCCTGAGGAAAGGGACAATGTCGCCTCTGGTTTGATGGTTAGTTTAAGTACATTCGCTCCTTCTGGGCCTGTTACCCCCTAAGTCAATTTGGGTACCCTACAGGAGGAAGCCTTCCAGATTTCGGGTGCTGAAGGTGATGATAATACTCTCATATCTTCGTCTTTTTTATCGGCTTGAGTAATGTTGCATCGAGGGGAAAGAGGTGTGTTTTTGGCTAAAAATCATCAGGAGCGTATAAATCTCCTTCGTTCTCGGTTATTCTCTTCGTTTTGCAATCTTCATTATTGGGATGAGGATATCAGCAGAAGAGCAAGGGGAGATAGACAAATTGACGAGCGAGCGTCAAAGACTATCAGACGCTTTGGCAGCTGCCAAGAAGGAAACGGAGGATGCCAGGAAGGAAACGCAGGAAGCCAGACTCGCCCTGGATGATGAGAAGCAGAAAGGAGTCACTCTAGAGACGCGTCTTTCTGAAGAAGAGGCCAGAAATATTGCTCTTAACGCCGAGTTAGAGGCGGAAAGGCGTAGAAATGCGGAGTTATCCACAGAGCTTAGCCTGTCTTCAGAGAAGTGCAGTTGGTACATGCAATGCTACGGGACAGAAGCCCTTCGAGTTGACGACCTTTCTCGGGTATACTCGGAGAAAGCGAAGAGTATATCCGACGAGAATTTCCATGCAAGTAAGGTCCCTGAGCAAGAAAGAGGTGATGCGGTGGCTCCTCCATAAGCGTTATGTTTCGACTCTTCTTGTTGCTGGCACACCTTTTGCCCATCCCTTGAGGATGTTTGGAATCTTTTGTAATGGCATTATGGTTTTGGACAGTTATTGCTCATTTTTCTCAGAATTTCACTTGTTAATCTCATTTCGCAATGTTTCTGTCACAATATAATTAATGATACTATTAAAATCGAAATATTATAATTATCATACCTTATTCGAGGGCTTAATTGTTGTGGCCTTAGCGACATAGTTTCGAGATAACATGTCACATGAGGAGATGTTAAACTATTTCTGCCTTTGAAGAAACGCATATATGATAAGATAATATCCTTCTGACTTTGAAGACATGTCGTTAGGAAATGAAGATATTCCTGCAGACGATTCTTTATGCCGACGATAAAATTATCATGACGAATAGTCATTACGATAAAATGATCTTTCTCATGAATCATACATAATAATGAGCTCCGATATCATCTCCTTTTGACAAGGACATAATAATCTGATTCATACGATGCAGTTGCGCATATATCTCAGAGAAGAGTATCTCTCTTTTGATTATCAATACCTGGCTGGGAATAGATACTTTCCACCAAATCATATAACATTTGTTGAGGTAGAATTCTTCGCAATATTTTCTCCTTGCATTTCTCTTTAGCAAGAGTTAGGAATTAATTTCTGCATATCGTATAGCTGACGCCCCTTTAACGGTATAGAGGGAAAGACTTCTTGAAAGTCGCCCTATCATCACCCCTTTGATGTTGCCTGGGGAATAAATCAACACCACCCTTTGATGTTTCTAGGGAGGATAGAATAATGTCATCCCTTTGATGTTGCTAGGGAGATCATTCAGCCTCGCTGAATCCGGCCTCGCCGGGACATTATTTTATCATTCAGCAAAGTCGGGGTATTACTTCGAGACATTACTTTATCGTTTGACTTTACTGAATCCGGCCTCATCGGGGCATTACTTTATTATTCAGCAAAGTCGAGGCATTACTTCAAGGCGTTATTTTATCATTCGACTTTGCTGAATCCGGCCTCGCCGGGGCATTACTTTATTATTCTAGTCTACACTTCACCAGGCATTCTCCTCTGGTTACTACTGGGATTTTCCTTTTACCTTTTGTTTCAATGATTGGCCTGGGGCGTGCACAGTTTTAGCGAGCCGTCTGTGTTAGCACGGTTGTCACAGGGATAGGATTTTCACTCCTAGGACCCTTCATTATCTGCGCGTTATTGGACACAAAATACACAAAGATATTTTTTATTTGCTTATTAAATCGTGGTATAATCTAATCGTTAACTCATGGCTTTCAAAATATTTTTAAATTCTAGCATGATATAATTTTAAGCGAGCTATATTCCAGGAATTCAACAAGGGTGTACCGTCAAGCGTTTCGAGATGATATGCTCCTTTTCCGATGACATAAGTCATGCGATAGGGTCCTTCCCAGTTAGGACTGAGCTTCCTCATGCGTTTTCCAGCTGCTCGCTTGTCTCTGAGAACTAAATCTCATGCTTTGAGCAAACGCTCCTTGACGTGTCTGCTGTTGTATTGTGCCATCTTCCTTTTGTAATGTAGCGTCTTTAGGGCGGTTGTTTCTTGTAGCTCCGGCAAAGCATCGAGGTTGGCTCGTAGTCCTTCTTCATTCAATTCTTCTTTATAATACGCGACCCGTAAACTTAGGGTCCCGATTACCACTAGCGTGACGGCTTCTGTGCCAAACGCTAACGCAAAGGGAGTTTCTCATGTACTAGTCTTAACGGTCATTCGGTATGCCCACATCACATATGGTAATTCGTCAGCCCACTTCGTCTTGGTGCCTTTTAATTTTTTCTTGATGCCGCTGAGGATACTTCTGTTAGTTACTTCTGCGAGGCCGTTAGTTTGTGGGTGAGCTACCGAAGAAAATCTTTACTTGATTTGAAACTCTAAGCATTGATCCCTGAAGAACTGACTGGTGAATTGTGATCCATTATCGCTAATTAACACTCGCGGTGCACCGAATCGCATAATGATTTGATGTTTGAAAAAATGCCATATTCTCTCTGTTGTGACAACGGCTACCGCTTCTGCCTCTGCCCACTTTGTAAAATAGTCCACTGCTACGACCACAAACTTCAATTGAGATCTAGCTTTTGGGAAAGGTCCTAAAATGTCAATCCCCTATTTGGCAAAAGGACAAGGAGCTATGATTTCAGAGATCTCTATAGCAGGTCTTCGAGGGATTTTAGCAAACTCTTGGCATTTCTTGCAAGTTTTAACAAAGTTCTCGCAATCTCTGCGGATAGTGGGCCAATAGAAACCTGTCAAGCTAGACTTTAGTGTTGATACCCGTGACCTGGCCAATGGGGTGGATATTCGCGCTTGTACTGTTGGTGAGTATTTAACCCATTTTCTTTATATTCTAGAGAAATACTAACACTAACGTTATTATGTGGGTATGCAGTGCCTCCTCCCGGTTGGGAACCAGAATATATAAGAAGGAAAAAAAGAAGGGCCCAAAGCAAAGAGAAAAAGCAGCCGCTGCTGCTACTGCTGTTGTCACTGTTAATTTGGTCCCGCCGTCTTCTCAGGAGGTTATCGCTACCATTGATACTACTCAAGCGTCTTCCTCCCGAGTACGCGTTGTAAGAAGAAAGGGAAGTAGAAGTAGAGGCAGCGTACGTTCTGCTCCTTTTCAGGGTGCTACTTCTTCAGAAGTGACAATTGCTGATACAGCTCCCACGGGAGTTCCTCTAGTTTCGACATCTGCTTAGGTATTTTCACTCTTTGTCCATATCGTTTCTTTCTATTCCCTCGTCATCTTCTCAGGCATTTTTGTTCTTTTAGGAAGCCTGTACTGATTTCACTTGTACCCCCTCTAATGAGAATATGAGTTTCACAAATTTTCTTGAGAACCGTCAAAAGAGGGCTCGACATGACCTTCAGAGTAGCCCTGCCGGCCAGACGTCATCTGGTGTTAACTCTTCCCTAAGAGCCTCTGTGGAAGGCGGTCCATTTCTTGAATCATCTAGGGGTACTAACGTGGATGGTGAATTTCATCCTTTTGTTGAATCCTCTCCTCTTCACTCTTCCTCTATCCCTATGGGTTTTTCTTCAGATGTGATGGGTCCTGATTTTGAAGCGTTTACTGCACCTGAGTCTTTTGTACATGACATGGGAGGTTCCTCTAGTCGCCCTCCTTCTCCGGCTACTTTATTCCTAGTTCCTGTGTCTCCACCTCCTGAGGAAAGGGACAATGTCGCCTCTGGTTTGATGGTTAGTTTAAGTACATTCGCTCCTTCTGGGCCTGTTACCCCCTAAGTCAATTTGGGTACCCTACAGGAGGAAGCCTTCCAGATTTCGGGTGCTGAAGGTGATGATAATACTCTCATATCTTCGTCTTTTTTATCGGCTTGAGTAATGTTGCATCGAGGGGAAAGAGGTGTGTTTTTGGCTAAAAATCATCAGGAGCGTATAAATCTCCTTCGTTCTCGGTTATTCTCTTCGTTTTGCAATCTTCATTATTGGGATGAGGATATCAGCAGAAGAGCAAGGGGAGATAGACAAATTGACGAGCGAGCGTCAAAGACTATCAGACGCTTTGGCAGCTGCCAAGAAGGAAACGGAGGATGCCAGGAAGGAAACGCAGGAAGCCAGACTCGCCCTGGATGATGAGAAGCAGAAAGGAGTCACTCTAGAGACGCGTCTTTCTGAAGAAGAGGCCAGAAATATTGCTCTTAACGCCGAGTTAGAGGCGGAAAGGCGTAGAAATGCGGAGTTATCCACAGAGCTTAGCCTGTCTTCAGAGAAGTGCAGTTGGTACATGCAATGCTACGGGACAGAAGCCCTTCGAGTTGACGACCTTTCTCGGGTATACTCGGAGAAAGCGAAGAGTATATCCGACGAGAATTTCCATGCAAGTAAGGTCCCTGAGCAAGAAAGAGGTGATGCGGTGGCTCCTCCATAAGCGTTATGTTTCGACTCTTCTTGTTGCTGGCACACCTTTTGCCCATCCCTTGAGGATGTTTGGAATCTTTTGTAATGGCATTATGGTTTTGGACAGTTATTGCTCCTTTTTCTCAGAATTTCACTTGTTAATCTCATTTCGCAATGTTTCTGTCACAATATAATTAATGATACTATTAAAATCGAAATATTATAATTATCATACCTTATTCGAGGGCTTAATTGTTGTGGCCTTAGCGACATAGTTTCGAGATAACATGTCACATGAGGAGATGTTAAACTATTTCTGCCTTTGAAGAAACGCATATATGATAAGATAATATCCTTCTGACTTTGAAGACATGTCGTTAGGAAATGAAGATATTCCTGCAGACGATTCTTTATGCCGACGATAAAATTATCATGACGAATAGTCATTACGATAAAATGATCTTTCTCATGAATCATACATAATAATGAGCTCCGATATCATCTCCTTTTGACAAGGACATAATAATCTGATTCATACGATGCAGTTGCGCATATATCTCAGAGAAGAGTATCTCTCTTTTGATTATCAATACCTGGCTGGGAATAGATACTTTCCACCAAATCATATAACATTTGTTGAGGTAGAATTCTTCGCAATATTTTCTCCTTGCATTTCTCTTTAGCAAGAGTTAGGAATTAATTTCTGCATATCGTATAGCTGACGCCCCTTTAACGGTATAGAGGGAAAGACTTCTTGAAAGTCGCCCTATCATCACCCCTTTGATGTTGCCTGGGGAATAAATCAACACCACCCTTTGATGTTTCTAGGGAGGATAGAATAATGTCATCCCTTTGATGTTGCTAGGGAGATCATTCAGCCTCGCTGAATCCGGCCTCGCCGGGACATTATTTTATCATTCAGCAAAGTCGGGGCATTACTTCGAGACATTACTTTATCGTTTGACTTTACTGAATCCGGCCTCATCGGGGCATTACTTTATTATTCAGCAAAGTCGAGGCATTACTTCAAGGCGTTATTTTATCATTCGACTTTGCTGAATCCGGCCTCGCCGGGGCATTACTTTATTATTCTAGTCTACACTTCACCAGGCATTCTCCTCTGGTTACTACTGGGATTTTCCTTTTACCTTTTGTTTCAATGATTGGCCTGGGGCGTGCACAGTTTTAGCGAGCCGTCTGTGTTAGCACGGTTGTCACAGGGATAGGATTTTCACTCCTAGGACCCTTCATTATCTGCGCGTTATTGGACACAAAATACACAAAGATATTTTTTATTTGCTTATTAAATCGTGGTATAATCTAATCGTTAACTCATGGCTTTCAAAATATTTTTAAATTCTAGCATGATATAATTTTAAGCGAGCTATATTCCAGGAATTCAACAAGGGTGTACCGTCAAGCGTTTCGAGATGATATGCTCCTTTTCCGATGACATAAGTCATGCGATAGGGTCCTTCCCAGTTAGGACTGAGCTTCCTCATGCGTTTTCCAGCTGCTCGCTTGTCTCTGAGAACTAAATCTCATGCTTTGAGCAAACGCTCCTTGACGTGTCTGCTGTTGTATTGTGCCATCTTCCTTTTGTAATGTAGCGTCTTTAGGGCGGTTGTTTCTTGTAGCTCCGGCAAAGCATCGAGGTTGGCTCGTAGTCCTTCTTCATTCAATTCTTCTTTATAATACGCGACCCGTAAACTTAGGGTCCCGATTACCACTAGCGTGACGGCTTCTGTGCCAAACGCTAACGCAAAGGGAGTTTCTCATGTACTAGTCTTAACGGTCATTCGGTATGCCCACATCACATATGGTAATTCGTCAGCCCACTTCGTCTTGGTGCCTTTTAATTTTTTCTTGATGCCGCTGAGGATACTTCTGTTAGTTACTTCTGCGAGGCCGTTAGTTTGTGGGTGAGCTACCGAAGAAAATCTTTACTTGATTTGAAACTCTAAGCATTGATCCCTGAAGAACTGACTGGTGAATTGTGATCCATTATCGCTAATTAACACTCGCGGTGCACCGAATCGCATAATGATTTGATGTTTGAAAAAATGCCATATTCTCTCCGTTGTGACAACGGCTACCGCTTCTGCCTCTGCCCACTTTGTAAAATAGTCCACTGCTACGACCACAAACTTCAATTGAGATCTAGCTTTTGGGAAAGGTCCTAAAATGTCAATCCCCTATTTGGCAAAAGGACAAGGAGCTATGATTTCAGAGATCTCTATAGCAGGTCTTCGAGGGATTTTAGCAAACTCTTGGCATTTCTTGCAAGTTTTAACAAAGTTCTCGCAATCTCTGCGGATAGTGGGCCAATAGAAACCTGTCAAGCTAGACTTTAGTGTTGATACCCGTGACCTGGCCAATGGGGTGGATATTCGCGCTTGTACTGTTGGTGAGTATTTAACCCATTTTCTTTATATTCCAGAGAAATACTAACACTAACGTTATTATGTGGGTATGCAGTGCCTCCTCCCGGTTGGGAACCAGAATATATAAGAAGGAAAAAAAGAAGGGCCCAAAGCAAAGAGAAAAAGCAGCCGCTGCTGCTACTGCTGTTGTCACTGTTAATTTGGTCCCGCCGTCTTCTCAGGAGGTTATCGCTACCATTGATACTACTCAAGCGTCTTCCTCCCGAGTACGCGTTGTAAGAAGAAAGGGAAGTAGAAGTAGAGGCAGCGTACGTTCTGCTCCTTTTCAGGGTGCTACTTCTTCAGAAGTGACAATTGCTGATACAGCTCCCACGGGAGTTCCTCTAGTTTCGACATCTGCTTAGGTATTTTCACTCTTTGTCCATATCGTTTCTTTCTATTCCCTCGTCATCTTCTCAGGCATTTTTGTTCTTTTAGGAAGCCTGTACTGATTTCACTTGTACCCCCTCTAATGAGAATATGAGTTTCACAAATTTTCTTGAGAACCGTCAAAAGAGGGCTCGACATGACCTTCAGAGTAGCCCTGCCGGCCAGACGTCATCTGGTGTTAACTCTTCCCTAAGAGCCTCTGTGGAAGGCGGTCCATTTCTTGAATCATCTAGGGGTACTAACGTGGATGGTGAATTTCATCCTTTTGTTGAATCCTCTCCTCTTCACTCTTCCTCTATCCCTATGGGTTTTTCTTCAGATGTGATGGGTCCTGATTTTGAAGCGTTTACTGCACCTGAGTCTTTTGTACATGACATGGGAGGTTCCTCTAGTCGCCCTCCTTCTCCGGCTACTTTATTCCTAGTTCCTGTGTCTCCACCTCCTGAGGAAAGGGACAATGTCGCCTCTGGTTTGATGGTTAGTTTAAGTACATTCGCTCCTTCTGGGCCTGTTACCCCCTAAGTCAATTTGGGTACCCTACAGGAGGAAGCCTTCCAGATTTCGGGTGCTGAAGGTGATGATAATACTCTCATATCTTCGTCTTTTTTATCGGCTTGAGTAATGTTGCATCGAGGGGAAAGAGGTGTGTTTTTGGCTAAAAATCATCAGGAGCGTATAAATCTCCTTCGTTCTCGGTTATTCTCTTCGTTTTGCAATCTTCATTATTGGGATGAGGATATCAGCAGAAGAGCAAGGGGAGATAGACAAATTGACGAGCGAGCGTCAAAGACTATCAGACGCTTTGGCAGCTGCCAAGAAGGAAACGGAGGATGCCAGGAAGGAAACGCAGGAAGCCAGACTCGCCCTGGATGATGAGAAGCAGAAAGGAGTCACTCTAGAGACGCGTCTTTCTGAAGAAGAGGCCAGAAATATTGCTCTTAACGCCGAGTTAGAGGCGGAAAGGCGTAGAAATGCGGAGTTATCCACAGAGCTTAGCCTGTCTTCAGAGAAGTGCAGTTGGTACATGCAATGCTACGGGACAGAAGCCCTTCGAGTTGACGACCTTTCTCGGGTATACTCGGAGAAAGCGAAGAGTATATCCGACGAGAATTTCCATGCAAGTAAGGTCCCTGAGCAAGAAAGAGGTGATGCGGTGGCTCCTCCATAAGCGTTATGTTTCGACTCTTCTTGTTGCTGGCACACCTTTTGCCCATCCCTTGAGGATGTTTGGAATCTTTTGTAATGGCATTATGGTTTTGGACAGTTATTGCTCCTTTTTCTCAGAATTTCACTTGTTAATCTCATTTCGCAATGTTTCTGTCACAATATAATTAATGATACTATTAAAATTGAAATATTATAATTATCATACCTTATTCGAGGGCTTAATTGTTGTGGCCTTAGCGACATAGTTTCGAGATAACATGTCACATGAGGAGATGTTAAACTATTTCTGCCTTTGAAGAAACGCATATATGATAAGATAATATCCTTCTGACTTTGAAGACATGTCGTTAGGAAATGAAGATATTCCTGCAGACGATTCTTTATGCCGACGATAAAATTATCATGACGAATAGTCATTACGATAAAATGATCTTTCTCATGAATCATACATAATAATGAGCTCCGATATCATCTCCTTTTGACAAGGACATAATAATCTGATTCATACGATGCAGTTGCGCATATATCTCAGAGAAGAGTATCTCTCTTTTGATTATCAATACCTGGCTGGGAATAGATACTTTCCACCAAATCATATAACATTTGTTGAGGTAGAATTCTTCGCAATATTTTCTCCTTGCATTTCTCTTTAGCAAGAGTTAGGAATTAATTTCTGCATATCGTATAGCTGACGCCCCTTTAACGGTATAGAGGGAAAGACTTCTTGAAAGTCGCCCTATCATCACCCCTTTGATGTTGCCTGGGGAATAAATCAACACCACCCTTTGATGTTTCTAGGGAGGATAGAATAATGTCATCCCTTTGATGTTGCTAGGGAGATCATTCAGCCTCGCTGAATCCGGCCTCGCCGGGACATTATTTTATCATTCAGCAAAGTCGGGGCATTACTTCGAGACATTACTTTATCGTTTGACTTTACTGAATCCGGCCTCATCGGGGCATTACTTTATTATTCAGCAAAGTCGAGGCATTACTTCAAGGCGTTATTTTATCATTCGACTTTGCTGAATCCGGCCTCGCCGGGGCATTACTTTATTATTCTAGTCTACACTTCACCAGGCATTCTCCTCTGGTTACTACTGGGATTTTCCTTTTACCTTTTGTTTCAATGATTGGCCTGGGGCGTGCACAGTTTTAGCGAGCCGTCTGTGTTAGCACGGTTGTCACAGGGATAGGATTTTCACTCCTAGGACCCTTCATTATCTGCGCGTTATTGGACACAAAATACACAAAGATATTTTTTATTTGCTTATTAAATCGTGGTATAATCTAATCGTTAACTCATGGCTTTCAAAATATTTTTAAATTCTAGCATGATATAATTTTAAGCGAGCTATATTCCAGGAATTCAACAAGGGTGTACCGTCAAGCGTTTCGAGATGATATGCTCCTTTTCCGATGACATAAGTCATGCGATAGGGTCCTTCCCAGTTAGGACTGAGCTTCCTCATGCGTTTTCCAGCTGCTCGCTTGTCTCTGAGAACTAAATCTCATGCTTTGAGCAAACGCTCCTTGACGTGTCTGCTGTTGTATTGTGCCATCTTCCTTTTGTAATGTAGCGTCTTTAGGGCGGTTGTTTCTTGTAGCTCCGGCAAAGCATCGAGGTTGGCTCGTAGTCCTTCTTCATTCAATTCTTCTTTATAATACGCGACCCGTAAACTTAGGGTCCCGATTACCACTAGCGTGACGGCTTCTGTGCCAAACGCTAACGCAAAGGGAGTTTCTCATGTACTAGTCTTAACGGTCATTCGGTATGCCCACATCACATATGGTAATTCGTCAGCCCACTTCGTCTTGGTGCCTTTTAATTTTTTCTTGATGCCGCTGAGGATACTTCTGTTAGTTACTTCTGCGAGGCCGTTAGTTTGTGGGTGAGCTACCGAAGAAAATCTTTACTTGATTTGAAACTCTAAGCATTGATCCCTGAAGAACTGACTGGTGAATTGTGATCCATTATCGCTAATTAACACTCGCGGTGCACCGAATCGCATAATGATTTGATGTTTGAAAAAATGCCATATTCTCTCCGTTGTGACAACGGCTACCGCTTCTGCCTCTGCCCACTTTGTAAAATAGTCCACTGCTACGACCACAAACTTCAATTGAGATCTAGCTTTTGGGAAAGGTCCTAAAATGTCAATCCCCTATTTGGCAAAAGGACAAGGAGCTATGATTTCAGAGATCTCTATAGCAGGTCTTCGAGGGATTTTAGCAAACTCTTGGCATTTCTTGCAAGTTTTAACAAAGTTCTCGCAATCTCTGCGGATAGTGGGCCAATAGAAACCTGTCAAGCTAGACTTTAGTGTTGATACCCGTGACCTGGCCAATGGGGTGGATATTCGCGCTTGTACTGTTGGTGAGTATTTAACCCATTTTCTTTATATTCCAGAGAAATACTAACACTAACGTTATTATGTGGGTATGCAGTGCCTCCTCCCGGTTGGGAACCAGAATATATAAGAAGGAAAAAAAGAAGGGCCCAAAGCAAAGAGAAAAAGCAGCCGCTGCTGCTACTGCTGTTGTCACTGTTAATTTGGTCCCGCCGTCTTCTCAGGAGGTTATCGCTACCATTGATACTACTCAAGCGTCTTCCTCCCGAGTACGCGTTGTAAGAAGAAAGGGAAGTAGAAGTAGAGGCAGCGTACGTTCTGCTCCTTTTCAGGGTGCTACTTCTTCAGAAGTGACAATTGCTGATACAGCTCCCACGGGAGTTCCTCTAGTTTCGACATCTGCTTAGGTATTTTCACTCTTTGTCCATATCGTTTCTTTCTATTCCCTCGTCATCTTCTCAGGCATTTTTGTTCTTTTAGGAAGCCTGTACTGATTTCACTTGTACCCCCTCTAATGAGAATATGAGTTTCACAAATTTTCTTGAGAACCGTCAAAAGAGGGCTCGACATGACCTTCAGAGTAGCCCTGCCGGCCAGACGTCATCTGGTGTTAACTCTTCCCTAAGAGCCTCTGTGGAAGGCGGTCCATTTCTTGAATCATCTAGGGGTACTAACGTGGATGGTGAATTTCATCCTTTTGTTGAATCCTCTCCTCTTCACTCTTCCTCTATCCCTATGGGTTTTTCTTCAGATGTGATGGGTCCTGATTTTGAAGCGTTTACTGCACCTGAGTCTTTTGTACATGACATGGGAGGTTCCTCTAGTCGCCCTCCTTCTCCGGCTACTTTATTCCTAGTTCCTGTGTCTCCACCTCCTGAGGAAAGGGACAATGTCGCCTCTGGTTTGATGGTTAGTTTAAGTACATTCTCTCCTTCTGGGCCTGTTACCCCCTAAGTCAATTTGGGTACCCTACAGGAGGAAGCCTTCCAGATTTCGGGTGCTGAAGGTGATGATAATACTCTCATATCTTCGTCTTTTTTATCGGCTTGAGTAATGTTGCATCGAGGGGAAAGAGGTGTGTTTTTGGCTAAAAATCATCAGGAGCGTATAAATCTCCTTCGTTCTCGGTTATTCTCTTCGTTTTGCAATCTTCATTATTGGGATGAGGATATCAGCAGAAGAGCAAGGGGAGATAGACAAATTGACGAGCGAGCGTCAAAGACTATCAGACGCTTTGGCAGCTGCCAAGAAGGAAACGGAGGATGCCAGGAAGGAAACGCAGGAAGCCAGACTCGCCCTGGATGATGAGAAGCAGAAAGGAGTCACTCTAGAGACGCGTCTTTCTGAAGAAGAGGCCAGAAATATTGCTCTTAACGCCGAGTTAGAGGCGGAAAGGCGTAGAAATGCGGAGTTATCCACAGAGCTTAGCCTGTCTTCAGAGAAGTGCAGTTGGTACATGCAATGCTACGGGACAGAAGCCCTTCGAGTTGACGACCTTTCTCGAGTATACTCGGAGAAAGCGAAGAGTATATCCGACGAGAATTTCCATGCAAGTAAGGTCCCTGAGCAAGAAAGAGGTGATGCGGTGGCTCCTCCATAAGCGTTATGTTTCGACTCTTCTTGTTGCTGGCACACCTTTTGCCCATCCCTTGAGGATGTTTGGAATCTTTTGTAATGGCATTATGGTTTTGGACAGTTATTGCTCCTTTTTCTCGGAATTTCACTTGTTAATCTCATTTCGCAATGTTTCTGTCACAATATAATTAATGATACTATTAAAATTGAAATATTATAATTATCATACCTTATTCGAGGGCTTAATTGTTGTGGCCTTAGCGACATAGTTTCGAGATAACATGTCACATGAGGAGATGTTAAACTATTTCTGCCTTTGAAGAAACGCATATATGATAAGATAATATCCTTCTGACTTTGAAGACATGTCGTTAGGAAATGAAGATATTCCTGCAGACGATTCTTTATGCCGACGATAAAATTATCATGACGAATAGTCATTACGATAAAATGATCTTTCTCATGAATCATACATAATAATGAGCTCCGATATCATCTCCTTTTGACAAGGACATAATAATCTGATTCATACGATGCAGTTGCGCATATATCTCAGAGAAGAGTATCTCTCTTTTGATTATCAATACCTGGCTGGGAATAGATACTCTCCACCAAATCATATAACATTTGTTGAGGTAGAATTCTTCGCAATATTTTCTCCTTGCATTTCTCTTTAGCAAGAGTTAGGAATTAATTTCTGCATATCGTATAGCTGACGCCCCTTTAACGGTATAGAGGGAAAGACTTCTTGAAAGTCGCCCTATCATCACCCCTTTGATGTTGCCTGGGGAATAAATCAACACCACCCTTTGATGTTTCTAGGGAGGATAGAATAATGTCATCCCTTTGATGTTGCTAGGGAGATCATTCAGCCTCGCTGAATCCGGCCTCGCCGGGACATTATTTTATCATTCAGCAAAGTCGGGGCATTACTTCGAGACATTACTTTATCGTTTGACTTTACTGAATCCGGCCTCATCGGGGCATTACTTTATTATTCAGCAAAGTCGAGGCATTACTTCAAGGCGTTATTTTATCATTCGACTTTGCTGAATCCGGCCTCGCCGGGGCATTACTTTATTATTCTAGTCTACACTTCACCAGGCATTCTCCTCTGGTTACTACTGGGATTTTCCTTTTACCTTTTGTTTCAACGATTGGCCTGGGGCGTGCACAGTTTTAGCGAGCCGTCTGTGTTAGCACGGTTGTCACAGGGATAGGATTTTCACTCCTAGCACCCTTCATTATCTGCGCGTTATTGGACACAAAATACACAAAGATATTTTTTATTTGCTTATTAAAGCGTGGTATAATCTAATCGTTAACTCATGGCTTTCAAAATATTTTTAAATTCTAGCATGATATAATTTTAGGCGAGCTATATTCCAGGAATTCAACAAGGGTGTACCGTCAAGCGTTTCGAGATGATATGCTCCTTTTTCGATGACATAAGTCATGCGATAGGGTCCTTCCCAGTTAGGACTGAGCTTCCTCATGCGTTTTCCAGCTGCTCGCTTGTCTCTGAGAACTAAATCTCATGCTTTGAGCAAACGCTCCTTGACGTGTCTGTTGTTGTATTGTGCCATCTTCCTTTTGTAATGTAGCGTCTTTAGGGCGGTTGTTTCTTGTAGCTCCGGCAAAGCATCGAGGTTGGCTCGTAGTCCTTCTTCATTCAATTCTTCTTTATAATACGCGACCCGTAAACTTAGGGTCCCGATTTCCACTAGCGTGACGGCTTCTGTGCCAAACGCTAACGCAAAGGGAGTTTCTCATGTACTAGTCTTAACGGTCATTCGGTATGCCCACATCATATATGGTAATTCGTCAGCCCACTTCGTCTTGGTGCCTTTTAATTTTTTCTTGATGCCGCTGAGGATACTTCTGTTAGTTACTTCTGCGAGGCCGTTAGTTTGTGGGTGAGCTACCGAAGAAAATCTTTACTTGATTTGAAACTCTAAGCATTGATCCCTGAAGAACTGACTGGTGAATTGTGATCCATTATCGCTAATTAACACTCGCGGTGCACCGAATCGCATAATGATTTGATGTTTGAAAAAATGCCATATTCTCTCCGTTGTGACAACGGCTACCGCTTCTGCCTCTGCCCACTTTGTAAAATAGTCCACTGCTATGACCACAAACTTCAATTGAGATCTAGCTTTTGGGAAAGGTCCTAAAATGTCAATCCCCTATTTGGCAAAAGGACAAGGAGCTATGATTTCAGAGATCTCTATAGCAGGTCTTCGAGGGATTTTAGCAAACTCTTGGCATTTCTTGCAAGTTTTAACAAAGTTCTCGCAATCTCTGCGGATAGTGGGCCAATAGAAACCTGTCCGGAAGACTTGTGCGGCTAACGTGCCGCCCGATACGTGTATGCCGCAGATTCCTTCATGAATCTCTCGCAGGGTATGGAGGCCTTCTTGTTCCGTTATACACTTTGCGGCAGGGTGTGAAAAACATTTTCGGATCAATTCGCCGTCATAATACGTGCATCGTGCGCACGTTTCAATACTTTCTTCTTTTCCTCGTTATCTGCAGGCAATTCTTCATGCTTGAGGAATCTGATTACGAGAATCCACCAATCTTGCTCAGTCTCCTCCACACATAATGATGCCTGTTCTTCCATAAAGGAAGGCACAGATATTTCTTCATAATACACTCCAGTTGGGATGTATGCTTTTAGGTCTGCCGTTATTTTTGCGAGGTTATCCGCTTCAGCATTTTCTTCTTTAGGGACATGCTCGATGCTCACTTGTATGCCATATTTCCTCATTTCTATCAATTCGCATTTTACTTTGGCAAGATATTGCATCATGATTGGCTCCTTTGCTTGGGAGTTGCCTAAGACTTTATCCGCCACTAGTTTGGAGTCTCCGTACACTAGCAATCATATATCCCCCAATTCTATAGCGTCATGTATGACTTTCGTGGATAGACTCCTCCCTATGCGGAGTCCTGCCAATAACGCCTCGTATTCTGCAGTGTTGTTAGACAACGACTGTAAGATTCTGATGGCATATCGCATCCGTATACCGCTTGGCCCATTTATTACTACTCCTACTCCAGCTGAGTCTTGGTTCTTTGCTCTGTCTACTCGAATAATCCATAAATCGGTGTAGGTCTCAGGGAATGGGAGATCTACGTCTGTTCTTTCTTCCTTGGTTAGATCCATCAAGGTATCTGGCGTAAAAGTGCACTCGGCGATGAAATCTGCGAGAATTTACGCCTTCATAGATGGGCATTTTCTGTACTGTAATCCGAATTGTTCTAATTCAATATCCCAAATCAGCATCCTTCCGGAAGATTTCGGCCTTCTGAAGATTCACTTCAAAGGTTGGTCAGTGAGTACTACAACAAGATGGGATTGAAAATATCGTGACATCTTCCGTGTCGCTTGTACTAACGCAAACGCTACCTTCTCAATTTGAGCATATCGTAATTCGACATCTTTCAGGACATGGCTAACAAAGAATACCGGGCGATGAACACTGTTGTCATCTTTTACGAGGACAGTACTGACTGCTTCATCAGCAACACCCAAATACAAGTATAATGTATCACCTGGCTCTGGTCTTGTCAACACCAAATCAGATGTGAGATAAGTTTTTAGGGCGACAAACGCCTCTTCACACTCCTCTATCCATCCGAAAGAAGCCTTTTTTCGTATGACTTTGAAGAAGGGTAGACACCTTTCCCTTTGTTTAGAGATAAATCGTCCCAATGCAATAACGCGCCCGGTGAGCTTTTGAACTTCCTTAACAGTTCGGGGAGATACCACGTCGTGTATGGCTTTGATCTTTGACAGGTTGGGCTAAATACCTCTTTGACTG
Organism: Viola odorata; assembly: GCA_963691705.1. NCBI lineage: Eukaryota > Viridiplantae > Streptophyta > Magnoliopsida > Malpighiales > Violaceae > Viola > Viola odorata. The sequence goes on along the minus strand of OY829543.1, from coordinate 34,038,409 downwards.
ACGACATATCCCAGGAATTTGCCCATTTGGAATGCGAACATGCATTTGCGAGGGTTTAACTTCATTACGTTAAATACTTCTTGCAAGTCTGTCAAGTGATCTTCAAAACTTTCGCTTTTGACCAACAGGTTATCTACGTAAACCTCCAAGTTCCTTCCTATCTGCTTTTCGAAGACTTTGTTCGCCATATGCTGAAAAGTTGCCCCAACATTTTTCAACCCAAATGGCATTGCCTTATAACAATATGTCTCTTTTAGAGTGATAAAAGTTGTCTTTTCTTCGTCCTCAACAGCCATAGGAATCTGATGATATCCCAAATTGGTGTCCAATGAGTTTAAGTAAGCATACCCAGCAACCTGATCAACTAGTTGGTCAATACGAGGGAGCGGATAACAATCTTTGGGACAGGCGTTATTCAAATTGGTGAAATCAATACACATCCGCCATTCGCCATTAGGTTTTGGAACGAGAACGAGATTGGCTAACCACGTTGGGTATTAAATTTCTCGAATGAAACCAGCTCCAAGAAGCTTCGATATCTCCTTCTTTATAGCTTCTACTTTCTCGGGTGAGAAGACACGTTTCTTTTGCTGAACATACCTTACGCAGGGATCGACATTAAGTCGATGCTCTGTAACTTCTCGAGCGATGCTTGGCATATCCGAAGGCTTCCAAGCAAATTCTCCTTTGCATTTATTTAATAATTGAGCCAGTTGTACCCTTTCCTCTGGATTTAATTTCTCGCTGACCAAAAAACTTGCTCCTTGTACCCCATTTACATCCATTGATACCATCTTGTCTACTGGCTGAGTGCGTTTTTCATCCTTCTATTCAAAGGGATCTGTAGTTACACTGATATATCTATCGCAACTTCCTCGCGTCATGAGCAAATAGCATTCAGCTGCTAACTTTTGATCGCCTCTTATCGACACCACCCCGTCCCAAGAAAGGTATTTCAACCTCAAATGTTTTTGAGAAATTGCTGCGCCAAAGCGGTTAAGGAATGGCCGCCCAAGTATAGCGTTATAGGGCAAAGTGAGGTCTACCACCAGAAACAACAATTTCTCTTGTCTCTTGGAGGTGTCCTCCCTGAAGTACACAGGCAGAAGAGTGATTTCAATTACAGGAATGGGGACCCCATCTACTCCAATGATCGGTTTCTTGCAGGGTGTTAACTCGGAGTCAGGCCGTTTCATGAGATTGTAGGCTTCTAGAGAGAATAAATTCACTGCACTATCGTTATCAACAAGAGTTCTCCTAACTCCATGATTGCTAATAATGGGAGTGACTACCAACGCGTCATTATACGAGAACATGACACCTTTTTCATCTTCTTCCGAGAAGGATAATACCATTCGATCTAACGCGGAAATCTCATTGCCCTCTCTCTGTACGTCTTCACGTTTTCTTTTGTCTCCTGTTGCAGATATCGTTGGTGTAAGCTCATCAAGGTATGGCGTTCCCCCAACTATAATGTTAATAATGGGAATATCTTCGTCATGGACCGCTAACATTTCTTTAGCTCCTCCAGCAGGACAGCTATCGTTCTCAGTTGGGTGTTGAGGCATTTGTCTGTCATCTTGTACTCTGTTTATGGGATTTCTCATAGCTTCTTCCTTGGCTTTTGTGGTGAATTCTCCGAGATAACCTTCTTCTACTAAATGCTCTATCGCAAATTTTAATTCCCTGCATAACTCAGTAGGGTGTCCCTTCACTTTATGGAACTTGCAAAAAGCATTTTCCCTTCCTCTCATAATTACCCCTGGTTTCATAGGGGGTAGATAACGGATAGGCAACTTTCGCTGTTGAACAATCGCCAGGATTTCTGCTCTCGGGAGTATGAGAGAAGGAAGATCAGGATCGTAAACTCAGCCTTTGGGTGGTTCTGCCTGTTGCGGGGCAGAGGAATTGCCAGGCCTTCCTCTGGGAAAATTACCTCTCAGCCGGTTTGTCACTTTGGGGATATAATCCTTCCACTGGGTGTAATCATCTGTGTAGCGAGCGTCAGATGTTGTATGTGAATCATGAGCTACAAGTACACTCTGCGTTGAAACCTGACTTCGGTCCCTGTTTTCTTCTCCTTCCATCTTCGCATAGTTATGAGCTTTCAACCTTAACGTAACCAAAGTCATAGGAGGGTCCACCATTAACATGTTGCGCAATTTTCCATAGCAACAATTTCGCTTTAACGCTTCCACGGTGAAATCAACGGTAACGTCTGGCGTTAGCAACATCTTGAGATCAAAGCGACTAAGGAAATCCTTCAAAGATTCTTGAGGTTTCCTATGTATATCAAATAAAGCCGCAACTGATTTTTTGATGGGAATGGTTGTACTAAATCTGCTTCTGAACTTGTCTTCTAACTGCGAGAAACTATCAATCGACCCAGCAGGAAGTCCCTCAAACCAAAGACGTGCAACCCCTAACAGGGTCATAATAAAAATTTGGCACAAGGCTGAATCACTATGGGTCTGGAATTGGACAAAATCTTTCACCTTGTTAAGATGCGAAATGGGGTCTTTCGTGCCATCATAAGACTCCGTGGGGAGTTTCACATGTCGGTTGACTCTGTGATGTCGTATGTGATAACTAAACGGGTGACCAGCGTTATCTTGGGGGACTCCTCGAGGATGACGAGGAGGGAAGCTTCTAAATAATGCCTTGATCTATGCCGATCAGGTGTATGATATCGTCTAGGAGACCGACTGTGACTCCTAGGTGAACGGGTTCTGTTCCTCCTGCTGCTAGATCTGCCACCACGTTGGAGGGACATATCCCTATCTAACTCGTCTCGCCTATCATCCCAGTAATCTCTATCCCCGTCGCGCTATTGTTCGCCCATGACTGCAGGTACTTCACACATAACCTGCACAGAAGATTCCAGTTGCCTAGGTGTGATGTGTGCAAGACTGACAGGGGCCACCATTTCAGACAGAGTCTGGGGCATACTTCCATGGTGCAGTGGAGACAAACATCGATCGGTAATGATGGATGGAGTAAATAAAACATGAGAAGGGAAAATAGATCCAGAGACATTAGGAGTAGACCCAGTAGCTAATGTTGTCAGGTGCTCTACCTGAGCGCGCAACGTCATCAAGGAGTCTAGATAAGGGTTACCCGATTCATTCGCCGAGAACCCCAATGGAAGAGGAGTAGAGAAACTAGATCCTGCCACTTGAGAAGACAAGATATTTACTGAGGAGGATATTTCTCCTGTTGAAGGCTCAAACAGGAAATTCAATGTTGTAGAAGGAGTTCCATGTACTGAAGTGGAAATAGCAAGGGCCGTAGAAGGAAAAAGCTCTCTGCGGGGATTAAAAGAAATGCCAAATGATTAGGGAGGGGTAACCTCCGGATCAGAAGCCATGATCCTTCGATCCTCCAGAAGAAAATTAGAGCTTGGCTATTAAGGATGCTCACTTAATTTGACCAAAGCTCTCAATGAAAGCACCAATTTGATAAGATTCAAGCTCCTGTTGGAGGACAGAAGGGTAAACTGACTTCCTGGGGTCGCTGACCCTCGTCGTCCGGTGTACCTGCAAAGCGCCGGAGGGGGTCTCCGGCGTAGATCCTCCGATGTTTAAGTTAGTACAGGTAGTGAAAATAGCAGAGCTTTGTTCAGCAATCATAGGCTTACCTCAAATCTTGCATGCTGGGATATTTATAGGTGAAATATAGGCGTTATCTTGGGACGATAACGCCTATGCTTTCTGATAATGCTTGATGATCCCTGGGATGGGATAACGCCGATTGCGATAACGGATGAGACCCCCCTAATCCCGATGATGTCGACCATCACAGGATTCTGCGCGGTAAGAGGAGTGATAGCGATAGCGACAGCAGCTTATCCCTGCTGTCAGCTACAGTGTTCCGGTCTTGATACCTTACGCAAGGACGAAAATACCCTTGGGGTCGAGTCAATAGTTATCAATATTGAGCCTCCATGCCATATATTTTTTATGTGCAAATAGAATGCTTAGTTAGGCACTGGCTGGACTTGCACGATATCCTTGGGTATATGCACCATTAGACTTGGAAAATCAACAAAATGATGAAAGTCTTCGCATCAATGTCTTATTTCTTTCTTTCTTTCTTTTCTCCCTTTTTCTCTCACTTTTCATCATCTTGCCCTCGATATTCACCTACCCCTCTCTTTTCTTTCTTTCTCCTAACCGCTTGAGCTTATTTTTCTTGATCTTTTTCCTTGGCAGGTAAGTTGAGGGCAACGTCGAGGGCTAGACATCCAGAAGAACGTGCAGAAAAGTCTAAGTGTGGGGAAGCAGAGGAAGTTAGGACTTAAGCGCAGAAAGCATAAATCTAGGGCAAATCATCAAAAACATCATCATGCCCTAGATATTATCTCAAGAGAAAGAGCTCCCTTAGAAAAGTCTAAGTGTGGGGAAGCCGAAAAGTCAAACTTCAGTGCTAGAAGCAGATCTAGGGCAAGACACATTAAAGGTCTTCTGCCCTAGACGAATCAAAGCTAGAAAAGGTTCGTGCCCCTTCTTTAAAAAAAAAAAAAAAAGGAAAAAAAAAGAAAAAAGAAAAGAAAAAGAAAAAAATTGAAATGAAAAAAATATTTCAAAAGAAAAAAAAATAGAATCAAAATAAAAGAAGGGGGCAAATGCGAACAAAGGAACCTACTCCAACACCGCATCAAGAGAAGAACATCCCGCCCAAGAAAAATAATCCTTCGTCTAGCCCTCAACTGCATCATCCTGCCCTCGACGAGCGTTGTCTTACCAACCTCGCCTTTTTCCTAGCCAAGGAATCCATCCAGGTTTGAGTTGGTTGTCCCTCTTCTTTCTCTTCATTCTCTTCCTATTTTCTCTCTTTCTATTTTATTATCTTCCTTCCCTTTTCTTCTTCTTTTTCCTTTTTTTTCTAAACCTAGCCTTTCCCTTTTCTTTCTTTTTGCTGATGCGAAGTTCTTTCCGATTGATTGATTGCCCATGCATGTGTACTACGTACTCGGATTGATGTACAAGTCTGGTTTTGTGCTGCGCTAGTTGCATTTAGTTTTGAGCGATTAAACACATAGCCTTGTTTGTGAGTGGGTGCGCAAACACTTATCTTGTGAGGATTGCTTGTGTTTAGGCTTGATGTGGTAAAGTCTTATCCTTAGGGTCGTTATCCTTTTGATTTGATGTAGGTGTTATCTAGGCAGAATCGACTTTATCAAGGCCTAGCTTCCTGACTGGTTTGTTTATTCTTGTGCCATGCTTGAATGTGTGTTGTTCATTTCTGGGGCTATTTTTAGTTTTGTGAATTCTCAAGGGCGAGCATTGGGCAGTGTGGGGATATTTGATCGCATGTATTAAGTGCAGGTTTTTCCCCTCTATTTCAACCTTTTCCTAGGCATGATACTTTTGATTTGCCCCTATTCCCATCTTTATTGCAGATCAGTACCTAAAGGAAGAAAAAAGCGAAAGCATGCGATTTTGGAAGGATTTCTGGAACTTTGAAGCTTCAAGGCCTAGAAGATCGGAGCGTCGTCGTACCCTTGATGCTAACTAGACCAGTGAGCAGTCTCGTGCCCGTGACGCATCTGATAACTATTGGTACCACTGAAGCGGCATCTCCCCTACCCGGCCGGGTGACCCGACCATCATACTGTACTTACCGCGGGAGACGAGGCCCTGTTCATGCCGCCCTTAGCCTGGCGACCGACCCTGGGATAGTCGACTTCAGCGGGGGGCTCTCATGCGACATCCCATCCCAGGTCATCCGTGACGTCACTCCGCGTGACGTCACCCGTGTGACATCACTCAAGGCCACTCCAGCGGCATATACCACATTAGCGACACCTACCAGGGGCTATTCCTACCCCTGTCGGTACACTCTTCCCTTTGTCTATAAATACCCTCACCTTTTCAGACAAGAGGGTAAGCTTAAGATAGCGTATTGAACCCCTGCCACTTTTACTACTCACACTGACTTTGCCATCGGAGTGTTTACGCCGGAGACCCCCTCCGGCGCATTGCAGGTGACGAAGACCCCCGCACAGTGTTCCCGACCGCCCTGGATCAAGCCAATCCTGCTCTACGCTTCCTGACTCTTATCAAATGGTGCTTTCATTGAGAGCTTTGGTTGATTAAGTGAGTTTTCCTTAGTAACCAAGCTCTATTTTTCTTTCTGAGAGTCGAAGGATCATGGCTTCGGATTCAGAATCCACGCCCCCTCACACTCGTGGCGGTTACGCGCGTAGGACACTTTTTTCCACGTCTTTGTCCAGTACGTATGTCACATCACCTGAAACTTCCTCTGCACAGACAGACTTTCTTTTCGGACTGACAGCTGGCACCTCATTTTCTCAACCGGGTACCCCGTTTTCTGAAACAAGTACTCCATTTCTGCAAATGGGTTCCCTTGCCTCCTCAATGGGCCCCCCATTTTCTCACGTGGGCGGATCCAGTCGCTCCGTCCCTCCGCTTGTAAGTTCTGGGATGGGTAGCCTCGCTACTCCCTCGGTAAGCTCGATGTTGGCTCTTCGTGCCCATTTGGATTATTTAATCGGGATGGCCGCGGGCCCCTCTTCTAGTACCGCGACATCAAGTGTGCCTCCTCGAGTTATTTTCACTCCGTCTATTGTCGCTGATTGACCAGCATCGCCTCGACGTCAGATGAGTGTCCTTTTGACCTCACCTGCGATAAGCATGCCATTCGGCTTCGCGCAACTGGCAGGCGGATAGGAGGAGCACTACATACCGCGGATTCCTATCTCTCAAGTAGAGCGGCCGCTAGAGGAATACGGAGAGCGTTGGGACGACAGAAGAGATGGAGTCAGTAGAGAGGTATCTACGGAGCGGAGTGAGAGATCAGGCAGTAGGAGGCGTCGATCCCGTTCCCCCAAGAGCCGCAGCCGGACTCCCTGGCAGCATCGCACCCCGGAGCCTCGAGGGTACAGGCGACACCTGGACGCGTCTCCTCCTCGTCATGATCGTGAGATTTTGAATGACACTGCTGGTCATCCTTTCACCCATCGTATAAGGCATCACAGGGTCGGTCGACGTGTCAAGCTCCCCACGGAGTCGTACGACGGCACCAGAGACCTGATTTCGCATCTCAACAAGGTGAAGGACTTCGTTCAGTTTCAGACACACAGCGACGCGGCGTTGTGCCAGATATTCGTCATGACATTGTCAGGAGTGGCTCGCCTCTGGTTTGAAGGGCTTTCCGCTCGATCTATTGGCAATTTCCAGTAACTAGAGGCTAAGTTTAAGAGCCGCTTCAGCACAGCTATCCCTATTCGGAAATCCGCGGCAGCCTTGTTTGATATATGTAGAAAGCCAGAGGAGTCTTTGAATAGTTATCTGGGTCGCTTTGATACGGAAATGTCACTGACCCCTGGTATCACTATTGATTTTGCTATAGAAACTTTGAAGCGGAACTGCGGATATGGGAAGCTGAGAGATACGTTGATGGTGGACCCCCCAACGACCTTAGATGCATTAAGGTTGAAGACCCACAATTATGCGAGAATGGAAGAGGAGGAGTATAGAATTAGGATGCGGGATACGCCCCAGAGCGCCCCACCTGCTCCTGCGGCTCAAGCCAGTATGACTCACGACATGCGTCCGGGTGATGAATACACCCAGCGGAAAGATTACATTCCCAAGGTGTCGAGCCGCCAGAAGGGTAATTTCTCTAGAGGAAGGGGCGGCGGTCAGAATGTTCAGCGACAGGCGGATCCTTCTAAGGGTCGAACATACGATCCCGACCTCCCACCCCTTACACTCCCGCAAGCGGAAATCTTAGCTATTATTCAGCAGCGGAACTTGTCGATTCGCTACCCTGCCCCTGTGAAGCCAAGGGTGGTCATGGGAGGAAGGGAAAAAGCTTTTTGTAAATTCCATAAGGTCAAGGGACATTCCACAGAGGCATGCAGGGAGTTAAAGTTGGCAATAAAGTGGCTATTGGAAGAAGGCTATCTTGGAGAATTCGCCACTCGAATGAGAGAAGAAACTAGGAGCGACCCTCCGCGCGGAGCATTAGGCGACCATCCATTGCCTCCTCCCCCTAGGAGCAGTGGGACTTCTATCGCAAGGGGGAAGGCGTTGTTAACAATGTATGATGAGGATGTCCCCATCATCAACATTATCGCTGGCGGCGCGTCGTTCCTAGATGAGATTACCCCAACAACGCCCTTGACAGGAGAAAAGCGAAAACGGGAAGGACAACCGACAAAAAAGGGAGCGATTGATGCGCTTGACAGGATGGTAATATCTTTCTCGGAAGAGGATGAGAAAGGCGTCGTCTTCCCTCATAATGATGCGTTAGTAGTCACACTGGTTATTGGGAGCCATGGGGTGCGAAGGACCCTCGTCGATAACGGCAGTGCGGTAAACTTGTTCTCGTTGGAAGCATATAATCTCATGAAATGCCCTGCTGGTGAACTGGCACCCTGCAAGAAACCAATTATTGGAGTGGACGGCATCCCTATACCTGTAATTGGCATCACAGCGCTGCCTGTGTATTTCAGAGAAGACACATCGAAGCGATCAGAAGAATTGATGTTCTTGGTCGTTGATCTCATCCTACCGTATAACGCCATTCTAGGGCAGCCATTCCTCAATCGTTTCGGGGCGGCGGTATCTCAGAAACATCTCAGGATGAAATACCCCTCATGGGAAGGGGTAGTATCGATCAAGGGCGACCAAAAGCTAGCCGTCGAATGTTATTCGCTCATGATCCAAAAAAGCTGTGATCAATATGTGTGTGTGGTAGCGGACCCCTACGAGCAAAGGGATGAAAGGCGAACCCAGCCAGTAGATGCGATGGTACCCATCCCTGTCTAAGGCAATGATAAGGCGAGCTTCTAGGCTAGCAACAAGCTGACCCCTGAGGAGAGAGCACAATTAGCTCGACTGTTGAACAAGTGCAAAGGAGAGTTCGCGTGGAAACCAACGGACATGCCTGGCGTGTCCAGGGAAGTGGCTGAGCACCAACTCAATGTCGACCCACACGCCACCCCAGTTCAACAAAAGCGGCGAGCATTCTCCGCGGAAAAGGCGGTGGTGATTGATAAGGAGATAGCAAAATTGTCAGATGCGAGATTTATCCGAGAAGTCCAATATCCCACTTGGCTGGCCAACCTCGTCTTAGTCCGCAAGCCCAACGGAGACTGGCGCATGTGTATTGATTTCACTAATTTGAACGACGCTTGTCCTAAGGATTGTTATCCACTCCATCGGATTGATCAGTTGGTCGATCAAGCGGCAGGGTACGCGTATTTGAGTTCCCTGGACGCCAATTCTGGATACCATCAAATTCCTATGGCCAAGGAGGATGAGGAAAAGACGGCATTTATAACCTCGAAGGCCACTTATTGCTACACCGCAATGTCGTTTGGCTTGAAGAATGCAGGAGCGACTTTCTAGCGTATGGCCAACAAAGTGTTTGAAAAGCAAATCGGGAGAAATGTAGAAGCGTACGTAGATGATGTGCTAGTCAAGAGCAGAAGTTTCAGTGAACATTTGGCTGATTTGCAGGAAGTGTTTGATACTTTGAGGAAATACCAGATAAAATTGAATCCTCGCAAGTGCGCGTTCGCATTCCAAACAGGAAAATTCTTGGGGTATGTGGTAAGCCAAAAGGGCATCCAACCGAACCCGTCAAAGATTAAAGCTATCCATGATATGGTATCGCCGCGAACCCTTCAGGAGGTTCAGAGATTAACGGGACGCGTCATTGCTCTAGGACGGTTCATCTCTAAGAAGGGCGAGAAGTGTCTGCCGTTCTTCAAAGTTATACGCAAGAAAGCTCCTTTTGGATGGACACAAGAATGCGAAGAGGTGTTCATGAGTTTGAAAGCTTACTTGTCGTCCAACTTGGTGCTAACACGACCAGAGCCGGGCGACACTTTATTCTTGTACCTTGGCGTCGTGGACGAAGTGGTCAGTGTTGTTCTGGTCCGAGAGGATAATTACGCCCACCGACCCGTCTTCTTCGTCAGTCATGTGTTAAAAGATGCCGAGGTGCGGTACACCCACCTTGAAAAGGTGGCGTTCGCCCTGATACAGTCCACACGAAAGATGGACAGATATTTTCAAGCCCATACAGTCATCGTGCTCATGGACCAGCCTTTGAGAAGGATTTTCAGGAAACCAGAATCCTCGGGAAGGATGTTGATCTGGTCAATTGAGCTAGAACAATATGGACTACAATACAAAGCTCGGTCGTCCATAAAAGCTCAGGTTTTGGCGGATTTCATAGCCGAGTGCACATTTATTGGGGACAAGGTGGCAGAGCCGCTTGAGAGGAAAGAAAATGATATAAAGGTCCCACTCTCAAAGGTCCCAGCGGACACATGGGTCATCTACGTGGATGGCGCCAAAAATCAGGAACTGGCGGGAGCCGGAATATACATGGTCGGGCCACACGATGTGCAGGTGCGGCACGCCATCAGAATCCTACAACCGCTGTCCGACAACGCAGCAGAGTATGAAGCGTTATTGGCAGGGCTTAGAGTAGGAAGGAACCTCTTCGCCAAAGCTGAGAACGACCTGGTAGCTGGAGCCCCACGGTTGATAATGCGAGGGGACTCCAAGTTGATAATTGATCAAGTCTTGGGACATTCCCAAGCTAGAGAGCCGATCATGGCGCAATACCTCTCGAAAGTAAAAAGGGAGTTGGCAGAAATGGAACAAAGCGGTGTATGTGTCACTTTCGAACACATCCTGCGGGAAGATAATACCGAGGCGGATAGTCTTGCCAAGACGGCAGCCAACCAGGAGGCCGCTATTCCAGAGGACGTGTACTATGAAGAAAGGTCATTGTCGTCCTTCATGGAGGAACAGTTGTCACTATGTGTAGAGGAGATCGAAAAGGATTGGAGGATCCCTGTGATAAAATTTTTGAAGCATGACGAGCTCCCAAGCGACAGTGTAGAAAAGAAAAAAGTATTGAAGCAGGCGGCGAGGTGCACTTATTATGATGGGGCGCTAATTCGGAGATGTTTCTCGCACCCGGACGCAAAATGCATAGCTGAACAAGAAGGCCTCCATACCCTGCGCGAGATCCATGAGGGCATCTGCGGCATGCATGTATCGGGTGGTACCATGGCCGCGCAGGTGTTTCGGTCAGGATTCTATTGGCCCACTATTCGCAGGGATTGTAACAACTTTGTGCAGTCGTGCCATAGATGTCAAGAATTTGCCAAAATCCCTCGACGTCTTGCCACTGAAATATCTCAGATCGTGGCACCTTGTCCCTTTGCTAAGTGGGGAATCGATATCTTAGGCCCTTTTCCTAAGGCAAGGTCCCAACTAAAATTTATAATTGTGGCAGTGGACTACTTTACTAAATGGGCAGAAGCAGAAGCGGTAGCCACTATTACGACAGAAAAGGTATGGCACTTCTTTAAGCACCAAGTGATCATGCGCTTCGGGGTGCCTCGCGTGCTAGTTAGCGACAACGGGGCGCAATTTACCAGCCGCTTCTTCAAGGAGCAATGCGAAGAATTTCAGATTGAACAGAGGTTCTCCTCTGTGGCGCATCCCCAGACTAATGGCCAGGCGGAGGTGACCAACCGAAACATTCTGAGCGGCATCAAGAAAAATCTCGAAGGGTCGAAAAAGAAGTGGCCAGATGAGTTACCCTATGTAATGTGGGCTTACCGCATGACCGTCAAAACAAGTACGGGTGAGACGCCTTTTGCGATGGCTTTTGGGACCGAAGCGGTAACACCTGTCGAAATTGGCACCCTAAGCTTGAGGGTGGAATATTTCAAGGATGAATTAAATGAGGAGAGGTTACGAGCTAACCTTGACATGCTCCCTGAGGCGCGCGAGGAAGCTCTTTTGAAAATAATGCACTATAAAAGAAGAATGACATGGTATCACAACAGACATGTTAAGGAGCGGCTGCTCAAGGCGGGAGACCTCGTGCTCAGGGATAAACGAGCGGCGGACCAACGAATGTGGAAACTTAGCTCAAGCTGGGAAGGTCCGTACCGCGTCACTCGTGTCATCGGGAAGGGGCGTATCACCTCGAAACGGTTGACGGTACTCCCTTACCTAACTCTTGGAATATTGCTAGATTAAAATTATATCATGCTAGAATATAACATGCCGTTGAGCATGGTTTTGAAATTTGTAAAATATAACATGCCGTTGAGCATGGTTTTGAAATTTGTAAAATATAACATGCCGTTGAGCATGGTTTTGAAATTTGTAAAATGTAACATGCCGTTGAGCATGGTTTTGAAATTTGTAAATATAACATGCCGTTGAGCATGGTTTTGAAATTTGTAAAATATAACATGTCGTTGGGCATGGTCTTTGAAATATCGACATGCCGGGGGCATGGTCTTTTGAAATTTGTGAAATTTTGACATGCCGTGGGCATGGTCTTTGAAATATCGACATGCCGTGGGCATGGTCTTTTGAAATTTGTGAAATTTTGACATGCCGTGGGCATGGTCTTTGAAATATCGACATGCCGTGGGCATGGTCTTTTGAAATTTGTGAAATTTTGACATGCCGTGGGCATGGTCCTTTGAAATTTGTGAAATTTTGACATGCCGTGGGCATGGTCTTTGAAATATTGACATGTCGTGGGCATGGTCTTTTGAAATTTGTGAAATTTTGACATGCCGTGGGCATGGTCTTTGAAATATCGACATGCCGTGGGCATGGTCTTTTGAAATTTGTGAAATTTTGACATGTCGTGGGCATGGTCTTTTGAAATTTGTGAAATTTTGACATGCCGTGGGCATGGTCTTTGAAATATCGACATGTCGTGGGCATGGTCTTTTGAAATTTGTGAAATTTTGACATGCCGTGGGCATGGTCTTTGAAATATCGACATGCCGTGGGCATGGTCTAACAATTGTTGTGGAAATATTTCTTGTTCCTTGTTGTTTGTCTGTGTAATGTGCAGATAACAAGGAAAGGAGGATGTCGGGGGTGAAAAGTCCTAGCCTTGGGAGCGGAACGGGCTAATGCGGACGGATCGGCAAGATGAGGCACGCCCCGGCAATCCTAATATATGGTGCTAGAAGTGAAAAATTTCTGGCCTTGCGAGGCTGACCTTGATCAGGCGGCTCGCTAAGACGAGACACTTTCCAGCACTGTCGGGAGTGAAAAATCCTATCCTGGGGAAACCCAGAGAGGGCACGCCCCGACTCCCCTGGGGGTGTAAAAGTCCTATCCTTGTGACAGCCCGTGCTCATATAGGCGGATGATCATTAAGTGAGGCACGACCCTAGGGAAGATAAAAACTCCACCTCGCAAGTGAAAATCCTATCCTAACGATGGTAGCGCTAACATAGGCTCCTCGTTTAGTGAGGGCACGTTCTTAGATGTGAGGGCAACGCTGAGGAAGTGAAAAGTCCTGTCCTCGTGATGGCAGACCCTGATCAGGTGGCGCACTGAGGGAGGGCACTTCCCGGCCGATTGAAGAAATAATAAAGGTCACCGTACCACAGCTAGTAGCCGGAAGGGACAAACCCGGTGAAGTTTGGCTGGAAGAGTACGGGACATGGGCGACATCGGGGGAGATCGCGCGGCAATGCCCCAAGGTAATTAAGATTTTTTGATAATATGTCGCTATTAACAAATGATAAGTGAAAAGGTGCAGAAAATTCGGCACAAGCGACATCTTTGGGGGATCGTGCTAAATAGGAAAGGAGATCGCGCGGCAATGCCCCAAGGTAATTAAGATTTTTTGATAATATGTCGCTATTAACAAATGATAAGTGAAAAGGTGCAGAAAATTCGGCACAAGCGACATCTTTGGGGGATCGTGCTAAATAGGAAAGGAGATCGCGCGGCAATGCCCCAAGGTAATTAAGATTTTTTAATGATATGTCGCTACTAACAAAGTGATAAGTGAAAATGTGCAGAAAATTGTGCGAACTGTTTACACACGAAGGGATGCTTCCTCAAAAGGCCCTAAAAAACACAAAAAGGGGCAAAGAAGTCAGAGCACCCGATGGACAAAAGAGAAGTGACATTCACGGCTCGGGCATGCTGCTGTTCCCCTCGTCAGGCCGTGGCCTTTTCGCCTGGCGGTAGCCCTCTTCCGTGAGAAAGCTGGACTTTTGCTTGAAGAGGCGGATGATGGCGTCAGCGTCGAAGAAATGGCGGCCGTGATGCTAAATGAAGCAATCGGCCATGAGACCTGCCGCTTGTTCCGAAAACCACTTGCACTTGTCCGCCGTTTCCTCCTTAAGCACGGCATTCTTGCTCTGCTTCGCTTGAAGGGCAGCATCTCCAGCGGCCCGGAGTCCTTTGGCCTTTTCCAATTCTTTCCTCGCAACTCCCAAACTGCTCTCCACACATTGTCACTCCTCAACACTCTTCCGCAGCTCCTCTTGAGCTTTATGAAGCTCCCTTTGGTACTTGCTGATTTCTTCCGAGAGCTGATGGTTAGTGTTGCGCCATTCCTGGGAGGAGGATTGGAGAGAGCTTATTCGTCGCATCATATTTGTAGACCAGTAGTGGAAACCTTGAAAGCTGGAGAACAGATGAGTCCTTATCTGCTGCAATTGTTCACCCTCAGCAACGGAGAGGAAGCCTCGCTCTTCCTCCTCAACTGACAACAGATGTCCTGCTAGTAAGGCGGATGTCGCTAGGGAGCTGTCGCCTCCTAACGCTGGGAACCCGCGCTGGCGAATGTTGCTCAAATCAACTTGATGGGTGGCGGCCCCGCTGGAGAGTATAGTGCTTAACTCAGCCACCATGCGTGGGGTTTCTATTGGGGGAAGAAAGGGAAAGATTGTCTGAGCCGCAGTGGGAACGAAGAAGAGATCCGGAGGGGATGGAGGGGAACGATTGGACGGCCCAACGTCAATATTGAAGCCGCTGGACGGTAAGTTTGGGAAGTGCTCCTCTTCAAGAACCTCCAGAAAGTCCAAGGGATTGCCTGGAGGAGGAGATGATGCGGCAAAAGAGGAATGAAGCGACGTAGAGGTAGCCCCGCTCCCTGCCGGGCTAGAACCTTGGTCGCCTGTCAAGGGACCGATATTGGCAATGCCATCCTGCCTATCCTGACCAGCGATAGTGGTGTCCGCTGAAGGGACGTCTTCATTCAGACGCGGTCGCTTGGGACCAAGAATACCCGACAAATCCATGTCGTCGCGTGAAGGAGTGGTAGAAGAGGCAACAACAGTGGTATCCTACGCGCAAAAGACAAAGAGGAATTAAGAAACAAATAAAAATACATGGATGGAAAAAAATTTATAAAAACCACCTGAGCAGGAGGGCGTGTAGGAGCGATAACGCGAAGGCGGAGAGTCCTTTTCCTTTTTCTAGCAAGAGGAGGATGAGAAGACGACGCTTGTGTAGGAGCAATGCCGGGGGAAGAAATTGAAACAGTGGTCGATGTGGCACTAGCCTCCGCTTGGGGAAGAGAGGAAGACTCAGGCGCAGAAGCGGACGCGCGCGTAATATCAATAGCGGCGTCGGCCGAGGTGGCGGAAAGAGCCCTTTTTTCTCTCTTCTGCTGAGCTCTCTTCTCTCTTTTCTTGATACAATCAGGCTTCCACCCGGCGGGAGGATCTGTAGAAATAAGAAAAGAATGTTAGAGTTAGTATTGACATGGAACAGCGATCAGAGGTGTGAAGCTCACTTTGAATGCAATCCTGGATGTTGCCTTCGCACGCGAGTTCGCGAGTGCGAACACCAGGGATCTCAGACAGATTGAGTAGTTTGTTCAGCCAGTCTTGGTCAGCTGACCCTAACTCTGGCCTGCCGCCCCAGGTGGCATCTCTGATGGCAAGATTAAAACCGGTCCACCACAAAGGCTGGGGCAGATTGATGATGAAGAACCCCTTTTTCCAAGCATCAATAGAAGATTCAAGGAATAACAGTTTCCAGGTAAAGGGGTTTAAAGCTTCAACATCATAGCGAGGCGATATCGCTATGATGCCGTTATTGTGATGGTATAATTGAAAGAGGAAGTGGAGCAACAACAAGGAAGGAGATTCATTCCCTATATGTCTACAGAGGGCTATAAAGGCATAAATGCCACAGTAGGCATTTGGACTCAGTTGGGCAGCATTTAAATCAAACTCAGAAAGTAATTCAGCAATCAAAGGATCTAGAGGCAGCCGAAAGCCATAATAGAATATTTTGGCGTAAAGAACCCTACGGTTGCCGGGTAATTCGCTATTGAGGCGAAGGGATTTTGGGGCAACTTCGGTGGAGTACCCCTCCAACTGGTCGATGGTGGCATTATAGCTCCGCAGGCGCCGTCGAAGGACGGCGGTGGAGGTAATGGTGGAAACAGTGGTATTAACATCCCCCTCCCCAGCGGGGCGGGGATAACGGCGATTAGGAGCCATGAGCAAGGATAAAAGAAGAATAGAAAGGAAGGTACCTGTGGTGAGAAGAAGAATGAAGCACCCAGGCGGCGGCGGATTGTAGGAGGAAGAAGAGGAATTGTTTTTCCTTCTTTTTCGTTTCTTTAAAAGAGAAAGGTAATAAAAGATAAGAAGAAAGCACGTGGGGTTTTTATATATAAACCCTAGGAACTAAAGGGGACGACGGGTCAAGCGATCGAGGCGTGTGACGTGTCAAGGGCAGTGAAGCGCAGGAAGCGGGAACAACTCTTGAGGAGCGAAAAGACGTGTTCAGTCCGCCAGTCCCATTAGCGCTCCCCATTGATGACACGTGGGCTCGGAGCATCATGACCGTCTTCTCCGTATCAAACAAAGAAAGTCAGAGCATTAAATGCTCTAAAAAGGGCGCAGTCAAACCCAGTGGAAAGGAGCGACAAGTCGTAATGGCGCGGTATGTAAAAGGCGCGAGAAAACGTAATGAAGCGGCATATGATAAAGAGCGACATCGTCAAGAAACACACATTATTCGGTCATGATTGTAAGGTGTGGCAATTATTATAAGCAAAGAGGCGATGAAAAAGTCCAAATGAAAAAATAATACAACAAGGGTGTAAGTAGAGAAGCGATGTGAGCGGCATCAAATAGGCTTCCCCCAGGCGCGGACTTGTCACTCCTCTTCGGAGGAGAGGAAACCTTCTTGGCTCTCATCAATCTCTTTCATCCTCGCGGAGGCATACCTGGCAACCTCAGCAGGATCAGCGGCCCTACTACGGTGCTGATCTGTCACCCCGGCGACAAAGGCCTGTTCAGTCTTCTTCTTCCACTATGCCACTTTCTTGAAAGCTTTCGACAGGTCGGCATCGCGGGATGATACCTCCTCAAGAAGGAATGAGTTCTTCTTTCTCTCAGCCACCAGCTCAGCCTCCAAAGCTTCGACCTGGGCTTTTCCTTTAGATCTTTCCCGAGTAAGGTCAGCACGGCACTCGCGCAGTTCGGCCTGAGTGCGTTTGTGGAGTCGCGACAGCTCCTCTACTTTTGCTAGCGCACCAGAGTTTTGAGATTGTGTACCACGGGCCTTGATAAAGTAATGAAGTTGTCGAAAGGCAGCAAGGCAGTTGTTCATGACGCGCATATACTGAACTTCGAGAGGAAGTTGCAGCAGCCTACTCTCCTCCTCGGAGGCGCGAAACATTTCACAGGCCAAGATAGTCGTGGGCTGATCTTGCGACAAGGGGTCTGATATGCCCAGGGCGCGGAACCCCTCAGTCCCAAACTTTGACAGATTTAGTTGGTGAGAAGGGGCCCCTTGAGGCCCGTCACGGGAAAGATCAGCAAGAAAGGAAGGGGCGGAGATACTGCCAGAGCCCCCAACCTTTCGAATTGAAGTAATGAACAACGGACAAGGGGACTTGGGAGGAGAGTGAGAAGAGCCAGGTCCACTGGGGACAGAGGGAGGCACATCAGGAATACAACGGCCAATGGGTGAGTGTGGAGACTCCATGACAGGAGTGGAGTCTGCAGCGGACGAGGGCATCGTCGCGGCAGTAGAGGTTTTATTGGGAGCGACCAATCCCTGAGGCGAGGAAGCGCCACCCAGAGAAGCCGTGCTCTCCTTTGTCGTGCCAGGAGAAATGGTTGTCTCAGAAGCGACGGCATTTGCGGTATTGGCAGGGGGAAATTGAGTCGCCACCCTTGTCACCTGAGCTTCGCTTGCTTCCCTTAGCTTCTTCCGTTGAGCTGAGGAAGCCGGGCGGAGGCTCAACTCTGTGTCCATGTCCTCAACTCCGTAGGAGAAAATCTTTATCTCAGTCACTGGCAAACCAGACCCGGACCTCTTCTTCCGATTGGGCAACCAGTTCTCAACGAAGCGGGAAGTGCGGAGAGAGGAACCGCTTTCCCTTGAAAGAATTTCGTCTAAAGCTCTTTTCTTTATGGGCATACGGTGATCAGTTCGAGCCCCAGCGGAAGTAGAGGGAGCAGTTGTTGAAGGGGCGACAACCTTGTAAGGAGCGTCACCCTCAGAGAGCGGACGAGCGATAGTTTCCCCTGCGAAGAAGTAATGTTAGTAAGCAAGGGGGAAGCAAGGCAGCGGCGAAGCTCAAAAGCTCACCTTTGGCACACTCAGTTAAAGGCCTGTACAAGGCAAAGTTTCGAATCTGGAAAGAGGACTCCATCTCCAGCAAGGCGTTGGCCTGATCGAACTCTTCCCTAGACAGAGGTGCTGGCTTCGCCCAATCAACCACTTCCAGGTTGAAATCAGGATGCCACAGGCGAGAGGGTAGTTCGACGACAAAGAAGCCGCTCTTCCAGTTATCGACGCTCCCCTCAAATCCTTGAAATTTCTGCCAAAAAGGCCTCACTAGAGCATCATCCCATCTTGGAATAATATTAATGAAGCCGTCGCGAAAAACCAGAGTCAAGAACTTGCGGAATAAAGTGACAGAGGGAGCAAGAATATCTTTTAATTCGCAGGCACGAAGGAAGGCGTAGATGCAGCTCCATGAGGGAGGGGTAATCTGCGCAGGGTTAAGCCCGTGCTCGCGCAGCACGCGCTCTAGCGTGTCATGAACTGGGAGGCGGAACCCGTATTGAAACATCTTAAAATAAAGAATCCTATGAGTTTTCCAGAGCCGGCTATGAAGCCTCATGGTGTCAGAAGGAATAGTGGGGCGACAGCCGCAGGGGAAGGTAATATTATTGCTTTCCAGTTCAAGGCGTAAGACAGTGGGGCAAGTAAAGATGCTGGGAGTATTTTCAAGCTCGGGATATCGAGAAATTGGCCTAGGAGTAGCTAAAGAACTAGATTGAGATCTCGTGCGAGGCATCATAGATAAAGCAGCAAAGGAAAATCAAAAGCAAGATTGAGCAGAATACCTTGAGAGAGAGAAGGCTGAAATTGATAAGTGAATCGCCTGGATGCGAACGAGAGAATTTCCTCGGAGCGAGCAAAAAACGAAGAAAATTATGAAGTATAAAAAGAAGTAAAAAGGTACAAGGAAGAAACGTATTTTCTTTTTAAAAGAGACGGTGAAAGAGCCAGACAGAAGGGCAACCTATTACAGCAAGACACGTATGAGGCAAGCGGGACACGTGGGAAGATCCTGACAGAAACTTAAAGTCAAGCGCTCGCCTCGAATTTCGCAAAAGAAAGGCCCTCTAATTACAAGAAACCCCAGAAAGGGATCCTATGAAGCGGTGATCGGCTTGTCCAGCGGCGATTAACCCATAAGAGCGACATTATACTAAAAGCAAAAAAGAAAAAAAGGCAAGCGGCATTTTACTTCACAACATTTTTATTCATTAAAAAGAAAGCCGGCGGCATCTACAACAAGTGTGGCGTTGTCAATCTTCGTCCATCCAGTCAACCTCATAAACATAATCATAGTCCTCCGGAGGCGATGGCGACTCGTTGGTATAGAAAGGGAAGGGCTCGTCCATCCTGAAAGGCCTTTTGCCAAGCCTAGTTACAGGACATGTCGTGGGGGCAGTGTCCTCCTTCGAAGCGGCATGGGAGCCTTCTTCCGCCATCGGGGCGACCAGTTCCGGAGCGGCATTTGGCACAGAAGTTTTATCCTTGGAAAAAAGACAAGGAACGGACGGAGATGCTTCATCTTTTTGCTGCAGTGAGAGATAGTGAGGCTCAAAGTTGGCAAAGAAGGATTCGAAGGATCGCTTCTTTATTTTCTTTGATCTCTTGCTACCCCGGCGCTTCACAAGACGTTTGGCAGGCCTCTAGGGAGGCGTGAGCGAAGGATTGTCGGAATCAGGGGAAGTTGGAGGGGTCGGAGGAGAGTCGTAAGCAGCAGTGTACAAAAAGCGGGAGTTAGCCATGGAAATATCAGTAACAATAAGAAGAAAGGAGAAAAAAGATGAACAGAAAAGGAAGGGAAGAACCCTTTATATAGCCGAGGGGAGGAAGCGTGCCTGCCTCTCCGGGTATTATAGAGGACATTTAATGCTATCAGAGGTAGCGTCTGTTGGGAGGAAAGATCTAACTCCGCAACTGTTAAAAATCTGCACCAACCAGGAGGCGCCGAAACCGTTGCCCAATCCGTTAACACGGAAAAGACGGCGCAAAAATATATTCTGAACGGACGTGGCTTGAAAGAGTCATCATTATGAGCCAGATAGGCAAATAACGTGGCGAGATTGATAACATGTATTTTATGCATGTTTTTCCTTCTATTTTTGCCTTGATTTAGGCCTTGATACTACTAATCCACTCGTGTTTCCATCTTTTTCACAGATCAAGGCCAAGAAGGAGAAATGTGCGAAAAGACATGCTTTCTGGGTGATTTTCAAGGTTCAAGACCATCGTCGAGACCAAGGACCAATTTCCTCATCGAGGCCTATCATCGAGGCCTGTCATCGAGCCCTCGACGGATCAAGAGCCTTAAATCCACGTGTCCTCGCAGTTGTGCTTCCACGTGTCCCCTCGGACGTCCCCCAGAATATTCCCTCAGATGCGGATGTCTCCTAGAATATTCCCTCAGATGCTGGTCTCGCCCGAAAGGAATATTCCATAAAGATTCTTATCGAGACCCATTCCAGAACATCCCAGAACATTCCAGAACGTTCTAGAAGGTTCCCAAAGATGCTGATCTGCCCTCGACATGTCGTCGAGACCTCGACAATCTTATCAAGGCCTCGACAAGTGCAAAACGCCAAGTCGACGTGGCTCCACTCCAATCACTCCACGTGTCCTTCCTGATGCATGTCAGATGTTCTGCGAGGATCCCGAGGAATATTCCCCTTTTCTGCCATCGTGGGTCACCCCTTTTGCCAGAGCGTGGGCACCTTGTGTTGAGCTCCCCTTAGCTGGAATTTTGTCCCTTAGTGGGTGGCTGGTGTATATATACAACCTTATGTGCTAGGGTTTCAGGACCTCACCACTTTACACTTTAGATATTTTTACTCTTAAACTAATTTCAGTAGCTTTCTTCTAGTTTGGTAGTTTTGGGGCTTGTTCCTTCCTCTTCTCTTCATAGTTGCTGGATCCAAGCTTTGTAAAAAGCACCATTAATCAAGTTTTATCCTTAACTCTTCCTTTATCTTTTATTATGTTATTTCCATCTTTTATGTGTTTATCTCTTAACATGAGTGGCTAAAACCCACGTTCTTGGTAAAGGTGTATCGAGGGTTGCTTGGGTAGATTCGAGGCCTGATTGCTCTTAACATGTTCTCTTTGTTATATCTGGTTGCTTGTCATTTTAATTCCATTTTTGCTTAGGGTGATTCGAGGCCTGATCAACTTTTAATCTTCCCTTTGTAATTATTGTCGTGACTCTGCAGTGATAACTAGCGTGAGACTGTTGGGTAGGTGTAGGCAACTAGATTAGTGTTCTCGGGTAGATCTGGGTTCATTAGTCTAGGGCACGCAGCTGGTTAGGGTCCTGTCGTGATCCTGACAAATCGAGGCATCGCTCCCTAGATGTGTCTTTCTTGTTCTTTATCGATGCTCTGATATTCTGTCCGCTTTGTGCTAGTGACAAGCTGAAGTGAAAAAGGCTGTCTTTTGATGACAAGATAGGTGGCTGAGAGGATATCAAAGGATCGAGGCCACCTTATTAACAGTGAAAACGGGGGGTGGCTCCTTACGAAAGAAAGCAGGGGGTCTACGTGAAAACATGACCCCTATAGCACGTCTGTAACGTTAGAACGGAAAATCTTTGCGCTGATGACAATCGAGCCCTCGACGCAACCCAAGAAAGCCCTTTACCAAGTTCCCTTCTCCTTGACTTATTATCTTTGCTTATTAATCTAATTGTGTATTTTGTGTTTTATTTTATCTCTGATCTTTATTATTATTGTTTACTCGTCGTGACCTCGATTGCCATTTTTAGTAGTTAGAATTGTTAGCTCTGATCACTCTCTTGGTTAACTTGATTAACCTATAAACCCCCCCTTTTGTTGTTGTGATTTTGTGCATTTTTACCTCTGTCATACAATCGAGGGCTTGATTTCAGTTCTCACAATCTCTGTGGATCGACCCTGTTACCGCTTTACACAAATTAGTTTGTGCATCTAGGCCTCAGGAAATATATTATTTTTGACCCGTTTCGACGGCGAGTCAAATTTTGGCGCCGTTGCCGGGGATTGTAACGAAACTGATTTTTCTCTTTTGTTTGCATGACCAGGAGATCTGCACCAGACCTACTACCCCTCGATCACGAGCTTACTCGAACTGAGAAAGGACTTCGAAGACAGGCCAAAGGACCATCTACCAGTCGTGGGGAAGCCTCACGTCCCGCCCTCGATAGTCATCGATCTCACTCGGATAATCACGGTATTCTATTTCATCAAGACCTCGACAACCCAGTTCTACACACTATGGAACACGATCCCCCTCCTCCAGGTCCCGATCACCCACCAAACATCCAAACCATCGATGACCTAAATGCTGCCCCTGAAACACCAAGCACCTGCATTGATTGGCCTACCGTTGCCTACGACTGGACACTCAAATCAGCAGTCATGCACCACCTTCCTCTTTTTCGTGGCATGGCCAAGGAAAACTCTCATCGACACCTCCAGCAGCTCCACAATATCTGCGAGGCCATGAAGCCCACCAATGTCAGCATAGAGCAAGCTAAGCTCCGTGCCTTCATGTGGTCCCTCAAGGATGATGCCCTCGATTGGTTCTACGACCTCCCTCCTAAATCCATTCGATCGTGGCCAGAAATGTCCAAGGTTTTCACGGACAAGTATTATCCGGCGTCCATGGCCATGATCACTCGCAAGCAGTTGGTCTCGATTCTTCAGAAGGATACGGAGAACCTCGATCAGTATTATGAGCGCTTCAAGAAGTTGCAAGCATTATGCCCTTCCCACAACCTCACCGAGCACGCCTTGATCCAATATTTTTGTGAAGGTCTGCGAGCCCACGACAAGGCCCTGCTAAATGCCGCCGCAAATGGCTCTCTCACCCGCCTCACTCCTGCTGCTGCTAAGGCCACGATCGAGCTCATGGCAAAGAATGCAGTGCCCTTGATCGACACCAGCCATCAAGACGCCCGCTCAGCAGCGATGGAAAATCAGTTGGCAACCATCACGAGTATGTTACAGAGCATGGCCTCGATTCAGCCTGTCCAAATGAAAGCCTGCCAAATTTGCCAGTTCTCAGATCACGCCACCGATGCGTGCCCATTCATTCCTGACGAGATACAAGTAAATGCAGCGGGAGGGTATCATGCCCCATATGGCCAAAATTACAATCAGAATTGGAAACAACCCAATCCCGGATGGCCAAACAATCATCAATCATCGGGGCCTCGACAACAGCAACAACAAAATCCTTATGGCAATCACCCTCCCTTCAACATGCAGAACTTCGTGCCCATGCCTAGCTACCACAACAATCAGTACCAACATCAACCTCCTCAAGGTCAGACCTTCACCATGCCACCGGTTGATGAAATAGATCATGAAAAGAAAATAGCTCATGAAAAAAAGGTAGCAGACCTCGAGAAGCAAGTGAGCATCATGATAGCTGAAATGAAAGAGTTGAAAAATCAAGGTAGATTTCCTGGGCAGACTGAGGCCAACCCAAAGCATAGTGTGTGTGCTATGACTCTTCGGAGCGGTCTCGAATTGCCTTCTCGGGAAAGTCGAGACCTCGATGGCAACCCATCTAGCTCCTCTCTTCCAGGCCTCGACGATGAATCTGTCGAGCCCTCGACCAAGAAGAAGCAAGTTCCTAAGCACAAGGAGGCCAAGATACCAGAATGTATGGAAGATCGCATCCGCTCTCCTAGAGGAATGGCCCCGCGTAATGATAAAAGTCCTCCTGAGTTCTCCCAAGAGTATATCCACAAAATTCTTGAGCCACCCTTCCCTCAAAGGCTGGTCAAGACCAAGAAGGAAAGTGAGGATCGTGAGATTTTTGACATGTTCAGCAAAGTCCAAGTCAATATTCCTTTGCTGCAGGCTATTAAAAATGTTCCTCGGTATGCTAAATTTTTGAAAACTTGGTGTTCTAACAAATGTAATATGATAGGTGTGAACAAGATTTGTGTAGGTGCGAACGTCTCGGCCTCGATCCAGCGAAAGCTACCGCCCAAGTGCAAAGACAAAGGTATGTTCACCCTCCCCTGCAAAATTGGTACTACTGATGTTGGTAGAGCTATGTGTGATTCAGGTGCAGGTATGAACGTCATGCCCTTGACGATATACAACAGTCTATGCCTTGGACCCCTCAAGCCCACTGAGACCTCGATCCAACTAGCTGACAAATCCGTCATCCATCCCAAGGGGGTCGTTGAGGACGTCTTGATCTAAGTTGGCGATTTCATATACCCAGCCGACTTCTACGTGATTGACATGGAGAATGGGCATTCTGTCAAGGCCTCAGACATGCTCCTAGGCAGACCATTCCTTAAGACAGCAAGGGCCAAGATCGATGTCCATGACGCCTCGATTACTCTTGAGTTCGATGGCGAGACCATCAAGTTCAATATGCCTAACGCTATGCATGACCCTACTGGGTTCTCTAGTGTTAATTTTGTTGATATCATTGATCCTATTGTTGAGAAAGTTTCTGCACTTGCTGTTGATGACTCTCTACAGCTTGCCCTCGACAGGAGTATTCCGCCCACCATGCTGGACACCTTCACTTTGACACTTGTTACTTCAGAGCACTCAATTGTTGATGCTATTGACCCCATTGTTACACAAGTCTCCGATCTTAATGCTGACAACTCTACACATCGTGCCCTCGACGGGAACATCACTACTAATGCACTGGCAGAGGCCCCTAAGTTAGAATTAAAGAGCTTGCCCTCGCACCTCAAGTACGCCTACCTTGGCGAGCATGACACACTCCCGGTGATCATCTCTAATAAGCTCGATCCTGCTGCAGAGCGTGAGCTAATTTCCACACTCAAAGGATATCGCGAGGCCCTTGGATGGACAACCGTCGAGGTCACGACACTCTTACCAGCCCTATGTGCTCCTCAACTAGCCCCGGTAACTTTCGTACCCACTCCTGATGTCCCCAAAGCCATGACACCAACCCTCTCCTCAATTGATACCGACACCATTTTGACAAGCGAGGGCAAGATGCCTAATGCCAATCCAGCTCCATATCCTGCCAGTGACACGATCAAGGGCAAGACGCCTTATCGTGATAAGCTGCTCTCTCCTAAGACCTTTGCTACTGGACAGAAAGTTTTACTCCATAATTCTCGGCTTAGGCTCTTTTGTAGAAAGTTGAAGCCTCGATGGACTGGCCCTTACCTCGTCAAGACGGTGTATGCCCATGGTGTAGTTGAGATTCAGAATATAGGCACGGGCCTTGTTTCCAAAATTCAAGACCACAGATTGGAGCTGTTCCATGAAGGTTTCCACTCCCTTGTGGCGGAGCCACCAGACCCAAAGTAATTTGAGTATCCAACGTCGAGGCCTCGACATTAACCAAGGCCACGATCGTGGAGAATGTCACGAGTCGTTGAAATACCCTTCACTCTTCCCTCTTTCATCTCTTCTTCGTTGCCCTTTTTATTGTTTAAATATTGCATGCCTTTTCTTTGTTTAATTTTTGCATGTCTTTCTAGTAATTAAATAGTGCACGACCCTTTTAATTGATTTTGTTCCCTTCTAGCCGAACTCCCCAAGCCATGTTTCTTTTAATTTATTTCATTCCCCCTGACCGTTGCCCTCTCTTTCATTAAAATAAAATGCATTGTTGTTTTTTTTATTTTTTATTTTTATTTTATTTTCTTTTTTATTTTTATTTTTATTTTTTTAAAATTTTCAGGTGGGAATCAGCGGCCAACCAGCGCGCGCCACGCGTCCTCCCTATCTGGTCAAACGCGTCATCCGAAATCCCAGCCGCCCAACCAGCGCGCGCCACGTGTCGCGCAATCCGCTTCAGCCACTCACCGCGCGCCATGTGTCCCGCGCTATCCTTATCCACAGCACCCAATCCACGCGCAATCCACACGTCCAACCAGAGCGCGCCACGCGGCAGCGTGTCCTACCTCATCCTATCCACAATCCGCTTCGCCCAATCCGCGCCCGCCACGTGTCATACAATCCGCGTCGGGCAATCAACGCGTGCCACGTGTCTTCAACGCGTACTCCCTACCCAGTCAACGCGCTATCCCAGCGCGCCTCTCACAGCTCGCCACGTGTCCCGTCATCCACCGTCGCCCACTCCCAGCTCGCCACGTGTCCTCCGCTGCGCCACGTCAGCCTCCCAAAAAAAACAAAATCAAAAAAAATCTGCACACTTCCTCCATCATTGTCACCGTCCCCCCACCCAAAAAAAGAACAAAATAATACTTTTCCTATCCCTTTCAACCAACATCATCTTCTCCAACCTTCATCTTCTCAAACGCACCAACCATTCCGGCCATGGTGAAGCAAGTGGCACACAAGCGCACCTCCGGAGCGCGACCGCCAGCCATACACCACTCGTCGGAAACCTCTGATTCTTCTTCCTCTCAACCCACCCCCACCACCGAAAACAAAAAACCATTAAACCACCGCCGGCGACCGCCAAATCAGAGCCGAAAAAGATGAAGGGCGAGCAAGCCTCAAAAGTAAAACTCTTAAGGAGCTCACGGTGGATGAGGTTTTGGGAGAGACTCTGGTGTCCGACGAAGAAGCTCTCCAAGAGCAGCAAGAGCAAGATTCCGGCCTTGGCAACCGAAGTGGCCCGACGCAACCTCCCTTCCTCTTGATCCCCCCCAACAAAAATAATTTCTTTTTCATTTCTGTCTATATACTCTTCTCCTTTTAATTTCTATGTGTGTGTGCCCCCTTCTCACATTGAGGACAATGCGAAGTCTAAGTGTGGGGAGGGTTTTATTCGCGCTTGCTTTAAATGCAATTGCTTGACTGCATGTTTATTTTTCGCTTGGTGCATGTTTGCTTGTTTTGTGAAATATTTGCGGATTTTCACTCGCGGTTTTCTCTAAGTTTTTGCATGACCTCGCTGCCCTGTTTTGAAACCCCATTTGCATGAGCACAAGACTTGAGCACTGATTTTGCATGATTAGACCAATCTTTTGAAGCATGTTGTCTGTCTGTTGCCCCTTATGTCTACATCGAGGCCTGGACGCTAGTAGTCACGTTTAGCACCTTGTGAGCACATTGAGCATCCATGCCATATCTTTTTTATGAGTGAATGCATAGCTGGGCACTTGCTAGGTTTGCATGATATCCCTGGGTGTAGGCACCATTACACTTGGGAAAGCAGCGATATGACAAAAGCCTTTGCATCATTTTATTCTCTTTATTTCTCTCTTTGTTTTCTTTTCCTCCATCATGACCTCGACATCCTTTGTTCTCTTCTAACCATTTGAGCCATTTTCTTGATCTTTCCTTGGCAGGTGAGTAGCACTTTTCAAAAGAACAGCAAGGGCTAGGTGCGAAAGATCAAGTGGGGGAGAGACCAAGATCGAGGGCAAACCAGTAAATCGAGACTGCTTCCTCTCCACGGCAAAACACAAGTGTGGGGAAGCAGAATCAAAATATTAAGCCCTCGACCCTAATCAAGGTCAAATCATTGAGACCTCGACGCTGATCACTCAAAGCAAGAAAGAGGCAAGGGTCCCCAGCTGCAGCCCCTAAAGTGTATAATGGCAAGCTAAATTTTCAAGGTCTGTGTCTAAAAATTAAAAAAAAAAAAAAAAAAAAAAAAAAAAAAATTCAAATAAAAGCAGACCACACACAAAAGCAGCCAATATCACAAGTATGGAGCCCTCGACACAGAATGCAGATCGAGACCTCCCCCACTAAAGAATGAAGAAATTATCATCAAGCCCTCGTTGTTGCATCCTCTCCAGCAAGTGCTTACTCACCGCCTCTCCTTTTTCCGGCCAAGGAATCCCTCAAACCAGTTGGTTATCTCTTCTCCATCTTTTTGTTTCTTTTCCTTTTATTTTCTCTTTTGCCATACCTCTTCT
The DNA here is from genome assembly GCA_963691705.1 of Viola odorata. NCBI lineage: Eukaryota > Viridiplantae > Streptophyta > Magnoliopsida > Malpighiales > Violaceae > Viola > Viola odorata. Next base: position 34,010,215 of record OY829543.1, on the reverse strand, counting down.
CCATTTCTCTAAACCCAACTCTTCTTCATTTCTCCTCCTCTCTTTTTCATGATGCAAAGTTACTTTTCGATTGTTAGATTGCCCAAGCATGTGGATTAATGTACTCGGATTGATATGCAAACTCTGTTTTGTGCTATGTTATTTGCATTTTGAGTGACTAAACACATAACCTTGTTTGTGAGTGAGAGCGCAAACACATATCTAGTGAGGGTTGCTTGTGGCCAGACTTGATGTGGAAAAGTTCTACCTTTGGGGTCGTTATCCCTCTGGTTTAATGCAGGTGTGCATCTAGGCAGGAAACATCTTATCGAGACCTCGACAATTGATTGGTTTGATCATTCCAGTGCTTTGGTCGATTGTGTTTATGTTTTGGGGTTGTTTTAAATTTTCTGAATGCTCGAGGGCGAGCATTGGGCAGTGTGGGGATATTTGATAACATGTATTTTATACATGTTTTTCCTTCTATTTTTGCCTTGATTTAGGCCTTGATACTACTAATCCACTCGTGTTTCCATCTTTTTCACAGATCAAGGCCAAGAAGGAGAAATGTGCGAAAAGACATGCTTTCTGGGTGATTTTCAAGGTTCAAGACCATCGTCGAGACCAAGGACCAATTTCCTCATCGAGGCCTATCATCGAGGCCTGTCATCGAGCCCTCGACGGATCAAGAGCCTTAAATCCACGTGTCCTCGCAGTTGTGCTTCCACGTGTCCCCTCGGACGTCCCCCAGAATATTCCCTCAGATGCAGATGTCTCCTAGAATATTCCCTCAGATGCTGGTCTCGCCCGAAAGGAATATTCCATAAAGATTCTTATCGAGACCCATTCCAGAACATCCCAGAACATTCCAGAACGTTCTAGAAGGTTCCCAAAGATGCTGATCTGCCCTCGACATGTCGTCGAGACCTCGACAATCTTATCAAGGCCTCGACAAGTGCAAAACGCCAAGTCGACGTGGCTCCACTCCAATCACTCCACGTGTCCTTCCTGATGCATGTCAGATGTTCTGCGAGGATCCCGAGGAATATTCCCCTTTTCTGCCATCGTGGGTCACCCCTTTTGCCAGAGCGTGGGCACCTTGTGTTGAGCTCCCCTTAGCTGGAATTTTGTCCCTTAGTGGGTGGCTGGTGTATATATACAACCTTATGTGCTAGGGTTTCAGGACCTCACCACTTTACACTTTAGATATTTTTACTCTTAAACTAATTTCAGTAGCTTTCTTCTAGTTTGGTAGTTTTGGGGCTTGTTCCTTCCTCTTCTCTTCATAGTTGCTGGATCCAAGCTTTGTAAAAAGCACCATTAATCAAGTTTTATCCTTAACTCTTCCTTTATCTTTTATTATGTTATTTCCATCTTTTATGTGTTTATCTCTTAACATGAGTGGCTAAAACCCACGTTCTTGGTAAAGGTGTATCGAGGGTTGCTTGGGTAGATTCGAGGCCTGATTGCTCTTAACATGTTCTCTTTGTTATATCTGGTTGCTTGTCATTTTAATTCCATTTTTTCTTAGGGTGATTCGAGGCCTGATCAACTTTTAATCTTCCCTTTGTAATTATTGTCGTGACTCTGCAGTGATAACTAGCGTGAGACTGTTGGGTAGGTGTAGGCAACTAGATTAGTGTTCTCGGGTAGATCTGGGTTCATTAGTCTAGGGCACGCAGCTGGTTAGGGTCCTGTCGTGATCCTGACAAATCGAGGCATCGCTCCCTAGATGTGTCTTTCTTGTTCTTTATCGATGCTCTGATATTCTGTCCGCTTTGTGCTAGTGACAAGCTGAAGTGAAAAAGGCTGTCTTTTGATGACAAGATAGGTGGCTGAGAGGATATCAAAGGATCGAGGCCACCTTATTAACAGTGAAAACGGGGGGTGGCTCCTTACGAAAGAAAGCAGGGGGTCTACGTGAAAACATGACCCCTATAGCACGTCTGTAACGTTAGAACGGAAAATCTTTGCGCTGATGACAATCGAGCCCTCGACGCAACCCAAGAAAGCCCTTTACCAAGTTCCCTTCTCCTTGACTTATTATCTTTGCTTATTAATCTAATTGTGTATTTTGTGTTTTATTTTATCTCTGATCTTTATTATTATTGTTTACTCGTCGTGACCTCGATTGCCATTTTTAGTAGTTAGAATTGTTAGCTCTGATCACTCTCTTGGTTAACTTGATTAACCTATAAACCCCCCCTTTTGTTGTTGTGATTTTGTGCATTTTTACCTCTGTCATACAATCGAGGGCTTGATTTCAGTTCTCACAATCTCTGTGGATCGACCCTGTTACCGCTTTACACAAATTAGTTTGTGCATCTAGGCCTCAGGAAATATATTATTTTTGACCCGTTTCGACGGCGAGTCAGAGATCCCAAGGGACATCAAGTTCAAAATTAATGAGAACTGAAGTTGCTTTTCAAGAGGAGCGGCATAAGAAAGAAGAAAATATCAACGGTGCGGCAAGCGAATAAGGGAAAGCATATTCATTTATTTAAAAGGGCTTAACAGCCCAAGAGTACAAAAAGGCCTGATGGCCCAAAGTTACAAAAGATGACCCCAGAGGACCACAGAAAGACGCGCCAAGAGGACCCCTATCGCTGGTCAGGCGTTTGAACTAGCGTCATCATCGTCCCATTCCAGGAAAGGAATTTCCCTAAGGGCGTCCGCCAGGGCCGTCAGTTCAGAAGAGTAGGCCCTCATGCTCTTCAGGCAGCATCCCAGCAAGTCCTTCCTATGCTGCAGTGTTGTCATCAGTAGCTGAATCAGAGAAACATCCACCGACATCTTCACCGCTTTCTCCACGGGACTGAAGTCCTCCATGGTAACGGCAGCTTGCCTAGCCTGCAGGGGAGTCAGCATCCCTGTAAGCTCCAGTATATCCTCCGAGGTCTTCACACTCAGTGACCCCAAGAAATCGGTGTCTGCCTGAGTCATGTTCCTCAGGGCATGGGTTTTGGAGAGTAGGAAGTTTTTGGTGACTTGGTCCATGAAAAGAAGAGAGATGAGGAAATTCGAAGAGAGAGGTAAAAAAGCTGTGAGAATTATGAAGCCAGTGCAAAATGAAAGGCCTATTTATAGACTTCAGAAAAAGGCATTTCGAAAATATACCTTCATCGATCGTCGAGCCCACATTGGGGAAGAAACCTCTGAAGGGACAGGACCGGAGATGCGGCAATAGCCCTTGGTAAACACTCGGGCTAGTTTTCGTTTGGGCATATGATAACTATTGTTACCACTGAAGCGGCATCTCCCCTACCCCGCCGGGTGACCCGGCCATCATACTATACTTACCGCGGGAGACGAGACCCTGTTCATGCCGCCCTTAGCCTAGTGACCGGCCCTGGGATGGTCGACTTCAGCGGGGGGCTCTCATGCGAAATCCGCACGGCGGCATCCCATCCCAGGTCACCCGTGTGAAATCACTCAAGGCCACTCTAGCGGCATATACCACATCAGCGACACCTACCAGGGGTTATTCCTACCCCTGTCGGTACACTCTTCCCTTTGTCTATAAATACCCTCACCTTTTCAGACAAGAGGGTAAGCTTAAGATAGCGTATTGAACCCCTGCCACTTTTACTACTCACACTGACTTTGCCATCGGAGTGTTTACGCCGGAGACCCCCTCCGGCGCATTGCAGGTGACGAAGACCCCCGCACAGTGTTCCCGACCGCCCCGGATCAAGCCAATCCTGCTCTACACTTCCAGACTCTTATCAGCATCCACATCAGATCAAGAAAGGAATCCCCAAAGATTCGCACGGGATTCCTTGTGTTTCTAGAAGATTCCATGTGCATCTAGAAGATTCCAGAATATTCCAGCACGCTCCATGTGCTGTCACTCTCTCCCCTTAGTTAGAATTTGTCTTTTTGTAGTCTCTTAGCTGGATTTTGTCCTCTTATGGGCTGGACACTATATAAACCTCTAGTTTTTAGGGTTTTAGACATCTTGTAAATATTTTTCCACTTTCTTCTTTTGGCAGCCGCCACTTTTTCTCTCCTCCATTTTGGGTGGTGCCTGAGACCTCTTCATCCAGCAGCCACTGTATTTAACCGGAGCTTTGCTCCGGTTGGTAACATTTATTAGTTTTCTTCTTCTTGTTCTTCTTCTTTTATGCAATCTTTCTTTTCCTATTTTGTTTATTTATTTTGTGGCATGAGTAGCTAGATTCTCCCTTCTTAGCAGAGGTATTTTGAGGGTTGCATAAGGGTAGTTAAGAGCCTAAATAGTTCTTCATATATTCTTGTTGTTGTATTTGATTGTTTGTCGGTTTCTTGTTAATTCGTCTAGGGCAAGATAGTAGTCTAGCCAACTAGTAACTAATCCTAGATGATTACTATCATTCTAATGGTAATAACTAATGTGAGGCCATTAGGAGGAGTAGACACCTAGTGGGGTCATCGCGAGAGGTCCTTCTTCTAGGGGTAAACAGTCGACTAGGGTTGCGCCGCGAGTCTGACAAGCTGAGACGTCGTGCCCTAGACATGTCTTACCTCCGCTTCATGGGCATTTTGAGTATTGTCTCCCCGCATTCGTGCCTGGGGGGACGGCGAAACGTCAAGGCTACCTCATATGTGGAAATGGGGGGTAGCTTCTCTTAAGAAGGTAAGTAGGGGGTTTAAGTAGAAACTTGGTCCCTATAGCATGTCTATGGCATAGGAATAGAATATCCTTGAGCCGATGATTATCATGCCCTTGTCGTAACCTGAGAATGTCCTTTGCTAAGATATCTTCTCTTCTGACTTTATTTCTTTATTTGATTTCTGTTTGCATGTCTTGCCCTTGATTACTCTTTATTTTCTTGCCCTTGATTTCTATTTTTATTAATTGTCTTGTTAGCAACTATCTCTATCTTGGTTAACTAGATCAATTGAAATCATCATGAGCAAATCTGAATCTGAAAGCTCTGGTGTAAAATCTGCTCTAATTATTTAACAACCGACAATCCCGGGATCATCCTTGATGAAACCAACTACGATGTTTGGTCCCAGATGGTCGAAATGTTAATTGCTGAAAAGGAGAAACTTTCCTTCATCTGTGGTAGTTCTCCGTTACCTACTGAAAAGGATGATGGATACGAAAAATGGTTTGGATGGTGGATTTGAACAGTTGCGTGGCGATATCCTAAGAAAGGATCCAGTTCCTGAATCCACCTTTCTCCTTGATCCATAGGGATGTACTCGGTCGTTTTCGGTCCGGTTCTTGGGCTAGAACCGGACCGAAATGGAAATTACCGGTTCTGTCCCAGACAGAACCGGACCGAACCGGATACTAACGGTCCGGTCCGGGTCGGTTCTAACTTTTTCGGGTTGGACCGGGCAGGTTCCGGTTCTGACCCGGAATTATATTTTTTTTTAATTTGGGCGATTAGCTTGAATAAATTTTTTTTCGAGTTCAACCATCAAAACCTCCTCGTTTTGACCAAATTAAAAATAAATTTTAAAGAAAAACAAAGAAAAAGATGGCTGCGTTTTATTTATATAGAACAAAGATGAGAAGAATAGGAAAAATGGTGTAGCTTGATTTAAAGAAGGAGAGAATGAGTGTGTTTAGGAGGATAAGTGGTAGATTTTGACCAAGAGGATGAAAAGAAAGCAAAAAAGAAGGATGAGGGAGGGTATGCTGCGGCTGTAGAAAGATAAAGTGATGAAGAGAGATAAAGGAAAAAAGAAAAAAAAAAGAGGGTGGCTGCTGCTGTGTAGAGATGAAGAGAGATGCTTCTTAATTAGATGTAGGGTTTTTCTTTCCTTTTTTTTATTTAGAAAATGAGTCCATTATTGTGGGCTTCATAAAGTAAAAAATGGGTTAAGAGCCCAAAAACTAACATGCATGGGTTGGTCAAAACAATTTTTCATTGTATAAATGGGTAAAATTATAATAATAGAAGATAAATTAAATATTTTTTCCTCATAATAATTCTCATATAACTTTCTTAATAAAAATTTGTATTTAAAATAACAAATAAAAGGAAAAAATGAGGACTTTTAATTAAGTTTAAAAGAAAAAGAAGAAGAAAAAGAGGAATTTTAATTAAGTTTAGAAGAAAAAAAAAGGAGTTAAGTGTAGAAGGAAAAAAGAAAGAAAAAGAAAATGGGAGCCAAGAGGATTTGAACCTCTCCCCGTTAAGATGATAGGTGAGGAGTTAACCATTAGTAATTTTTAATTTTTATGGTAATGATTAATGGTAATATTACTAGTAATGTGTCATATAGTTAATAATAAATGCTCTTACTTTATACATATTAACTATATAAATGGCTATTGCAATTTACAATAATATATTACTAGTATGTGCCATGTTAACTATATAAATGCCCATTAAAATTTTATTTCTTAGTTCTTACTACGGAAAAAATATTTTCCCCTCATAATAATTCTCATATAACGTCCTTAATAAAATTTGTATTTAAAATAACAAATAAAAAGAAAAAAATGAGGACTTTTAATTGAGTTTAAAAGAAAATAAAAGAAAAATGCATGAAGAATTATAATATAGTTTAGAAAGAAAAAAGAAAGAGGAGGAGTTAAGTTTAGAAGGAAAAAAGGAAGTGGGAGCCAAGAGGATTTGAACCTCTCCCCTTTAATACAATAGGTGAAGAGTTAACCATTAAACCAAATGGAAACTTTGATATCATTGTGCATATATATATCCGGTTCTCCGGGCCGGTTCTCGAATTTTGAAGGTTGGAGAAGCGGACCGAACCGGAACTATCCGGTCTGGTCTGGTCTGGGTCAAAACCCGGAGGTTCCGGTCCGGTTCCCGGCCTGACCCGGTTCTTGTACACCCCTATTGATCCGTCGTGAGGTTGCTCGAAAAAATAACGATGAATGGAGAACTCGAGAAAGGTGAAGCTTCCACTGTTATCAGTCACAATCCTCAAAATAAGGTTCAAGGAAGGTCCAACAAATTAATTGAAATAAGCAAACCAAAGCTGCAGCCGTTTGATTTCGGTGATTGTGGACTTTTTTACCTTTGGTATGTTTTCTGTGTTTTTTTTTTCAGTCAGATTTTTTGATGCTATCTAGACTGAGTCTTGAAGCTCTATATGCCTAGAGTGTTCATGTTGGATTTCATGAATTAAATCCATTATTTTCCTTCTCAAGTGTAAAAAAAAAAAATCGAAACAATGTGCAGGAAGCCTTAGGGTCCCCAAGATGGAAGGCAACCATGAATGAGGAAATGAAATCCCTGCAGGAAAATGACACTTGGGATCTTGTTGATTGTCCACCTGGAAAAAAAGACAATTGGATGTAGGTGGGTTTACTCTGTGAAGTACAAAGCCGATGGAACCATCGAACATTTCAAGGCTAGGTTGGTGGCAAAGGTGTATACTCAAACGTATGGAATTGATTATACAAATACATTTGCACTAGTGGCAAAGATCAATATTGTCCGAGTTCTACTAAGTCTAGCTGCGAACCTAGAATGGACCTTGCAACAATTTGATGTAAAGAATGCATTTCTTTATGGTGAACTAAGGAAGAAGAAGTGTATATGGATCTTCCACCAAGCTGTGTAGTATCTGAATATCAACAACAAAAGGTGTGCAGGTTGAAGAAATCATCGTATGGGCTTAAACAGTCCCTAAGAGCTTGGTTTGGGAGATTTCCAAAAGCCATGAAGGAATTTGACTACTGTCAAAGCAATACAGATCATACGTTATTCTTAAAGAAAGGACAAGACAAGATAATTGCATTCATCGTATACATTGATGACATGGCGGTGACTGGAAATGATCCTGAAGAACGAAGAGCATTGCAAAACTACATGTCTACTGAATTTGAAATGAAAGATCTAGGTCCACTGAAGTACTTCCTTGGAATTGAAGTGTGTAGATCCTCCAAAGGTATATCTCTATCACAACGAAAATATACTTTGGATTTGCTACATGAAATTGGTATGTCAGCATGTCAGCCGGCTGAAACACCCATGGAAGAGGGCTTGAAGTTGTCAGTTGAATCTAATCAAATCCCTGTAAATAAAGGGCAATACTAGAGACTGGTTGGGAGATTGATGTACTTGGCTCACACTCAGCCAGATTTCGCCTATGCACTGAGTACTGTCAGTCAGTTTATGCACAATCCTGGAGAACAACACATGAAAGTAGTAATACGTATACTAAGATTGGGCTGGATCGATTAATGATAGACGATCCACCTCAGGCTACTTTACCTTTGTAGGAGGTCACCTCGTAACATGGAGAAGCAAGAAGCAAAATGTGGTTTCCTGATCCGTTGCAGAAGCCGAATACAGAGGCATGGCCCTTGGATTATGTGAAGCATTGTGGTTGGAATTGCTCTTGATAGATCTAGGATTCCCACCTCTAAAACCGATTGAGTTGTATTGTGATAATAAGGTTGCTCGTGATATTGCATACAATCCTGTCCAACATGATCGAACTAAACACGTAGAAGTTGATCATTTCTTCATCAAAGAGAAGCTGGATGGAAAGACACTTAAATTGCCTAGTATTCGATCAAGAGATCAGTTAGCTGACATCCTTACTAAAGCAGTTTCAAGCCAAGTATTCTCGAAGATCCTTTGCAAGTTGGGCATATGGGATATCTACGCACCAACTTGAGAGGGGAGTGTTGAATATTCAAACAACACATCCATTCCAACCATTGCGTCCATTCCAACTGTTGCATCCATTCCAGCCCTTACGTCCATTAATAGATAAGGTGCAAAACTTATATAAATAGGTGTTGATACCTCTGTTGTAAAATATGGAAATATATATGTAAAATATTGATCAATTCAATTAAAAGTATTTCAACACAAAAGCTAAGCAAAGCATTAATAATGTAGTCTCTGTATCTGACTTTCAGAGCCCAACTTTCTATTTCTGCATTCTACTATTTATATATGAATTTTACTATTTATAAATCCATTTTATTATTTATTAAATACCGAGTTTCTACTTGGTATCACAAACATCATTATTATTTTTCAACAAACAGTACATGGGGTTCTAGTTCTCAACCAAGTGGCTACATAAGTTTGTGATAATAATAGAAACCGGGTGAGGGTTAATCTGTAATATGGTACCTGGACCAGACCGAGTTCGAGTCTCATTGCTCCGTGTACGATCGATTCATTGGTCCTTCTCATTCCGTCCGATGGTACCTGAAAAGTACGGCGGGGGGTTGCCCCAGCGTATACACTCCGACGATCAAGTCAGTCGGCAGTCATTACGAGTATATAACTAAATATACTGTTCGTACCTACCTTAAGGTATTTACGATGATCCATTATAATCAATATGTCCATGTCACTGTTCACTGTAATAGTGCCATTATAGTAAATAGAAGGTTGGAACATACCTGCCTGCCGTTACCTATTTACATCCTCCCGTTACTGTACATGTCATTACCATGCTGTCCGTTAGCTTGTGCATAGTAACGGGTCATGAGGTTACCCTTGTGCATGCTGGTACATCTTGTACATGCCGGTATGTCTTGCGCATGCCGGTACCATGCATGTCGTTACCAAGCCATCCGTTAGCATGTATGCATGTGTCACGGTACCTTCCGTGAGCAACCTAACCACTTTGGTTTCTTAGGCAGCTATTGCTTGGTGATTTGTGATGGTTATGCCTTGGTCAAACCTTGCTTACAACAAGATAAAGATGATGAAGATCATGGCAAGATGAAGAGTGGAGATCATGATGATCACGGCAAGATGGATATGTGATGTGTGGCGGTGATGTCGGCCACAAACTAAGGATAAGGTGGGCCTTAAAACCCAAAAGTCCCTTTGGCCAAGTGAACCTCCTTCCATGTGCAGTAGAGATGGTCACTCAGAATTGAAGAGGATTCCCCCTTGTGTTGCTGCTCATCCTTTCCTTTTATAGTAGGTCAAGCCAAGTGATAATACAGAAATGGCCTCTTGATATTTATTATTGTAATGTATAAAACTGTCATCCTGGTATTAATTACTAGAACGTACAAAACTGCCACTCTGGTATTTATTAGTATTATCAGAAGCCCAACCGAAAACGAGCCCAAGTGTTTACCAAGGGCTTCATTTCCGGTATATAACAAAATTAACTTGTATCGTTTAAGAGATATAGTGTTAGTGCACATAAACATCCATATTTGATGTGCACAGTGCAAATAAATATATAAACTTGCTCTCAAGCAATTACCGTCGTGCCATCTTACTATTCGTCCGTTTGATTGCATGGAGCGGTTAGCTTCTGGATTGCTTTTATTTGTAAAGCCTTCGTTTGCACAACCTGTAAGAACAGAGAAAAGCAAGTCTCTTTCTTTCCATTTGCAAAACTCTTTTTGCACAACCTGTAAAAACAGAAAAAAGTAAGTCTCTTTCTTTCCGTTTGCAAAACTCTTTTTGCACAACATGTAAGAACAGAGAAAAGCAAGTCTCTTTCTTTTCCATTTGCAAAACTCTGTTTGCACAACCTGTAAGAACAGAAAAAAACAGGTCTCTTTCTTTTCCGTTTGCAAAACTCTGTTTGCACAACCTGTAAGAACAGAGAAAAGCAAGTCTCTTTCTTTCCATTTGCAAAACTCTTTTTGCACAACCTGTAAAAACAGAAAAAAACAAGTCTCTTTCTTTCCGTTTGCAAAACTCTTTTTGCACAACCTGTAAGAACAGAGAAAAGCAAGTCTCTTTCTTTTCCGTTTGCAAAACCCTGTTTGCACAACCTGTAAGAACAAAAAAAAATCAAGTCCCGAATGACCCAATAGATTTATCGGGCTCGTGCCAGTAAAGCGCACACACTAATACCATACCACCATCTAATCGAAAGATCATAATGGGTTTAGTTGTGCCGTTAACTCCTTCAAGCAGCGCTTGAAAAGCCTAATAGTATTACCTGACTCTCGCCGATAATGCGTAGATACAATAAACCGTACCACCATCAAATCGAAAGATTGGAATGGGTTACTTGTATCAAAGAACCATCACTACCATACCGTTATCTTGTCTTGAAGATGAAGATGGATCCTCATGAGGTCTTTTATTCGAAAATACGTCCATTGCCCACCCTTTACCATTATCAAAATGGGTCCAGTGGCGCCTTTCGATGGAGAGCAGCACGTGCTACTTTTTTTTGGGGTAAGAATCTGGATTTCTAGAAGCAATCACAAAAAACAAAACAACTATGTAATTAACTGTTGTTAGAATATTTATATCAAATAATAAACCTTGTGTTCGGTGGGCGAGAAATTTCTTCATACTGACAATAATAGGGTAGCTATTCACCTGATAACTACAATTCTGAAAACCGTTCATATGGGGCAGACATTCACTCGATATATAACGTTCTGAATTAATATTCATCCTGGGTTGATATTCACCCATTATATAACATTCTGAATTAATATTCATTCGGGGTAGATATTCACCCGTTATATAACATTCTGAATTAATATTCATCTTTAAAATTTAACTCAAAACACAGAAGAAAACAAGACTTGAAAGAAAAAGAATTTTCTGGGCCAGGCTTAAGTTGTTGGTGTACCCGTTGTATGCGTTAGTGATGAACATAGAGAGCCCATCAAGAGAAGATGACAAGCAGTAAGATGCCATTCGCTTCCTTACTGATATTATTATTAACAATAATAATAACAATTTACCCATGCCAATTAATAAATATATGGAGAGGCTTTAGACGTCAAGGAACTCACTTGATCATCTAAATGCTCTCAATGAAAGCACCAAAATGATAATAATAGAAATCGGGTGAGGGTTAATCTGTAATATGGTACCTGGACAAGACCAGGTTCGAGTCTCATTGCTCCGTGTACGGTCGATTCATTGGTCCTTCTCGTTCCGTCCGATGGTACCTAAAAAGTACGCCGGGGGGTTGCCCCAGCGTATACACTCCGACGATCAAGTCAGTCGGCAATCATTACGAGTATATAACTAAATATATTGTTCGTACCTACCTTAAGGTATTTACAATGATCCATTATAATCAATATGCCCATGTTACTGTTCACTGAAATAGAAGGTTGGAACATACCTGCCTGCCGTTACGTATTTACATCCTCCCGTTACTGTACATGTCATTACCGTGTTGTCCGTTAGCTTGTGCATAGTAATAGGTCATGAGGGTTACCCTTGTGCATGTCGGTACTTCTTGCGCATGCCGTTACCAAGCTGTCCGTTAGCATGTATGCATGCGATGCATGCGTCACGGTACCTTCCGTTAGCAATCTAACCACTTTGGTTTCTTGGGCAGCTGTTGCTTAGTGCTTTGTGATGGTTATGGCTTGGTCAAACCTTGCTTGCAGCAAGATAAAGATGATGAAGATCATGGCAAGATGAAGGGTGGAGATCATGATGATCACGGCAAGATGGATATGTGATGTGTGGCGGTGATGTCGGCCACAAGCTAAGGATAAGGTGGGCCTTAAAGCCTAAAAGTCCCTTTGGCCAAGTGAACCTCCTTCCATGTGCAGCAGAGATGGTCACTTGAAGAGGATTCCCCCCTGTGCTGCTGCCAGGACGGATCTATTAAGGGACAAGGGTGGGCGGCAGCCCAATCCAATTTTTTTTATTTATTACATGTATGCTCCTGCATAGATATTTTTTAGGTACATTTTTATACATTTTTTTATATGTTTACAATTATTAATGATTGTTTGATTACTTTTGTTGAAAAAAATATTCTTTTTAGTGTAGAGAATGAGAGAATCATACAAGGATTTCAAAAAATGAAAACTCGTAGAGAACAATTATAAGAAGTACGTATATTGTATGAATTCTAATGTATAATTAATTTGTTTCTATATTGTCTTCTTATTTATCTTTTTGTTAAGTTTATTTAAATATTTGTTACTTAGTAACGAATACTAATACTCTTGAGCATTTTTTCAATTTTTCGTTCAGCTCGTTTGCTTTTCTCTTTAAAAGACTCCCAAAAAAAATTTCGGGGACGCTGCCCGAACCCCCGCCCCCCCTGGAAATAATTCCTAGATCCGTCCTGGCTGCTGCTCATCCTTTCCTTTTATAGTAGGTCAAGCCAAGTGATAATACAGAAATGGCCTCTTGATATTTATTATTGTAACGTATAAAACTGTCATCTTGGTATTAATTACTGGAACGTACAAAACTGCCACTCTGGTATTTACTAGTATTATCAGTTTGAAATGGTACTCCATAACACTAGTTTAAGTACCCCGAGACATTAGGTATGGTACCTCCACGCCTATACAATGGTACCCAATTATGAAGACATGGAGGCTGACATGACATGGCGTTCTGGTTCTCAACCAAGTAGCTACGTAAGTTTTTCAATGGTACTCCATGTCAGAACCATTGACCATCACCTTCATTGGACGTTGTAGTGTACAACCTTCTTAGATTCCTTCTCAGTCTATTAACATGGTATCGGGGACATAGGTTCCAGAGGATGACAGGTTGGGCACGATTGAAATACACAATGAATATAGTCGAGTTTGCAAAAAATGCAATGTGATTAATCGGGGATATTTGTTCCATTACTTACTGACAAACTGAAGAGTTATATCTTATTCCAAAGGTGTTGCCAAAGGTGTTGCCAAACACTACTTTCCAGCTTCTTGGTTTTAAAACCAACTTCTGCAACCCAAATCTGTTTCCCAAACAGGTACTTAGACGGCTCTTTAAAGGGTACTCGGTTATTTACTTAGCATGGTCTAACACTCATATCGTTTGTTTGTGAAATTTTGTTAACCATGTACCATGTCAAAGCATTTCTTTAGTGTATCCAGACATAAAAATATATCATTATTATAATATATTATTAATCTTAATTTATACAATATAATTCTTTAAAAAATTAATTAAAATAATAGTAAGAATTATTAGTGTAATATTTTAGGCAGCTTAATTTTCTTACAAAATTTTAATTTGTTAAAAAAATAGTATGTTATAAATTTTTAAGTATATATTTATATGAAAAGGAAGGAAAAGTGAATTAAAAAAATTATGAGATGAAATTATAAATAGTCTATTATAAATTTCATTTCTTTCCCTTTCCTCCCACTTATGGGAGGAATTTTTGTGTGGTTATAAGGGAAATGTTTTTTTAAAAAAAAGCCCTTCTTTCCACGTCATTCCCTTGGTAATTATTTTTATTTATGAATTGCGGAAAGTTATTATTTTATTTTTTTACTAATATTTGGAATAATAATAATAATAATAATAATAATAAAATGAATAAGATGGGATCACTAGAAATATGGAAAAAAAATGAAGGAAATAATTTAGCAAGGTACGACACTTTTGATTTATGAAAACAAAATTTATTAATAATGAAGGTTGCGTATGAGTTTATTTATTAAAAAATTATTTGAAAAACATACTAACAAAACTAAATAAAATTTAAGTTATTTCAAGATAATATTTGAAGGAGAAACATTATCATGGATGAAGTAAGAAATTTTATCTAGTGGGGTCAATATATGACCTTATTTAGTATAGAAATAATAAAATAAAACTAAAAGGTAAATACGAAAAATATATATAATATTCTATATTTTTTATAGGTTGATTTGAATCTTAATATATTATTAGATCTCTTAACTCCTCATCAGTCGACTAACTTTAATAACTTATTTTAACTATATTTAAACAATAATCGTATATAATTTTTAGTTTTTTATTCTTTTTAGGTAAAATTAAAACTAAATGTAGATATCAAAGCAACGTTAATTTTATTAAATTTATGTTTATGAAAATTATTTTAGGAGAATCAAATTTTAAATAAAGACTCAACGATAAATAAAAAGATGTATACGTATTACATTAATCTTAAAATAAAGGAACATATTAAAATTGTAACATAATAAAATATGTGAAAGGAACATGTAGCTCAGTAGTTATTTTACTACTGGTAAATGTACTAGTAAAAACTTGGACGTAGGTTAGAATCTCACCTCTACCAGTAAAAAAATGTACATAAGAATTAATTTTGAAATTCAATTTCTTTATTAACTATTTTTTTACCAAATACTAAACTATTAGGAGAGTTTTTAATTTTGTTTATTTAATGCTGAAATATTTATTTTGTGTACAGTAAATAAAATTGACCCCACTCCTTATAAAATTTGAGAGATTCTAATGGGGTCAAATATCTAGAATATATTTTAATTCTCTTAAATTTTACTAAAAATAAAACATAAAAATATATATGCATGTATATTTTTATATATTATATAAAAATTATTGAATTCCAAAGAGGGACATTTTAGAAAAAGAGGGACATTTTAGGAGAACTGAATTAATTCTTGAGATGATTTAAAGAAGAAATAATTTCCAAAACTAAAAAGAAATTTTAAAATAGAAATGTGGATTATAGAACCTAATAATTTTTTTTTTTTGAAACTAAGAACCTTATAATCTTTAAAAATAAGGTAACTACGATTTAGGCTTGCATTAGTTATATTCTTCAATAAAATCCTATATGATTAATTTAGTCCCATATTTATAAAAAAAATCCAATCAAACTTTATTATAATTAATTTAATCGCATATTCGTAAAATACTCTCAATAAAACTAAGATCCGCCACACCAGACTAGAATCGCTAGCAAGCGTACAAAAATAATGAGACGAGGTTTTAACCTGCGGGTTGTAATGTTTTTTTTAAAACAAAATCGATAGGTTTTTTCTTAATTTGTTTTCCATACAGAAAAGGTTTTTCTTATAAGACAAGTTTTTATTAAAGTATTTGTATAATGAATAATATAACCTTATGGAGTATCACTTTTTTTTATGGAAATTAAGATCTTATTTTTTTATTTTACAAATAAAAATAATAAAAAAATAATTAAATAAATTAAATCACAAACAAATAAAAGGAGGTAAATGATTTTTTTTTTTTAAAAACCATCCTATCTAGCTTGGATAATTGCCAGCAAGCCCATCAGTCACCATTAGATTAGCTCATTAAACCAATTTTAATGGGCCTGAGTCATTTCATCCCAATTGAAACCTAGCAGCCCCACTTCAAGCAAACCCTAAAACAACACTAAACATCATCTTCTACCTCCCATTCTTCAACCTCCAGCAGCAACCACCACCGGTCGCTGCCCAACTTCGGTGATCACTGTTGACAATCTTCGGTGGCTACCAAAACTTATCAAAACCTCGTCTACAACCCAGATCAGGTCAAGACCTTCTTGCACAACGACGCAGCAATGGGAAGACCCAACTCCGACTGATATTTACCCCAAATCTGGCCACAGCCACTACCAGCCACCACAGCTCACGCGCAAAAAGACCACACCACTCCGGTCACCACCACCCACGCCGCACACCACTAACCACCACAACTAACTGCCTCTAACACCACCACACCGCACACGGTAACTGCCTCTCCAGTACCGCACGACTACCGGTCACCAACAACCACGTAGGCCGGCCGGATTACATTAGGAATACGGTACAACTGAAATTAAATACGAATGATATACGATCGTACAAAATTTTAAAATTAAATACGATGCAGGTTATACAAAGTCTATCAAAAATTAAAATACAAATACAGTACAAATTTAAGGGTAAGAAAGTAACTTTCTTTAATTATAATTTAGGACAAATTAATTTTGGAAATTAATTTTCTAGTATTTTTTGGGTCAAATTCTCCGGATCTGACGGCGCCAATCCTTCACTGGAATGGATGGCCATTACTTGGCCACGTCATCCGGTGGATACCACCACATGGACAAAGATCTTTGTCCAAAATTATTATAGTATTAGGTTGAGTGATCCACGATAGTATAAGGCATGCTTTTTTGTACAATTTTTAAAACATTTTCAATGTATTAAATATTAAAACTTTCTTATGTTTGAAGCCTTTAAGAGAAAGAAACGATAATAAACGAGAATAATTTATAGTGTTATTATCACATACTTCCTCCGTCCTATATTAACTGTCACTTTACTGTTCGTGCACGTATTTCGAGGAAGCCGAATGACTCACTATTTGACTCCAAAAAAAATCGTACTTTTTTTCGAGCGTACGTTAATCCTTAACCTACATTCGAGAAAAAATTCGAAAGTTTTTGAGGTCAAATAGTGCGTCATCCGGCTTCCTCGAATGCGTGCATGAACAGTGAAAGTGGACAATTAATATGGGAAGGAGGGAGTATATAAGTAGCTAATGTTTCTTTTGTTTCCCTATATAGGATAGGGTAGTGAGTTTAGTAGGAATTTTATTTTGATGAGTTTCAATCTATTACTCTTTATTTTTTTTTTAAATATAAACCATGTATGAATAATTTGGATGGTCGAATGTTAAACTTTAAAAAGAGAATCATTCAATACGAAAACTTTAGTTCGTTAACTCGAATAATTTGATTTATGCATTTGTTTGTCCACCCCTACTTGATACTATTCCTCCACTTCTTTTCTGTTATGTACTCCCTCTGGTCCAAAATGTATAACTTCCTCGCATCCCAATATTCAGTAGGGAACGCATATCGAGAAGGTCGGATGACGCACTATTTGACCCCCAAAAATTCCGTACTTTTTTTCGAACGTACGTTAATCCTTAACGTACTTCCAAGAAAAAATTCGGGGCAAAATTGTCTCAAATAGTGATTGTTTCGGCCATCTTAAGATACGTTCCGGAACAGTAAAAGCAAATGCTAAAACGTCATACATTTCGGACCGGAGGGAGTATATTGTAATGTAATGTAGTAAAGGATTAATTAAAAAAAGAGAGGTATAATTCACCATTATAATTTCACTACATTTGTAATTAAGTCAAATAAGCCATTGCATTTATCCACTTGATCTACATTAACTACTTATTTCTTAAAATAATTATAACTTGTTTGGATACATAAAAAAAAGCAGCATTTAATCATGCTGACTTAAAAATTAAATTTTAAAATAAAAATATAAAAAATTGACATGTCAAAAAAATCATATAAATAAATAAAACTGAGTGCACAAAAATAGCGAATTATTATTTTGATATTGCTCGATGTTTTATCGCTAGAAAACAGGATATTATTTTGATCCCACCTAATTTTTTTGGATATTTTGATCAAACTTTTTATTTTTCAATTGCGAAATGAGTATAGGATGTGGCTTTTATACCATGTCATTTAAAAAAAAATATATACAATGTAAGCATAGCCTTATGATACATCTAAACAAGGTATAACTATTTTTAGAAATGTATGGATAATATAGGTCAAATGAACAAATGCTGTGGTTTATTTGGTACCTTCATGTGTGCACAATGAATGGTAGGGAATAGTTGCAACATAGTAACCGGATAGTACAAGTCATTGTAGTTCAAAACTCAGTTACTTAAATTTACAATGGTACTGGGAGACATTAAGTTACATACCATGAGGCATTATATTTGATACCATCATGCACGTACAATGGTAGCCAATGGTTGTAACATGATAGCCGAATAGTATAAGTCGTCGTAGTTCAAAATCCAGTTACTTAATATATAATCGTAATCAAAGGCATTAGGTTATGTACCAAGAGCATAAGATTTGGTAATTTCATGAGTGTACAATGGTAGCTAATGATTTTTACATGGTAGTCGTGTTGGGGTTATTTCCAATCGACAATCAATTTGCGCAGCAAACAATCTTATCCCAAGAATCAATAACCCCTACCAATCAAAAGCAATCAAAAATAACACAGAGATTTTTAACGTGGAAAACCTCAACAGGTAAAAAACCACGGGCACAAGCCAGTCAATCCACTATATGATGATCAATGTGTACAACCAAGCAAAATCCCTATCTCAACTATAGGAATAATCTGAAATACACCACTATCACCAATAGTACCAATCAAACAATCCAATCAATCAATCAATCCGAGAAAAACAAGAGATATGAGAATAGAGAACCAAAACCAGATTTCCACTGCTTCAATCGGGACAGGATTTCTACCACACCAGATAAGTTCTCACCGATCCAACCGTTCAGATTGAAGAACCAGAAGTCGTGCACCTGCTGTCCAAATTTCACCCAGATCCAACGGTGAACGAAGTCGCTGCGACGATTCTCCCGCAGCTGCACAGAGTTTGGCGAAATCTGTTTTCTCTCTTCTCTCTCACAGGATGCTCAACAACAACCCTCTTGCAATCTCTTAGGATGCTCAACAGCAACCCTAACACAATCTCTCAGGATGCTCAACAGCAACCCTTTCACAATCTCTCTCAGTTGCTATTCGTTGCAACTGATTTTACAATCTTTCTCAACTCAATCTCACATCTAGATCGAGGAGACCACGCTAGAGAAATCTCCCCCTCACATTTTTCTCTCTCTGTGTGTTTCTTCTCCCAACCTGAGCCACCATATATATATACATATATTAGTGGGCAACCTAATTAATTAGGTTACACAATCCTACTACAAGTCATACTCTAATCTTTCTTTTCTTTTCTTTTTCTTTTTCTAATCAGACTTCTAATCAAACTAGAACAAACAATTACATGTGAGCCCACTTGGGCTAGGCCCACAACAATCTCCTTCAGTCAATATGAGCTGGACTCCAACAAGTCGGATAGTAAAAGTCGTCGTAGTTCAAAACCAAATTACTTAAATTTACATTGGGACATGGAGGCATTAGGTTAAGTATCATGGAGCATTTAATTTGGTACCTTTGTGCATGTACAATGGTAGCCAATGGTTGCAACATGGTATAGCCAATGGTTGTTCAAAACCGAGTAACTTAATTTGCAATGGTACCATGAGGCATTAAATTTGGTACTTTCATGCATGTCCAATGGTAGCCAATGGTTGCAATATGGTAGTCGGATATTACAAGTTGTCGCAGCAAGCTGCTTTTTATTTGGGTGAGTAGATGGTCTTGAAACATTACGAAATACGTCGTTCACAACTATGACATCATCAGAACTTCCTCTGATGGTTGAACACTCGTTCTCATATACATAAATGCAAATATGATTTCAGGACCAAGATGACTGTACAGATTCTGATTTCGAAACTTTGGATAAAAGGGTCAAGCCCCTCTTTTTGAAGGAGCTGAAGAAACTGTGGGAGAGTCCACTTTGCGAGGGGAAATATTCGTCGTCGAACACGTTAATGATCGACGATAAGCCCTACAAGGCACTTATGAATCCTGTAATATATTACCAACTTCATACTTCAATTACTACCTAAATTATTCTTTTGTTTTTTTATGGTTACTGAATTTTTTTTCTTCTTATTTTGCAGCCTCACACAACAATATTTCCTGGTGAATACAAGGCATCTCATGCTACTGATACAGCTAGCTTTAGGTCAGAAAAATGTTTTTATCAATTTAGTTGGGTCATTTTTTTCACAACATAATTGTACATAAAGTAATGCGAATTTCATGTATTAGGTCCGAAAGGTGAGCTCCGGCTCTACTTGGATGCTGTGGCAGAGGCAGATAGTGTTCCTTCACATGTCAAGGAACACCCTTATGGCCAATCTGCAATATCAGCTGCACATCCCGACTGGGATTACTATTCTAAGATTGTTAATCACCTTGGCAAGAAATCAGAAGCTGCTGACGAGGAGGAGGAGGAGGATGATGATGATTAAGTTTCCATGATGTTCTCCTTCATATTTGAATGCTTTCTTTTTTGAAAAAAAGAAATGTGTACTTGAGCACTAAAAAAGGTCGTTGGTTCGATAAATTACATACATCTACGGACCGCTAATTGTCAAGACATCACTATTCACTACACTTACAAAATTCCGACAAAAAAAATCACTACACTTACGGAATGATATCTTGTGTGAATGAAGCTCATAATCTAGTAATTATTATATACTACTGCTAGTTCTTAATACTTAATTAACAAAATAGTCAAAAATAAAACACTAAAATATTTCTCACAAACCCGATTCTCAAATATACTGTAAAAAATCTCACTCAAAGAATAGAAATCATACCAAAAATTTCATTAGCTAAAAATATTTTCAGCTAATTAAAGCAATTAGGCCATCATTATAGTCCCACCACTCTTTTTCTAAGCCAACCTAATACAACTATGCATATCTTAATACATAAAAAAAAATCTAATCAAATTCTTACATCATTAATTTAATCTCCATAAAATAAAATCAATAAAATCTTTTATTGATTAACTTTGTGTCTATATTTGTACTTTTTTTTAATAAAACTCGGATCCACGACGTGCTGCCTGAATTGTTAGTACATTTATACAACCAATGAAATGTAAGAGTAGGTTGCTATACACTATACTTCATGGCAAAAACTTGGTTACATCTGATGTACCCAAGACCATAGTTATCAGAACCGGACTGGACAACGAACCGGAAATAAAAATTTGGTGGTTCAACTGGGTTGAACCGGGTTCGACCGGATTGAATCGGCTGGTTTTTTTACTGTAGCATTTTATAATATATCAAAATAAAATTATAATATATCAAAATAAAGTTATAATATATCAAAATAAAGTATATCAAGTAGATCAAAAGTTGAAAATAAAGAAACTATCTAACATTCAAATGACACTTAAATATTCAAATTACAAAATAAAGAAACAATCCAACATTCAAAGTTCAAACACACTTAAATATTCATACGCACTTAATTATCCAAATTACAAAATAAAGAAACAATCCAACATTCAAATGAAATCATTCTCAAAGTTCAAACACCTAAATATTCAAATTAGTGCACATTAACTTGCACTTTAACAAATAATGTGTGACATGAAAATATATATTTTTAAAACTAGAATTTTATTTGTACTAAATTAACCTCTATAATTTAATTATTTTTTACGTGTTAATGTTGGTAATTATGAAATATCGATATATATTTAATATTTATATTAAAAAATAGATATATTAATATTGTGAAGGGAAAAAAATGATGATTTTTATATTTATTATTCATTCACGTCATAAAATTATTGTCGTTGGTGTAACATTAAAACATACGACAAAAATATAAACGCGTCGTATCAAAAAAAAATTATTTTATATTTACGTACCAAAAAAAAATTATCAGTATCAAAACATACTCACCTGTCAAAATAAAAGTATATGTTCCTAAAAATAAATAATTACATTCACCGACTAAACATCACACATGAATGATGAATGCAACCCAATTTTCATCCATTTCCTAAACATCACATGTCTCTTTTCTATTTTTTTATTCTTTTTTCCTTTCTTTTTTCTTTTACTTTTTTCTTTCCTTCTGCATCATTTTCTCTCTATTTTTTATTCTTTTCATTTCTTTCCTCACCACCACGAGTCCACGACCTCTCACTCTCTCCTTTTCCTTTATTTTTCTTTCTTATTTTTTTTTACTTTATTTTTCTTTCCTTCTCTGCACCATTTTCTCTTTTTCTTTTCTTCCTTTCCTCTCTTCTACTCTTTCTTCTGCTCTCGTTGTGCCGCGATGGAGACGGAGGGTGATGCGGCGGTAGATATGGTTTTGGAAGCGGCGATGTGGCGGAGGAGGTTGGCTGTGATGGTGGCGATGGGGAGTGATGTGTGGTGGAAGTGGTTGATTTTGATTGGGTTTGTGTTTGGGATTTGGGATTTGGTGATTGATTTTGTTTTGGTGGTTGGGTGGCTAGGATGGGTGGTTGACGGTGTGGTTGAGGATTTGGCAGTGGCGGTGATTTGGTGGTTTGGTTCGGTGATGGTAGTGGTGGATTTGGTTGGTGATTTGTTGGTTTTGGTGGTGGTTTAATGGTGATTGAGGATGGAGGAAGGGAGATTGCGAACGGGATTTTTTGTGATGGTTTGGTGCTGGTTTTGGTGTGGGTGTTTGGGTTTGAGTGATGGTGCGAAAGAGAGGAGATTAAGTGAGAAGGAAAACGACGTCGTTCGTGCCAAAACGACACCGTGGCAGATAAGTTGCCAAACCGGACAGTTTGGCAACAAACCGGCCGGTTCACCGGTTCATAAAAAACCAAACGAACCGGCCGGTCCGACCCGGGTCAGAGGAGCATCCGGTCATATAGGTGAATCGGACCAGAAAGCTAAAAATGACCGGTTGAACCGGACGGACCGGCCGGTCCGGTCCGGTTCTGATAACACTGCCCAAGACTCAGTACCACTCCATATTATATTCCGACATATGGACTATTTTGACACGTCACACTTAACACTTAACACTTAACACGTCACATTTAACCCTGTTATCTTTTTTTCTTTTCCTTCTTTTCTTCTCTGCGGCCCGACCTACTTAGCATTGGCGACGCACCGGCGTACCTATTGATCGGATTAATTAATTAATTGCCCGAAACAGGTTGTTGACTCTACCGCCGCCGCCCTCTGCTCCCTTGGAATCCCTGTAAGCAATCACTACTATATTCCATTGGTGCTCGCTCTGACAGCATATGCATACAAGAAATTTTATTTTAGGATTAGGGCTTATTTTAGTATTTAACTCTATTAGTAATATTTTCTTCCATTGTTGCTTTGTTCTTGAAACAATAACTATGTTGCCCATCTGCTTCTCTATGCAATGCGATTGTCTGAACTGTATGGCTTTTAACTTTAGAAACACACATGCATGATCCAGTTGAGTGTATGTTTATATTTATCCTTCTAAGTTCCAACTAATGACACCTAGCCACATGGATGATGTAAATGATTTGTTTGTAAGGCTTGAGAGAATGAAAGAGAATATGTTGTTTCTTGATTATAGTTCATGTTAGTCTTACTCGTTGCTTCCTATGTACCAACAATTGTGACAGGAATCGACACACTTAAAGGTTTGCTGTACCTAATCACTTCTATTCCACCCAGCATTCTGGAAAAGGTTGACCTTCTTATGCAAGGCTTTATTCAGATTCCTACATGCTTGTTGCAGGTAATGATCCCTTTTCTACCGCATTATCTTTTTGTTATAGTATTAGTTTTAGAAATGCATGACAATGCTCAATTGTATGGCCTAGAGATTTTATCTTTTTTTCCTGTCATAGATAGGAACAATGTAAGCTATGAACTTACAAGGATAGTCTCTGCAACTTATCCTTTGCTTTTCTACTTGCCTCGTCACCTACTATTAATTTATTTGCCAACTTTTATATATAGTCTTTTGATTTGTAATGCAAGAAGGTTACTGTCTTTATAACTTAGGTTTATCAAAAAATCAATTAAACGCAAAAGAGAACCATATTCTCAATCTAAGCAAAGATGGTTGCAAGTCCAGCTAAAGATTGTGGAGTTTCTAGTGTGTACCCTTCCTTTTTCATATTTTATTCGTTAAATTTTATATTTGACAAGTAATTGTTTAATTTATTCAAGTGAATTTAAAAATATAGAAAACAATTGAATTATTTTTATCTAAGTACTTCGGTGAATTTTCCTTTCTTTTGGTGTAACTTCCCTTTTTCATGTTAGATACAAGATAGGAATACTTCAACTGTAGCAGCCGGAACCAAATATTTTATGCCAACATTTCATGCCAGTCAGGTATCTCTTGAAGTGTATGTATGTAAATTAACTTTTGAGTATTTATATATTAAGCTAACAAAAGTATACTTCAGTAGATGCCTATATGGCCATACAGTTCTTCAAATACATCATATGCCAATTGTGAGCAGCCAAATGGTATAAGTTATCAGAGATTGCTTTCGAGTGAGGTATGCTTCTAACTTTTGTTGTTATCTTTTTATATCTTATATTCATGAGTACGGTGATTCAAGTTAGCAAAAGTTCACTTTAATGCGGGTTGAACAAAGAACTGCACACGAGTCCAGCGTGAATAAATGATGCAAATTTTCTGTATTTCTTGATTAGGGAACTTTTACAAGTGCCTTTATTTTTGTTGAGCTAGAACTAATTAGATGGTTGGAAATATTACAACTTGTATATCTGCTTGAATCAATAAGACAAAGTGAATGAATAAATCTAGCTCAGTTTAATTTCTACTTGGAATCATTCTCTGTCAAAAATAACTACTACAAATGTTACAATTTTTGAGAAAAAAATGCAAAAGTACAATGATAAGTACAATAAGCACCTCACTGGAGTTCATCTTAATTCTTTATCCCTAGTACATTTACAGTAATATTATCCTCCCTAATCTTAATACCAACATAAAGGAATGTCATAATTAGTTCCCCATTCCAATGCCAAGCTTCTTGTAAGGCTATCAATTACTGCTTGCACAATGACAAAATTGTAGAGATACTCAATACAAATTAAGGAGACACAATTACTATAAATTAACAAACACAATAGAAGTAGTGAACCAACCTTAGCAGCAAATACATGGATTTGATACCAACTAGTAGTATAGTGCAAAGTTGCGCTTATGTTTATTATCATTCCACCGTTAGATGGGTCCCTCCCAAGACCACCTTTCTTAAGATACTTCAGTGCTTCGTGACACATCATAAAAGTGCCAACAAAGTTGATGTCCATAACTGCAGAAAATAATGAAATTAGCATGCAACTCCAAAACTTTGCAAACCTGTAATGAAGTAGATAAGCTAAGAGAGTTTGCAACTGTTTCAATAGTTTGCAACAAAAAGTACAATATTTACTAACAAATTCATCGGATTGCGTTCGATGAAGCGTGGTTTGCTGATTCATGTAAATTCAGCCAAAGAGACATGAGTATTTCCATAATGGATTTCTCATCACTAAAAATTGCAAGGAAAATGAAAGTAAGCCTTTCCTGAGCAGGTATTTAGTTGGAAAGTGAACAATAATGCATAGTTTACCATAAAAGTTCAAACATCTTGAAAACAACCATTCATATTTGTGCAAGTTTTTACAGTAACCAGCACTAACTCTTATCTTGGTGCTAAGATTGATAAATTACCCACTAAAATATGAACTTTAATGACTAACTACTAGCAAAATGTTAATTGCTGTAAGGTGCTAACTTGGAAAAAATGTACCACAATCACATTTATATTCCCTCGTGCCACAGGTTTTCTGGTGAGCCTTTCAGTCAGATTGCACTGCATATTTCTTGGAGCATTTGTCACATTTCCACTTCTTCTCTCCATGTTTTCGGCTAAAATGCTTCTTGATTCCTGTCAGGTCCCCTAATGCGCGATCCGGGTTGTGGTGCACACATGTTGGTTCCGGGAATATGTAGACCCTCTTCTTCACCTCTGTGTTGGTTCTCTGCCTCAGCTATGATATGATTACAAGCAGAATAGAATAATAAACAAAAGGGATTATGCACATAAGCAAATGCCATATAAGTACACCTCCAAAATAGCATATTCACATATTATTGATTACATCATGTCCTTGTACACACAATTTTTTTCTAAAATAGGAGAAAATTACACGTGTCAAATTACAAATGTTGAATGTATGATAAAATGGTTCTTCTTCTCTTGATTCCTCTGATTAATGAATCGGTCTTCACTCCGGATTTGGATTTGAACTTGAATTTGATGGATGATGGACTGGCCTTGAATGAGCTTATGGTCCGTGGTTGATTTGAGAAGAAACCGGCCTTGAATTAGCTTATGGCTTCTTCTTGATTTGATTTGATGTAGTTGAGAGAAAACCGGTCTTGAATCAGCTTGTGGCTTCTCCTTCTTTCTTAGGGATGATCTGCTTCAGCTCTTGATCTTCGCAGCACTTCTTCTCTCTAGAAATCTCCCCCCTCACCTTCTAATGAGACCTCTATTTATAGGCTCATAGGGATGGTTTTGAGTGGAAAAGACGACACGTATCCTCATCTCATTGGTCCAATGTGTAATTGTCGTTATTAATTAATTTACATAATAATTAATAATTGAATATCAATTAATTTGACATTTAATCAAATTAATAAAATATTAGATGAGTTTTATTCCCTCCAAATATGAGTTTGCTGATGGGTCTCGACCAAATAAGCCTCATGGATTTCGGTGAATGGGCTTCGTGGCTCTTTATAAACTGGGCTGTATATTTTAGAACGGGCCGTAATTTTGATGTCTACAAATGCCCCCTCAAGATTATTTTACTTGATGAAGTAAATTAATCTTGAATTTTTTCCTTTTTGAGTGAGCTTAATTTGCGTTGAGGACTGAACTTGAAATCATGTTTGATTGTAAGTCCAAATTTGCCACGGACCAATTTTAACTTTGGAGAAATTTTCGTTCCCAGTGAATGATTTTTTTAGAACATGTACCAAGCTACTAATTCTGTACAAGAATTCATAGTATCTCATAGGCTTGCCACTTACGCCAACTAATATCATGTTTCATAGTCGCGATTTTACCTTCTTTTCTAGCCTTTTCGGGGGCATGATTCTACCATTTAACCCTTATTTCTATCTTTATTGCAGATCAGCGCCAAAAGAAGGAAAAGATCTAAAAGAAGCATTTTTGGAGTGATTCTGAGGATTTCCAGCGTCAAGGCCTAGAAGATCAGATTGTCGTCGAGCCCTCGACGCTAACCAGACTAGTGAGTTGTCTCTCGCCCGCGATAAGTCTGCTTCTTCTCTCAAGCGAAAACCAAAGAGAAGCATCTTCAAAGATCCGCACGGGATTCCATGCGCTTCTAGAAGATGCCAGGCGCGCCAGAGATCCAGAATATTCATTTGAAAGGACATGTGCTGTCAATTCCCCATTGCTTCTCTCTCCCCTTAGCTATTTTGTCCCCTAGCTAGTTTTAGCCTATATAAGCTTAGTTTTAGGGTTTTTGTAAGGATGGCTGTCCAAGGATATTTTACATCACTTCATCTTTTACCTTAATTTCTAGGGATCTTATTCTCTTGGTATTTGAAGCAACCGCCGGTTTGTAAAGGAGCAAGCTTTCCTCCTTGATTATTAATTAATCCTTCGATTTCTTCTAATCCCTTTCCTTTTATTCCCTTTGTTGCATGATTATTACTATCTACTATTCATATTATAGTATGAGTAGCTAAGTACCACCCTCTTAGTAAAGGGTGTTTCAAGGGTTGTAAGGTTTGGTTAGGAGGCCTAAAGTATGCTTAATATATTCTCTTGTTGCATATGGTTGTTTACCATTTTAATCCCATGCTCATTTAGAAATGTCTAGGGCTTGATCAACTATTTTCATTTCTGTATGAGTAACGTCATTCTCTTGGTTATAACTGACGTGAATCCTTGAGATATTAGTAGACACCTAGTGAAAGTCATCGCGAGAGGTCTTTTGTCTAGGGATAAACGGTCATTTAGGGTATGTGATGCGAGCGTGACGAACTGAGATGTCACGCCCTAGATCTATCTCGCCTCCGCTTCATGGGCATTTTGAGTAGTGCCTCCCTGCATTCGTGCCTGGGAGGACGACGAAACGTCAAGGCCACCTCATATGTGGAAACGAGGGGTGGCTTCTACCTACGAAGGTGAGCAGGGGGCCTACGTGGAAACATGACCCATATAGCAAATCTGTACTTGAGTCTGGAATATTTTTGTGCCAATGATTAACTGACCTAGAAAGTAACCCGAGAACACCTTTTGCTAAGATCTCTTCCTATCTGATTATTATCTGTTTTACTGCTTTTCTTGCCCTCGAATTGCTTTTATATATCTTGCCCCGGATTGTGTTTTACTTTCATGCCCTGGATATCTGTCTTATTTAATTGTCTTGTCAGCTCTTGTTAGCTCCCGCGTCTGTGTTGATTAATTCGTTAATCAACATCAAAACCCCCCCAGTGTTACTTTTATGTTTGGTTGCATTTGTTCCCTATCATACCCTTAAATTGAATCATTATTCCTTCAATCTCTGTGGTTCGACCCTGTCTTGCCCTGTACACATTTACTTGTGCATTTAGGCATCAGGATAAATTTTAAGTACATTTGAGTGATGATCACCAACCTTGATAAATTTTATTCCTTTTTTTTTAATCGATCATATACCACGTTGGTTTAATTTCGATTAGGAATATAGCTCCACTTAAGGTAATCAAGCTCCTTCAAAGCAACCCCATTCCTTTGACTTGTGATTCGAAAGGTGAATAGGATTTTTCCCTTATTGAGCAAGATCTTTTCTTTAATCGAGAAGAATATTTTCCTTAATTGGTCAACATTTATTTCCTTTGACTGAGCAAAATCATCTCCTTAATTGAGCAAAATATTTTTCTTAATTGACCAGAATTTATTTCTTTAATTAAGGGGGATTTTTTCCCCTTACAAATAGATGCAATTGTTGATCTTCTTCAATTGATTTTCTTCTTCTTGCTGTTGCTTTGTCCGAGATAACCATCCGAGAGAGTAAAAGAGGTAACTTTGATTTTTGATTTTCATGCTTTTTGGCCTCTGCATATATGCATATGATGGTTTCCAACCATGTCCATTTGTACAAAACACAATACTGCACGGATGCAGTTGTTGATCCTTATTTTTTATTATTTTACTTTTGGCCAAATCAATTGCCCTCTTGTCTTCGACTTTGTTTAATTACATGGTCATAATCTCTTTTTTTTTCTCCAGGAACATTGAATATATTCTCTTCTTCTTCTTAGTTGTCATACTAACATACAGAGGGGAGAAGGTAACTCTCTAATCCATTATCTCTACATGGCTTTCTTGCTTCTTCCGCGTGTGTG
This sequence comes from Viola odorata, assembly GCA_963691705.1. Lineage (NCBI taxonomy): Eukaryota > Viridiplantae > Streptophyta > Magnoliopsida > Malpighiales > Violaceae > Viola > Viola odorata. Next base: position 33,980,781 of record OY829543.1, on the reverse strand, counting down.
AGTCATCAAAGCCAAATTGGTTTCCCTATTTTCGTCTTACTGGAACAAAACCTATACTTGGCTTTACATCCTTTTTTTTCAGGTTCGAATCAAGCCAGATCGCTACATCAAACCTTTTGTTTGCCGCATCAATACGGAACGGGAGAAGGTAACACTGATTAATTATTTCGGTATGGCTTTATTGTTTCTGCATAAATATATGCTGCTGTTTCTGCGTGTATATGTTGTTGCCGTCTCCACATATTATTCTGCGTCATGCTTGAAATATTGTTTTGTTGCATGCTTGACATATTATTTTGCTGCATGCTTGGAACAGAGCCTTGCATGTTCATTGACTGCATCTACATTGGATTTTCATGGGACTGAACTTTAGAATTTTGAAGTCGTTGTTGTGGCATAGCTTGCATGTGAGCGCATGATGGGTCGCTTTTCCCGTACATAATACAAAGCAAATTGCTTTCCTTGTTAGGCATGATCTCCTTAATTCTCATTGGACCATCACATGGCTTCTGTCTTCATAGCTGTGATGCACCTTTTCATTTTTTTCTTTTTTTTTATGTTCGCAGGACACTACAAGCAATCGAACATCCCCTTCTTTTTTACTCGCTGCAATTTTGTGCCTTTGATTTTGCACTAATCCCCTTTTTTTCTTTGCTGCAGAAACGGCCACAAGAACAATCAAGCGTTCCCTTTCTTACGACTTTGAACTGGACAAAAGTGTATCCAAGTTTGATTTTTTTTCTTTTAATTTTTCTTTCCTTTTCGAAGTAAAAAGACTTTTTTTTTCTTCCGATTTTCCTGGACAGTGGGTCTTTGTTTTTTTCATAAATGATGAGTATACAACGCATCTATACCTTCTTCTGCACAATGAGTGTCTACTACTAGTACTACTGCACAGTACTGTTGTTATCATCGAAAATAAATGGAGGTGTGGTGGCAGAAGCGACTCCGTTAAGGACATCGCCTGAAACTGTCCTCTCCGGTGATGACGGTGTATGGCCGTTGAACACGGCAACCGCTTGGCAGTTACGGGGTTGAAGACGGATGTTGATGGCATTAAAGTTGGAGCCAGTTTTGGGAGCGTTGGTGCACAGGTGATGGAAATTTTGGTAGATAAATGCAAGGTGGCTAGGTTGAATATAAGGGAGAAGTTGTTGCTGGACCAACCCAACACAACAACCTAATTTTTCCTCAAGCCCATTTCCTATATAATCATCATGCCGTAATTGTTTTTCCTTTTTTTCTTTTTTTTTGAAATTTAGAATTAATTATACCGCAATTTTATTTTTCTCTCTCTTTTATTCTTCAGATGATGTCATCCTCGTCGCGATCCGTTGGTGTCACTCCGCTGCCACCTCTTGATATGGATTGGATTGGCGAGAGCTTAGATCAATGGCAAAGAGGATGATTTCTTTATTTCCCGGAAACCGAAGTGAAGCATCATTCGCAATCTGGTGGGAAAGGAGTATTGGAGCTCGCCATAATGAGTCAGTCAATGGAGGATCCCAATATAAGCCCCATCGAGGGTCTTGATCAATGCTTTTTAAGCACTATATCACGCCTAATTGATGTAGAGGCTTCAAGATCCTGCCCCACCAACACCGACGTTAACCTCATCGAGGGTCTGGATTAGTCTTTTTTAAGGACTGCATCACACCTAATTGACGTAGAAGTTTCAAGATCCTGCCCCACTAACACCGACGTTAACCTCATCGAGGGTCTTGATTAGTCCTTTTCAAGGACTGCATCACACCTAATTGATGTAGAAGCTTCAAGATCTCGTCCCACCTTGCCTATTCCTTCCTTTTTGTGGCACTGAAGACTATACCCCGCATCTAGAGATTGCCAAAGGATCAAGTTGAAACGTTGTAGAAGGGGATCGCCACTTGTCGCTCAAGAAGAGATCTCTTATCTTCAAGGCCTTCGGGAGTGCTTGCTTCTGGCTCAGAAGCGTCTTCGGAACAAAGGCTTCGGGCTCAAAGGCGTCTTCGGAACAAAAGACTTCATGAACTTTCACTACCACAGTATTTGATTACCAACGTCCAGCCTCCATTTACAGAGCTTTATATGAGGTACAACGCCCAACCTTTCACCAACACCTTTGTGACCAGATGGGGCTTTTCGAGTTTGAGAAACTTGAGTATTCATCGCATCAATTAATACTTATTCAGTATTGCTTCCGATTCAACTCATGTAGAAGCATCTGGACTTGAAGAATTGAAGCATTCATTGCGTCGAGGATCTAGATTATTACCTTCATGGTATTACTTCTGATCCAATTGATGTAGAAGTATTGGGACTTGAAGATCAGTCAGTAGCAAGAGGAGAAGGGTAGGTTAGCCTCCAAGATTGACAAATCGCGAGATGATCTTCAAGGCGTTGATGAGAATACCCAAAAATGTTCTGCAGAACAGGAAGAATGGAAGAGGAAAGAGACCATCTCTGCAGCTGAAGTTGTAGCGATTTACCATGAGAGAGAAGAACTTAGGCGTACTCTCTTTCAGATGGCAGATTTGGAGGACATAGTGGCATCTCTGGTGTAGTCTTTTTTTAGTGTATGCTTTTCCCACGCATGGAATGAACGCTTTTATTCTTTGTCTCTTTGTTTTTTTGCTTGAGATTGAACTGATATGATGATGATTCATTCAATTGTGGCAAAGAAATTTTACCTTTCTGATAACAATTAAGGCTACCCTAAGGGTATTATCGTCCTTGTATCATTGCAAAGGTCGGAATCCTGCCACACCAAATGCTAGGTAAGCCTAAGATCGCTACTGGAACCTCTGCTATTTTGAACCACCTCACTAACTTAGGCATCAGAGTGTTTACGCCGGAGCCCCCCCTCCGGCGCTTTCCAGGTATATTCAACGGAAACTACAGTGACTCTGATCGGCCCCACCTCTACTTCCGACTCCTAGAACTTCGAATCTTATCAAAGTGGTGCTTTCATTGAGAGCTTTGGTTGATTAAGTGAGCATCCTTGACAGCCAAGCTCCATTTTTCCTGGGAAGGTCGGACCAACCATGGCTTCTGACTCAGAGTCTACTCCGCCTCCATCTTCTAGCATTCCCTTTGCTATCCGTAGATGACTTTTTCCTTTCGCCACCGCTGATGAGTCTACTATAATGCAAGAAATCAGTCGAGAGTCTTCAGATCTCTCCTTCAGAATGGTAGGAGGAACGCCTTCCTCCCAGATGAGCATTCCCTTGCCCAGACGGGGGGATCTAGTTCTTATGCTCCTCCTACTAGGGAGCTCACACTTAACGATGTAAATAACCCCCTCGCGAGCGAAATATCCGCCCTTCGTGCTCGGCTGGATTACTTGACTGAGCTGGCTGCGAGGATTGCGCCAGATGCTTCCTGGTCAAGTATTCCTCCCCAGGTTATTTTTACACCATCCATTGTCGCCGAACGACCCCTATCGCCCTTACAACCCAGAAGTGTTCCGTTAACTATGCCTGCGGCGGATATCCCAATTAGCTTTGTGCGACTCGACCAGGGACAGGTAGAGTCTTATGTGCCGCAAGTGCCGCAATTTCCCATCCCCCAAGGAGAAAGACGACTCGACGAGCATAGGGACCGTTGGGACGGTCGGCGAGAAGAAGTGAATAGGAATCTATCCCTTGAACGTAGTGAAAGGTCCAGCAGTAGAAGACATCGAACCCGTTCACCCAGGAGTCGCAGTCAGTCCCCTCAGAGACGTCACACTCCAGATCCGCATAATTGAAGGCGTCCTCTGGAAGCGTCACCCCCTCGGCATACGCGTGAAATTCTTGATGATACTTCAGGTCACCCGTTTAGTCATCGGGTGAGGCGTCATAGGGTCAGTCGGCATGTGAAACTTCCTACAGAGTCATACGATGGTACGAGAGATCCCATTTCTCATCTCAACAAGGTGAAGGACTTCATACAACTCTAGACCTATAGTGATGCAGCCTTGTGTCAAATATTTGTCATGACGTTGTCAGGGGTTGCCCGCCTCTGTTTTGAAGGTCTTCCTGGTGGATCTATTGATAGCTTCTCACAGTTGGAATCTAAGTTTCGAAGTCGATTCAGCACTGCGGTCCCTATCAGGAAATCTGTCGCGGCCTTATTTGATATTCACTGAAAGCCTTTGGAATCGTTGAGAGATTTCCTTAGTCGTTTCGACTTGGAAATGTCATTAACACCCGACGTTACCATGGATTTCGCCATAGAAGCCTTGAAGCGGAACTACCATTACGGGAAATTAAGAGACACGTTAATGGTAGACCCCCCAATGACTTTAGATGTGTTAAGGCTGGCCCACAACTACGCAAGAATGGAAGAAGAAGAAAATAGGGACAGAGCCCGGAACGTGTTACAAGACGCACCTCAAGTCCTTAACGCTCCTACCACCACTACTTCGGAGGATCACTTTATTGACGAATACGCACAGCAAAAAGATCACATTCCTAAGGCCTCTAGCCGGCGAAGAGGCAACTCCTCAAAAGGAAAGTCTAGCAATTCCCCTACTTGACGACAGGGAGATCCTCCTAAAGGCCAAATTTACGACCCGGACCTCCCTTCCCTCATTTTACCAAGAGCAGAGATATTAGCGATTGTGGAACAGTGGAATCTACCCATTCGTTACCCCGCCCCCGTTAAGTCTAGGGTAATCATGGGGGGAAGAGAAAATACTTTTTGCAAGTTTCACAAAGCTAAGGGACACTCTACAGAAGTGTGCAGAGAATTGAAGCTGGCGATAGAATGTCTAGTAAAGGAAGGGTATCTCAGAGAATTCGCCACTAAGACCAGAGAGGAAGCTAGGAACAATCCTGCGGGTAGAGCCGCTGATAACAGATCAGCTCCCCCTCGTGTTCCAGGAAATAACGATATCCCCGCCGGAAGAGGTAGAGAGACACTCATGGTGGATGATGATGAGGTCCCTATAATCAACATCATTGATAAGATTTTGTCTTCTGCCGAAGGATGTATGGCGGAACGGCTCCTCTCAGATCAGTGCTCACGACGGTCCGCGATACCTGCAATACACCGGAGGGGTCTCCGGCGGAAACACTCCGATGCTTAAGTCAGTAATTTGATAAGATTTTGTCTTCTGCCGAAGGATGTATGGCGGAACGGCTCCTCTCAGATCAGTGCTCACGACGGTCCGCGATACCTGCAATACGCCGGAGGGGGTCTCCGACGGAAACACTCCGATGCTTAAGTCAGTATGTGTACTGAATTTGGCAGAGCTTGGGCCAGTTAGATTATGCTCACCTGCCTCCTTTGAGGGGGAGGTATATATATATAAGAATTGAGCATTTCCGCGTTTGGGGATAGCTAGAGAGCTATCCCTAACATTAGGGATCGTAGTTCGCCCCTCGGATGATATGTTACCGTGGCGATAGCCATGGGATAAATGCTACCACGATAGGGTAGCGACTGAGTGGTACCCCTGACGCGTGGTATTCCTCAGAATGAGATAGCTCCTCGAGCCATCTAGAAGGTTCGTTTGGGAAAACTCCTGAGCGCTGTTTTGCCCTCTTGGCGTCAGCCTCTGGGGGAGGTGGTGGCCCTCTCCCTACCGTGAAGGTGGGAACAGTGATCTCTTCTTTCAGTTCAGGGCAATAGACGGAAATACCCTTTTCCTTAGGTGGATTGTTATCATAAGCCCAACTGAAAATGAGCCCGAGTGTTTACCAAGGGCTAACGCCCTTTCTCTGTGAGGTATCAAAGCATTTCCTTGTCAGAAGGTGGTTTAGATGATTTCTGTCAGGGCTTATAAATTGAGGTTTCTTCTGCGCAAGTTTCCTCGCACTTGCACGTCCCTTTCTCTTCCATATTTTGCCATGGATGAACTGACCTGAAATTTCCTGATCTCCAAAACTTTGACCTTGAAGAACCTTACTGAAGGTGACATCGGCTTCCTGGAGAGGATGATCACTAAGACCTCGGAGGATGTCCTGGAGTTGCAGGGGGTATTGACCCCTATTTTGTCCAAACAGCTGGAGATATCTTTGGAGGACTTCAGTCCTCTGGAGAGCTTGGCGAAGCTGGCCACTACTACTGCCCACCTTGACGTGGTTGCCTCGATGTTGCAGCAGCGGAAGGACTTGCTAGCCTGCTGCTTGAAGGGGATGAGGGCCTGCTCCGCTGAGCTGACCTCCGTTGCTGACGCGCTGAGGGATATCCCGGTCGTACCAGGGGAGGATGATGCCGGATCCAATGCATGACCTCTTTATTTGTTTCCTCTTGTTGCCTTTCTCTTATGCTTTTATGTATATATCTGAACGCTGAGGCCGCTCAGGCCATAAATAAATGGTTGTTTTTGCTTTTTCCAGTCTTTTTTTGTCTCGTTTATTTCTTGCTGCATTGGCTGAATGTGTTGGTGGCAAGCCCAACTGAAAATGAGCCTTCTTCAGTACATACCCTTTCAGTGGTTGCGTTCCGTGAATGAGCAATGAATGCTTTGACTCAACTGTTTCCAAAGCCGCCGTTCCAGGGGTGAGTGATTGGGTAGTTATTTGGTGCCTTTTGATTGGCGCATTTAACGAGCAGGTATATTGGTGCCGGATCAGCTTCTGATATTGCGGTTATTTTTCCCAGACATCTTAATTGATTTTTCAGGATCTGTGCGAGGATCGGAGCGCTTCCTTGGTTATTTAAGGGAAATACTTTCCCTTTCCCTGTCGATGGCTCTAATCAGGGTAGCGTTCGCCCCCCGAGGAGGAGAACCAAGACGGTTGCCCGGGGAGGGCGAAGGCCCGTTAGCTCTGCCCGAGTTTCTCGCTTTGTGGAAAATTGGCTACCGGAGCGTCGCAAGAGGACTGACTCGAGCCCAGCCGCAACGACGGTGATTGCTAGTGATGATGAGGATGTGGATGTCAAGTCGGACCTTTGCCATGCCTCTTCCTTGCGTCGGAAAAAACTTCGATTTGCCACGGGTGAGCAGGCCACCGGGACTTCTTCTGTAGATGCAGCAACTGTTCCTATCTCTGCCGCTTCGACTGGGACGAGTGCCTCCCAACCAGTGGGAGTTACTGAGGCGCCGGCTGCTACGTGCTCTGCCGAGGCAGAGGTTCCATCGGCAGCGTGTCCTCTTCCTATAGTTGACGCTCCCGATTCTCCAATTTCTCATTGCATTCCTGACGTAGTAGCTACACCTTCTACTGCGGATTCGACTGCTGGGCTACCGCATAAAGTCCTTCCACAACTGTTCTTTTCTCCTATCACGGATGTTTTTTCCGGGAGTTCTTCTCCCGCTCCGTCAATCAATCTTTCTTGTGGCAATCCTACCGAGACCCCCTCCTACCGTATGGGCTTGAAGGGATTCTGCTTTGATGGTCTTCGTGCTGTCGGGGTTCCCCAACCTTCTTCCAAAGATGAGCTTACTGCGCCTTTGATAGGAGAGATGCTGGGCTCCCAGAAGGAGAAGGAAAAGTTTCTTCAGCTTCCTCCACCGGCTCGTCTTCGCCATATGATGAATGATTCTCTGTATTTCTTCCGTCACCTGAACTATCTGTTCGAGATTCATGATCGCGAGTCACGCAATTTTTCCAACGCGCTGTGCATTAAGCAAGTGCAGCTTGAGAAAGCGGTGGAGCAAATGAGGTTGCTAACGCGTCTTTGCGATGAGTCGCAAAAGGAATTAAACAGAGAGAGGTCTGTCGGGAAAGCAAAGGTGGAGGTTCTGGAGGCAGAGTTAGCGCTGGAGAGGAAGAAAAATCTCCTTCTTCGCGAAGAGATGTCTGCTCGAGACGAGGAGTCTGCTAGGACATCATTAAAGGAGGAATGGTGGAAGAAGAAGGTCTTGGAAGTCTTCGTTTCTGGATTCACGACCCGTTTCAAGGGTAATTCTTCTGACCCTGCCCAGGTTGCTGACTATATTTCTACCGTGATGGATGAGGTTAGCAAAGGCGGGATTGGTTCTTCTGCCTCAGAAGGGGAAAGGGGCTAACGCCAAAGATTGGGGCGCCGCTTTGCTTTTCGAGAAGTGTCACAACGGGTTTCTGGACCCTCCCTTGTTATTCTTATTGTTGTCTGCTTCTATTTTTTCCCGAAAACCATTTGTCATTATTCCTCTTGTAATAATGCTGACGCTACATAACCTTTATCTCATTCGTGTGAATTGTTGTGATGTTATCGCCATCTCTTCATTATCTTCCTTGTGTTGCCGCGCCGTTTGGCTAAGCCAGCACTGCTTTTTAGGCCATTAAATACCGCAGTCCTTCCATTTAATGCGATCTGAAAAGCAATAATGGAAAAGGACACGTGTCTTTCTACGAAAAGGCGTTTGAAGCAAGCGTCTCCTAGGGAGACGTGAATCGCCGAGGCGTTGCGTCATCATTTTTTAAACTTGTATCTCCTCGCGCGTGCCTTATTTCCCGACGCGCTGCTTTGCCATGTGTCCGCCGCTGATTGGTCACGCCCTTTCAGTGTTATATATAATGTTTTTTCTTCCTCCTTTTTCTTTTTTAATCTCCTCTCTCGCATGCTGCTGCTTTCTAGACAAACAACTCGCGCCGCTCTCTTCTTTTTGGTCTGAGACTCCTGGTGTTCTCTTTGTGAGGGTACACACCCTTTCTTTGCTCGTCACTTCTCCTTTATTGGTCATGGCTAAGACTAAGAGATCTTCCGATGAGGGGGATCCTCAAGGGTCCGCCGGAGAAGAAAAAATTAACATTACCCCCACTTCTCTCTATACTCTGCCCTTAGTTAATCGTAGACTTGCCGAGTGTAATGCGCGATTTCTCAGAGAATATCCCGTGCACGCTGCTTCCGAATCACTTCGCCTGAACAACGTTCTGCCCGGTAACAGTAGAATATTATATGCTAAGTTATTTGACCATGGGTTTTGTCTTCCTCTTGACCCGCTTGTCGAGTTGCTATTGGCTGATTCTGATTTGGCTCCGGCTCAATTGAGCCTTAACGCGATTTGCATTGTCAGTGCCTTTGCCGCACTGTGCCGTTTCAAGAGGATCGAGTCTCCCACTCTGGCCCTGCTTCATGACATTTTCCAGTTGTATTCTCGTAAGGGGGTGATATCAATATCCCCTCGTTATGAAGATGGCTCACTGAAGCCCTTTACCTGGAAGCTTATGGGTATCGAGTCTTTTGTTCCTCATTGGAAAGAAGAATTTTTTATTATTGATTTGCCCGAGCCGTTATGGAGGGCCGGCTTCAATGAGAAAATTAAAGATGGAGTTTGGGGCCATCGGAAACCCCTTTCTGATCCAGAAGATGGCTGGTTGAAGACGCTACTTCAACTAGATTTCAGCCTTGATGCCCGAAAAGTGGCTAACGGGCTGGAAATGGAACAATGCAAAAAGGGTGAGTGTTTGCCCTTTTTCTTTTTGTGCTGCCAAGAGGTACTAACGCTAACGTTTCTTTAACTGTGCAGTGCCTCCGCCTGGTTAGGAGCCCGAGTACTTCCGGAGGAAGAGGAAACAGGAACAAAGGAAGAAAGCTGTCGCCGCCGCCAGGGCTGCTGCTGCCGCTGCAGAAGAGGAAGGCATTGCTACCGCTACGGGTACTACCTCATCGCCACCTCCTCGCACCCTTGTTGCAAGGAAGAAGAGAGTGAGGAAAACACGTGCCACACAACCCGTTTCCCTCCACACTGTTGTTTCTTCAGAGGTGACAGTTGATCCCATTCCTACCGCGATACCTCTGGTTTCCACAGTCACTCAGGTATGCGTTCATTTCTCTCTAAGGTTTTCTTCTCTTCTGTATAATTTTCTTATCATGCGTGCACCGCGTTTTCTAGGAGGCTTCCACTGTTTCTGCTCAGTCAACCTCTCCAGGTGATATGTCTGTTGCTGAGGTCCTTCGAGAACGTCAGAATAAGGCTCGCTATGAGCTTCAGCACAACCCTACCTCTTCTGCTGCGAATCCTTCTCTGAACGTCCCTGAGGGCGGTGGTATTCCTGCCGAGCAATCGTAGGGTATTGATTTCGGTGGTAGTCCTCACGTTTTAGGTGATTCCTCCACCGCGACAGGCTATAACTCAAGTGCCCTTAACCTTGAAGTACTTGGTGGAGATGGGTCCCTAGTGCCCAACACGGGAGGTTCCGGCAGTCGACCCTCTTCTCCTGCCGCTCTGTTCTTTGTTCCAATGTCTCCTCCCACTATCACGAGAGGTGGCCCTGCCCCTACTTTGATAGCCGATGCCTCTACTTATAATCCTCCCCTCATGCCCACTCATCATATTGGTTTGCGTTCCTTCAGGGACAACATTTTGCAATTTCCTGCCGGGACCGATCATGATTCCATTCTCGCGTCTACCTCTTACCTGGTAGCCGAGATTATGTCTCTTCCAAGGGAGAGGGATGCCTTTGTGGGTAGGAGTGAGCAGGAGCATATAAACTTTCTTCGCTCCCAAGCGCTTTCTTTTTTCTGCCACCTCCATTACATGGATGAGGAGAATGCTAGGATTGCTGCAAACGGGCAGGGGGAGATAACCAGGTTGCAGAACGAGCGCCAGAGTTTTGTGGATGCGCTTAACCTTGCCAACCAAGAAACGAAGTCTGCCCGACAGGAAGTGACGACTATCAAGCAAGAGCTGGAGGCTGTCAAGCACGCTTTGGAGGAGGAGAAACGGAAAGGTACCAATCTGACCGAACGCCTTTCTCGTGAGGAGAATGAGTTGCGCCAGGAGAGGCAGAGGAATGCCGAGCTGACTGCTGATCTGGCTTTAAACGTTGAGAAGAATCAGTGGTACTTGAAGGAAGGCGCATGGCTCATCTCGGAGGCGTTGATGCATCATCATGGGGTAGAAAAACTCCGTATTGATGAGCTGTCCGCGTATTTTGATAGGAGAGTCTCCACTATTACTGATGACGACTTCTATTTATGGAAATCGAAGCAGCAAGGAGGAGTCAACGCACCACCCGCTCCTTAGTTTTTTGAATTTAGATATATTCCGATTTTTGCGACCGACGAGCCCTTCCTTGTTTTGTAATATTAAAGATATCACTTTTTACCTTGGTTGGGCTACCCCTTTTGAACGGAACTTCTTTATCTGCTCTATTTCATAATACTGCTTGCGCAATTATTCGTCTGTGGCGTTTGCTGCCGTGCCTCTATAGATATGCCCACTTTGCTCTCGCATGACCTTCATATAGGTTCCTCAGCTGCCTTTTCGATGGCCTTATCGTTGCCTTCCGATAGCATTTCCAAGAATGACTCAGCATTGCTCAGATTCAAATCACCCTTTGTTGTCAGGGGATCTTTCTTGCCCCGTTAGGCCTGCTGCGACGTTGTTGTTGCAGTACGGATGTCTTTCCAGCCTTACTTCGCCGGGTATCAACCGCTCAATTTCTAGCTGGAGTGTCCCCTCCTTCCTTCTGCCAGAGATTGGCTTGGGGAGTGCCTCATCTTAGCGAGCTGTCTGATCAGGACCAACCATCGCAAGGATAGGATTTTCACTCCTAAGCGTTGAAACCTCGCGTCCCTGGAACGTGCCTCGTCTCAATGGGCCGTCTATGTGAGCACGGTTACCAAAAGGATAGGATTTTCACTTCCAGGACGGAGTTGGTCTCTCATTGGGGTCATGCCTCGTCTTAATGGGCCATCTGTGTGAGCACGGTTGCCGTAAGGATAGGATTTTCACTCCCAAGGATACCGGGGCGTGCCTCGTCTTAATGGGCGTCTATGTGAGCACGGTTGCCACAAGGATAGGATTTTCACTCCCGGGAGCGTTTGGGGTCGTGCCTCGTCTTAATGGGCCATCTGTGTGAGCACGGTTGCCACAAGGATAGGATTTTCACTCCCAACTCTTAGCCATGCCAGGGCGTGCCTCGTCTTAGTGAGCTATCTGATCAGGACCAGCCATCACAAGGATAGGATTTTCACTTCTGGCATGTTTCACTATCTGCATTTTATTCAACAACAAACGCACAGAAAGGTATATCTTGTTAGAATAGTATTGATGTTACCAGATAGGGTGAGCTAGTTCCTGGCGTGGTATAGCTTCAGCCGGGCTATATTCCACGAGTTCTGTAGAGGCATTCCATCGAGCGTTTCCAAGTGGTAAGCTCCTCTCCCCACAATACAGGTGACGCGATACGGTCCATCCCAGTTTGGGCTGAGTTTGTCCATGCGCTGCCCTACCGCTCGTCTATCTCTGAGCACTAAATCCCCAGCTTTGAGCAATCGCTCTCTCACTTGCCGATTGTGGTATTGCGCCATTTTTCTTTTGTAGTGCAGAGTTTTTAGCAGTGTTTCCTCGTGTGTTTCTGGTAGGGCGTCAAGGTTAGCACGTAACCTTTCCTCGTTATTTTCTTCTCTGAAATGAGCCACCCGAAGGCTCATCATTCCGATCTCAACCGGTGTGACAGCTTCGGTTCCAAATGCTAACACAAACGGGGTCTCTCCAGTGCCGGTCTTGACAGTCATGCGATAGGCCCATAGTACGTATGGCAGTTCGTCTGGCCATTTCTTTTTGGAACCTTCCAGGTTTCTTTTGATGCCACTAAGAATGCTGCGGTTGGTTACCTCTGCCTGGCCATTGGTTTGGGGGTGTGCCACGGAAGAGAACCTTTGTTCGATCTGGAATTCCGCACACTGATCCCTGAAGAATTGGCTTGTGAACTGTGCTCCATTGTCGCTAACCAGTATGCGCGGAACCCCGAATCGCATGATAATTTGGTGTTTGAAAAAATGTCAAATTTTTTCAGTGGTGATGGTGGCTAACGCCTCGGCTTCGGCCCATTTTGTGAAGTAGTCTACCACCACGACCACGAATTTTAGCTGAGATCTAGCCATTGGAAACAGGTCTAATATGTCAATGCCCCATTTGGCGAACGGGCATGGAGCAATTATTTCTGAGATTAGCGTGGCCGGTTTTCGAGGAATCTTAGCGTATTCCTGACAGGTTTTCACGAAGTTATGGCAATCTCTTCGTATGGTAGGCCAGTAGAATCCCGACCGAAAGACTTGAGCTACCAGAGTATCGCTCGCGATGTGCATGCCGCATATCCCTTCGTGAATTTCTCTCAGAACATGCAGGCCTTCTTGTTCCGTTATGCATTTAGCAGCTGGATGGGAGAAGCACCTCCGTATTAACTCTCCATTGTAATATGTACATCGCGCCGCCTGTTTTAGGATTTTCCTTCTTTCCGCAATTTCTTCTGGTAGCCTATCATGCTTCAGATATTCTACCACTGGGATCCTCCAGTCACTTTCTATTTCTTCCACACACAATGATGTTTGCTCCTCCATGAAAGAGGGTATGGATAGCTCCCCGTAATGTACCTCGTTGGGTATGGAGGCGTCTGCGTTGGCTGCCATCTTGGCGAGGCTATCGGCCTCTTCGTTACTTTCTCTAGGGATGTGTTCGAAGATGACCCGAGTGCCTTTTTTCTACATCTCCGACAGCTCACGCTTTACTTTGGCCAAGTATTGAATCATGACGGGTTCTCGGGCTTGGGATTTTCCAAGGACTTGATCCATTATCAATTTAGAGTCTCCTCGTATCTTTAGGCGCAAGCCGTATTGTTCTTCCGCCACGGTAGAGGCTTTGACGGAGAAGGTGTTTCCAATTCTGAGTCCTGCCAGCAGCGCTTCATATTCAGCGGCGTTGTTGGATAACGGCTACAGGATTCTGATGGCATATCGCATTTCCATGCCATTTGGCCCCACCAGGAAAATGCCTGCTCCTGCTAGCTCTTGATTTTTTGCGCCGTCCACGTGAATAACCCATGAGTCTGCGTGCGTTTCTGGGAACGGTAGGCATGAGTTTTCTGGTTCTTCCTCTGACAGTTTTTCCAACACCTCCTTGGTGAATGTGCACTCTGCTATGAAGTCAGCTAACGCCTGGGCTTTTATTGCTGGCCTGGCTTTGTATTGCAGCCTGTATTGTTTGAGCTCGATTGCCCAAATCAACATTCTCCCTGAGGACTCAGGCTTTCTAAAAATATTCTCAGTGGCTGATCAGTTAGTACGGTAACAGGGTGGGCTTGGAAGTATCGGTCCATCTTTCGCGTTGCCTGTATTAGAGCAAGCACTATCTTCTCGATGCGGGCATATCGCAGCTCCACGTCTTTTAATATGTGACTCACAAAAAATACAGGGCGGTGTACATGCCCTTCACTTCGTACGAGGACGGCGCTGACTACCTCGTCAGCTACTCCCAGGTATAGGTATAGCTCATCGCCGAACTCAGGCCTCGTTAGCACTAGATCGGATGACAAGTAGGCTTTCAGTCCTGCAAACGCATTTTCACATTCCTCTGTCCACCCGAATGGGGCCTTATTTCGAATGACCTTAAAAAAGGGGAGGCATCTCTCTCCTTACTTAGATATGAACCGTCCTAACGCGATGATGCGGCCAGTGAGCTTTTGTATTTCCTTGACGGTTCGCGGGGATATCATGTCCTGGATGGCCTTTACCTTTGAAGGGTTGGGCTCGATACCCTTTCGGCTGACCACGTAGCCCAAGAATTTTCCCGTTTGGAACGCGAACATACACTTTCGTGGGTTCAGCTTCATTTTGTATTTTTTCATCACATTGAAAACTTCTTCCAAATCGGCAAGATGGTCTCCGAAGCTTCGACTTTTAATCAGAATATCGTCCGCGTAGACCTCGATATTTTTCCCTATTTGCTTTTCAAAAATCTTATTCGCCATGCGCTGGAACGTTGCCCCGGCGTTCTTCAGCCCAAACGACATTGCGGTGTAGAAATACGTAGCCCTAGGGGTGATGAAGGCAGTTTTTTCTTCATCTTCGGAGGCCATGGGGATTTGGTGATACCCGGAGTTGGCATCCAGAGAGCTTAAATAAGCGTACCCCGCAGTTTGGTCGACCAGCTGGTCAATTCGAGGAAGGGGATAGCAATCTTTGGGACAAGCATTATTTAGGTCAGTGAAATCGATGCACATGCGCCAATCTCCGTTAGGCTTTGGAACTAGCACCGGGTTAGCCAGCCAAGTTGGGTACTGAACTTCTCGAATGAACCCCGCGTCCATGAGCTTCAGTAACTCCTTCTCGATAGCTGCTACTTTTTCTGATGAAAAGGCGCGTCGTTTCTGCTGAATAGGCTTGGCCTCAGGGCTGACGTTTAGTCGATGCTCCGCGACTTCTCGCGAGATTCCATACGTGTCCGCTGGTTTCCATGCGAATTCTCCCTTGCATTTTCTTAATAGTCGGGTTAGTTGTATGCTCTCTTCAGGGCTCAGTTTCTCACTGACCAAGAGATTTGCCTCATTGTCCTCAGCGATAGGTATTGACATCATCTGATCTAGTGGTTGAGTGCGTTTTTCTTCTTTATCGTCGAAAGGATTGTCTGCCACGCACACGTAGCAGTCACAACTCCTCTGAGTCATAAGCAAATAACATTCGGCTGCCAGTTTCTGGCCTCCTTTGATTGAGACCACTCCGTCCCACGAGGGGTATTTCATCCGCAGGTGTTTTTGGGATATCGCTACCCCAAAACAATTGAGGAACGGTCGCCCCAGTATAGCGTTGTATGGTAACGTTAGGTCTACAACCAGGAATAATAGCTCTTATGAGCGCTTGGATGTGTCTTCTCGGAAGTACACTGGCAAGGATGTTATTTCGGCTACCGGTATCGGTACGCCATCAATCCCGACAATTGGCCTCACGCATGGCGCTAGCTCACCATCAGGGCGTTTCATCAAGTTATACACTTCCAGCGAAAATAGATTTACTGCGCTCCCGTTGTCAACAAGGGTTCTCCTCACCCCGTGACTTCCTATGACAGATGTGACTACCAACGCGTCGTTGTGTGGGGAAAACAATGCCCTTTTCGTCTTCTTCTGAGAAGGACAATATCATTCTATCTAAGGTGTTTATCGCCTCAATTTTTGCCTGGGCGCTTTCTCGCTTGCGCTTTTCCCCAGGACTGGGCGTTTGTGGTATGGCCTCCTCGAAGTAGGGTGTTCCCCCGGCAATAATATTAATCATATGCATCTGATCGCTATGAACAACGAGAGCTTCTCTATTTTGTCCAAGGGGAATTGCGTTAGCCCCCGTGGCGCGTGAAGGCGTTTGCCTCTGATCAATTGTCATTCCCGTTGGGTTGTTCCTGGCCTCTTCTCTTGCCTTGGTGGCAAATTCTCCTAGGTAGCCCTCTTCGACCAATCGCTCTATTGCCAATTTTAGTTCTCTACATACATCTGTCGAATGTCCCTTGACCTTGTGGAACTTGCAATACACGTTTTCCCTTCCTCCCATGATCACTCCTAGCTTCACAGGAGCTGGATATCTAATGGGCAGATTTCGCTGTTGGACTATCGCTAGGATTTCAGCCCTTGGGAGTATAAGAGATGGAAGGTCAGGATCATATATCCGGCCTTTTGGCGGATCCGCTTGTTTCCGAGTGGGGGACCCTCCGGGTCTTCCTTTCGAGAAATTGCCTCTCTGCCGGTTAGAGGCCTTGACAGTGTGCTCTTTTCGTTGCCCATGATCATCAGTGGGGCGCGCGTCAGGGGCACTGCTATGCGGGGCGTTAGGGGCCACATATGGGTCCGTTGGCATGTCTCGGATCCATTCTCTATTTTCCTCCTCTTCCATTCTCGCATAGTTATGCGCTTTCAGCCTCAGCGCATCCAGGGTCATCGGTGGGTCCACTGTTAGCGTGTCTCTCAATTTTCCGTATCGGCAGTTGCGCTTTAGGGCCTCAACCGCAAAATCAATAGTGACCCCTGGCGTTAGGGACATTTCAAGATCAAATCGACCTAAAAAGTCGTTCAACGATTCCTGCGGTTTTCGATGGATATCGAACAGTGCAGCTGTTGACTTCCTGATAGGAATAGTCGTGCTAAACCGACTTTTGAATTTTTCTTCCAGTTGAGAAAAATTATCAATAGACCCAGCCGGGAGTCCCTCAAACTAGAGACGTGCCACGCTTGACAGCGTCATTACGAAGATCTGACACAATGCTGCGTCACTGCGCGTTTGGAATTGCACAAAATCTTTCACCTTATTGAGGTGAGAAATGGGATCTTTCGTGCCATCATATGATTCTGCTGGGAGTTTCACATGTCGATGGACTCTGTGGTGCCTGACACGGTGACTGAACGGATGGCTAACGTTAATATCAGGGACCCCACGAGGCTGATGTGGGTGTGGGATTTCAACGTCATATATGGGATTCTGAGGGTCATATTCCTAATGCCGCCTGGGAGATCGGCTGCGGCTTCTTGGAGTTCGAGCTCGTCGACCTCTGCTGCTAGATCTCTCACTGTATCTAGGAGATGGCTCTCTCAATATATCCCCTCGTCGATCATCCCAATGTTCTCTGTACTCATCACGTCGGCGGGCTACTTCAGGGATAGAGATTCCTCCCCTGTATTGTCCAGAATGTTCAGCAGGTCCACGCGCGAGCGGCGGGACGTTTATGGGGGCCAATGAGAATGGTAAGGAGGATGGGAGTCCTCTGGATTATCGGGGCGATAATGGTCGTTCATTGACAATGGACGGAGTGAAAACTACTTGGGAGGACACACCAGGTCTCGAGGTATGAGGAGTAAATCCAGCAGCCATCTCTGTCAACTGATCCAATTGAGCTTGGAGAGCTGCTATTGAATTTGCGAAAGGGTTGTCCGCTTCACCTATCATGGATCTCCCTGCTTGGGGGGTAAGACGACTGGTTCCTGCTACGTGAGAAAAAGGAGAACAAATCTGGAATGTAATTTCTTCCGTACTTTGCCCAGGAGGAAGATCTGATTCTCCCGCAGTGACGTCCTGTACTGGGTGGAGGTATCAGAGGTAGCGAAGGCAAACAGTCGTCTGCGGGTGTTGTATGGGATGTTGGAAGTTTGGGACAACGCCGGATCTGACTCTGAGGCCATAATCTTTCTAGCTTCGGGGAGGAGGAGCTTGGTTATTAAGGATGCTCACTTAATAGAACCAATACTCTCAACGAGAGCACCAATTTGATAAGATTTTGTCTTCTGCCGAAGGATGTATGGCGGAACGACTCCTCTCAGATCAGTGCTCACGACGGTCCGCGATACCTGCAATACGCCGGAGGGGGTCTCCGGCGGAAACACTCCGATGCTTAAGTCAGTAATTTGATAAGATTTTGTCTTCTGCCGAAGGATGTATGGTGGAATGGCTCCTCTCAGATCAGTGCTCACGACGGTCCGCGATACCTGCAATACGCCGGAGGGGGTCTCCGGCGGAAACACTCTGATGCTTAAGTCAGTATGTGTACTGAATTTGGCAGAGCTTGGGCCAGTCAGATTATGCTTACCTGCCTCCTTTGAGGGGGAGGTATATATATAGAAGAATTGAGCATTTCCGCGTTTGGGGATAGCTAGAGAGCTATCCCTAACGTTAGGGATCGTGGTTCGCCCCTCGGATGATATGTTACCGTGGCGATAGCCATGGGATAAATGCTACCACGATAGGGTAGCGACTGAGTGGTCCCCCTGACGCGTGGTATTCCTCAGAATGAGACAGCTCCTCGAGCCATCTAGAAGGTTCCTTTGGGAAAACTCCTAAGCGCTATTTTGCCCTCTTGGCGTCACCCTCTGGGGGAGGTGGTGGCCCTCTCCCTACCGCGAAGGTGGGAACAGTGATCTCTTCTTTCAGTTCAGGGAAATAGACGGAAATATCATTTTCCTTAGGTGGATTGTTATCAATCATAGCCGGAGGCACCCCCTACTTAGATGAACCTACGCAGTTGGTACCCGTGACGGGAGACAAGCGGAAGCGGGAGGGTGCGATAATGAAAAGCGAAGCGATAAGCGCTTTGGACAGGATGGTGCTGTCTTTCTCCGGAAAGGACGAGAAAGGCATCATTTATGCACATAACGATGCGTTAGTAGTCACACCTGTTATCACTAATCACGGGGTTAGAAGAACCCTCGGGGACAACGGAAGTGCCGTGAACTTATTTTCACTAGAAGCCTATATTCTTATGAAGCGCCCCGACAGTGAGTTGACGCCCTGCAAGAAGCCAATAATTGGGGTGGACGGGGTCCCGATCCCAGTAACCGAGATAACCACCTTGCCCATGTACTTCAGAGAGGATACTTTCAAGCGATCAGAGGAGCTGCTATTCCTGGTCGTGGACCTAAATCTGCCCTATAACGCTATTCTGGGGAGACCTTTCCTCAACCGCTTCGGAGCAGCGATATCACAAAAATATTTGAGGATGAAATATCCCTCCTGGGATGGAGTAGTCTTAATAAAAGGCAACCAGAAATTGGTAGCCGAGTGTTACCTCCTCATGACTCAGAAGCGTTATGATAGGTACGTCTGCGTAACGGTGGATCCGTACGAACAAAATGATGAGAAACGGACTCAGCCATTAGACAAAATGGTACCCATACCGGTTAACGGGACCGATGGAGCAAGCTTCCTGGTTAGCGAAAAGCTTAGTCAAAATTCGGGTATCAACAGTTGCCCCCTCTATACTGTCTTATCGAAGGATTTCTGTTATTTAGTTAATTTACAGTCATTTTTAGTTGATTTACTGTCGCTAGCATTTTTAGGTGTTTCATTGCATTTTAGCATCATCGTTAGCATCGTCAGCTTTCGAAATCGCATTTTTAATTTTTCGGCATGTATTTTCATTATTATTATCAATATTATTTTTAGCCTTAAAAATCACATTTTTGACTATCCGGCAATCGTTTGCTAGTTTTTTCTTCGTTTTAGGTCATCACATGAATTTTAGGATTTTTTATATTTTAACGCATTTTTTAGTATTTTTCATTTTTTATTATTATTTTTATTCGAGCTTTTATTGGACCCGAGTAAGTTCGCTCGGACAATAGCTCGACTTTAAAATGTTTTCCATCAACTAGTTGCTAGATTTTTTCCTGCTCGCAACTGTCTACAGCGTTTCGTGTAATTTTCGACGTAACGTTTTTATTTTTCAGTTCGCGCGTTTTATGCTTTTGAACGAGAAAATAAACACGCTAAACGGAAAATTTTCGTTATTCGTTGTATACGGTTAGACTCGTCGTATTTTTCTCTACGCGTCGGTACCCTCGGTTCAAAAAGTCCGAACGTTTGCTCGCAGGACTCGGCTCGAGTCCATTTAAATGAGGTAAATGGGCATTTGATCTCAACCGTTGATCTGGTCAACCAAGGAAAGTCAACCAGATCAACGGTTGAGCAATTAAGTGTGCATGGCACACATAAGCAGCAATGGAGACGAGCGAACAGTGGAGCAGGCCACCGAGCTGCCTGCTCTGACGTCCTGTCCAGTCGATCATCATCACCCTCAGCCTAGACTTGCCACCTTGCAGCCGTAGCTCCTCCACCGTGACAAGCAGCCACCACGCGCAGCTCCAACGCCGTCGAACAGCACGCGTTTGAAGGCTATAAATACAAGCTTCCATCGAACGAAAAATGGGCACCAAATTGGCAAGAAAAACTTGCTCCTTCTCCCTCTTGATTGGTTGCTCACTTAGAGCGATAAATCGTCCAGTTCAAAGTTTAGAACGTGAGCTTTTTCTCTCTAGCCATTTTCATTTTTCTTAAGCATTTTTCTTCTTTAATTCGTTTGGCTTCGTTTTGAAGAGATTAATTGCTTGTTTTTGTGCCATTAATTCACATACATGATGTAGATTAAATACACATTTTTAATTTTAAAAATCGTTAGCTAGGTTGTGCGAATTAATTAGTTTTTGATAATTAACGGTTTCGTCATTTTTTTGAAATTAAATTCAGTACGAGTCAAACTAAAAATTGAGGTTCATACGGTCGAGAAGTCGTCGAGGAGACGAACATTTCGGTACAAACGGTTTTTGACACAGCCACCTGTGGCCGGAGCTTGGCCGCCGGCAGTACGCCGGCGACCAAGGAAGTTGATGATGAACAGTGCCAGGCCAAACGACACTGTTCACGCGGTTCCCATTTAAATTTTCATGGGCCAGGCACTATTCCTGTCCCATTTTCAATTTTCTTTTCATTTTTCAATTGGGCCCAGCCCATTTTCAATTTTTTCCGAAACTTCGGATCACGTTTTTCCGTAAAAATAATTCGTATGCTTCGTATGATTATTTTTCGCACTATCAACTGTTAAATTTTTCTGTAAATATCAACTGTTTTAATTTTCTGCAAATATCAATTGCTTTATTTTCCACAACATCAACTGCTTTAATTTTTCTCAAACTGCTGGAATTTCTTCCGCAATATCAACTGTTTAATTTTCTGTAAATATCAACTGTTTTAATTTTCTACAAATATCAATTGCTTTAATCTTCTGCAAATATCAACTGCTTTAATTTTTCACAAGCTGCTGGAAATTTTTCCGCAATATCAATTGTTTTACTTTCTGCAAATATCCAATTGTTTATGCTTCTGCAAATATCAAACTGTTTATTTCCTGTAAAATATCAATTCATACTGCTGGAAATTCTTCCACAAATATCAATGGTTTTATTTCCTGCAAATCCTCAACTATTTTACATCCCCTATGAATCGTCAACTACATTCAATTTTTGGCAATCAAAATAACATTTAATTCTCGTATGCGTAAAATCCATCATTTATCGCATGCAATCAACGTAGCATTTAAATTCTCGTATGCTTAAAATAAATCATTTTTCGCATGCAATCAACATAGCATTTAAATTCTCGTATGCTTAAAATCTATCATTTTTCGCATGCAATCAACGTAGTATTTTAATTCTCGTATGCGTAAAATCAATCATTTTTTGCATGCAAATCAATGTAGCATTTAAATTCTCGTATGCGTAAAATCAATCATTTTTCGCATGCAAGCAACACAGCATCTAAAATCTCGTATGCGTAAAATCAATCATTTTTCGCATGCAAGCAACACAGCATCTAAAATCTCGTATGTGTAAAATCAATCATTTTTCAGATGCAATCATGTCATCATTTAAATTTCGTATGCGTAAAATCAATCATTTTACGCATGCAATCAACGTAGCATTTAAATCTCGTATGCGTAAAATTCATCATTTTTCGCATACAATCAACTGTCATCATTTGTTTGTCAAACTCAGCATCTCACTATCGTATGCGTGAAATCCATCATTTCTCGCATGCAATCAAATGTCATTTAAATTTTCGCACTCATAAAATTGGTTAGTTATTTCTCAAGCTATCGCTAACACTCTCATTTTGTAGGTTTTAATTTCAAGCTTCGCTCGAAAGTACGCCTTTCGATTCCTTTTTATTTATTCAGCACTTTTCATAAATATCCATCATACGCATGATATATAGAACTGCTAGAACTAAAATCAGCCCACATGAACAACGTGTTTAAAGAGTTGCTTAAAATGCCATGCTCATGTGATTTTAAATTCTCGCATATATTGACTGCATGTACATGGGGACTTTCGATCCCATATCAGTTTTCCACTTCAAAAGCAATCATTTAAATTCGTACTCTGTTAGCAATCCATGATAGGATCACGTAGTAATTAATCTAATCATGCATGGCCCGATGATGAAATAAGAGGGCGCTCATTCGGTCTTACAGAAAATTCAGTCCCATCACGTTATGGTCAAGAATAATTAATCGGTCTTGATAAACGGTAACCCCGTCCGAAAGACGATCAAACGGTAACCCCGTTCAAAGATTAATTATTCCTGAACGTCACGATCATAAAAAAGACTAAAGTGACGATTCCTCTGAGGGTCCCCCTTTTCAAAACAAAACACATTTTCATCAAACACCTTTTAAAAACACCTCTCTCATCAATCGGTAACCGTTTTCGGATGTGACTCGGGTGCCTAACACCTTCCCGAGACCATAATACGACCCCAAACCTTTGTCTGGGGTCCAGACCCCTTTATTGTGCCTTTAGTTTTTTACTTATTCTATTTCCTATGCCGTGACGATTAAGGTTCCCTAAACCTAGCAACCAAATTAGGGTGGCCAACTTCATTACATGTTGCGAGGCGTCTGTTTACGCTGAGCATTGTAAGGTCCCAAATTTCGTTGCACACTCGCGAATTTTTGATTTTCGGGGGGCGACAGTTTGACGACTTCACTGGGGACTTTAGGGTCGGAGCCAGTTTTATCTTTTTAGAGAGGTGTTTTATTTGTTTATTTATTTATTTGCTTTGATCAATTGCTGGTCTGTTCATTTATTTGCTTTATCAATTGTCATATGCATTTCATAGCGCCCTACACCCAGGGGACAATTACCAAAATAGGAGGGTAGTAGTGATGCCCTAGGACACATGTCCTAGGTAGTGTTCACCAACCCCAACTTGGATGAACCCCTAAAGCCAGTCGAAAGGTTACTCGATTTCGCAAGGAATCGGGACACTGGACGACACTTTAGGGACCTTTTCATGGTATCATCCGGGAACCGTTCAAGCCAGTTAGAGGTGTCGGAATCAGAACCCCAGCACGTGCATCATGATTATACCTATTTTTCGTGGCTCTATTCATCTTGTTGCCATGATTTCCATTTTTTCATAAATTTTCTATTATACGAACTGTAAATTTTGTTACACGTGCAGGTCACCTTGCACTTAAAATTTTATTTTTGTCCCACAAGACCTATTTTTACTCATTCGATGTGTCGGTACCTACACTACTTTCACTTGATATTTTCGGGGGACGAAGTTGCGATGATCAAGCCACCCGAGGAGATCTGTGGAACCTGGGTTCACCCTTGACATCACCGCTAACGTCGAAGTAGAAGTCGATGGAATACCTTTGGCAGGAGCAAGAGAATTCTGACTTCCAGGGTTGACACCTTAATGGGAAGACTCGAGTGTCGGCAACCCTTTCTTTTCATGTAATTAGGACCCCTAATTTCATCCAGTCTAGCCATTTTTGATGAATTTAGGTAGTTGGCTAGTTTACTACATCTTGTAAACACTTTTAATAAAGTCGTACCTTTTTTGGATATTTATTAAATCGCCTTCAAACTTTCCATATCAATTGTCCATCCAATAAAACTCAAAAGACCATCGCAAAAAGAAAAAAGAGAAAATCCCTCCGGGATAAACACTATCGTTTCACCAAAAATTTGAAATTTTTTTTCTACCAAATACTCAAAACATCCGAATATTACTCGCAGCCATATTCTCCTTGCTCATCACAAAAACTCCAAATTCATGGTATAAATCATCGTCTCTCCCCTCGGATGGGTTCAACAGGCATCAGGCCCTGCATCGTTCGAAAGCATAGTGTAAAAGAAATCTTCCTAGCATGGCGGCATTGGTTGCCCCTGCTGATTTGGGTTTCACAGATGGCATCTCAGATTGCTCCACAGCATTGGAATGAATAGAGGCCTCCTTCGCATATTTTCCACAACCAGGAGATCACGCCTCTCCGACTGTCCTGGAAATATCAAGTGAAAGTGTGGCCGGGAAACGAATGAGCAAACGTAGAGGCCTCGGGATTGCACATCACCTGCATATCCTCACTTGTACTTACTCTTTTTCTTGTATTTCTTTTTCAGGTTCACTATAGCTCCTCGAAAGCAAGCTACTTCGCACAGGCTCCCCATAACTAGACTTCAAGCACGAAAAATGGCCGAACAAACCAAGACAGAAGAGGCATTGGCTGCTAGAATAAAAGAGTTAGAAGAGCAAGTAAGGGTTACTACAGAAAAGGCCACTCAGGCCGAAAAAGAGCGAGAGGAAGCAACCACTAAGTTCCCACCCGGTTTTGATCCTAGTCAAATGATGGGGCCCTCCTTATCCGCCATCATTGGATCTTCAGTCCCCCAATCACTCCCTGGTCCTGGGGGTCAATGGAAATGGGTTAGTCCCTTCACTGTACCCACCGCGGCAAATCCTATGGTTAGTGCGGGTGAAGAAATCGCCACGTCACTTCAGCGCCTTTCGACCAACCCTGTTGTGGACCCCAACAAGAGCCAGGCCCACCTAGAGAACTTGTATCTCCCTCATATTCCTCCGAGCACAGTTCCTGGACCTGTGGGAACTCAGCTTCTCACTTTCGACCCAGCACAACCTCAGTTCTCCTCAGAACCAGTGCTACCCTTCGGTTCTAACCCCATCAGGGCCGAGCAACCAAAAAGTGGCCGACTTAATCTACTCGAGGAAAGGCTCCGAGCAATTGAAGGGGCCGATCCATTTGACCCTACTGGCCCTGCCGATATGTGTATGGTCCCCGGGATCGTTATACCTCCGAAGTACAAGATCCCTGACTTCGAAAAGTATACTGGGGTAGAGTGCCCAAAGACCCACCTCAGAGCATACTGCAATAAGATGGCCGAGATGATCCACAACGAGCCGTTGTTGATACATCTATTCCGAGAAAGCTTGACCAAGCACGCCCTAACTTGGTATATGGGTCTAGACAGAGCCAGGATCAGGACATGGAGAGACTTGTCCGATGCCTTCTACAGGCAATACAAATTCAACTTGGAAGTTGCACCAGACCGTTCTGATCTACATGATCTAGAGAAAAGGACCGACGAGTCGGTGAAGACTTACGCTGAGAGGTGGAGAGGGCTAGCATCTAGAATTTCTCCTCCACTAAATGACAAAGAACTCTCGTCAATTTTCATAAACACTTTGAAGGCTCCCTACTACACCTATCTTATATCCAATCCATCAAATAACTTTTCTGACATAGTCATGGTGGCTGAGAGAGTTGAACAAGGAATTAAGTCCGGGAGGATCACCGCTTCCACACCAGAAGAAACGCTTAAAGGAGCACCTATCATGAAGGAAGATGTCATCTTTGTCTCCCCGGTACCTAGTAACCGGCAACCTTCCCCATCGCCTCCACCACAAATCCCACAAAAGAACCAACACACCCATTGGAACAAGGAACCGCTACCACCTCTTCCCATTCCTTTAGAGGAAATTTACGAGCATCTCTTGGCAGCCGGGCAAATTGCGCCAATCCCGATTCAGCCTACACAACCTCCTTACCCCAAGTGGTACAACCCTATTGCTAGATGCACGTACCACGCCGAAGCTTAAGGCCACGCCATAGAAGACTGCTCTGCCCTTAGAGGAAAGATTAATCACTTGATCAAGAACAAATGCATCTCTTTCGAAGGTTCTAGCATGACCATCAACCCTATTCCAAATCATGCTTTGGGTAGCGGAAGAATGATATAGGGCTCAGCCATTTGCGTGAAGAAGTTTGGGGGGGGGGGGGGGGGGGCTCTGCGTAATTAGACCGCCACCACGATTCCTGATATCTCCTTGTAATATGTATGCATGTTTTGTTCTCTTTTATAGGAACTTGTGTTCCCCTTCGGTTTAAAAATAAATAAATATATTTAACCCTCTCTTCGAGTGTCTTGTACTGTTCGCGTTTCAGGATGAACGTCGATTCAGTTGGTTTTGATAAACCCTATGTCTTTACCGATAAAGAAAGTATCACCACAACTAAGAATGAGGCTGGGATTCCACGCAAATCGGTCCATTTAAGAGAAAGGGCGGAAAAGGAGATAGTCCCTCATCAGGAGAAGTCTTGGGGGCAAGCAACGAAGTTCCAAAGAATGGTGATCCAAAAACACAAGACTCAAACGCACGCCATAGTCGAGCCTACGACTTTAAACAAGGGCGCTTCGTGGGAGGCAACCCACGTGTTCTTTTCAATTATTCTATCTTTCGTTAATTTTAAATTCAACATTTTGGGATACCTTTTCCCTATGAATTTATTATTTAACTGTCTCTTCATTTCAGGTGCAGCGAGACTTGTAAACATGGGGGCAAGCGAATGAAGTGACAACCAAAGGAAGGCGTTGAAAAATGTCAAAGCTCATTTTTCAAGGAAGTTGTCCTTCATGTTAACAATTTCCCCTTGTCGTGATTTACGTTTCTGTAAATTATGGTCTCGCAATTTATATTTTCGTGGTTTTGCATTTCAGGTGCAATGAGACTTGTAAACATGGGGGCAAACAAATGGAGTGATGACTAAGAAAAGGCGTTGAAAAATGTCAAAGCTCATTTCAGGGAAGTTTTCCTTTTACATTTTTGCAATTTCCATTTCCGCATTTTTCGTTTTTGCAATTTATGTTTCCACGATTTTTAAATTGCCACGATTTATGTTGTTGCAAGAGTGTGTGCGTCATGTCTGCTAAGGTTCTTAGCTTTTGCAAAAAAAAAAAAAAAACAGAAATAAAGGCATAGTCGCTTGGCTTGAAAATCCCACGTTTTGAACGTTTTTTTTTTCAAGCATATTCATCACTTTATCAGGACACAGATGACTTGTGTGTTCATTAGAAATTATATGAAACATACATGATTTTGTCTGTTAGCTCTTATATCCATGGCACGTCTAGACATAAGCAATCACAAAACATATCCCTGTGAGTATTTTGGGCCTTCACGCCTTGTTTCTTTCATGAGTGTAAGTGCCTGACTAGGTACTAGTTGAATTCGCATAATATCAAGGGTACATGCGCAATTAGACATGGGATAGCTATAAAATGACATGGGACTTTTACGATCTTCTCCACTTTTTTCGTTTCTTCCCTCTTTCCACCATATATGTCATCACTCCCGAAACCTTCACTATCACTCATACCCCGGGAGCCAAAGAGCAGTTTCAGCTAAAATTTCCAGCCGGAAGCATGAGCACGTCAAGTCCAAGAACACGATGAAGGAGACGGAAAAAGTCACCAGGAGATCGCTAAGGACCATCACCGAAGAAGCAGCAACGACGAAGGCCGAGGCCTCAAGACAGAAGGGGAAGAGATCAAGATGAAGGCTGTGCTTGCTCTGCTCTGTTGCATTTCAAATCAAATAAAAAAGGGAGGGAATAAAAAAAAATTAATAATAATAATAATAAAAAAAAAAAGAGAGAGAAAAAAAAGAAAAGAGAGAAAAAAAAAAGAAAAAAAAGAGAGGAAAAAGAAGAAAAGAAAAGAGAGAGGGGAAAAGGGAAAAGAAAAGAAAAGAGAGAAATGCTTAGAGACATTCGAAGAATACAAACAGTCGAAGAGCCAAAGCAAGCACAACCCGGGGACAACTCAATTCGAGAAATCTCGAAGAAAACTTTCCCTAGTGAACTCGAGCAAAAAAGGCCCAAGGCAAACTCGAGAAATCTCAAAGCAAGCCTCCCCAGTGAGGGCCCGAGAAGAAAAAGGGCCCAAGGCCAACCCATGCAGCAGATCGCGAAGAGAACAACGACGACACTCCCAGTGAAGACTTGAGCAAAGGGCCCCTGGCCAACCGAAAAGCACCCCCAGCAAGGATCCCAGAGCTCACGCACTCTGTCTAGAAAGCATCCCCAGCAAAAAGTTAAAGAACTCGCACACCTCGCCCTCATCAGGGCCAATTAGCAAAGCATCACTCATCAAAAGCCTTCCAACACCTCAGCAAAGCAATCTTTTCCCAAAACAAGCTCCTTTCCGGACATTTCATGTCCTTTCATTCTTTTTCGTAAAAGTCCTATCGATTATTAGAACGCCCATGCATGTGCATCTTCATTTGAAGTCTATTCACTCGGATTGACATTGCGAATTGATAATTATGTATCATGTTAGTTGCATCTTTATGAGCGTAAAACACTTAACCTTGTTTCAGAGCGTGAGTGCAAACACTAATATCAGGCGAGGATTGCTTACGGCTGCAAATTGTGGGAAAGTCTTGTCCTTGAGGTCGTTATTTCTTGAACAAGACGTAGATGCTATCTAGACTTAAATCAATCATGTTCCTATAACGAAAAATGAACGAACATTTTTATCGAAAAGGAGAAAAAAGGCTTGAATTTATATTCTTAAATAAAGAAATCATTTTCATTCCAAACAAAAAACTTGGGGGCAAGCCATGGGTTAAAAGTAGGAATATTTGATATTTCTCACATAGGTCAATTACTCTCTCCTTTTTCCATCTGTCGCTGCTTTGTATTTTCTTCCTTTCAATTTGCAGGATACAGATATGCTCCAGTGAAACCTCAACCTTGGGTCTTCGATGACAACATCGTTGTAAAGCCCTCGCCTTGGATTTTCCTCAAAATCCAATCAAACATCGAATGGAGAACATCACCACTCCTCAACCATGGGTCTTCGATGACAACATCATTGTAAAGCCCTCGCCATTTTGGATTTTCATCAAAATCCAATGGAGTACGTTACCACTCCCAAATCAACTTCGTGCGGTGGATCACGCTCCTTCACATTCAAAATCAACTTTGCGCGATGGATCACGCTCCCTCACATTCAAATCAACTTCGTGTGGCAGATCACGTTCCCTCACGGTCGACTGCTCTCCATCTCAGTTCATACGGTAAGTTCAAGGTAAGACTTGCTCTCTCTTTACATGTTGTCTATTAAGCGTTGTAAAGGGTCACGTCCCCACATCGTGTTGTTAATGTCATGTCTGGTCACGTCCGCACATGTTGTCTGTTAAGCGTTGTAAAGGGTCACGTCCCCACATCGTGTTGTTAATGTCATGTCTGGTCACGTCCGCACATGTCGTCTGATAATGTTGTGTCTGGTCACGTCCGCACATGTTGTCTGTTAAGCGTTGTAAAGGGTCACATCCCCACATCGTGTTGTTAATGTCATGTCTGGTCACGTCCGCACATGTCGTCTGATAATGTTGTGTCTGGTCACGTCCGCACATGTTGTCTGTTAAGCGTTGTAAAGGGTCACGTCCTCACATCGTGTTGTTAATGTCATGTCTGGTCACATCCGCACATGTCGTCTGATAATGTTGTGTCTGGTCACGTCCGCACATGTTGTCTGTTAAGCGTTGTAAAAGGTCACGTCCCCACATCGTGTTATTAATGTCATGTCTGGTCACGTCCACACATGTCGTCTGATAATGTTGTGTCTGGTCACGTCCGCGCATGTTGTCTGTTAAGCGTTGAAGGGTCACGTCCCCACATCGCGTTTGTTAATGTTGTGTCTGGTCACGCCCACACAGGTCATCTGTTAAATGTTGTGTCAGGTCACGTCCCCACACCATATCTTGAAAATTCATAAACAGTCACCCCAAATATCAAATCAACAGCAGGGCGAAGGTATATTACCGTCAATCAATATCCGAGCGAAGAATCAACAACCTATCTCCTCCCAGAGCGACATCAATCACCTCCTCCCAAAGCGACAACAATCACCTCCTCCTAGAGCGACATCAATCAATCTCCTCCTCCTAGAGCGACATCAAGCAAACACCTTTTATCCCCAGTGACAGCATCAATCAATCTCCTCCTCCCAGAGCGACATCAATCAACTACCTCCTCCTAGAGCGACATCATCACTGTAAGCTTGAGGTAAGACCTGTTGTGTCGCCAAAATTTGGATATATAGGGGCAACTGTCTTTACTGCTTATCAAATCCTTCGATAAGACAGTAAAGAGGGGGCAACTGTTGATACCCGAATTTTGACGCCATTTTTAATCAATTTTAACATTTCTGTTATTTAGTTAATTTACAGTCATTTTCAATTGATTTACTGTCGCTAGCATTTTTAGGTGTTTCGTTGCATTTTAGCATCATCGTTAGCATCGTCAGCTTTCGAAATAGCATTTTTAATTTTTCGGCATGTATTTTCATTATTATTATCAATATTATTTTTAGCTTTAAAAATCACATTTTTGACTATCCGGCAGTCGTTTGCTAGTTTTTTCTTCGTTTTAGGTCATCACATGAATTTTAGGATTTTTTATATTTTATCGCATTTTTTAGTATTGTTCATTTTTTATTATTATTTTTATTCGAGCTTTTATTGGACCCGAGTAAGTTCGCTCGGACAATAGCTCGACCTTAAAATATTTTCCATCAACTAGTTGCTAGATTTTTTCCTGCTCGCAACGGTCTACAGCGTTTCGTGTAATTTTCGACGTAACATTTTTATTTTTCCGTTCGCACATTTTACGCTTTTGAACGAGAAAATAAACGCGCTAAACGGAAAATTTTAGTTATTCGCTGTATACGGTTAGACTCGTCGTATTTTTCTCTACGCGTCGGTACCCTCGGTTCAAAAAGTCCGAACGTTTGCTCGCAGGACTCGGCTCGAGTCCATTTAAATGAGGTAAATGGGCATTTGATCTCAACCGTTGATCTGGTCAACCAAGGAAAGTCAACCAGATCAATGGTTGAGCAATTAAGTGTGCATGGCACACATAAGCAGCCATGGAGACGAGCGAACAGTGGAGCAGGCCACCGAGCTGCCTGCTCCGACGCCCTGTCCAGTCGATCATCATCACCCTCAGCCTAGACTTGCCACCTTGCAGCCGTAGCTCCTCCACCGTGACAAGCAGCCACCACGCGCAACTCCAACTCTGTCGAACAGAACGCGTTTGAAGGCTATAAATACAAGCTTCCATCGAACGAAAAATGGGCACCAAATTGGCAAGAAAAACTTGCTCCTTCTCCCTCTTGATTGGTTGCTCACTTAGAGCGATAAATTGTCCAGTTCAAAGTTTAGAACGTGAGCTTTCTCTCTCTAGCCATTTTCATTTTTCTTAAGCATTTTTCTTCTTTAATTCGTTTGGCTTCGTTTTGAAGAGATTAATTGCTTATTTTTGTGCCATTAATTCACATACATGATGTAGATTAAATACACATTTTTAATTTTAAAAATCGTTAGCTAGGTTGTGCGAATTAATTAGTTTTTGATAATTAACGGTTTCGTCATTTTTTTGAAATTGAATTCAGTACGAGTCAAACTAAAAATTGAGGTTCATACGGTCGAGAAGTCGTCGAGGAGACGAACATTTCAGTACAAACGGTTTTCGAAACAGCCACCTGTGCCCGGAGCTTGGCCGCCGGCAGTACGCCGGCGACCAAGGAAGTTGATGATGAACAGTGCCAGGGCAAACGACACTGTTCACGCGGGAATGGGCTTGGCCCATTCCCATTTAAATTTTAATGGGCCAGGCACTATTCCTGGCCCATTTTCAATTTTCTTTTCATTTTTCAATTGGGCCCAACCCATTTTCAATTCTTTCCGAAACTTCGGATAACTTTTTTCCGTAAAAATAATTCGTATGCTTCGTATGATTATTTTTCGCACTATCAACTGTTAAATTTTTCTGTAAATATCAACTGGTTTAATTTTCTGCAAATATCAATTGCTTTATTTTCCGCACCATCAACTGCTTTAATTTTTCGCAAACTGCTGGAATTTCTTCCGCAATATCAACTGTTTAATTTTCTGTAAATATCAACAGTTTTAATTTTCTGCAAATATCAATTGCTTTAATCTTCTGCAAATATCAACTGCTTTATTTTTTCGCAAGCTGCTGGAAATTTTTCCGGAATATCAATTGTTTTACTTTTTTCAAATATCCAATTCTTTATTCTTCTGCAAATATCAAACTGTTTATTTCCTGTAAAATATCAATTCATACTGCTGGAAATTCTTCCGCAAATATCAATTGTTTTATTTCCTGCAAATCCTCAATTGTTTTACATCCCCTGTGAATCGTCAACTACATTCAATTTTTGGCAATCAAAACAACATTTAATTCTCGTATGCGTAAAATCCATCATTTATCGCATGCAATCAATGTAGCATTTTAATTCTCGTATGCGTAAAAGCAATCATTTTTCGCATGCAAATCAACGTAGCATTTAAATTCTCGTCTGCGTAAAATCAATCATTTTTCGCATGCAAGCAACACAGCATCTAAAATCTCGTATGCGTAAAATCAATCATTTTTCGCATGCAAGCAACACAACATCTAAAATCTCGTATGTGTAAAATCAATCATTTTTCACATGCAATCATGTCATCATTTAAATTTCTTATGCGTAAAATCAATCATTTTACGCATGCAATCAACGTAGCATTTAAATCTCGTATGTGTAAAATCTATCATTTTTCGCATACAATCAACTGTCATCATTTGTTTATCAAACTCAGCCTCTCACTTTCGTATGCGTGAAATCCATCATTTCTCGCATGCAATCAATTGTCATTTAAATTTTCGCACTCATAAAATTGCTTAGTTATTTCTCAAGCTATCGCTAACACTCTCATTTTGTAGGTTTTAATTTCAAGCTTCGCTCGAAAGTACGCCTTTCGATTCCTTTTTATTTATTCAGCGCTTTTCATAAATATCCATCATACGCATGATATATAGAACTGCTAGAACTAAAATCAGCCCACATGAACAACGTGTTTAAAGAGTTGCTTAAAATGCCATGGTCATGTGATTTTAAATTCTCGCATATATTGACTGCATGCACATGGGGACTTTCGATCCCATATCAGTTTTTCCACTTCAAAAGAAATCATTTAAATTCGTTCTCTGTTAGCAATCCATGATAGGATCACGTAGTAATAAACTAATCATGCATGGCCCGATGATAAAATAAGAGGGCCCTCATTCGGTCTTACAGAAAATTCAGTCCCATCACGTTACGGTCAAGAATAATTAATCGGTCTTGATAAACGGTAACCCCGTCCGAAAGACGATCAAACGGTAACCTCGTTCAACGATTAATTATTCCTGAACGTCACGATCATAAAAAAGACTAAAGTGACGATTCCTCTGAGGGTCCCTCTTTTCAAAACAAAACGCATTTTCATCAAACACCTTTTAAAAACACCTCTCTCATCAACTGGTAACCGTTTTCGGATGTGACTCGGGTGCCTTACACCTTCCCGAGACCATAATACGACCCCGAACCTTTGTCTGGGGTCCAGACCCCTTTTTTGTGCCTTTAGTTTTTTACTTATTCTATTTCATATGCCATGACGATTAAGGTTCCCTAAACCTAGCAACCAAATTAGGGTGACGACTTCATTGCATGTTGCGAGGCGTCTGTTTACGCTGAGCATTGTAAGGTCCCAAATTTCGTTGCGCACTCGCGAATTTTTAATTTTCGGGACGCGACAGAGAGGTGGCAGAACACCGACTCAATGTTGACTCCAACGTCAAGCCAATCCAGCAGAAGCAACGCGCGTTCTTTGTAGAGAAAGCGTCCGCTGTTGAGAAGGAGGTGACCAAACTCCTAGACGTCGACTTCATCCGAGAAGTTCAATACCTGACCTGGCTAGCCAACCCAGTTCTCATCCCCAAGCCCAACGGAGATTGGCGTATGACATCAATTTTACTGACTTAAATGATGCCTGTCCCAAAGACTATTATCCTCTTCCTCGACTTGATCAGCTGGTCGATCAGACTGCGGGGTACGCCTATCTAAGATCTTTAGACGCCAACTCGGGATACCATCAAATCCCTATGGCCGTCGATGATGAAGAAAAAACCTCTTTCATTTCTCCGAAAGCTACTTACTGTTATACGGCAATGCCGTTTGGGCTGAAGAATGCTGGAGCCACCTTTCAGCGAATGGCCAACAAAGTCTTTGAAAAGAAAATTGGAAGAAACGTGGAAGCGTATGTTGACGATATACTGGTTAAAAGTCAAAGTTTCTAGGGCCATTTGAATGACTTAGAAGAAGTCTTCCGCGTGATGAAAAAATATCAAATGAAGTTGAATCCCCGTAAATGCATGTTCGCGTTTCAGATGGGAAAGTTTTTGGGCTATGTGGTTAGCCGGAAAGGCATCCAACCCAACCCCTCAAAGATCAAAGCCATCCAGGATATAATACCTCCTCGAACTGTCAAGGAGGTACAAAGGTTGACGGGTCGCGTCACTGCCCTAGGGCGATTTATCTCTAAGCAAGGCGAGAGATGTCTGCCCTTTTTCAAAGTCATACATAAGAAAGCTCCCTTCGGGTGGACAACGTAATGCGAAGAGGCGTTCATGGGCCTGAAAGCTTATTTATCGTCCGACCTGGTGCTAACAAGGCCCGAACTGGTGTTACCTCGGCGTTGCAGATGAAGTGGTTAGCGCCGTCCTCTTTCTAGACGACAACCATCTGCATCACCCTGTCTATTTTGTGAGTCACATCTTGAAAGATGCTGAGCTGCGATATGCTCGCATTGAAAAAATAGCGTTTGCACTAGTGCAGGCCACGCGGAAGATGGATAGGTACTTCCAAGCCCATCCCTTTATCGTACTCACTGACCAGCCGTTGAAAAGGATATTCCGGAAGCCTGAGTCTTCGGGAAGGATGCTGATTTGGGTCATCGAACTCGAGCAACACGGGTTGCGATACAAAAACTGCCCCTCCGTGAAAGCCCAGGTCCTAGCAGACTTCATAGCTGAGTGTACCTTCACAGAAGACCCGTTAATAGACCTACCGGAAGAGGAAAGAAAAGACCTGGACCTCTCGTTCCCCGAGACCTACACTGACTTGTGGGTTGTTCATGTGGATGGAGCCAAGAACCAAGAACTAGCGGGAGTCGGGATCTTCATGATCGGGCCACACGATATGCAGATACGGTACGCATCAAAATACTGCAGTAGTTATCCAATAACGCGGTGGAATATGAGGCGCTACTAGCTGGTCTCAGAATAGGAAGAAACTTTTCCACCAAGGCCATACACGATACAGGAATGATGGGAGACTTGCAATTAAAAATATGTGGAGATTCCAAACTGATAATAGACCAAGTCTTAGGACACTCTCAGGCTAGAGAGCCCATCATGGTTCAGTACCTTGCTAAAGTGAAGCGCGAACTATTGGAAATAAAGAAAAGCAGCATGCGGGTCAGCTTTGAGCACATTCCCCGAGAGGATAACGCTGAAGCTGACGCCCTAGCCAAACTTGCTGCAAATCTCGATGCGTCTATACCTAAGGGTGTGTACTACCGAGAGTTATCGGTTCCCTCATTCATGGAAGAGCAAACGTCACTTTGCGTGGAAGAAATTGAAAATGACTGGCGAATCCCCGTGATAAAATACTTAAAACATGAGGAATTACCTGCGGATAACGCCGAGAGAAAGAAGGTGCTAAAGCAAGTAGCAAGGTGTACGTATTACGACGGAGAGCTGATCCGGAGATGTTTCTCTCACCCAGCGGCCAAGTGTATAACGGAACAAGAAGGCCTTCACACTTTGCGAGAAATCCACGAAGGGATATGTGGTATGCACGCGTCAGGCGGGGCACCTTAGCTGCGCAAGTCTTCAGGTCTGGATTCTATTGGCCTACCATTCGAAGAGACTGCCATAATTATGTACAGACTTGTCAAAAATGTCAGGAGTTCTCTAAGATTCCTCGACAACCCGCTACGGAGATTTCTGAGGTAGTGGCTCCTTGTCCATTTGCGAAATGGGGGATAGATATCCTGGGCCCATTTCCAAAAGCAAGGTCTCAGCTAAAATTCATGGTCGTGACAGTAGATTACTTCATGAAATGGGCAGAAGCGGAAGTGGTGGCCAACGTCACGACAGAAAAAATTTAGCGTTTCTTTAAACACCAAGTTATCATGCGGTTCGGCTTTCCCCGTGTGCTAGTCAGCGATAACGGGACGCAGTTCACCAACCAGTTCTTCAGAGATCAATGCGCGAAATTTTAGATCAAACAAAGGTTCTCTTCCGTGGCACACCCGCAGACCAACGGCCAAGCAGAGGTGACGAACCGAAGCATTCTCACTGGCATAAAGAAAAACTTGGAAGGATCTAAAAAGAAATGGGCAGACGAGCTGCCATATGTGATAGGGGCATACCGCATGACCATTAAAACTAGTATGGGAGAAACACCTTTCGCGTTGGCTTTTAGCACTGAGGCCGTCACACCGGTAGAAATCGGTACTATGAGCCTGCGAGTGGCATACTTCAGGGAAGAAATGAATGAGGAGAGGTTGCGGGCTAACCTCAACGCGTTACCAGAACGGCAGGAAGAAGCTCTTCTGAAAACCCTTCATTATAAGCAAAAGATGGCGCGTTATCACAACAGGCGCGTCAAAGAACGTCTGTTGAAAACAAGCGACCTAGTGCTTAGAGACAAACGAGCCGCCGAACAACGTATGTGGAAACTCCGCTCGAAATGGGATGGCCCATACCGCATCACCCGCGTTATCGGAAAGGGAGCGTATCACCTAGAGACACTTGACGGTACTCCCTTACCTAACTCGTGGAACGTAGCTCGTTTGAAACTATACCATGCTAGACTCTAATACACTCTCTGCACCTTTTGTTAATCTCAACCCTAACTTATGCTAATGCTTGAATAGAGAATATTCTTGTGTGTTTTGTGGCTGATTGTGTGCAGATAATAAAGGGTGCCAGAAGTGAAAAGTCCTATCCTTGTGGCAGCCGGCCCTGATCAGACGGCTCACTAAGTGAGGGCACACCTTGGTATACCTAAAAACCAGTGTTGGGAGTGAAAAGTCCTATCCTCGTGGCAACCACGTTAACACGGGTAAGCCATCGAGACGAGGCATGTCCCGACACCCTCGGGAGTGAAAAGTCCTATCCTTGTGGCAAACCGGGCTAACATAGACTGTCCACCAAGATGAGGCACATCCCGACATCTCTGGGAGTGAAAAGTCCTATCCTCGGTAATAACCGGTCTAACGTAGACGGCTCACCGGGAAGAGGCACATCTGATGCGAATCCTCACATCCAAGCGCTACCTTTGCCACCGACTGGACCGATGACTCGTTCCAAGTCTAAAAAGTTTCAAGATAGTCTATCATCCCTCATACACAAGGAGCTGCAATGTGAGAGGACAGTAGAGGAAGGAGCGTTGCGAGAGAAGCAGAAACGGGAGCTCAACCTCTTGGTCATCACGACGTTCGACGGTAATCCTTCAAGGAGCCAAATGGCCACGTAGATGGAGCATTTCTGTCCATCCTTTGAGTTTGACGTGTACTACATCACGTTAGGGAGTGTGTGTCCAAAAATCAGCAAGAACGCCCGAAGCGTTTAGGAGCTACGTCAAACCCTAGTTTGGGGGTGCGAGAGGCGCAAGTCCTAGCGGCGCGAGGATTCCTTGCCCGCACGAGTTAGGGTTTCTTGTTCGAGAAGCGGTGGCTGGTCCTAAAGTGAGCTGCCATTTTCCTTGTCTGATTTTAAGACAACAACTTGCCTTTTATTCGTTTTCCTTAATTAATTAATTAGACAATTTAGTTAATTAAGTTATTAAGTTATTTACCTTATTTATAACTCCTATTTTCTGATTAGGGTTGTAAAAACATTTTTAAGGAGTGGCTGGCCTGATTATTTTGGCGGCGGATTATTTATAAAGATATTTTCTTATATTCTCTGCCCTTTTTGCGTTCAACAACGAATGAACCTTGTTCTTCTTGAGTCTTGTAAGCTTGAGTCGTTCCAAGTAAAACCTGAAATTACTTCCATTAATTGTCTGTTCTAGGTTGATATCCACAAGGGATATAGGCTTAGTGATTCGATTAAGATCCTTCCTTATTCGAGTTAGGTTGGTTGATGCTTAGCGATCAACAGGCTTGATTGCTTAAGAAAGTTATCCATTCCGCAGGGAAATCCCGTCTTGAACAAAGAGATCAACATTGGTGCTACGTCTCCTTTGCTACAAGGATCGTATCAGCTAGTAGCGGAGCTTAAAGGTGTTCATGATTGGTAAGGTATCGGTTCTGAAATTTTCTGTTTTCATTGTTGAAATCGGTTGTTCTTCTACTCCTAATCTGAAACCGATTTCTTTGAGTGCTTGTGTTCGATTATGTGATTGTTGTGTCATTTTGAATCATTGATTGCTGCGTTTAATTATTTGCGTTCCAGCCTTGGTTGTTGCGTTTCATTGATTAAGTGTTGCGTTCCATTAGTTACAAATTACTGTCACAAAAGAGTCACATATACAATTGAATTCTATTGCATTATATATTTACAAAAAAAAAAAAAAATAGAAAAGAGAAGAAGAAAAGCGAAAAGAAAAGAAAGAATTTTCGGCTTTGCAAATACAAAAAAAAAAAAAAACAAATTACAAGTATTTGCGTTTTCAAAAGAAGCAAAAAAATTGTGCTTAAATTCGGCAAAGAAACATCAAGTGAACGCATACAATACATCTAAATTCTTCATTGCCTAATCACATATTATTTGAGTTGTTCATTGAGTCACTTGAGCTTTCTTTGATTCGTATTCAAATTGCTTTCTACTCCATTGGTTGATTAGTTAGTTGATTGTTCTAGCAACTACCTAATCACCCAATATCAACACTTGTTTTGTCGCTAGTTGTCATTGAGAGTCTTCTTGGAAGCATTCTTCTAAACTCTTAAGTCTTACTAACATTGCAGGGTTGTAAGAATTAATTGCTTTATTTGAGTGTTAAATATTTCTTATTTTTGTGAGACTCATAGAGAGATTAAACACGAGAGTAAACACGTAAGGGAGTGCTAGGATTAGTGTAATTTTACATTCTTTTCTCTGTTGTGAATTTTTTTCCAGAAACTATTAGATGGCAAACGACGAACAACCAACGAATCTTGTGGCTATGATCACAGAATTAACCGAGAAGATTAGGCTCATGGATGAGAGACAATTGAACGTCAATCTTGAGGTAGCAAGAATTGGTGCTCTTGCCGCCATTAATCAACGGCCAGAAGCGCGAGAGCCACCACGTGATGAACGCGATGATCATATCACGGATTCTTTAGATGAGGAAGTAGAAGCTATGAGACAACCAGTCGTTCCTCCAGCTGTAGGCGCAGGGCGCGCAGTTGGACCCGTCATCCCTAGACGTGGGGCTATTCGGAATGTTCCTCCACCACCACCGGTACATCACCACAATGAACCGGATGGAGGTGAGGGATTTATACATTGTCATGATGGAGAACGGCCTCAACGGGATAGACATGGCGGTCAACCTCAACGGGATAGACCACCTCGTGATGAGTTTAGATTGGATTCTAATCTCGGTAGTATCAAGATGAAAATTCCTCCATTTGATGGGTTAGAGGATCCGGATGCATACCTGACTTGGGAGAGGAAAGTTGACTCCATCTTCTTGTGTCACACTTATTCTGAGGACAAAACGGTGAAGTCGGCAGCCGTGGAATTCAATGGCTATACAAGTCATTGGTGGGAAATGGTTAATCGACAGACTTGGGCTGTCTATGGTACTCGGATTCAGACTTGGGATGAGATGAAAAGAGTAATGAAACAATGGTTCATTCCTAGTCATTTCGGCCGGGAGCTTTACCAAAGATTACAATCTCTATCACAAGGAAGTAAAGGTGTGAGCGCCTATTACAATGAGATGGAGATACCCTTATCTCAATCTCGGATTGAAGAAGCAGAAGAAGCGACTATGGCATGTTTCTCGAGTGGTTTGAATCGAGAGATAGCAAATTCTTTAGAGTTGACACAATATTCAACTCTAGAGGAGATGCTACATCTAGCTCTCAAGATTGAGAAACAGAAAAAGGTTAAGGGTTCGTACACAACTTCCTATCAATCGAGTGTGACACCTTCACCTTGGAAGAAACCGTGGGAGAAGAGTGAAGCGCCTAAGCCATTGCCGGTCAGTTTTGGTTCTAAAGGAGGCGCTAGTTCTACTTCTAGATGGAACACCAACAAACCATATACTCCACCAACGGATAGACCAGCCACATCTTCTATTGTTTGTTTCAAATGCAACGGTAGAGGACACAAAAAAGCTGACTGTCCTAATCACAGGGTGTTCATCTTGAGAACCAATGGTAATGAGGAGTCTGATGATGATCTAGATGAGTCTGATATCATTGAGGAGGGAGAACATGATTCGGATGACATACCACAATCGGCCGAGAGTCATCAAATGCTTGTAGTTCATCACAATTTGAGTGCACAAGCGGAAGATGAGGTTTGTGATGAGGAACAACACGAGAATTTGTTTCACACTCGTGGTGTGATTAACAAGAAAGGATGTGCTATTATCATTGACAACGGAAGTTGCACAAACTGTGCTAGTTGGTTAATGGTTGACAAATTAGGTTTACCAACTATGAGCCATCCGAAGGCGTATCGCCTTCATTGGATGACTGACGGTGATGGGATTAAGGTAACTAAACAAGTACTTGTTAATTTTGCAATTGGCAAGTATCATGATGAAATACTATGTGATGTTGTTCCTATGCAAGCGAGCCATATTCTTCTTGGCAGACCTTGGCAATTTGACAGAGAAGCGAATCATGAGGGGAAAACTAATCACTACAAGTTAGTGAAAGATGGCAAGAAGTATACCTTG
This sequence comes from Viola odorata, assembly GCA_963691705.1. Taxonomy (NCBI): domain Eukaryota; kingdom Viridiplantae; phylum Streptophyta; class Magnoliopsida; order Malpighiales; family Violaceae; genus Viola; species Viola odorata. Next base: position 33,939,967 of record OY829543.1, on the reverse strand, counting down.
GCGCCATTGACACAAGCTGAAGTTTGCATTGATCAACAATGGCTTGTAAAGTCACAAGCAGAATATGATCTTGCACATTCACTTGAGAGTGAAAAAGAAAGACTGAGTGTCAAAAAAATAGTGAGTGCATATGAGAGTGTAAGCCCTAAACACTTGCATGAAAATATTGAGCATGCCGAGAGCGAGGTAGTTGAACATTCGCATGAAAATAAAAAGCATGCTGAGGGTGAGAGTCAACAATCGTATGAAAAGAGTAAGCGTACAAAGAGTGGCATTGAGCGGATAAAAGGAGAGGTAAATAAAAAGAAATTGAGTGTCTATGCCAAAGGAAGCGAAGTGAGGAGAGCAATAAATTTTCAGAAAAACAGTTTTGGCGAAAGCCGCCCTCTTCTTCTCCTCCGTTTTTATTCTTTTTGTTTGAATTCTTCTAATGCTGACCCAAATTCTTCAATTCCTCCTCGTATTACATCTCTTTTGCAGGAATTTGAGGATGTTCTACTCGAAGAGATGCCATCGGGATTGCCTCCAATCCGTGGCATAGAACATCAGATTGATTTCATTCCAGGATCAGCCATTCCACACCGCCCAGCTTATAGGAGTAATCCGGCAGAAACCAAGGAGCTACAACGCCAAGTGGATGAGTTGTTGAGTCGAGGTTATGTCAGGGAGAGCCTATCTCCATGTGTCGTTCCTGTGATCCTAGTTCCTAAGAAAGATGGATCTTGGCGCATGTGTGTTGATTGCCGAGCAGTCAACAAGATCATGGTAAAGTATCGCCATCCCATTCCTCGATTAGATGACATGTTAGACAATTAAGTGGTAGCACTATATTTTCTAAGATTGATTTGATGAGTGGTTATCACCAAATTCGCATGAAAGATGGAGATGGATGGAAAACTGGATTTAAAACTAAGTATGGATTGTATGAATGGATGGTTATACCTTTCGGTTTAACTAATGCACCTAGCACATTCATGAGATTAATGAATCATGTACTTAGACATTTTATTGGCAGATTTGTTGTTGTGTATTTTGATGACATTCTTATATATAGCAAATCTTTTGATGCGCATCTTTCACATCTTCGTGAAGTATTTCTAACACTTCGTGCCCAACATTTGTATGCTAAACCTATTAAATGTTCATTTGCCATGAAAGAAGTAGGATTTCTAGGTTTTATTGTAAGTGTTGAAGGTGTAAAGGTGGATGAAGAAAAGGTCCGAGCAATCATGGAGTGGCCTACTCCTAAGAACGCAAGCGAGGTACGTTCTTTTCATGGCTTAGCGTCCTTTTATAGGCGCTTTGTCACGGACTTTAGTACAATTGCTGTCCCTTTGAATGAGCTAACCAAGAAAAATTTAGTTTTCAAGTGGGATGAGTTGCAGGAGGAAGCGTTTAACACACTAAAGGAGCGTTTATGTTCCGCACCTGTGTTAGCCCTTCCTGATTTTAGCAAAGCTTTTGAAGTGGAATGCGATGCTAGTGGGGTGGGAATTGGAGCTGTTCTTATGCAAGAGAAGTGTCCAATTGCTTATTTCAGTGAGACACTAAAGGATGCTCAGCTGAGATACCCGACATATGACAAGGAGTTCTACGCGCTTGTACACGCACTAGAAGTGTGGCAACATTACTTGATGCCGCGGGAATTCATTGTCCACACAGATCATCTCAGTTTGAAGTACCTTAAAGGGCAAGGTAAGCTCAACAGACGCCATGCCACATGGATGGAATTCATTGAGTCTTTTCCATACCATATTCAATACAAACAAGGTAAGGAAAATGTTGTTGTTGATGCTCTTTCAAGGAGGTACACCTTAATTACTTATCTCAATGCTAAATTATTGGGATTTTCACACATTATTCAATTATATTTACTTGATTCTGATTTTGGTGATATCTTTAATCATGGTGTGTCAATTGCTGGTTCTAAATTTTATAAGCATGAGGGTTATTTGTTTAAGGGTAAACAATTGTGTATTCCGCATTGTTCCTTGCGTGAATTACTTATACTTGAGTCACATGGTGGCAGATTGATGGGTCACTTTAGTGTGACTAAGACTTTAGATGTGCTGCATGATCATTTTTATTGGCCTCATATGAAATGTGATGTCGTGCGCATTATTGCTAGATGTCTTGTATGTCGCAGAGCCAAATCTAAATGTGTTAATCATGGCGAATTTCTGCCATTGCCTGCGCCTTCTCATCCTTGGATTGGTTTATCCATGGATTTTGTTGTTGGACTACCTAAGTCTAAACATGGTAAGGATAGTGTCTTCGTTGTTGATAACTATTGACATCACTCTAGCGACATCTCCGCTATCGCGCCTGGTGACAAGGCCAGAACACTGTACATGCCAAGGGGGACATGGCACTGCTCCTACCACCCCTGGCCTGGCGGTCGGCCTTGGGATGGTCGACATCAACGGGGGGGCTCTCACGTGACATCTGCACGGCGTCACCCCATCCCAGGTCACGCATGACGTCACTCCATATGACATCACCCCGCCTGACGTCACTCCGTGGTACCCCAGCGACACCTACCAAAGATAACGCCTACCCCCTGTCGGTAAGATCCTTCCTTTACCTATAAATACCCCCACCACTCCAGACATAAGGTAAGCCTAAGACACCGTGCTGAACCCCTACCATTTTGACCACTCATACTGACTTAAGCATTGGAGTGTTTACGCCGGAGACCCCCTTCGGCGCTTTGCAGGTAACGAAGACACCGGAACAATGTTCCTGACCGATCCCTGTTGGCCAATCCTGCTCGACGAACATCAGACTCTTATCAAATGGTGCTTTCATTGAGAGTCTTGGTTAATTAAGTGAGCTTCCTTGATAACCAAGCTCTGTTCTTTTAGAGAGTCGAAGGATCATGGCCTCAGATTCAGAATCCACACCCCCTCATTCTCGCAGTGCTCACACGCGCAGGGAAATTTTCCCTACGTCTTCGTCTAGTATCTTCACCGCATCGCATGGAACTTTCTCTGCGCAAACAGACTTCCTTTCTAGACTGACAGGAGGCACCCCGTTTTCTCAAATGTGCGCCCCATCTTCTCAAATAGGCGCCCCGTTTTCTCAAACGGGCGCCCCGTCTTCTCAAATGGGCACCCGTTTCCTCAAGCTGGCACCCCGTTTTCACCAATTGGCACCCTATTTTCTCAGATGGTTGGACCTAGTCACTCCGCTCCCCCTCCTACGGGTCCCGAAATGGGCGGTGGTAACAATCCTTTGGCAAGTTCAATCTCAGCCCTCCGTGCCCAGCTGGATTACTTGACTGAGCTAGCCGCAGGCTTTACTTCTAGTGCCCCTGGATCGGGTGTGCCTTCTCAGTTTGTCTTCACCCCGTCTATCGTCACCGAATGACCAGTATCGCCACGATGGCAGGTGAGAGTTCCTCTAGCTTCACCTGCGATAAGCACGCCATTCAACTTTGTACAACTCACCGAGGGATAGGTAGAGCCTTACATACCGCGAGCGCCGCAAGTCCCCGTCTCCCAAGTAGAGCGACAACAAGTTGACTATAGGGAGCGTTGGGACGGTAGGAGAGAGGGAGCCGACAGAGAGGTCTCCCTGGAGCGGAGTGAAAGATCGAGCAGTAGAAGGCATCGAACCCGTTTGCTTAGGAGTCGCAGCCGATCCCCTAGGCAACAGCACACCCCAGAACCTCGAGGGCACAAACGACACTTGGAAATTTCTCCACCCCGTCACGATCGTGAGATTCTAGATGACACTTCAGGTCATCCGTTCAGCCACTGAATAAGACATCACAGGGTCAGCCAACACGTTAAGCTCCCAGCAGAGACGTACGACGACACTAAAGATCCCATCTCCCACCTTAACAAGGTAAAAGATTTCGTGAAATTCCAGACGCACAATGACGCGGCGTTGTGTCAGATATTCGTTATGACATTGTCAGGGGTAGCCCGCCTCTGGTTTGAAGGACTCCCTGCCCGGTCGATTGATAACTTCTTGCAATTGGAGGCTAAGTTCCAGAGTCATTTCAGCACAGCTATCCCCATCCGAAAGTCAGCCGCAACCTAGTTTGACATACGCAGGAAACCTGAAGAATCCTTAAAAGGCTATCTCGGTCGTTTCGACATGGAGATGTCGCTAACACCAGGTATCACTATTGATTTCACCATAGAAGCCTTGAAGCGAAACTGTGACTATGGAAAGTTGAGGGATATGCTAATGGTGGACCCCCCAGCAACCTTAGACGCGTTAAGGCTGAAGGCTCACAACTACGTAAGAATGGAAGAGGAGGAATATAGAGATAAAATGCGAAATATACCTCAGAATGCGCCCCTCGTCCCCACCACTCAGGCCGGTATGACCCACGACACCCGCTCGGGCGACGAATACGCCCAGCGGAAAGATTACATCCCCAAGGTGTCAAATCGACAAAAAAGTAGCTTTTCTAGGGGAAGAACCGGTGGCTCGAACTCTCAGCGACAAGAGGACCCACCTAAGGGTCGAATCTACGACCCCGACCTTCTTTCCCTTATACTCCCACGAGCGGAGATCTTGGCAATTATTCAGCAGTGGAACCTGCCAATCCGCTATCCAGCTCCTGTAAAACTGGGAGTGATCATGGGAGGAAGAGAAAACACTTTCTGTAAATTTCATAAGGCCAGAGGGCACTCCACTGACGTATGTAGAGAATTAAAGTTGGCGATAGAACGTTTATTGGAAGAGGGTTACCTCGAAGAATTCGCCACCAGAGTGAGAGAATAAGCCAGAGGCAACCCCCCGCGTGGAGCGTCGGGCGACCAACAACTGCCTCCTCCCCCTAGAAGCAGTGGGACTTCTAGTGGAAGGGGGAAAGAAGCGTTAACAATTCATGATGAGGACATCCCCATTATCAATATTATTGCTGGCGGCATATCATATCTCGATGAGCTCACCCAAGCGACACCTACTGCGGGAGAGAAGCGAAAACAAAATAGCCAGCCCGCAAAAAAGGAAGCGATAGGTGTGCTGGACAGGATGGTACTATCCTTCTTAGAAGAAGATGAAAAGGGTGTCGTGTTCCCTCACAACGACGCGTTGGTAGTTACACCTGTCATTGGAAACCATGGGATTTGAAGAACCCTCATTGACAACGGTAGCGCGGTAAACCTATTTTCCCTGGAGGCATATAACCTCATGAAGCGCCCCGCCGACGAATTGGCACCCTGCAAGAAGCCAATCATCAGAGTGGACGGTGTTCCTATACCTGTAACTAAAGTCACAGTGCTGCCCGTATACTTTAGAGAAGACACATCCAAGCGATCAGAAGAGTTATTGTTCTTGGTAGTAGATCTCGTTCTGCCGTAGAACGCTATTCTAGGGCGGCCGTTTCTCAATCGCTTCGGGGCAGCGATATCTCAAAAACACCTCAGGATGAAATATCTCTCTTGGGAAGGAGTGGTGTCAGTCAAGGGTGACCAAAAGCTAGTCGCCGAGTGCTACTTGCTCATGACTCAGAAAAGTTGTGACAGTACGTGTGTGTGGCGGCAGATCCATACGAGCAAAAGGATGAAAGGCGTACCCAACCGGTAGACACGATGGTGCCCGTCCCTGTCAACGGTAATAACGAGGTAAATTTCTTGGGCAGTGAAAAGTTAACCTTGGAGGAGAGAGCGCAACTAGCCCGACTGCTGAACAAGTACAAAGGGGAGTTCGCCTGGAAACCAGCGGACATGCCTGGCGTGTCCAGGGAGGTAGCGGAACACCGACTTAACGTCGATCCACGTTCCACGCCAGTTCAACAGAAGCGGCGAGCGTTCTCCACGGAGAAGACAATGACTATTGACAAGGAGGTAACAAAACTCCTGGACGCGGGATTCATTCGAGAGGTTCAATACCCCACTTGGCTGGCCAATCCCGTCCTAGTTTCGAAGCCCAGCGGAGACTGGCGAATGTGCATTGATTTCACTGATTTGAATGATGCCTGCCCCAAGGACTGTTATCCGCTTCCCAGGATTGATCAGTTAGTTGATCAAACTGCTGGATACGCATATTTGAGTTCTTTGGACGCCAACTCTGGATACCATCAGATTCCCATGGCCAAAGAAGACGAAGAAAAAATGACATTCATAACCCCAAAGGCTACCAATTGTTACACAACGATGCCGTTTGTCTTGAAGAATGCTGGGGAAACTTTCCAACGCATGGCGAACAAGGTGTTCGAGAGGAAAATCAGGAAAAATATAGAAGCCTATGTAGATGACTTATTGGTCAAGAGCCGAAACTTCAGTGACCATTTGGCGGACCTACAAGAGGTGTTTGACACAATAAATTCGGGAGTGGTTGGGAGAGAAATTTATTATGTGTCAGTTAAGTAAATGAAAAGGTGCGGGATCCCAAGGGACATTAAACCCACTGTTAGTGGGTGCGGAGGTTATTTTTCGAACAAGATGTTGTACAAGGAGAAAAATGTCAATAGCGCGACAGTATAACAAAGAAACCATTTTATTTATTTAAGGGCCTAACGGCCCGGGATTACATAAGATGGCACCAAAGGAAGCATAAAGAGGCATAGCAGAAGGGTGGTCCCCACCGCTGGTCAGACATTTGACCCAACGTCATCGTCTTCCCACTCCATAAAGAGAATATCCCTCAGGGCATCCACAAGAGTGGTCAGTTCGAAAGAGCAGGCCCTCATGCCCTTCAGGCAGCACCCCAGCAAATCCTTCCGGTGCTGCAGCATAGCAATGAGTAGCTGAATTTGAGAGACAACCACCGACAGCTTCACCGCCTTCTCCACAGGGCTGAAGTCCTCCATGGTGATAGCATTCTGCCTAGCCTGCAGGGGGGTCAGCATCCCCTGGAGCTCCAAGATATCCTCAGAAGTCTTGGTGCTCAGCGACCCCGGAAAATCGATGTCCGCCTGAGTCAGATTCCTCAGCGTATGGGCCTTGGAGAGCAGAAATTTTTTGGTAAGTTCGTCGATTGAGCAAAGAGAAGCGAAGAAAGCTAAGAGAGTTGTGAAGACAAGTGCAGAAAAAAGGCCTATTTATAGACTCAGAAAAAAGGCGTTCTGGAAAGATGTGCTTATCGACTGTCGAGCCCTCATTAATGCAGAAACCCCTAAAGAGACAAGACTGAGGATGAGGCAGTAGCCCTTGGTAAACACTCGGGCTCGTTTTCAGTTGGGCATATGATAACTATTGACATCACTCTAGCGACATCTCCGCCATCGCGCCTGGCGACAAGGCCAGAAAACTGTACATGCCAAGGGGGACATGACACTGCTCCTACCGCCCCTAGCCTGGCGGTCGGCCCTGGGATGGTCGACATCAACGGGGGGCTCTCACGCGACATCTGCACGGTGTCACCCCATCCAGGTCACGTATGACGTAACTCTATATGACGTCACCCGGCCTGACGTCACTCCGTGGTACCCCAACGACACCTACCAGAGATAACGCCTACCCCCTGTCGGTAAGATCCTTCCTTTACCTATAAATACCCCCACCATTCTAGACATAAGGTAAGCCTAAGACAGCGTGCTGAACCCCTACCATTTTGACCACTCATACTGACTTAAGCATCGGAGTGTTTACGCCGGAGACCCCCTCCAGCGCTTTGCAGGTAATGAAGACACCGGAACAGTGTTCCTGACCGACCCCTGTTGGCCAATCCTGCTCGAGGAACATCAGACTCTTATCAGTTGTCGTGGACAGATTTTCTAAAATGGCTCATTTTATCCCTTACTCAACTACTAATGATGCTACTCAGATTGCTGAGTTATTTTTTCAAGAAGTGGTTCATTTACATGGGATACCATTGACTATTGTGAGTGATAGGGATACCAAGTTCCTCAGCCATTTTTGGCATGTTGTTTGGAGGAATTTAGGTACTAAATTGTTGTATTCAACCTCTTATCACCCACAAACTGATGGCCAGACTGAGGTTGTAAATCGTACCCTTGGTCAATTGTTGCGAGTCTTGGTTAAAAAGCATAATTCAACTTGGGTTAATCATATGGCATTCATTGAATTTGCTTATAACCGTGCTGTCCATTCTACTACTCATCACTCTCCTTTTGAAATTGTCTATGGGTTTAATCCTAGAACTGTGGTGGATTTAACTCCCTTACCTATAAGTGATGCTATTAGTTTAGATGGTGAATAGAAGGCAGCGTTTGTGAAGCAACTCCATGTCAAAGTCAAAATACACATTGAGCGCATGAATACCAAAGTGGCGCTTAAGCGAAATGACAGAAGGAAACTAGTGTCTTTCAGCATCGGGGATTAGGTGTGGTTACACATGAGAGGAGCATTTTCCTGCCCAACGCCGTGGCAAGTTGTCCCAAAGAGGAGATGGCCCATTTCAGATTGTTGAGAAGATCAACAATAACGCATTTAAACTAGAATTGCCTGGTGAGTATGGTACCATTAGTTCTACTTTCAACGTTACTGACTTGATGTTGTTTGATGTAGGTGAGGATTACCTTAAAGATGTTGATTCAGATTCGAGGTCGAATCCTTTTGAAGGGGGAGGGGATGATGCGAATCCTCGCATCCAAGCGCTACCTTTGCCACCGACTGGATCGATGACTCGTTACAAGTCTAAAAAGCTTCAAGATAGTCTATCATCCCTCATACACAAGGAGCTACAATGTGAGAGGACAGTAGAGGAAGGAGCGTTGAGAGAGAAGCAGAAACGGGAGCTCAACCTCTTGGTCATCACGGCGTTTGACGGTAATCCTTCAAGGAGCCAAATGGCCGCGTAGATGGAGCGTTTCTGTCCATCCTTTGAGTTCGACGTGTACTACATCACGTTAGGGAGTGTGTGTCCAAAAATCAGCAAGAACGCCCGAGGCATTTAGGAGTTACATCAAACCCTAGTTTGGGGGTGCGGGAGGCGCGAGTCCTAGCGGCGCGAGGATTCCTTGCCCACGCGCGCTAGGGTTTCTTGTCCGAGAAGCGGCGGCTGGTCCTAAAGTGAGCTGACATTTTCCTTGTCTGATTTTAAGGCAACAACTTGCCTTTTATTCATTTTCCTTAATTAATTAATTAGACAATTTAGTTAATTAAGTTATTAAGTTATTTACCTTATTTAGAACTCCTATTTTCTGATTAGGGTTGTAAAAACGTTATAAGGAGCGGCTGGCCTCCTTATTTTGGCGGCTGATTATTTATAAAGCTATTTTCTTATATTCTCTGCCCTTTTTGCATTCAACAACGAATGAACCTTGTTCTTCTTGAGTCTTGTAAGCTTGAGTCGTTCCAAGTAAAACCTGAAATTACTTCCATTAATTGTCTATTCTAGGTTGATATCCACAAGGGATATAGGCTTAGCGATTTGATTAAGATCCTTCCTTATTCGAGTTAGGTTGGTTGATGCTTAGCGATCAACATGCTTGATTGCTTAAGAAAGTTATCCATTCCGTAGGGAAATCCCGTCTTGAATAAAGATCAACATTGGTGCTACGTCTCCTTTGCTACAAGGATCGTATCAACACCCCAGAGAGATAGTAACTCCATCTTGGAAGTGAAAATCCTATCCTTGTGATAACCGGGCTAATACAGACGACTCACTAAGTGAGGGCACGACTCTTAGATGCGAGGTCAAAACCTGAAAGTGAAAAACCTTGCCTTGTGATGGCCTGTCCTGATCCGACGGCTCACTAAGATGAGGTACTTTCCAGGCCGATTGTGGAAATAAGGAAACGCGAAGAATCGCGAAATCCCAGCAAGTAACCAGATGGGAAATCCCTGGTGAAGATAGCTGGTGGAGAAAGCGATACGAGCGACACCAACAACAACACCCGAGTCGGAGGCGTAAAGACTCTTACGGGTAATTATTGTCTGTTGATACATGTCGTTATACTAATGATTTCTAATTGAGAATGTGCAGCGATATTGTTCAAACAACAAGGAGATTAATTCTTTCGGTATCATGACTTGGGAAATGTGATTTAAACAATACGGATATTGTGTATATCCCTGGCAATATTCCCATGGAAAGGGGAATGTCAAAATCTATCTACAAGTCATTCTGATCCCTCAGTTGAGAGCATCTACGACAATGCGATTATGCGTTTTATATGGTGGGAAACTAGGAGCGGCGGGAATCACGCTCCTCTTCTATAAGTCTGTTATCTTGAAGGTTATCTACTGGGTGATCATTGAAATGCTCATGCAAGGGTCATATCGCGATATCTCCCGACGAACCCATCGTCACAACTCAATAAGGAAAGGAGATTAGCAGCAAACGAAATTATGAAGCCGAATATATGATTGTTCATAAATACCACAGAAGAGTTACAAAAGTCCAAAACTTTAAGGTTCAAGAGACAAGAACAAAAATGGACGAATCTTGAGCAATAAACAAAGCGATAACGCTTGGCGTAGGCCGACCCTACGAACTCCCCCGGCTCTTGTAGCCCTTTGCCTTGGCTTGGCGGAAGCCCTCGTCTGTGAGTCATCGTTATAACGGGGCGATATCGCTATCACACCCCAATGACTGTACAGTTTGAAAAGACACTTAAGCAGCAAAAGTGAAGGAGAGTTAATCCCTTTATACTTGCAAAGTTCTAGAAAGGCATAAACACAACAATATGCGTTTGGGGTTAACTGAACAAGATTCAGATCAAGAGCAGTAAGCAACTATTTCACAAAGGAATCAACAGGAAACTAAAAACTATAGCGAAACATCTGGGCATATAGAACCCTACGATTACCGGTCAAAATGTTGTTCAGGTGTAATGATTCAGGGGCAATGGAGACTGTATAACCCTCCAGAATATTAGCATGATGATCGGCTAGATGCTCATTAAGAGCGGTTAAAGAAATAATACTACTAATGGTATTCTCAATCTTTTCCTCATCAATGGATTTAGACTCAGAGGGATGAGTCCTAGTCATGGCAGAAACAAAGGCTAAAAGGATGAAGAAGACGACAGGAGCAAATGGGAAATACCTTTCTAAGGAGAGGAACTCTGAGTGCCCAGACGATGAAAAGGAGAAAATAGAAGCCGACTCAGAAGAATATGGAAAGAGTAAAATGACAAAAGTGGAAAAAAGAAACAAGTGTTAGGTTTTATAGTCGCAGAAGTCAAGTAAAACGACTATTGTAATAGTCGTCACGACGTCTCAAGGAACAGGCGTAGGTAATGAGTACGATTCTTGAGAAGTGAGAAGGCACTTTGATCTCACCAATTCCTAGGGCACGCTAACCCTTGGCGCCCTTACAAGTTGACACGTATCTGTTGAATCATCATGACTCCTCCTTTGCATTAATGAGGAAATCCTGAGCATTAAATGCTCTGAAAAGAAGAATCGATTTTTAAAACAAGATAGATGCAATGGCGCGATGACGTGGTGATTGAGATAACGCGACTGAGTGACCATCGACCTAGTAGCTGACAAGATAATGCAAAAAGCGAAATAAAGATTATTTGTTCAAGAAAGAATTACAAACAGCAATACGGGGCAAGCGTCATTTATTATTACAAACTGAATCAAGCCAATGGTCGGTAGGAGAAATGTAAGAAATGAAGTCCTCTCTGGCACTAACCCCATCTGATCATGGGAACACTTTAGTCATCTTTGGAGAAACCTTCGCCAGGTCCGCATCCCGGGCCGATATCTCTTTGCGAAGGAAAGAGTTTCTCTCGTCAGCCGCCACTAACTCAACCTTAGCTACTGCCAATTCCGCTTCTAAAAGTTCTGCTTTAGCTTTCCCCTTTGATTTTTCCCTTGCAAGCTCGGCGCGGCAATCATTCAGCTCCACCTGGATACGACTTTAAAGCTGAGTCAACTCCGTCACCTTGGTCAAAGCGACATCTAACTGCTCCTTTAAGCCAGGGGAACCTCGAAGTTTGTCACCATAAGCATCAAGAAAATGAACTTCGCGGAAGCTAGCAAGAGTGTTATTCAGAACCCGCGCACGTTGGATATCGGGGAGAAGCTGCGATAATTCCTCCTTGGCCTTGGGAAAGCCAAATATCTCACCCACTAGAGAGCCTACCGGCTGGTCTCGCGATAGCGGGTCTGATATCCCCAAAGTGCGAAGTCCGCGAGTACCAAAGGTGAACAGATCCAGGCGGTAAGAAGAGACTCCCCCTAGGGAGTCCGAAGGAGAAAGGTTAGCGACAAAAGGAGGAGAGCAACTTTCGACGGAATCGCCGAGGCCAGAAATAGATGTGAAGAGTAATGGTTGAGGGCTCCTTGGTGAAGGGACAGAAGGAATGATCGAGTCAGAAGATGGCACGATCACGTTAGGAATATAAGAGGAAATGGGAGAGTCAGGGACGTCAATCAGTGGAGTCGAGTCTGGCTCCAATGGGTTTTCAGCAACCTCGGGGGGGATGACTGCGACGCCTCAGTGACCATTGTCGCTTGAGAAGTAGTCCCCGCGGTAGAAGTGTTGATGCTTGTGAATAGGACTTCATCGACTTTCTTCGAGGAAATACCAGCAGATTGAGCGATTTTCTCAACTCTGAGTTTTTTCCGCTGCGCCGCAGAAGCATAGAGAAGGCCTGTCTCGAGGTCCATGTCCTCGCCGTCGCTCTCAGCTATCTTAATCTCGGGTTGACTCGTGGTCGTTCTCTTGCTGCGATCTGGTAGCAAATTGTTGAGAAAACTAGAAGCCCGAGCGAGAATATCGCGCTCTCTCGCGGCAACTTAGTCCTCCTATTTTTTGGCGAAGCGGCGGGGCGACTGGAACTCTCGGGTGGGGGAGAGGCCGGTAGCGTTTGAAGCGGCGTTATGTTTAAAGGAGCGACATCCATGCCAGGCGGTCGGTCTTCAGTATCGTCTGCCACCAAGACACTTTAGAGTAGTGAGCAAGTCGAAATGATAACATAAAAAAAGGAACTCACCTATAGTACACTCCATCATAAGGTGGTACTGGGCAAACTCTCGGATACGGAAGGTGGAATTCATGTCTAGCAAGGTGATGGCCTGATGTAACTCCTCCCTAAACAACACTGCTGGGTTTACCC